>CM076976.1:9030134-9111304 GCA_039105355.1 Benthosema pterotum | reverse complement strand
AGTTTTTTCGAAAAATGACAAAAATGACAAAATCTGGCAAAAGCGCAAGGCTATAGCCTTACGGTCTTGCACAGCATGCCGTTTTTCATCATTTTGAGCATTTTTGAGCATTTTCGAAAAATGTCGAAATTTTGAAAAAACGCAAAGGCTATAGCCTTACGGTTTTTCATCGTTTTGAGGTTTTTCGAAAAATGACAAAAATGACGAAATCTGGCAAAAGCGCAAGGCTATAGCCTTACGGTCTTGCACAGCATGCCGTTTTTCAACATTTTGAGCATTTTTGAGCATTTTCGAAAAATGTCGAAATTTTGAAAAAAGGCAAAGGCTATAGCCTTACGGTTTTTCATCGTTTTGAGGTTTTTCGAAAAATGAAAAAATGACAAAATCTGGCAAAAGCGCAAGGCTATAGCCTTACGGTCTTGCACAGCATGCCGTTTTTCATCATTTTGAGCATTTTTGAGCATGTTCGAAAAATGTCGAAATTTTGAAAAAACGCAAAGGCTATAGCCTTATAGATTAAGGTTTTTCATCGTTTTGAGGTATTTCGAAAAATGACAAAAAATGACAAAATCTGGCAAAAGCGCAAGGCTATAGCCTTACGGTCTTGCACAGCATGCCGTTTTTCATCATTTTGAGCATTTTTGAGCATGTTCGAAAAATGTCGAAATTTTGAAAAAACGCAAAGCCTATAGCCTTACGGTTTTTCATCGTTTTGAGGTTTTTCGAAAAATGACAAAATCTGGCAAAAGTGCAAGGCTATAGCCTTACGGTCTTGCACAGCATGCCGTTTTTCATCATTTTGAGCATTTTTGAGCATTTTCGAAAAATGTCGAAATTTTGAAAAAATGCAAAGGCTATAGCCTTACGGTTTTTCATCGTTTTGAGGTTTTTCGAAAAATGACAAAAAATGACAAAATCTGGCAAAAGCGCAAGCTATAGCCTTACGGTCTTGACACAGCATGCGTTTTTCATCATTTTGAGCATTTTTGAGCATTTTCGAAAAATGTCGAAATTTTGAAAAAACGCAAAGGCTATAGCCTTACGGTTTTTCATCGTTTTGAGGTTTTTTGAAAAATGACAAAAAATGACGAAATCTGGCAAAAGCCCAAGGCTATAGCCTTACGGTCTTGCACAGCATGCCGTTTTTCATCATTTTGAGCATTTTTGAGCATTTTCGAAAAATGTCAAAATTTTTGAAAAAACGCAAAGGCTATAGCCTTACGGTTTTTTATCATTTTGAGGTTTTTTGAAAAATGACAAAAAAATGACAAAATCTGGCAAAAGCGCAAGGCTATAGCCTTACGGTCTTGCACAGCATGCCGTTTTTCATCATTTTGAGCATTTTTGAGCATGTTCGAAAAATGTCGAAATTTTGAAAAAACGCAAAGGCTATAGCCTTATAGGGTTTTTCATCGTTTTGAGGTTTTTCGAAAAATGACAAAAAATGACAAAATCTGGCAAAAGCGCAAGGCTATAGCCTTACGGTCTTGCACAGCATGCCGTTTTTCATCATTTTGAGCATTTTTGAGCATTTTCGAAAAATGTCGAAATTTTGAAAAAACGCAAAGGCTATAGCCTTACGGTTTTTCATCGTTTTGAGGTTTTTCGAAAAATGACAAAATCTGGCAAAAGTGCAAGGCTATAGCCTTACGGTCTTGCACAGCATGCCGTTTTTCATCATTTTGAGCATTTTTGAGCATTTTCGAAAAATGTCGAAATTTTGAAAAAATGCAAAGGCTATAGCCTTACGGGTTTTTCATCGTTTTGAGGTTTTTCGAAAAATGACAAAAAATGACAAAATCTGGCAAAAAGCGCAAGGCTATAGCATTACGGTCTTGCACAGCATGCCGTTTTTCATCATTTTGAGCATTTTTGAGCATTTTCGAAAAATGTCGAAATTTTGAAAAAACGCAAAGGCTATATATAGCCTTACGGTTTTTCATCGTTTGAGTTTTTTTTGAAAAATGACAAAAAATGACAAAATCTGGCAAAAGCGCAAGGCTATAGCTTACGGTCTTGCACAGCATGCCGTTTTTCATCATTTTGAGCATTTTTGAGCATTTTCGAAAAATGTCGAAATTTTGAAAATACGCAAAGGCTATAGCCTTAGGGTTTTTCATCGTTTTGAGGTTTTTCGAAAAATGACAAAAAATGACAAAATCTGGCAAAAGCACAAGGCTATAGCCTTACGGTCTTGCACAGCATGCCGTTTTTCATCATTTTGAGCATTTTTGAGCATTTTCGAAAAATGTCGAAATTTTGAAAAAACGCAAAGGCTATAGCCTTACGGTTTTTCATCGTTTTGAGGTTTTTTTGAAAAATGACAAAAAATGACAAAATCTGGCAAAAGCGCAAGGCTATAGCCTTACGGTCTTGCACAGCATGCCGTTTTTCATCATTTTGAGCATTTTTGAAAAATGTCGAAATTTTGAAAAAACGCAAAGGCTATAGCCTTACGGGTTTTCATCATTTTGAGGTTTTTGAAAATGACAAAAAATGACGAAATCTGGCAAAAGCGCAAGGCTATAGCCTTACGGTCTTGCACAGCATGCCGTTTTTCATCATTTTGAGCATTTTTGAGCATTTTCGAAAAATGTCGAAATTTTGAAAAAAACGCAAAGGCTATAGCCTTACGGTTTTTCATCGTTTTGAGGTTTTTCGAAAAATTACAAAAAATGACGAATTCTGGCAAAAACGCAAGGCTATAGCCTTACGGTCTTGCACAGCATGCCGTTTTTCATCATTTTGAGCATTTTTGAGCATTTTCGAAAAATGTCGAAATTTTGAAAAAACGCAAAGCCTATAGCCTTACGGTTTTTCATCGTTTTGAGGTTTTTCGAAAAATGACAAAAAATGACGAAATCTGGCAAAAACGCAAGGCTATAGCCTTACGGTCTTGCACAGCATGCCGTTTTTCATCATTTTGAGCATTTTTGAGCATTTTCGAAAAATGTCGAAATTTTGAAAAAACGCAAAGGCTATAGCCTTACGGTTTTTCATCGTTTTGAGGTTCTTCGAAAAATGACAAAAAATGACAAATCTGGCAAAAACGCAAGGCTATAGCCTTACGGTCTTGCACAGCATGCCGTTTTTCATCATTTTGAGTATTTTTGAGCATGTTCGAAAAATGTCGAAATTTTGAAAAAACGCAAAGGCTATAGCCTTACGGTTTTTCATCGTTTTGAGGTTTTTCGAAAAATGACAAAATCTGGCAAAAGTGCAAGGCTATAGCCTTACGGTCTTGCACAGCATGCCGTTTTTCATCATTTTGAGCATTTTTGAGCATTTTCGAAAAATGTCGAAATTTTGAAAAAACGCAAAGGCTATAGCCTTACGGCTTTTCATCGTTTTGAGGTTTTTCGAAAAATGACAAAAAATGACAAAATCTGGCAAAAGCGCAAGGCTATAGCCTTACGGTCTTGCACAGCATGCCGTTTTTCATCATTTTGAGCATTTTTGAGCATTTTCGAAAAATGTCGAAATTTTGAAAAAACGCAAAGGCTATAGCCTTACGGTTTTTCATCGTTTTGAGGTTTTTTGAAAAATGACAAAAAATGACGAAATCTGGCAAAAGCGCAAGGCTATAGCCTTACGGTCTTGCACAGCATGCCGTTTTTCATCACTTTGAGCATTTTTGAGCATTTTCGAAAAATGTCAAAATTTTGAAAAAACGCAAAGGCTATAGCCTTACGGTTTTTCATCATTTTGAGGTTTTTTGAAAAATGACAAAAAATGACAAAATCTGGCAAAAGCGCAAGGCTATAGCCTTACGGTCTTGCACAGCATGCCGTTTTTCATCATTTTGAGCATTTTTGAGCATGTTCGAAAAATGTCGAAATTTTGAAAAAACGCAAAGGCTATAGCCTTATGGTTTTTCATCGTTTTGAGGTTTTTCGAAAAATGACAAAAAATGACAAAATCTGGCAAAGCGCAAGGCTATAGCCTTACGGTCTTGCACAGCATGCCGTTTTTCATCATTTTGAGCATTTTTGAGCATTTCGAAAATGTCAAAATTTTGAAAAAAACGCAAAGGCTATAGCCTTACGGTTTTTCATCGTTTTGAGGTTTTTCGAAAAATGACAAAAAATGACAAAATCTGGCAAAAGCGCAAGGCTATAGCCTTACGGTCTTGCACAGCATGCCGTTTTTCATCATTTTGAGCATTTTTGAGCATTTTCGAAAAATGTCGAAATTTTGAAAAAACGCAAAGGCTATAGCCTTACGGTTTTTCATCGTTTTGAGGTTTTTCGAAAAATTACAAAAAATGACGAAATCTGGCAAAAACGCAAGACTATAGCCTTACTATGGAGTTAATTTCTACTACAGAGGAGGAATTACGCACCCTGGGATATCCAAGCAGCAGCAGAGCGCAGCGCCGCGCCGCGCCACCGCCGACTCTGACTACAGTTTCATGCCCGCCTCGGAGGCGCCGCAGGCGGTGTGAGAGGAGACAGAAACGCGGCAAGCGCGGCGGCGTTCGTGCGCGAGGCGCTCGTCCAACAAGCCAGCTATTCCTCGATCCTACTCGCGAACGTACGTTCTCTGGACAATAAACTGGACGACATACAACTTTTGAGAACGTCCTGCAGCCCGTGAGAGACTGCTGTGTCTTTGTTTTCACCGAATCATGGCTTACCGTCGGCGTCCCGGACTCCGCCATAAGCTGGAGGGATTACATGCTACCGGGCGGACAGGAATAATCGGCCGGTGGGAAAACACGTGGCGGTGGACTGGTTGTTTATATCAAAGACGCCTGGTGCCGTGACACTGTCGTGGTTCAGAAACACTGCACAGCCCTCCTGGAGTTCATGGTTTTAAAGTGCCGTCCTTTTTTTCTTCCGAGGGAGTTCACAGCCATTCTGCTCGTGGCTGTGTATATCCCCCCCTCCTCCAGCCTGAGGGAGGAAAGAGAGGACGCACTTCTAGAACTGAACAATGCCATCAATGAACAACAGATGGGCACACCCAGACGCTTTCCTCGCAGTGGCTGGGGACTTTAATCACGCAAACCTCAAGTCAGTGTGTCCACTACTCTACCAACATGTCGACTTCCGACCAGAGGAGAAAACATTTTGGACCTCGTCTACACAAACAAGAGGGGAGCTTACAGAGCCTTCCCCTCCCCCACCTAGGCGCCTCCGATCACTGCACTGTTATGCTAATACCAGCCTACAGACCCAGGTGCAAAGCCACCAAACCGGTTCAGAAACAGGTTCAAGTGTGGCCAGATGGGGCAATGTGTGCATTGCGGACTGCTTCGACACAACAGACTGGCACATGTTCAAGCATGCAGCCACTACTCTGGCCACACGGACATCAACGAATTCACTGAGACTGTCACTGCTTACATCAGCAAATGCATCAATGATGTCACAGAGACCAAGACCATCACAGTACGGGCCAACCAGAAGCCATGGCTGACAGCGGAAGTCCACAGGCTACTGAAGGTCCGGAATGCAGCTTTCAGAGCAGGCGATGACGAGGGCTTGAGAACAGCAAGGCCAATTTGGTCCGTGGCATCAAAGAGGCAAAGAGACAGTACAGCAAGAGAATAGCTGACCGCTTCAGCGACAGCAGAGACACCAGGAGCCTGTGGCAGGGGATCCAGACCGTCACGGACTATAAACCCCGACCACGGACCTGTGACAACAACATCTCCCTGCTGAACAACCTCAACAACTTCTTGGGCGCTTTGAAGCCCAAAACAGCACCCCTGCACGAAAGTCACCCCTCCCCCGGACGACCAGGCGCTGCTACTGTCTCAAGACAGTGTACGGCGCTCCCTCTCCAGGATCAACGCCCGTAGGCACCGGCCCTGACAACATTCCGGTCGGGTGTGGAAAGACTGTGCAGGAGACTGGCTCATGTCATCACAGACATCTTTAACATCTCCTTGAGCCAGGCTGCTGTCCCTACATGCTTCAAAGAGACCACCATCATCCCCATCCCGAAGAAACCTTCTCCAACCTGCTACAATGACTACCGCCCTGGTGCACTGACTCCAATCATCATGAAGTGCTTCGAGCGTTTAGTCATGCATCACATCAAAGGTATCCTCCCTCCTAACCTGGATCCCTACCAGTTTGCATATCGGGCCAACAGATCAACCGACGATGCAATCTCCACCGTACTTCACTCTGCCCTCACCCACCTGGACACCAAAGACGCACACGTACGGATGCTGTTCATCGACTTCAGCTCAGCATTCAACACCATCATCCCCCAGCAGCTCATACACAAGCTGGACCAGCTGGGAGTGAACACGTCACTGTGCAACTGGCTGCTGGACTTCCTGACTGGGAGACCGCAGGCAGTCGAGTCAGCGGAAACACATCCAGCACCATCACCCTGAACACGGGGGCCCCCCGGATGTGTGCTCAGCCCCTCCTCTTCACCCTGCTGACCCATGACTGCACTCCAACGCACAGCAACAACATCTTCGTCAAGTTTGCGGACGACACAACTGTGGTCGGTCTCATCCACAACAACGATGAGTCCAACTACAGAGATGAGGTGAGCAGCTGACCACGTGGTGTGCAAACAACAACCTCCTTCTCAACGTGGAGAAGACGAAGGAGATCATTGTGGACTTTCGGAGAGCGCACACCCAGCACTCCCCACTGAGCATCAACGGAACTGCAGTGGAGAGAGTGAAGAGCACCAAATTCCTTGGTGTACACATCACAGAGGACCTCTCCTGGAACACGAACACCACAGCACTGGTCAAGAAGGCTCAGCAGCGCCTCTACTTCCTCCGTAGACTGAGAAGAGCCAGAGCCCCAGCCCCCATCATGTGCTCCTTCTACGCGACGATCGAGAGCATCCTGACCAGCTGCATAACTGTGTGGTTCGGCGGGTGCACAGCATCCTGCAGAAAGTCCCTGCAGCGCACAGTGAGAGCAGCGGAGAAGATCGTGGGTGTCCCCCTTCTGTCCCTGCAGGACATCTACAACACACGGGTGACCCGCAGGGCGCTACAGATCGCAGGCGACACCACCCATCCTACGCACGGCTTCTTCAACCTCCTCCATCAGGGAAGAGATTGAGGAGCCTCCGGGCAAGGACCAGCAGGTTGAACGATAGCTTCGTTCACCAAGCCGTCAGGATGCTGAACTCCCTCCCACTCCCTCGCACTGCGCACGCCACTGCGCACGCTCTCACTCCGCACCCCCCCATGCTGCCACTCCTCCCCCCTCCCACGGTGGGGGTGCACGCGCACACACGCACACGCTGAACTCCCTACACACACATGCACACGGACGCTGAACTTTCAACTACCCACTGCCCCTTACACATGCACACACACTCACGCACATGCACGCACTCACACATGGTCAAAACACACATACAACTGAAGGACTGGATCGAACTGCTGCTATCCTATCCTATCTTGCACATGTATACCTCACCTCATAGTAAGCTATATGTTGTTGTTTAGTTGTAGCTATGTACTGTAGTCTCGTATATAGCTTAGATTTTTAGTTGTAGTATACTGTAGTATACTGTAGTTTCTAGTAGTAGTTTTTAGTAGTTTGTATATGTCCTGTCTAACTGTCTGTTAGCTTCACACTACTGCCACTTTATCACACCTGGTTAGCCATGCACCTTCACCTCAAGTTAGGTGTACTGTTCGCACCTTACTGGTCTGCTGCACTATTGTTTGTCTCGTCTATTGTCTCGACCTTGTCTTATTGCACTGTCTATTGTCTTGACTATTGTCTATTGCACTGTCTTGTCTATTGCACTGTGGAGAATGGAAACGCTATTTCATCCCTGTATATGTCTTGACATACACTGGAGTGACAAATAAAAAAACCTTGAACCTTGAACCTTACGGTCTTGCACAGCATGCCGTTTTTCATCATTTTGAGCATTTTTGAGCATTTTCGAAAAATGTCGAAATTTTGAAAAAACGCAAAGGCTATAGCCTTACGGTTTTTCATCGTTTTGAGGTTTTTTGAAAAATGACAAAAAATGACAAAATCTGGCAAAAGCGCAAGGCTATAGCCTTATGGTCTTGCACAGCATGCCGTTTTTCATCATTTTTTGTCGAAAAATGTCGAAATTTTGAAAAAACGCAAAGGCTATAGCCTTAGGGTTTTTCATCGTTTTGAGGTTTTTCGAAAAATGACAAAAAATGACAAAATCTGGCAAAAGCGCAAGGCTATAGCCTTACGGTCTTGCACAGCATGCCGTTTTTCATCATTTTGAGCATTTTTGAGCATTTTCGAAAAATGTCGAAATTTTGAAAAAACGCAAAGCCTATAGCCTTACGGTTTTTCATCGTTTTGAGGTTTTTCGAAAAATGACAAAAAATGACAAAATCTGGCAAAAGCGCAAGGCTATAGCCTTACGGTCTTGCACAGCATGCCGTTTTTCATCATTTTGAGCATTTTTGAGCATTTTCGAAAAATGTCGAAATTAAAAAAAAAACGCAAAGGCTATAGCCTTGCGTTTTTTTTCCCGAAAATGCTCAAAAATGCTCAAAACGATGAAAAAAAAGCATGCTGAGCAAGACCGTAAGGCTATAGCCTTGCTTTTTTGCCAGTTTTTGTCATTTTTCGAAAATCCTCAAAATCATGAAAAACGGTAAGGCTATAGCCTTGCGTTTTTTTTTTAAATTTCGACATTTTTCGAAAATGCTCAAAAATGCTCAAAACGATGAAAAACAGCATGCTATGCAAGGCCGTAAGGCTATAGCCTTGCGTTTTTGCCAGTTTTTGTCATGCTTCGAAAATCCTCAAAATCAAGAAAAACGGTAAGGCTATAGCCTTGCGTTTTTTTCAAAATTGATTGTCCCAAAAGTTTGTGCGTGTCATCATGATTCATCACGACTCGAGTTGGCTTTGTCCGCGGCGTAATCGTCTTCATATAAATTATTTTCGAAAAGTCTATGAGAAAAATGAATGGGGAATCCATTTCTGGAACAGGGGCGGTGACGTCACTGCGCAGGTCTATACCTTCTATAGCCTTACCTTTTCATCGTGCTGCAGAGTGGCATGCTCATGAGCAAAGCTGCAATGAACAACATTAGGTCCAACACTGACACCTAGAGGTACTATTGAGTCAGTGTCAGTGGATGAAAAGCTGTTTTTATTGTCCTATACTTTCTTCCAGAGGGGAGGGGAAACACACAGGAAGGTTACTTGGTACCTAACTCATCCGCCACTGTGAGCTACAGTATATTGAATATCATGTAATGATAGTGTTAAGAAATTGAGTGGTTATTACCGACGTATTATGTATCAGTTATTTATCTTTAGTTTGTGAATAATTATATGATCCTTAAAATGTTACATATAGTAGCTATATGTCCCAGTTGCACTCTTTTCTCATCATCAGATCCCTCCATATCAGTAATAAATGGACGCTTTAGTGACATCACCAACACATTTTGTGTTTGTTATTTAAACAATATAACTCATAATGAATATTAGACAGAAAGGCACTAACAGCTTATCTCACAATGTCTTATAGTAATGTTATGTGGTTGGGAATATTAGGGTGAGCTGTTCACAGTTTTTGGGTGAGTTGTCTCTATTCTCTCTCCTTGTGACAACTCACCCATCAAGGTGAGTTATCTCTACTAACCAGTTGAGGTGAAGACAACTCGCCCTTTTTTGAGTTATCCAGTATTCCATAGGCATACATGTAGTGTAAAATGAAGCTCTCGCTGTTCGCTTTCCCTCCCCCAAACACAGGTCAATTGTGCTCATACAGTATGAGCACAATTGTGGTGCATCTGCCGTCATCGAGTGTCTATATACAGTATATAGAGTCATACTGTATATAGACACTTGATGCCGGCGGAAGCACCACGATGGATTTGAATTAACAACATCCGTGGTGATGGGCAAAGACTTTACCACAATACCACTGTGCCACTGGATAGTCCATTGTCTGTGATATTCTTGACATATTGAACAGTCATAATTAAAAAAAAGAACATTTTTGTTTCAACAAAAAATGTCACCTTTAACAAGAGAACTCAAAAGTAACTTCTGTTTAATTTGTTTTGTTAATTCTCCAATTTGAATCCTCATACAGTTTGAGTTGTCTAGTAGAACACGGTCATCGGTTCGAACCCAGGCACCTCAGTGCAGAAGAGCAGCACTTTGGTGCGACAATTTCCTGCGAAATGCACTTACAAAATGTTTTTCATAAAAATAGAGGCAAAGTTAGATAATAGTACAATATAAAATATCCCCTTTTATGCATGTATAGAGTAAAATGATACGTACTGCACATAAATACATACAGACATACATTCAGGGTTATGGATTATCAGACCGACATGTATTAGGTTATTTCAATCACGCTATGAAAACGTAGCATTTCCCTTGTATGAATCTTTTTAAGCAGCACTAGCCACTTCTACAAGTGACTGTACCGTATGTAGCAAAAAAAATGCAGCTTGTTGCAATACAAATCTGAACACAAATGTCACAGCATTCACATGCACCACTTAAAATTACATTTATAACGAACATCAACATACATACATTCATGGAAAAAATTATTAGACCACCCTTGTTTTCTTCAATTTCTTGTTAATTTTTATGCCTGGCTCTACTAAAGGTACATTTGTTTGGACAATAATAATGATAATAACAAAAATACCTCATGAGAGTTTAATTCAAGAACTAAGAACTTTTAATTTTCCATGGCTTTCTTGATAACCAAAATTACTTAAATTCTTACATCAATAGCTATGGCATAATACCACCAAAAACACTACTTTTAAGCATTCCATGTTTTCTTTTCTGTTTACTTGTACTTGATTGCATAACCATTGTTTTTGATGACTGCAGCCATGCGTCTTGGCATGCTCTCCATTGAAGAAAACAAGGGTGGTCTAATATTTTTTTCCATGACTTATGTCTATGTCCCTCAAACATATTTCTAATGGTTTGAGCCTAAATTACCTCTTGTATAAGAGCGCAAAAAAATTGAAAGCATGCATTGTGCACGCAATTCGAAATTCAACTGAATTTCGAATTGCGTGCATGATGCATGCTTGTCAAAATGTACTTTAGTTATAGGTAAATAATGGGATCTTATTTTGTTTTACCTGTTTTGATTAAGCCTTTTCTATAGATTAAAATTAAACGTTTTGATCATTTCACATCTATATGAGTTCTCATGTGTTGCTTTAGATTATTCATTTTACTACAGCTCTTACCACAAATTGTACACGTAAAGGGTTTTTCCCCTGTGTGAATTCTTATGTGTGCTTTTAGATCCCCTACTTGACTAAAGCCTTTTTCACAAAATGAACAAGTGAATGGCTTTTCCCCTGTATGAGTCCTTACATGCTTTTTTAAGTCACTCATTTGACTACAGCCTTTGCCACAAATTGTACAAGTAAATGGCTTTTCCCCTGTGTGATGCCTCATATGTCTTTTCAGATCACTCATTTGACCAAAACCCTTGTTACAAACTCGACAAGTAAAGGGGGTTTCCCCTGTATGTATCCTCATGTGCATCTTTAGGTGATCATTACGACTAAATCTTTGCTCACAAGAAGTGCAACTATAGGGTTTTTCCCCTGTATGAGTCCTCATGTGTGTCTTCAGACTATCATTTTGAGTGAATCTTTGTTCACAAATTTTACAACTAAAGGGCCTTTCCCCTGTATGTGTCTTCATGTGTGTCTTCATATTTGCATTATGACCAAAGCCTTTACCACATATTGTACATGTAAAGGGTTTTCCCCCGTATGAATCCTCATGTGAGTCTTAAGACTATCTTTTTGAGTGAATCTTTGTTCACAAACTGTACAGAAAAAGGGTTTTTCACCTGTATGACTCCTCATGTGTTTCACAAGATTAGCATTTTGACAAAAGCCTTTACCACAAACTGCACAAGAAAAAGGGGTTTCTCCCATATGAATCCTCATATGTGCCTTCAGATTTCCCTTTCGATTAAAGCTTTTGCTACAGACTGTACAACCAAAGTTATTTCTCCCCATGTTGTCAGTTTGTTTTGATGATGGCAGGTCCTGGGACAACTCAGTGCTGAAAGACCATCTTTGTCTTTCCACATATTGTGTGCCTAAAGCAGACAGACCTTCCCTTGTGTCCCACACATTACAATCTACTATTTCAGTGTCAGATTCAGAAAAGTGCGAAGAGAGGAACTGGTCATCAGATGCTCCACAGACCTCTGCAACAGCTTGTTCAATTGAGGTGTTGGCTACAGGTTCCGTGTCTCTGTTTTCATCATTAGCTTCACTTTTCACTGCTAGTAATGTCGATGTTGACCCATCAGCCGTCTCTGATCTTTGAAGTACCTCCTCCCGTTCTTCTTTAATCTGGGGAAGCTTTGGTTCATTCTGGACATGACTGGAACTCCACTCCTCTTCAAGGGAAATCTCCTTACACAACGAAAGATGCAGGACGTCTAGATAAAGGATTACAAGAGAAAACCCTTTTTTAAGATTTAAACGTTACTTTTCCATGCAATGTTTATTCTCTTTTGTAATTGTTGGAGTAGAAGACACCTCTGCTGTCAATACATGCTCAAATATATATTCATCCATCAAATTGATTGTCAATGTATATTCTTCGAACTGATCACAGACCTCAAGTTCTTGACCTCAAGACTACACAGGGTTTAATGTTGAAAATTAGTTGTTGAATCTTGGTCTATCATTAAATACCTGTATATTCTAATAGTGTTCAGTTAACTATTCTTTTCTATCTTTTATTTCTATTCATAGCACGATAAATTAAATAACCTTGCTTACTGTAATTCACTCTGGATTAAGATTTGCCAAACGCCTAAAATTGTAAAAGGCTTACAGGAGAATTTTGGGCTAGAAGGCTTCCTACCTTTATTTGTAGTTGTTACATACTCATTAAAGAGTTTCAGTTGTTATTTTGTGAAAAAGCCATTATTAGCTATTTAACCTACCATAAGCCATCATTGGGGTGGTGGGTTTTAGTTGTAATTCGCTAATTCCACTGTATTAAGTGTTCTGCTTCAGATATTACAAAAAATGGTTTTGACCGCTGGAAAGTGAAGTGAATTAGCACAACACCCTTTTCAATTCCGTTGAGGCCATTGAGTGCTTATGGTATTAAAAATAGCCAATCATGGGCTCTTGGGGGGGACATAATAACTACAAATAAAGATAAGAAAGGCTTCTAGTCCGACATTCTATTTTAACAGAAAAGGACTTTGAAACAGGAGGGGCCAAATCCATTTGCGACCGCGACGGCCGCCGTGATCATTTTGCAAGTCTGAACTGTTTTGCATAACTGTCGTGGCTGTTTTGCACAACTGTCACAGGTTAAGGTTAGGTGTAGGCATAGGTTTTACTAAGATTTCGCTGTCTTTTGAAAATTACACAATTTACAGAACTTGTATCATCCTTATTTATAGTGCATTCAATTTGTGTGTGGTGTTATTATTTTTGTGCTATTATTATTATTATCTCACATGCCTTATGGATGCAAAAAAAACACCCCCTATGTTTAGAAATAAGACTACATTTAGGCATAGTTTTATGAATAGGTTTGGGAATGACTATTGAATGTTATCCTCAGAATAGCGATGCTAGAGCTCAAATGCTTAACAAAGTCACCTTCCCCCTGCAGTGTAGCAGTGGTGTGAATCTTCCTAATGGCATCTGCATCACAGTCGGGCTGTTGCTGTTTTTTGTCTCCATCAACAAAGCTGTCTTCCACAAGGTCTGACTGGGTGGAGGAGATGTTGGGCGTAGGACCAAAGGGATTCTTTTCAGTGCCGTCCACCTCTGTTAAATACATCAATGAAAAAGAGATTCAAATAGGTGATTGTAATTAACGGAAAAAAGCACCACCTTTGCACCTCTTTTATTCTTGAAAAGTAAGGTTCATGGGCACTACACTGACTACATTGCACACTAAGCTTCAAGTCAAGCAAGACTTGCCATCGGACATTGTCGTGCGCACAGACTGGATAAATGAGGTTATTCGCTGCGCACAGACTGGGCACAGAGAAGCAGGCAGACACACACTATTCCTGTTGTTATTCCTGTTTGAAAATATGATCCCATCGTCTTGAGTGTGGTCCTGACTCGTGATAGGTTGTGAGTGGGTTTAAGTAGCTTCCATTGGACGTGTGCACTAGTGTTTCACTAGTGTATCACTAGTGGTCCCCTCCCCAGACTACCTGTTGAAAACCACTGATCTAAAATATATGAATTGAATCATATGAACTTTTATTCATTTTCATTACATCATGGAAAATAATGAACTTCATCACATTATGCTATTTTTTACATGTATTTCTGTCTACGAAACAAAAGCCAAAAGTCTTGGGCAATATACGGGTATTACCGTTTATCTCAATATTGGAAATCAATACCGAGTAATGTCGTTGGGTCTATAAAAAGTATTGAATACCGAATATCGTCAAATAGACATTATACTGTATTCTATTAAAATATGAACAATGAGACCTTTAAATGTAACTATATAAACAATTTAGAGCGACGCCCACCCCGGAAGGTTGACACCCCCTCAAGGCCACTTTCCAACGCGCGTTAGTCCAGGCTTTCCGTTTTCGCGCAAGGCGGACGAAAATGAAAGCCTGGGTGTCGAGGCTAATACCTCCCAAAACTAGTAGCTTATAACAATACGATATGGCAACGCTGTGTGAACACTGTCTGGGCTGGGAAGCCCCGAGCTGCAGCCATTGGTTCATAATACGAGCACACGTCAGGACCACACTCTCAGGCGATGGGATCATATGGTGATTTTCACGTCCAATGGAGTGTTGTGTGTGTGGAGTGTTGCAATTGAGTGCTGCTAAGCTACCTAAACCCACTCACAACCTACTGTAGCAGCATTATGCTGGTGCTACATCTATTTCTGACCTACCATCAATATGGTATGGCTATGATTGAAGGATATAGTGGCCACATGCACCTTCAAGGTGGAGGCTGCACGGCCCGCATCAAGTAGACCCTGCAAATAATGCAGTACGTGTTGTATGGGGCAAGAGACTGGGTCCAGACCCCTGTCGCTGCACCATGAAGAGAAAGCAGCCCGGCAATTAGCAATTCACTATTGTTTACTGCCTACTGGCAATCAGGAAGGAATGAAACAGAACAGTTGTCACGCAAAATCGTAGATTGGCTGTTTTCAAATTTATGATAATTAAAATTAAATAAATTTAAATAATAAATAGTTAAATCAGATATAAATTCATAATCATGAATTTACCTGGGGACCCCCTTAAACCCCCACAAGGACTGCTAGGTCTTTGCGAACCAATACCATATTTACTAGCTCTGGTCCATAGCTCCACAGCTTCTAATTTTGCTTCACAGCTGTGTGTGTGTGTGTGTGTGTGTGTGTGTGTGTGTGTGTGTGTGTGTGTGTGTGTGTGTGTGTGTGTGTGTGTGTGTGTGTGTGTGTGTGTGTGTGTGTGTGTGTGTGAGAGAGAGAGAGAGAGAGAAAAATACTGGATTTCTTTGAGGGAAAAAAAGTCTAATTTGTCTGGAAATATGTTTTATTAAATATCGTAAAATATCGTAAAAAATCGTATCGTGAACCTGATATCGTGATATCGTGAGTTTAGTGTATCGTTACATGCCTAATTGTCACTGATTGACGCATGAAGCATAAGTGAATGTATCTATAAAAGTATGGTAAAAATTATGCTATCTTTGACACTGCCTCAAAAATTTTAAAGTAGAAGAATCCCCTAAGACTCCAAAATGTGTACGTGTAGTGTCTGATGCTCTGAGTACTACGGATCATCATGGAGCAAGGTTTGTTCATTCGGTTGGTCTGGCATCGGTTTGGTCACAACCTTCCCGAAGAGTGGATTATGGCTGGTTTCCAGCAGAAAATGAACTAATAAGCATGTGCCTGGCCGTGTGCACGTCAGATACGTCAGAAAAAATGTTAGTTAAAATACCATGCTGCTTGTATTTATTGTATGATTCCACATTTATTAAGATTGCATTACCATGAAAGCATTTCTCACCTGTATGAGTCCTCATATGCCTCTTCATAGTAACCTTATGATTGAAGGTTCTTTCACAAACTGTACAAGTAAAGGGTTTCTCCCCTGTATGAGTTCTCATGTGTGTTTTCAAAGTATAATTATGTTTGAAGGTTCTTTCACACACCGGGCAAGTAAATGGGTTTTCCCCTGTATGAATCCTCATGTGGACCTTAAGGGTAACGTTTCGATTAAAGCTCTTCTCACAAACATTGCAACTAAAGGGTTTTTCTCCAGTATGAATCCTCATGTGTCTCTTCAGAGTTCCCTTACAATTAAAGCCTTTGCCACAATCTGCACAGCTAAAACCTGTCTGTTGTGGTGATTCCTTCTCCTGGGACTGCTTGTTCAATGAATTTTGTTTCCCATCCACATGCGTCTTGCGTGATTTCAGTGTGTTTAAAGTTGACTGATCTTTCCTGGTCTCCTCCCAGTCACTGTCTTCACTGTCAGATTCAGAACAGTTTGAAGAGAGGAGCTGGTCATCAGTAGTTTGTTGTAATGCTACCCAGTACTTGACATAAGCTTGAGTTTTCAAGTGTTCAGTCGAGGTGCTGGCTACAGGCTCTGTGACCCTGGTTTCATCAGTATCACTTTTAAATGCTAGTAATGCCATTGCTGACTCATCAGCCTCCTCTGGTATTTGAAGTAACTCCCCCCGCTCTGCTTTAATCTTTGGAGGTCCTGGTTCCTCCTCAATCATACTGGGGCTCCTCTCCAGTAGTTCAGGGGAAACCTCCTCTTTACACACAGGAGAGTACAGGAAGTCTAGGTAAAAAGAAAAAACAACAGCCATTACATAATTGAACATTGTATTGGTTGAGTGGTGCTAGCCCCTCCAAAGGCATGGCTTTTGAAGATTGCATCATGTGGCAGTCTGCTGTAGGGCAACAGAAAATAGCATGCTATTTTCTAGACCCTAGAAAGATGCTGTGCTTCTACTTTGCCTCAAGGTTATTTAGTTTATATTGTTTCATTGGTTTTTACCTTTTTTATGTATTGTGTAAACAATGTACAGTACATATTCAAATGGTAAAACTGCCACAGTTAAAACATAATTGGAGTATAGATGTAATATATCAAAAATAATATGTAGTTCTACATTTAATTTGGAAATTGGAGAGAACCCGCTCCCTCAATTTGTCTGATGTCCCACTCCCTTTTATGCAATATAAGATTTCTAAATCTGTCTCTGATTGTGTCAGGTGTAACACTATGGCGTTTGAAGAGGTGGCAGCCCATTAAAGGTAGGGGAAGTGATTTCACTTTTGTCAGATATCACCCAAAAAATATTTTTTTTCTGTTAAAATGCTCTATTATAAGGTGTGGAAACCACATATGGAGTTTTCTCCTCCCCCACGTTAGCAGAGGAGCTAATAAAAGTTCCCCAGGTCACCACAATTCTCCTCCAATCAGGAGAGAGCAGCAGGTTCACATAGTGTAGCTACTTTTGGGGGGCCCTAGTGCACCAGGCTGGTACTACACCATGAATTTCAAATCACTTCCCCTACCTTTAAATTTTTTTTTTTTAAACAGTCAGACCTACACTACAGTATATTGAGATATCTATGATTATCTATAGGCTATGTCTATGGCTATGATGGGGGCAAATCAATGATGCTCAGATTCAGATTCTCCTATTTAGTGATACATCCAAACGTTGTCACTTTTGTACTTGCACCCTGTATCTAAATTAAAGGCTTGAACTGTCTGAGCTGCTCCAGTGCCTCCCCTTTTCTACCAAGATAATTTGTATTGTTGAATTATTTCTAAAATATTAGGACCTCCTCCTTCACTCTTGAGATCGTAAAATGGAACCAAATGGTCCATTTGGTTTCATGTTACGCTCTCAAGAGTTAAATTATATTCAAACATCTGAATTACCTAATTTCCAAGAATCTACACACTTTCAAAAATGTAGAAGAATTGCCATTTTGACCAACATTTTGCCAGTTATGTCTTCTAAATTAGTCAGAGAGACTAAACTCAACATCAAATGATGGTCCTCCGTGGCTAAAATGCAGAATAAATAGTGGGCCCATTCTAGTGCATTTTGGAAGTGCCACTAGTGCATTTTAGATTTTGGCAGTTGGCAACACTGGTTGGGGATCACCTGCAGTGTCCCCTCGGACCGCAGGTGGTCCCCGGACCATTGACCTACTAGCCTACTTGCCCAATGAGCCTACAGCCCCCACCTCATATAGCCTACAATAATGGGCTAATAATAATAATAATAATAATGCAAATAAACAAAAGAACGATTTGGGGGTTATTTGGAAGGGGTGAACAGATGGGAACAATGGACGGACAAGACCGTCCACCCCTCGGGCTGACAGGGTCCGTACTGTTCCAGTCTGTGTCTATTTACCTTTAAGCTGCTAACCAGCTAGGCTACGAAGCTAAACTACACATCAATTAAAAGAAACATCTAACGGCACATACCGACTAGTTCCATCACTGCTATAACTCTTTTGTTGACTGTTAAAATCCCGAAGTGCAGCAGCAGCTTTTGATGAACGCTCCGCGAGATTTAACACCATGTTTGTTTACCTCCCTTTACAGTCTGGCTGCAGCCTGTCAACAGAGACGATAAAGCAAAGCGTAAAGCTAAACACGTTAAACACAACACTTCCTGTCTGAACTTTCACAATACGATTCAGAACAGGAACCAGTGTTGCCAACTGCCAAAATCCAAAATGCACTAGTGGCACTTCCAAAATGCACTAGAATGCGCTAGATGCTTGCCTGGAAGGGAATATGACCATTAAATGACCATTAATCTTCTACATTCTCTAGTTGTGTGGACTTGGGCTAATTCACATGATGAATATTTTAACTCTTAATGTTTCAAATCCGCCAAGTGATGCGAAACAAAGAAGCACTTCAGTCGTACACTGGCGGTGGTGCATGGTGTTGTGCGGATGTTGGGCTTGTTTGCAACATTGTGGCGCTTCTCGTGTTACTTTATAACTGTGTGTCGCAGGGATGGAGACAATGTAGCCATGTCATGTAATGTGTGTGTGTGTGTGTGTGTGTGTGTGTGTGTGTGTGTGTGTGTGTGTGTGTGTGTGTGTGTGTGTGTGTGTGTGTGTGTGTGTGTGTGTCAGGAACAGTACGTTTTTTTTTTTTTTTTTTTTTTTTTTTTTTTTTTTTCGTTTTCATTAACAAATCGAAAAACGACAACACGACTGGAGTTAAACTGTCCTCTTTGATCCGTGTACGCGGATCCTCTTTAGACCTGTTAAACAAAATTAGACTGGGAAAATCGCACAGGAACGTGATAAAAGGATGTACCAAACTTCTCTCAATTGATTCCTAGGTATTTTTCTTCTGTAGAATCCATTTCTGAGACGTACATTTTATATCTCGCATATTTAATTAGATAATTAGCATATTTGACTAAATATGCGAATTATCTCATTAATTATGCAAAATACAACAATGTACATTGCAGAAATGGATTCTACAGGAATCCATTTCCGTGGGAAAATGTAGTAAGCACTAATTGTTCCTCTTGAAAAAATGTAGCTTAGCTACACTACAAGCTATCCCCAGATAACTGTAGTAAGCTACACTACAAAGTTAGGGGAAAATGTAGTTAAGCTATGTACCTTAGCTACTTGTAACAAGTTACTGCCCATCACTGGGGGCTACTTTATACAGTATGTAGCCCTGAAACAAGGCTATTGAGTGGCATGGCTACTTTGTATGGTGCGTGTCAAACTGGGTTTCCTTCAAGTATTCATATAAATTGTAATCACCCAACCCAGTCTCAACCCAAATGGATATATCACAGACTGTCACCTTAAGGGTTTATTACAAATTCATTCAGACTGGATGAGGTCTATAACATTAATTTTGTGCAACTTCAACCCAACTTTCCAGCATCAACAATTCCCTCCCAATCAATGTCATCTATACATCATTTTTAGATAATATATTACACGACGGGTATAGGACTAGTTTGACAATATTCTAAATGTCTCCATAAAAGATCAGGAGATCGATCCGTGTACATTTTGATCATTAAAACGGAAACAGAACAGAAGTGGTGGTTTCTCGTTTTGTGGTTGTTAAGACCCAATCCAAAATCAAACGATCAAAACATACACGGGTCTGACTGCTTTACATGGACTTTAAAGAACAGTAACAAGATGTAGCACAGTAGGATTTACAAAGAGTTGAAGAACATGGTGCTGCTGTCAAAGAGCAGCGTTGCTGCATTGACATCAAGATCAAAATCAATTGGTATATAATTGGGTATAGTCCGCCATTTCATCGGAAGAGTTCTCACAAAGGATATAGGCTATTAACCTGAACAAAACAGTTCCACTATTGATTAGTGCAAATATCATATCATGGAATCAAATGGATCAAGGCTTGTAATCGGCCTGATATCTGCTGATATCTGTGTTTGATAGCCTACTGGTTGTTTAAGTGTAAGTGTTTCGGTTTAAATAATACCAAAGTGCTGCTTTAAAAGGATCCCTGCCTAATAAGACAAATATGCCTTAAAACACTATACTTGCCTTCTATAACTAAAACATGCAGATAAAAACACCTTCAATACTTTATTTCTTTCATAAATAGAGAATCTTTCACTCTATAGGAGGTGCTCCTGTCACAGGATGATGATGTCACAGAGCATGTTCATCCATATATTCCATAGAGCTAGACCACACGTGACATCATCATCCTGCGCCAACAGCAGTTCCTGTTGAGTGAAATATTCTCTATTTATGAAAGAAATGAGATGCCATTGGTGTTTTTATTTGTTTATTTTAGTTATATAGGGAAAGTATAATGTTTTAAGTAATGTTTATCTTATTAGACAGGGATCCTTTTAACACTGTGATATTACATCAGAGCGTCAGGATTGCAGAAGTATTCAACAGAATGCTGCAATCATATATTATGACATTTCATTTCGGTTTGTTCAACAATGCCATGTATTTTCATGTGGACGAACAAATCTACAAGCTCACATTGTGGTGCCATGACTTGTTGTGGGCATATACAGTACGTAGATCTGCTATTTTCATTGCATGCTTGAGAGTTCAAATTCTCTCTGAGAAAAACACTCAACCCACCACGCTGTCAAGCTCAGCTGTTCTCTTCAGATCTCAATGGACTCACAGTGATAGCCTAGCTCCATCTTACAAGTTATACTTTCATTGTATTCATCATAGCTGTGTGAATACACTGAATACAGGCTTCATCTGTTTCTGATAACTATAGTGTGAGTATGAAGAAGTGACTTTAGAATCTCTCTGTCTGCATTTGCCTGTGTGTGTCTGTGCCTGTCTGTCTGTCGGCCTGCCTCTCTGTCTGTCTGCCTGTGTGCCTCTGTGTTAACTATGTATACATACTAAAGGTTCTGTGCACTGTCGTCTGTCACAACGGTCACAAGTCGTCCCCTTTATGCCCACGAGATCACTGAATTTCATTGCTACTCTTTTTCCCTTCTATTCATAAATTGAGATCCCTGATCATGATAGCTCCATTGGGAACTCCTGTGTTGTGTATCTGTTGTGTGTTAACAACAAGGGGAACCCTCTGAGCTCTGTGTTGTGTATCTGTTGTTGTGTGCCAATAGTATGGGAACCCTCAGAGCCCTCCAGCAGGCGTTGCAGTTAAAGATAAAGGAGCTGAGTCAGAGGGACGTCCTCATAGATGAACTGGAGCTAGAGCTGGACACCAAGGATGACCTGATCGGACGGCTGCGGACGGAGCTGGACACCAAGGACGACTTGATCGGACGTCTACAGACGGAGCTGGACAGACATGGCGGAGCTGCTCAGAAACCTGCCATCTCTGGAGACGTACCCAGTGTGCAGTCCCCAGCAGTACAAGACGAACCACAACGCACAAAGAGACAGGCCATCTCAGCAGAACCCACTGCACTGGACCCATCACAGCTCACCCATGTCACTCTGACCTGCTACAGCAAGAGCAAAGAGTGAGTTAACAGTAACACAAACACACATGTTTTTTTTTTTTTTTACTTTTATATTTTATTGTATTTTATATTTTATTTGGTTTAGAAAATTGCACAAATGAATTAAAGAACGTTTACTGCAGGTCCAGGGAGCTGATCCAAACAGCTCTGCTGGAGAACGACTTCATGAAACATCTGGAACATGGACAGGTTGGTAGAATAAACATCTGGAAGATGGGCAGTTTGGTACAATAAACTTCTGTAACATGGACAGATTTGCACATTAAAAATTCTGGACCATGGACAGGTTGGTACAATACTGAGCTCATTCTGTTCTTAGAGCCTGCACAGCATTCTTTTTTGTAAAGGATTACTTTATTGAAATAAAGTAATAATAATAGTCCTTTGCTGACTGCCTTATTGACATAGGCTACTGCTCTTGACTGTCAGGTATTTCACGATTCCTCACTGCTAGTGGTGTTTTCACTTTTTTTGACGACCCAGAATGTGTCCAGATTCCAGAATGTGAACTGTCTGAAGGGATGAATGATCATCTTTTTACCATACAAGTTAAGCAGGGTTGTTGCGCACACCGACATGTTCAACAACGTTTTGGCCATTTGCTGGCCTTCATCAGGACCTGATGAAGGCCAGCAAATGGCCAAAACGTTGTTGAACATGTCGGTGTTTTAGAATAATAAAACACTGTGGAGCAGAAGCTGTGTGCGGACTTTTTTCTTTATTTTTATAGCATCTTTTTACCATAACCATGTGTCTTCTTGTGTCCATCCAGATCCTGGCAATCATGGACTGCATGCATCCCACCTCCGTGGCCCAGAGCTGCTGTGTGATCCAGGAGGGAGACGATGGATCCACCGTCTATGTGCTGGAGGGTAAAAGTCCTGAATATAACTGAAGTAAACAACATCTAATGCCTTTGGTTGAATTATACTGTACTAGTACCTTTTTCCTGTGTGTGTGTGTGTGTGTGTGTGTGTGTGTGTGTGTGTGTGTGTGTGTGTGTGTGTGTGTGTGTGTGTGTGTGTGTGTGTGTGTGTGTGTGTGTGTGTGTGTGTGTGTGTGTGTGTGTGTGTGTTCGCAGAGGGCATGGTGGAAGTCACAAAGGAAGGAAAGAAGCTGTGTACCATCAGTCCAGGGAAAGTATTTGGAGAGCTGGCCATTCTTTATAACTGCACCCGCACTGCTACTGTCACTGGTAACCTGTCTGTCTGTCTGTCCGTCAACAGGGCTTCTAGAAGTGGGATCTGGGGACCGCCATTGTAAAAAAAAATAGTTAACATAGCATTGCAATCAGCATGATTCCATGTGAACGACTATCTAACAATCTCTACAATTGTGAGACATGCCCCCCCCCCCTCTCTGGGTATGTTCACATATGAACTTCCATGTGCAGAAAAAAGAAGGCTTTGGGGACTTCCGGGTTTATAGACAGCTGATGTATGGAATATAAGCTCCGCCTACGTGCTTGCCCTCGCGGAAATTGGAGGCCGCGTCCAGCTTCACTGCCTGACAGTGCAAGCACACATGGGACTCCATGTGTAGCTGAAAGCCGCTGTCTGCTGATGTCTGTTTGATTTTACACAGCTGGTGGATGAAAAGTGAAGCTTGGACGAATGCAGTTTCCATTTTCCATGAGGATAAGTGTCTCCTGGAATCTAACCAACACAACATTGTGCTGCATGGGTGGAGCCTATTTTACATCCATGTGACAGCTTCTTTTTTCTGTGCATGGAAGTTCATAATGTGCCCATGTACCCAAAAAGTGCCCATACCCTGTTTCTCTCTCTCTAGCCCTGACAGACATCAGGCTGTGGGCGATCGACAGGCAGGGTTTCCAGACCATAATGATGAGGACTGGTCTCATCAAACACTCTCAAAACATGGAGTTCCTACGCAGGTGACCATGATTAGTTGCATATTAAATGTGACTATTGTGTACACTCACAGAGCATGGTAAATACCATCTTCATTCTTCAGTTGCACATGCTGCATCTGCCTCTATTGCAGCTCAGGTATCTGTGTGCATTATGTATGCATCTATCAAATTTACCGGTAATTCAATTTTGGGAACAAGAGAACAACTTCATTAAGAGAAAAACAAACTTGGATTAGTTGGATAAATACACACATTTTTTTTTGTAAACTCTTAATAAAGAGTCAATTAGCAAATATTAATCGTACAGTAGCCTATACATTCTCCAACTGTCGCAGCTATAATACTGCTTTCTATAGCTGCTTTTATAGCATAATACTGCTATAAAAGCAGCTATAATACTTACACCTACTACACACCCCCCCCCCTCTCTTTCTCAGAGTTCCAACATTCCAGTCGTTACCAGAAGATCTTCTCAGTAAATTGGCCGACTTGTTGGAGGAGGTTCGCACAATTAAAATCACATAATTTTATTGTGATTTATGTATGTATCAGGTGCACTAGGGGGGCAGTGTGCATATCAAGCAACATATGTGTCAGAGTTAGATATTTCCATTGTATGTAAAATACCAGGGAAATTATACTATCGTGGTTACAGTGCAGTTTGAAGTTACAATGCAGTTTGTAGTAGAATAGAGGCAGGTGGATATCTCTATAAAATGTATATCAAATATCTAAATATTTGATTCACAAATTATTCACAAAATTATGTGTATAAATAAAGTGAAATGTGTGATGCCATGTATTTTTAAAAGATGAATAATTGAAAATGTGATTTTTCTAGAAACAACAAATGTTGAGTAAAAAAAAAGAAGAAGCTAGAAACAAAGGTGGAATCTTTTGAGAAATGAGACCAAAATAGGCAACCTGACTCCACCAGATGGAAGTCGTTTTTCTTGCTTGAAAGTCCTTTAGCAATACGAGAATGCATGTGATCTCTATCTCTGTGTGCCTGTGTGACTTTAGTGGGTAATCATAGTAATATTGTCTGTCTGTCTGTCTGTGTCTGTCAGACTCTCTGTCTGTCTGTCTGTCTGTCTGTCTGTCTGTCTGTCTGTCTGTCTGTCTGTCTGTCTGTCTGTCTGTGTCTGTCAGACTCACTACAACGATGGTGATTACATCGTCTGTCAGGGAGCCACGGGAGACACTTTCTTCATCATCAGTGATGGACAGGTAGTACAGTGGTGATGTCATCAATGATGAGTCTATACTGAATGGCCGCGTAATTTAGAGGATGGAATGCCTGACAGCCCCAGCTATTTGTTTCAATGGAAGTTGCTCAGCTAGTGGTGTGGCAAGCACCCAGCTAAAAGAACCCTCTACTTCCACATTTTCTTGATTTGAAAATGTGCCTCCTAACGAACCAGATCCATACAATAGAAGCTACATCTACTCCGTTCACTGCATGGGGTCAGTATAGTCCAATGGCGGCTCCAATAGCAGGGTTTATGGGCTCACTTGAGTACATGATGAACTACGTGACCAGGCTATCTTCTGACCCATGCAATGTCGCAACTCTGTCTATTCTCTGCCATGAATCATGTACTTGAATGACCGCATTGTGTTAAACCCCAGACATACACTCTTTTTGTTGTGATTGGACTTCTCTGCCTGAAGTTCCAGCTTTAACCAGCAGGATAGGTATAATTGTGTCATGATGACTGGTGTCAGTAGCTGTCATTGTGTCTGCCATCCACAGGTTAAGGTTACTCAACAGAAAAGTGCCAATGAGGAGCCAGTGTTCCTGAACACTCTGTCCAGAGGAGACTGGTTTGGAGAGCAGGCTTTGAAAGGGTGAAACTCTGGGCTGTTCCCTTCACCACAGCCAATAATCTGCCTCCATCTCACCCTGTACTCTTTCTTGCTCGTCACCAACTAACATCATGTAGTCTGTCTGTCTGTCTGTCTGTCTGTCTGTCTGTCTGTCTGTCTGTCTGTCTGTCTGTCACCAACTAACATCATGTCGTCTGTCTGTCTGTCTGTCTGTCTGTCTGTCTGTCATACTACCTGTAACTACCCATAAAAGGTAAATGTGCTGCATTTATCTTTTAACCAAATAGAACACTTTACATAGATGTGCATTACATTCACCCATTCAAACACATCCAGGATGGTGGAGCCAACCATGCAAGGTTTACTCTGTCTCCTCTTTTGTCAAATCAACATCATGTCCTTGGTCTGGTTATTTTGTATAGAATGAATAATTCTTTCTCTCTTGTCAAGTGAGGATGTTCGCACTGCCAATGTCACGGCCCTGGGAGATGTCACCTGCCTGGTCATTGATAGAGAGTGAGTACGGTAGTAGTACATCAAGAGAACTCCACCCCAACGTTTTTCACCAAGCGCATTCATGCTCATTTAATTCCTTAGAGACTAAGAGTATCCATTCAATAAAAATCTAATTCTGTTCCAGGTCCTTTAAGCAGCTAATTGGAGGTCTGGAAGTCAACAGCAACCAGTATGAGAGTGATGAGCTGAAAGCTCAGTGAGTTACCATATATTGCGTTAATAATGACTACATTAACTGCCACCATTAAGGACGACAGCGACGTTGCCACTATGGCAACAGGAGCTCAATCCGTGCTCAATAGCTAAACCTTCTTGCCATAGCAGCTGTTCCTACTATGGCAGAACCTACACTGCAGAACATACTGTCCACAACGCCTGTTTGACACACGCTGCATAGATGCGTCACCATGGTAACCCATCGTCGTTGCAGATGGCTGTTTGCTTATAGATTTTGACAGCTACGGCAATTGTGACATAGCAGCTGTAGTTCAACTGAGGAGAGCCGTTCTGAAAATGCGGCAGCTTAAAGTGCCTATTGACTCCAGAACTGCAACTTCCCTGCCACCACATACACCCCAAAATGAGCTGGAAGCAAAATCACCTAAATCAAATCTAAGTCATCAGAAGAGTTCATATTCTAACTGCAGAGGTTGACCAATGACCTACTGTATTTGCAGTCCAGTTGGTCTCTCATTGATTTCAGTGTGGCGTGTGTCTCTGTCACCCCCTCCAGGTTGGAGGAAGATGCAGTATTTTTCTCCAGTCTGTCTCTTAGTGATTTCAGTGTGGTGTGTGTCCTGGGCGTTGGAGGCTTTAGCCACGTGGAACTGGTGAAAACAAATACAATTTTAAAACCATGACACGTCTGTCTGTCTGTCTGTGTGTGTGTGTGTGTGTGTGTGTGTGTGTGTGTGTGTGTGTGTGTGTGTGTGTGTGTGTGTGTGTGTGTGTGTGTGTGTGTGTGTGTGTGTGTGTGTGTGTGTGTGTGTGTGTGTGTGTGTACTACTGCATGCCCCCACAAGTATAGTGAATTAAGTGTACGCAGACCCCCCAAAAAAGTGTTGATTTTATGGATAAAATATAAAATATGATAACATGACATTCAGATGTTGGATTAATACAAAGCCAACTTTTATGTGTGCACGTGTGTGTGTGTGTGTGTGTGTGTGTGTGTGTGTGTGTGTGTGTGTGTGTGTGTGTGTGTGTGTGTGTGTGTGTGTGTGTGTGTGTGTGTGTGCGTGTGTGTGTGTGTGTGTGTGTGTGTGTGTTACTACTGCATGCCCCCACAAGTATAGTGAATTAAGTGTACGCAGACCCCCCAAAAAAGTGTTGATTTTATGGATAAAATATAAAATATGATAACATGACATTCAGATGTTGGATTAATACAAAGCCAACTTTTATGTGTGCACGTGTGTGTGTGTGTGTGTGTGTGTGTGTGTGTGTGTGCGTGTGCGTGCGTGTGTGCGTGCGTGCATGCATGTGCAGGTGCACCTGAAGAGTGACCCAGCCGGTCATTTGCGATGAAGGTGCTGAAGAAGCAACACATCCTGGACACCAGCCAGCAGGGACACATCCTGTCAGAGCGCAACATCATGATGGAAGCACACAGTCCTTTCACTGTCAGGTATAGAATAACATCACAATGGAAGCACACAGTCCTTTCAGTGCCAGGTAGCCTAGAACAGTTCTCAGAGACTCTTGATATTCTACATAATATCTTCTCAGGCTATATCGTACATTCAGAGACTCCAAGTATCTCTACATGCTGCTGGAGGTGTGTCTGGGAGGAGAGCTGTGGACCGTGCTGAGAGACAGGTACTATGAATTACACATAATACACTGACTGGGCTGGCTGACACAGTACTGTTCCATTATGTTGTATTACAGAGAGCAGAGAGCTTGAGACAGACAGACAGACAGACAGACAGACGCCATGCTTCACACAGATTACAACCGTGTGTCTGACACATTATCCAGGCTAAGACAGACATACAGCTATTGTTTCAGTTTTATTTTATTTTTTATTTGACACTTGTATTTATCTAATCTCTTTCTTTGTACTCAATGTTACTTTACCAAAACAAACAACAATAGAATGGGCCTAACTAATTAAAAGGTAAAGCAAAGCAAAGCACGTTTTTTGTCTTTCGTGCAGGGGTTGGTTTGACGACAGCACCACTCGCTTCTATAGCGGCTGTGTGATTGAGGCTCTCGCCTTCCTTCACTCCAGAGGAGTGATCTACAGAGACCTGAAGCCAGAGAACATCATCCTGGACCAACGGGGATACGCCAAACTGGTGAACTACAACTATATTTTCCATAGGCAATACATCCAGCAAGGGGGGGAGGACTATCACCAAAACTATAGCAGATGTGTGTGTGTGTGTGTGTGTGTGTGTGTGTGTGTGTGTGTGTGTGTGTGTGTGTGTGTGTGTGTGTGTGTGTGTGTGTGTGTGTGTGTGTGTGTGTGTGTGTGTGTGTGTGTGTTTATACTCCTGAATGAAAAAACAATGGACCTTTATCTAAGCCCCGCCCTCTTGTCCACTCAAGGACACTTTCCAGCTGGGCTCATTCATGTTTGTGTGTGTCTTCCTCCCGTGCAGACTGACTTTGGCTTCGCCAAGAAGGTAGGTTTTGGTAAGAAGACGTGGACGTTCTGCGGCACCCCGGAGTACGTAGCCCCCGAGATCATCCTGAACAAAGGTCACGACAGCTCCGCCGACTGCTGGTCCCTGGGGATCCTGATCTACGAGCTGCTGAGTGGCAGGTCAGATACCGACAGAGCTGCTGAGTGGCAGGTCAGATACCGACAGAGCTGCTGAGTGGCAGGTCAGATACCGACAGAGCTGCTGAGTGGCAGGTCAGATACCGACAGAGCTGCTGAGTGGCAGGTCAGATACCGACAGAGCTGCTGAGTGGCAGGTCAGATACCGACAGAGCTGCTGAGTGGCAGGTCAGATACCGACAGAGCTGCTGAGTGGCAGGTCAGATACCGACAGAGCTGCTGAGTGGCAGGTCAGATACCGACAGAGCTGCTGAGTGGCAGGTCAGATACCGACAGAGCTGCTGAGTGGCAGGTCAGATACCGACAGAGCTGCTGAGTGGCAGATTAAATACTGAGAGCTGCTGAGTGGCAGGTTGGATACAGACAGAGCATTTGTTGAAGAAAAACACAGTATATATCGATAGATCAAATCAAATCGGAACATAATTATTAATATTATAAATACTATAAATCAAGCAATATAAATATATGATGCCATATATGAGATATAATATACAGTATAATATGGCACCCTAAATATCAATACCGTATTGTGAGGTAAGTGAATCGTCCCTCGCCTAATATGTGTTATATCATGGTTTATCCTTCACCCTACAGTACTGTATATATGTGTTATATCATGGTTTATCCTTCACCCTACAGTACTGTATATATGTGTTATATCATGGTTTATCCTTCACCCTACAGTACTGTATATATGTGTTATATCATGGTTTATCCTTCACACTACAGTACTGTATATATGTGTTATATCATGGTTTATCCTTCATCCTACAGTACTGTATATGTATATGTGTTATATCATGGTTTATCCTTCACCCTACAACAGTACTGTATATGTATATGTGGTATATCATGGTTTATCCTCCACCATGCAGTCCTCCATTCTCCGGCTCAGATCCCATGATGACGTACAACATCATCCTGAAAGGCATTGACATGGTGGAGTTCCCCAAGAAGATCTCCAAGAACTCTGCCAACCTCATCAAGCGCCTGTGCAGGTTTGCAGTAGTGCTGCGAGAAGTGTCATTTACTAAAGGTAGGGTAAGCGTCCAGTGTGCATAAAGTTACTAGGTAAGGTAATAGGTCATATTACTTTTAATAATTGGCTACCATACCTTAATTACTTTCCAACAATGTAAGCGTCATAGCATCAAAATATACCAAAGTGAAGGTTCTAAATCAACATGTGTGCACTTCCCAGGGACAGCCCCTCAGAGCGGTTAGGTAACCAGAAGAACGGAGTGAAGGACATCCAAAAACACAAGTACGACCACATGATTTATGTTCTGTAATCACTTAAAGGGCCACTTCACCCCTTTTGCAAACAGACCTTATTTTAATGATGTTTTGGAGACAAGGACCACTTTCTTGTTTTTTTATGTATATATATATTTTTTTATAGAAGATATTTTAGCAGGACGGGCATAAGCAATTCTTGACCACGACGGCTGTCTTAACAATCACAACTGTTTTGCATAACAGTCGACTGTTTTGCATAACAGTCGCCCATTTTGCATAGCCATGACAGTTTGCATAATGGTTGAGGTTTGTGCAGAGGTACAAGCTGGTTAGGTTAGGTTTTACTGATGTTTAGGTTTGTGGTATAAGAATTCAGTGTTTAGTACCTCACAAGCATCCCTTCATAACTAAAATATATTCTAATATTATTATTTTAATACATTATTTATTATCCACTCAATATGTGTAGTGACTAGTGAGAGTGTAAAATGTATCACATATTGGGTTTCTCAAGAGTTAAATTATTGTTAAAGGTATTATAGTTTAGTGTGTATTGGCTCATTGTGAAAGGGTAACAGAGTGTGTATTTGCTGCAGGTGGTTTGAAGGGTTCAACTGGGAAGGCCTTCGACAGGGAACCCTAGACTCTCCTTTCACTCCTACTGTAAGTTCTGTACCTACTGTAACTGAATACTGCACTGTAATGCACCACACTGCACTCCACTGTAGGATTTTGTTGTTGTTGTTGTTGTTGTTGTTGTTGTTGTTGTTGTTGTTGTTGTTGATTTTTAGGGGACAGTATTCCCTCCTTTTGGTCTGTGTCCACAAACATTGTCACATAAACATTAAATTCTCTTTTACAATGAATGGATAATTTTACATCATGTAAACATATAACGCAAACATTGATGACGAAGGCGAGGGTGCAATTTGTGTCCGGAATGAAATGCTGGAATGCCATAATGAAATGCTGTATGGTAATGTATAATGATAAGAGCACCCCTCACTTGTGTGAGCGTGATTTGATTTTATTTTTTAAGGGAACTAGCGCCTCCTGTATACTGTATATATCACTTTTTTGCCATTGGCAATGACAGGGGAATTCAGATCAAAGGTCTGCTAAATCTGCTAGGTCTGCTATTGGTACGTCTCTATTATCCATTGACAATGAAATGACAAATTAGGTCAAATTCTGCCAAATATGGTGTAAATTAAATATAAATAAATAGATAGATAAATTAATTCATGAATTTCATATGTAGACAAGGCAACAGGCATTCTGATTGGCCAGTATGAGATGGTGCATGATGGTGTACAATAAGAGTGCCCCTCACTTCACACGCGTATGATTATTTGATTCATTATTTATTTATGTATTTGTTAATTCATCCATTCATTCATTTATGTGAGCATCACTAGCTTGTTGGAATACAAAGCATCTTAGGCCTTTAATTAATGCCAATTCATGCCAGCTCAGGTCCTCCTGTTCCCAGTGTTGTAGTGGGGGGACGCCTCTTGAAATTCCACCCATTTTATTTTATTTTTTCTGAGAAAAAAAGGAAACTCATTAACATGGTGAAACACATCTTGATGATGTCATCAAGATGTATTTCACCATGCTAATGATTTTTTTTTTCAGACCTCCATTTCTAGGAAACTGGGGTAACCTTTTTATCATGTCCACACAACATCTCTAAGGTATATTAATGACATGGTAAAATACTGAAAATGAGCGAAATTGCCCTTAAGACACGTTGCATGCACACTGCATGCATTGTTTACAATTGTATCCATAAAAGTAAATGACTAGACAAAAAAAACATAGGCCTACTTTTGCCCCAAAATATCTTAGACGTGAGAAGTGGGGGGATGCCACCCCCCCCCCCCCCCCCCCCCCCCCCCCCCCCCCCCCCCCCCCCCCCCCCCCCCCCCCCCCCTCCACCACACCCCTGGCTGTGATAGGCCTGGATCCAAGAGTCATTTAGTTCAGCTGTGGATCAGAACCTGAATGACTTTTAGTTTTAAAACCTTTTTTATACCTTAAAATAAAGGACCGTAAATCAATAAAAAATAAAATACCACTTTTGCATGAAAGATAATATTACATTGCATAAAAACTGGACAAACATAAAAAAAGTAGTATTTTTACATAGGCGAAAGAAAGAAAATGGTTGATAATCGAGAATAATCGATAGTCAGACTATTGTTATCTAGGCACTTTTTTTGGTTTAGGCGATGATGTAATGGTAGCGTAATTGAAGTATTGTCATGAGTATTATCTCCTGGAAGTGTTAAAAACCACTCCCTCAGACTCTAGGAGTCTCTAGGAGTCTCTCTGACTCATGCGGCAAAAACTATGGGAGGAGTAGCATGCCAAACGTTGGAATAATAATAATAACTACTGTAGACCTGTGCACCATAGTCTGGTTGCACTAATAAATGTTTCATGGCCATGATTTCCCAGGATCCTGGATGGCTTGATTCTAGGCTTAAGATAATTTGTATAAACATGGTTGGAAATCTCTTTAGGAAACATAATGGGTTCAAAGTGGCCCCCTCTGTTATTCAATATAGTGCTATACGTATACATCAGCTTGCCTGATTGGCTAAATCCTAAATCCCAAAACGTTAACTTCATGGATTGGGCAGGTTTTGTGGGACTCTTGTGTCGTCACGCTAATTATGACTGTGCTCATTTCGGCATCGATCGGACTGATCTTTGAACTGAATTGATTGCAATTTGAATGGGTGTAGTTAAACTCATTCATTCACGAATCTACATTGGTCCCATTAAATCAAGGAAAGAAGCATCTGTGTAAGTTTCTCTCCCCCTATCCAATACAAGGGGGAGGTGTAGAGGAGTAATCCAAGGCGCTGCTCACTTCACACTGGATGTGATTTTTGAAAACATCTTGAACATGTAAGAAACAACTGTTTTCAGAAGCATTATTCTGCAGAGCTGGCCCCCGTACGTCTCACGGGGTCAATTGAAGTGGCCAATGATGCTGCGATGGACACTGCACCTGAAAGGTGAGCCCAACCTGCACAACTACTACGCGGCTGTTGCCGTGGGGAACCAGATTTACTACTTTAGCGGCTCGTGTGCCGGCAAGGGCCAGGTGGAGGTGCACGTCTTCAACACGGTGTCCTTGCAATGGAGGACGCAGAGGGCGGGACAACAACAGCGGCCCCCGCAGGTGCCCTCCGTGTACTGGGGCCACACGGCCGTGCTGATCGAGGACGTGGCATACGTGTGGGGCGGTTACCCTCACTGCAACGCCGTGTACGCCTTCGACATGGACACTCAGCGCTGGTCCCGCCCGGAGGTGTCCGGCACCCTCCCGGAGGCGCGCGACGACCACTCGGCCTGCCCGCTGGGCAGGGTCATGTATGTCTACGGCGGCTTCAACGACTCCACGGGATACTCCAACGATGTCTACAAGCTGGACACGGCCACCATGGTCTGGTCCCTGGTGGACGCCATGGGCACTCCGGCATCCGCGACCGATTACCACTCAGCCACGCTCATCGGGGCGAGGATGTTTGTATTCGGGGGCCGCGGCAATGAAGACAGCCCCTACAGTGTCGTCGTGTTCGACTTGGAGACGGAGAGCTGGCTGGACACGCCTTCCATAGCGGCGCAGCGCCTTCCAGAGGGACGCGTGGGCCATCCGGCCTTCGCCTACAACGACGAGCTGTACGTGTTTGGGGGCGAGAACTTCGCAGAGACCTTCAACGACCTGTGGAAGTTCAGTCCGGAGACGTTGTCCTGGGCAAGGGCGGAACCCCGCGGGAGAGGCCCTTCGCAGAACTTCTGGTGCTGCTGCTGCGTGGCGGGAGAGCTGGTCATCATCTTCGACGACGACCTGTACATCTTGGACCTGAGTCCTACTCTGAAGACGTTGTGCAAGCTGGCGGTCATTCGGTGCGGCCTGGAGCAGACGGAACTCCCTCATGACATCAGGTGGGAACTGGCAGCCATGACCAAAAGACACTGAGCAAGAAGAAAAAGACAAAGAAGATGAAGAAGAAAACACATAATGGTGCTGGCTCTTAAAGGACATTTCTGTACTAAGATAACATCTAGCCTGTATATTGATCCTAAATTAGTGGTCATGGTGTATTTGCATGATACCTATTTTCCTGCCATCCAGTTTCTCCAGCAGACCACATGGCATATTACTAGTTAGACAATTAGTGGTTTAGGTGTTTTTGTTGTCTTTTTCTTTTTTCCCTCCATGCCCCAGTTGTCCTTTACGAGCCGCCAGTCTGTCATGAAGTGGAGTGAAGGATTTCAACCCACGTTTATGTGACCACGTTGATCAGTATAGAAAATCCAGAGGAAAGACCACTGGACAACAGTATATGGTAGAAGGGTCTCTGGACAATAGTAACTGTGTTGTTTCCACGCAGGTAGAAGGGCCTCTAGACAACAGTAACTTTGACTGTTTCCCCGTGGACACAGACGATCCCCCACCTGATGAGGAGTCCGGATGGGACTTGGAGTTCTGATCACATTGACCACACCATACACACATGTGACTTTGTGTTATCTGTGTATCGGTACTCTGTAACGTCTATACAGTAGCCATTCAAGTCATTATTATTTTCATTCTATCTTGACACACTGGTCCAGATAAGGGGGACGATTGTGTGTTATTCATGGCTCATCTTTCCTGTATACAGTATATAATGTGAAATACATATCTGTGAAGTTTCTGAATGATTTGAAATTAATAGGCTCAGTATCATTGAATGAACCTGAGCATATAGACCCAGAGCATGAAATGCATATAGACTCATTCTCAGGATGTGATAGAGAGGCCATATTTTACTCAAGTTTAGTCTCACACGTGGACATAGTCGTTACATGTGGGTACAAAAAACAATTTGCTTGCATTGAACTGGTTAATGTAGTATTGTAGTAATAATGTAGTGCCAACAAGAGTGCAGCCTGTGATTTGTTGACAGCTTAATTACTTATAGCACTTGTATAGCACTTATTTGACTTGACAATAAAATAATATTGTTGCACTGTAGTTAAAGAATGTTAATAACAATAAAGACAATAAATAAACAAACAAACAAATAGTGAACGACCCCAAAAGTATTGTTGTTCTTGTCACAATTTACTACAACACTATGGCACATTAGGTGTGTGTGTGCGACGTGCGTATGTGCATGCATGTGTGTGCGTTATATTTATATTGTCCACCCATTTTGTATGCCTGGAAAAAAGTAAAAAATAAAAAAAATAATATATTATATATATATATATATATATATATATATATATATATATATATATATATATATATATATATATATATATATATATATATATATATATATATAATTTTGACAAAAAATATCCATGACAAGCCACCATGGCATTGACGGCTGGTTGCTTCAGAGCTCTGGAGAGATGCTTATCTTTGGTCGCAATGACGCGGCTGCAGGGTTGACTGACTGACCGACAGGCTGGTTTCCTCCCATCATCCCCCCCCACCAACACACACACACCGATAAGACACTGCTTTTCCACATTTACCAGATCCGCTCGTTGAATTCCAACAGAATAGAGGAACCAAGATGGAACATGTCCTTAATTTAAAAAGCAGAGTTGACCTCATCCACCCCGCCACGGCTGCGGGTACAGCTGTAGGTTGAATGAAATTCTTAAATTAATTTTCAAATTTCTTAATTTAGTAAAATAAATGATCCAAGTAGTCCAAGTAGTATTAGTAAGTGATGGCTATTTTGAGAAACATAACTGCTCAACTAGCCGATCTACATTAAGCTTACTGATGCAAGGCACAAGTTAGCATATTTATAGAGTGCATTTCTAGCTGTTATTATGTATTTACAGAAATAGCCTTCATGTTGTAGATTAGAAAATTAGTCATTTTCTTTAGGTGGACTTCTATATCTAGGTGCAAATTACATCATCACCATACATACAGTGTTTCTCTGTTATAGGGTGTCTCCCCAATTCTCTACAAGTCTCTAGAAAACTCATTTTCAGATGGATTATGTATTTCACCTTGTTAGAAGCTGTGTGGTCCACAAGCAAAGTCCCGGCCTAGTTGTACAGGTTCTATTCCAGGCCAGCAAATTGTCGATGTGTGTCCCTGGGCTAGACTCTTAGCCAGTGATGGGCAAGTTACTGGGAAAATGTAGTAACCTACACTACTTGTTACTCTCGAAAAAATGCAGCTAAGCTACTCTACAAGCTATTGCCAGAAAATTGTAGCAAGCAACACTACAAGCTACATGACAAAAGTAGCTTGATGTAGCTTGCTACATCATCACTACATAATATAAATATATATCTCATCTTAATGTACAACTTTCTAAATACTAATCATAATAATAAAACAATATGGGTAAAAATCATAATGATAATAATTTAGTGGAGGGTTTGAACATAGGATGGTGGCATGTTTAAGTTTTGGGATGTATATTAGAGGTTTTCTACCCATTAAAAATGGGTGGAATTTGAAAATCTGTGTGGGAAAATGTAGTAAGCTACAATCCTTGTTACTCGAAACAAGTAGTGTAGCTTCACTACAAGCTACTCCCAGAACAAATGTAGTAAGCTACACTACAAGTTCGGGAAAATGTAGTTAAGCTATGTAGCTTAGCTACTTGTAACAAGCTACTGCCCATCACTGATCTTAGCCATCATGCCATGCATGCATCCCTGCACACCTACTCTTATACAGTTGTGAAATAATTATAGGACATTACTGCCGTTAGTACTGTAGGTAGCTCCCATCCATTGTCCATTTGGTTCCAAAATCTTAAAACGTAATTGCTATATTAACAAAGTTAACAACAAAGTTGGGGACCTCCTGGAAGCACCTCAAAGCCCATCAGGGGTCCCGGGCCCCTGATGGGCCCTGAAGCAATAGGATGAGCCTATCACAGTGCTGCATGGTGGAAGACATTCCTTCCGTGTCATTGATCATTAGGCTAATTGTTTTTCTGCATGACTGATCGTGAGCTTCAATGTCTGGAAAAAAGGAAAGCAAAAACGTGCCTTGAATCACAATCAGCATATCATGGTAACGTAACAGGAAGAGATCGTTTCCCATGTTTAGGGTCGGCATTCTATTTTTAGAGTTAGAAACATTTTTGTTTTTTTCACCTGCAGTCACCTGCAATTGTCTTCAAGACCGTGAACCTGCCTGGTTCTGTTTGTAAGTGTAAGTGTTTCGTATTAATGATTAAAATCAGCAAAGTAACTACAAACCTGTATAGTAACTCGTGTTTTCATATAATTGTAGTGGATTAAAAGCTACAATATTTGCCTCTGAGATTTGGAGTAGAGGGAAAAGTACTGGAGATTGGAAATACTAAGCTATGTTGCACCGTTGCAAAAGTGATTTTCAAAACTTTTTGATATCAAGGGGGGTGACTGTGGGTCAGGAGGTAGAGCAGGTCGTCCAATCTGTGGGTTTGAATCCCGGCTCCTGTTTACAAGTCAAATTGTCCTTGAGCAAGACACTGAACCACAAATTGCTCCCAATGTGCTGGTTGGTGCCTTGCATGGCTTCTTCCACAATAGCTGGCTATAAAGGCAATGGATAAAGGCACTATGTGAATTCTAAAAGCATGATTTATCAAGGTCCATTATTTGTCATTTGGGCCACCCAGCATTTTTGATGATAGACCTATTTTGTTAGAATATTTTGTTGTTACATGTTGTGTTGATGTTGGAGTCCGTTGGCAAACAACAGGTAAACAGGTTGACCAAAATTACCCCCTTAATGACCACTGAAAAATATGAACTGATTCCTTAATTCCCAGAATCCACAAAATTAGTGTAATTTCTATTGTTGACCTATCTGGTATTTACAGCACAACTGCCATTCAACTCAGAACCCTCTGCCTACCTTTTCTTGTGTCTATATGCTATGTGACAGATGGTCAATGTTGATGAAAGTTGCACTATATACTGTGTATATACTGTATATATAGATAGATACACATCAACAATACAAATTACACTAGTTTTGTGGATTTATTTCGCATCGCATAGACTGCCATTCTGGATCTGCCACTGGTCTTAAAAATATCAAATTTAATTCAATTGATACAACGCCACGTGGGAAACAAAGTATTATGTCTCAACAGCCCCTGCAATGATTGGGTGTCAACGCAGACGGTCTTGTCTAATGCAGGCTGCTGATTGGCTGTCTCCACAAAGAGTGTCAATATAACCAGCAGTTGTCAGTCAGTGAGTAACCAACAACGCATCAAGAACTGCTAGAAGTCAGAAACAGTTCAGTCATCATTTCATTCAGTGACCTGCAGAGCCAAAGATGTTTGCTAAACAACAGCTGTCATGTCTGCTCTGGTTCCTCCTGCTGCTAGTGGCCAGCAATGCTGCAGGCCTGGAGCTGGGCTCCGAGGAAGGAGCTCCACGCAGGGCACGCTTCTCTGCAAACAGCCCCAGTGAGTATTGGTGGATGGAGTGATTGATTATTGTATTATGTATAGGATAGTGCTATGTAGACACACAGTAGCATTACTTGGTTTAATTAATAGTTAATATTAATTAAAATAATAATATATAATAATATTCTACGGTAGAGTACCTAAGTACCTAAGACTCTCTACAGTAGATTTTTCTATGCATTTGATGTGTTGTTTTTGCTTACTGTAATGTAAATTGCTCTGGAAAAAAATTAGGTCATTAGTCATTAGACATTAGACACGGTTAGACATTTCCACATTATTTATGTTGTGAATGTGATTAGTGTAAGATTTTTTCATGTTGACTAAACACTAAATAAGAACATAGTTATGGCAACTACAATTATGACTAAAGGTATTGACATTTGTGAACAAATCAAATGGAGAACAAACTAATGGAGAAGAGATGGATTAATAGAACTGGAAGACAAGCCATATTTTTAGGGGGTTGTGCTCTGAAACTGAGATGTAGTGCAGTATAAGTACTCAAAATTGGAAATACTCCAGTCAAGTAAAAAATACTAGGTGAAGGTTGGTACTTGAGTAGATGTACTTAGTTATCTTTACGCCAGAGTCTATTAGAAGGGATAGGGTTGCATTGTTTGGACAAACAAAAACTATGTATTGTTTTTCCATGGCTGGTTTGCTGCACTGATCACTTGAATGATCCATGTTCTTGACTTAAGTAGTAACTAACTAATGAGCAAAGTGAGCACATTTAACTAACTTAATTAATCCCCCCCCCCTCTTAGCCCTCTATATAAGGTAGACCGTTCAGGTACACACACACACACACACACACACACACACACACACACACACACACACACACACACACACACACACACACACACACACACACACACACACACACACACGTGCGCGTGTGTGCACGCATTCTGCTGTGTTTGCACTTTGCTGTGAAGGCAACAACATCAACAGGAACAGCTCCAGCTGATGTGGGAGTTTCTCTGTTATCAGTCTCAACAGAACAACACTTACTTTGATTGTGTTTTTAGGATTGGCACAGTTTATTTGGTAGAGTAGAGCCAGGTATTGTGAAAGAAAGCAAACATTTAAGGGGCAAGTCTACAAAAGAAGCGAGCCCAAAACAAGTGACCAGTTTTACTTATTGAAACAAATACAATAACTAATGCCTTTACAAGTTCAACATGTGTCGCATGTTGTTGGTAAGCTTGTAGATGAACTATTTATTTAGAACAAATCTGACATCATTGTCTGAGTGATCAGATAAAAAAAAAAAAAAACATATTTAAAATGATGTCCATGATGGAGTCTGTAAAAGGCGATCTAGAGACGAACGTTTTCATATCGATTCCAACATTTTTTTGTGTGTGTGTGTGTGTGTAGATGATGTGGCCAGGTGTGTTAACGGGGCAGTGGCAGTGGGCTGTGGAGTGTTTGCCTGTCTGGAGAACTCTACCTGCGACACAGACGGAATGCACGAAATCTGTCAGCTGTTCCTGCATACTGCTGCTACCTTCAATACCCAGGTCTCTCTCACTCTCTCTAACATACATCCCGAAAATTGTTTTTAATACTTAACTAGATCAGCACTTGCAGATTGAGTGGAACGAGCTAATACTCATGACATTAGCTATAAAAAGGTCTCTTACCTAAGTCTCCATTATGTCACCACTTAAACCGGCCAATCGGAGTACCTCAAGAAGCCGTGGACCGGCTGCTCACCGATTACTAAAAATTGCACCCTCTCCACTCATGCAAGTATCATATTGCAGAGGTCCCAGGTGTGAGCCTTAATCACCACTCTGATATAACCAGTCCACGACGTTTATTTCTGTTTGAAGGCATTTTAGCTGCAGTACTACAATATCCTGAGGTGGTGGGGCGCTGATATGCTGATTATTTTATAGTCGAGTCATTATAATACCGGTACTGATGCTAGATAAAACCAGGCTTGTTTAAATTCCATGTCAAATTGGAAAATCAGCAATGGTTGACATCGTAAACAAAGTGGAAATGCAAGTTTGGAACTGAAGACTGAAGGAGAGGAGGAATTATACAAAGTAGGGTGCATTAATGACATCATTATGAGGCCAAAATCAAATGAGCTGTTCCTGAGAGAACACCTCATTTCCATCCTATATGATATGAAAGCCTGATTGTTAAAACTTGGTTATTTGACACAAGTTGAATTTAAGAGAGTTTTAACTACACATTCCATCAGGGGAAGACGTTTGTGAAGGAAAGTCTTCGTTGCATCGCTCAGGGAGTCCAAACCCAAACCCAGACCATCCGACGTTGTAACTTATTCCAGACCATGATTGCTGAGGTAAACGCACACATTTCTAAATACTTCACATAGCCGGTCGACATCAACACATTCTGTATGTACCTGTATTATTGTGTAATTTCAAATTTGTATGGTTTATGTTGAAAAATTGAATACATAGAACCACAACGGAAACAACTCCCCAGGACATTTTTTGTGTTGTGCTTTTAGACTACATGTCTGACCTCTGTGCTGTTTACATTCAGAACTATAATAAGTGTAATATGCACCTCTGTGCCAACTGTGTAGGTCCAGGAACAGTGCTACAACAGTCTGGACATCTGCACAGTGGCACGCACCAACCCTGATGCCATTGGAGAGGTGCTGCAGATACCTACACACTTCCCTAACAAGTGAGTAACGCCAGGGATCATCAATATGTCCTGCAGGGATCAGGGGTCATCACTCAGATCTCTCACCCCTTGACTCACAGTAAACATACTGTAGGCTACTCTACTCTCTTTCTGATAATAATCTTTTTCTGTGGCAAAATCTTAAATCTCACAAGCCAACATATGGTGGGTGATGAGTGCTGATGTGCTGAGTAACTAAAAGACTGAATCTAAAAGACTAAGATTTGGATATTTAATCAACAAGACTATATTAACATTTTTTTCAGACCCCTAAAATAGGACTAAAACTAACTGATGTGTTAACAAAACACACATTTCTGGAATTACTGTAGGCTACTATAAATAGTGTGTCTTATTGCCCAGTTATTAAGGTACTCTCCACTATGATGTAGGCTGCGTTCTGAGATCCATACCGCATACTGGGCTGTGACATCATAACTGTATTCAGTGTGCCTTATTTACAAACAGTACTGAACAACCCCATCTCGTGTAGTGTTGCTCAGTGCATGCATTAAACGCACTGGTGCATGACGTATGGTATTTTTGAACAACCACACACTGAATGCACTGAATAACCCAACGGACAACAGAGTACACCAGAGTGTGCGAACCATAATGTTTATCTTATATAATGTTTATCTTATATTTACCTTATGTTTATCTTACATATTCCAGGTATTACGGTACTCTCCTCCAGTCCCTGCTAGCCTGTGACGAACAGACGGTTTCGGCTGTACGAGCAGGTCTGGTCTCCAGGCTGACTGACGACATGGAGAGCTTTGTCATGCTGGTGCAGAACAAGCCGTGTGCCAACGGGGCGGGCAGCACCGGTAGGCCTCTTACAATCATTGCTTAATCGTCTAAAAGCCATTATTTGATATATAACCAAATTTAACACCATAATCATTTCCATACAAGACATGTTCATATCACACATGTGTGAAGTGAGTGGCATTTTTATCATCATACATCAACATATGTCATTCTGGCCAATCACAGTTTGCATCCTCACTTTTATCTCCAACGTTTGTGTTTATACAAATTAAAAAACAAAACAAAAATAGCTTACAATGTAAACTGCAACATGACGTCACTTAAGACACAGTGGTAAAAGACTCACCCCTGTCTCTCTGTTTACTGCCACGGTGTTAGGGTTATCACCGGATAAACTATCAGTATGCATCTCACTTTACTGACAATTAATGTTCAGGAAATGGTATAACGGTGACAGTTTTTTGACCTAATAAATGTAATGACCTAATAAATGTAATGACAACAGCACTAGTCAAGGTGTTGGTGAACTTATAGTGGTAATGTTATAATGATGACAGCAATAATCATGTATTGGTGCAATAACAGTTTTAAAAGCTGTAATGGTGACAGCACTAGCAGGGGTTGACACTAAGGTCTCCGAGGCACTTGCCCATCGGGCAAGTGCAAGTCAGGTTCTACTTGCCCTCAGGTCATGGTCACTTGCCCCCCAGGTTCCAGGTGGTACCTAGTTAAGTTGGTTAACCAGATGTAACTCTAAAAATGAAACCAAATGGACCCTTGCGGGTCCATTTGGTTTCATTTTTACACTCTCAAGAGTTAAAATTCATCATCTTAATTAGCCCAGGTCTACACTGTAGAAGATTAATGGTCATTTTGATGTGTTAATTTGCCTGTTTTGTTTCCCAAATCCAGCCTGGAATTGTGGATAGCTAGAAAGCAGGGAAAGACACAGAGGCAGAGTGCAATGACTGCCTTCAAGTCAAATTTATCTTGTGTTGTGTTATAGTGCACTATGTTGCACACTTGCCCGATCGGGCAACCAGGTAGCAGTCTTCACTTGCCCCACCATTTTTTTTACTTGTCCCGGGCAAGTGTTAGTGTCAAGCCCTGACTAGTCTTGTTAGTGAACTAACAGTTTTAAATGTAATGGTGTCAGCACTAGGCGGCGGAGGCACCCACAGCAACCCAGCCAGCTGGAGGAACATGCCTGTGTTCAACATCCAGCCCAGCTTCAGGGGAAGAGACCCCACACACCTGTTTGCCCGCAAGAGGTCCGTGGACAGCAATGATGACGGCAGCCAAGACCAGTACATGGGAGAGGAGTAAGAGTACAGAAGTCCTGACGTCGTTCGTTCATCCACTGGTCACGGAAGTCATTTTTTTTTCCTGTGGGAGATAATACGGGGGGTCATCTTAGAGTCGTGTCATTTAGGAATTGTGGTCCAAAACTTTCTGGACTGTGCCTGTGATATTGTCAGGAGCAGGCTGGAGCTACATTGTGTACAGACATTCACTGTTTGTGGTGTACATGTAACTAATTTGGTGTTGCCCCATCCATTGAGGCTTTATCAAAACCGCCAGGATCAATTGTTTAGTTTTGAAGTTCAGTTCTTATTTAAAGCAACACGTCTGTGGAAAAAAAATAAATAAACGCGACCCAGGTAGGATGTGTAAATTACGTCAGACGTCGATGCTCTATAACAACGCCGGAACAATGGAATGAATGTGTGCTTTCCTTTTATTCTCAACGATACACATGAATATATACAGTCACGCATGCAAGCTTTTAAACGCTACACTGTTAATTTCGACCCTGCACAAAAGTAAATGTGACCAAATGGAGACAAAATTTGCATTGGTTGCATTTTACATTTGGTAATATCTGTAGACGTTTTAAACATGAGACATGTTTTAAATGTTACTGGTAAAAAGTGTTCATTTGACCCAGAGTGTACAAATGTAAATGTAATTTGCATTGGGTTACATTTTATATTGGGTTACATTTTTTTTTTAAACAAATGGATTCATACACGCACATCTGTGCACTTTTAAAACACTTTGCACACTTACAAATGTGATCAAATTAACATTTGGATTCAAGATTGTTTTACTACTCTGTAGCATTACCTACCCTCACACATGAACAAAGACGCATGCACACGCACGCACAAGCAATCTTTTTAAAGTTCTACGCTTTTGAATGCTGATTCTTTGGTGTAATTATTTGGGGAATATTACTTGATGAGGTGAACAGACGTTTGGATTTTTTGATCATGTTTTTATCGCACCAGATTCATTAGGCACATGAACTTTAACCTCCCAGTTGTCCATCAAGGTTTAACCAGGTGATCTGAATCTTATTGTGCTTTATTATAATTATATTTATTTTATTGATAAGATTGTAAAAGGCAGCCACAATGGTATCATTTTGATGATGATTGTTATTATATATTAATTCTTAATCTGGTGTGAGGTTGAAAAGCTGATGCCTCGCGCTGGCCGTGGGGTACTGCTTATGATCGCATGATTGGTTAATTTAAAAATAATTATCTAAATATATATGGAATGTTGTTTTTATCTTAAAAATAGCAGATCTACACATGTGTGTTATTTGCGGATAACGTGCCTTTAAATGGTTAAGCTTGTATACAGTGTTGAATGAGTTTACTGTATTGTTTGAGAAGTGGTACACGCATCATGCTAGGTCTGGACGACTGGAGTGTGAGTCTGGTACTCTGCTACAGGCTGTTGAAATAAATTATATTGTATGTCTATTTTGTGCTGGTGTGATTTTCTTTATCTATCAATCAATACCGGGCAATTTTCTGTGCACTTGTTATACCATAGCAATTTTTGACACAGCACATACTGTACTTTAATCAGTCTTGACTGTGATCAAAATAATTAAATAACCAAATACAGGCCTACATTTGGCTTCTATGACAGCCAAACAGTTGGTGTCATTATCTTCTTAGCCAAGACTATAAGCTATACCAACTAGGCCAAGGTGTACCTCAGTGTACCAACATTTCACAATACATTCATGAAATATTTTATACATGGTGTTAATGAAGACTTGCCTGAAATCAGTATAGGCCTACAGTATGTGATGGCTATGACCGTTTTAGCCCATTGTTTTGAGTGTTTTTGAGTGTTCTGCCTTGCAGCAGTGGAGCTATGCACCATCCTGGCACTGAATCTCACTCCAACCTTTTCCCATAAATTTGCAGCCTTGTCTCTGTGACAACTGCATTACAACTGTATTCACTTACAGTTATACAGATGTCACATCCTCCACCTGGTGGCGAAAGCCAAAAGCACATGCCCAGATCCAGAACAGAACTATTTACTGGCTGGCTGTGCGTGCTTGAAACACAACACGTTCACCCGGAAGAAAATGCGTTCCTATATGTTGTTGATATTGATAGACAAAGGACTTTGTGAATATTGCCTTATAACGGAGGTAAAATGTATCATACAGGAAATCAAATGTGTGATATGCAGTCTGTACGCCTGTCGATAAATGAACACTTGACGTCGGTGGGAGAGGAGATATCCAGGGTTTTGGAACAACATGGTGGTTTTGATGTTTGTTGGGTGAAGCTTAATGTCAGAGTGTTTTTACTGGAGCGACTCAGTGCACTTGAAGATTTCATATTCAGCCTCTTCCAGAGAGAGATAGAATCACTAGAAACTCTGCTGGAGAAACAAAACAAACTGCTAGACGTGATCCTACAGCCACACATCAAGCTACACAGGGCAGGTTGGTTCATGCATCGCATCATTATAGCCCTACATAATGCCATAGAATGTCTGTGACCATACATATTTCATATTTCCCTGAATTCACAGCCACAGATAACTCCCATTGACTCGTGGTTAGGGCGGCAAAACGGCAGCATTGATGTAGTCTACACTCCGAGTGTACTCACCCATTTAATAAATGGAGGGCTTGGAGTGCGATGTAGACCTCTAGTTTGTGGAAGTTGTGGCACAAAATGTCTATTTTAATGTCTCCACTTTTTCACGAGCTGAACCCGGACGTCTTTCTCTCCTGGCAAAGGGGCTCATAATGACAGCTGGGCCTAAATTTTTAAAACTTCCTCTGATCGCCACAAACGTCATCACCGATTTGGGTAACGCAATGTGTCAATGTGTGGGGCACACAGTTGGGTGGGTAATTAATCACTCCACCTGCAAATTGGTTGCCCCAAACTTTTGTGTTTCCCTGATGACTTTAAGTGCAACTGTCATTATGGGGCCCTTTGCACCAAAACATCCGGGTGCAGCTTGTAAAAAAGTGGACTAAATAGACGTTTTGTGCCACAACTTTCACTTGGATATGAAACCAGAAGAATATATCGCACTCCATGTCTTTGGGATTATTTAATGTGACATTTCCCACTGGATGTGTATGTGAAATAGGCTACTTTCATGTCTCCCTTTTGACTGATAGATGCCCATTTAAACTCTAGACAGACCTGCCCCAAAGTTAGTGCAGCCACACCTGGCAGCCAGCGAAAACTAGAGTTTTCAACAAAAGCCAGATCTTACCCATGCCAAAGCACCAGCACTTGCCCAGCAAGTCTGCTGTCACCCAGGCGGATACATACACAGTCACTTCCTGGCTCCTGCCTTCAGCTATGACTGTACAGACTGCACAAGTGCACATTTCAACTTTCGGCCGGGGGTGTGACGTCACGTCCTCCTTTTTTGAATGGGTTTCAATGGGAACTTCCGGCTAGTTCCTGTCTGAATTTTGGCTGCGGGCAGGTCTTTCCTGCTGCCTGGCCGCTGTCCGAAATTCAGACAGGAAGTAGCAGGAAGAGCCCATTGAAACCCATTCAAAAAAGGAGGACGTGACGTCACACCACGGTCCGAGACTTTGCAATCTGTATGTAGAGGCAGCCTGAAACGCTCCATTCAAAACGTTTCTCTTGTTTGATATTTTTCTTAGACTTCCTGCAGTTCCCTCTGTGTAAAGAAGTTTCCCCTGAACAACAGGAGAGGAGCCTCAGTCAGGTCAAGGAGGAACCAGAGCCCCTCCCTCTGTGTAAACAGGAAGTTTTCCCTGAACAACAGGAGAGGAGCCCCAGTCAGGTCAAGGAGGAACCAGAGTCTCCACACATTAAAGGGGAACTGCTTGATGGACCAGAAGTTGAAGATGGATCAATATTGGCAATAATAGTAGGGAAACATGAAGATGATGATGGTAGAGACACAGAGCCTGTAGCCAGCACCTCAGCTCAACACATAGAAACACAAGCTAGTGATGAGCACAACCACTCTTCACATTGTTCTGAATCTGACATCGAAGTCAGTGGTGAGTGTGAGACCAGGGACGATCACTCTGTAATCACACCAAAATCACATGAGACACAAAATGTGGAAGGACAAAGATTGCCTTCCAACAACAATCTGCCCTTCGACCTGGAATCGAGCAGCCACGCATGGCAGAATGGCTTTAATTGTACACTTTGTGGCAAAATCTTTAATCGAAAGGAGAATCTCAATCAGCACGTAATGATTCATACAGGTGTAAAGCCATTTAAATGTGAAGTCTGTGGTAAAGACTATCGTCAAATGGGTCATCTAAAAACACACATGAGGACACATACAGGGGAACAGCCATTTATTTGTACGGTTTGTGGCAAAGGCTGTGGTCAAATTGGCCAGCTAAAAACACACATGAGGACTCATACAGGGGAAAAACCCTTTACTTGTTCTGTTTGTGGCAAAGGCTGTGTTCACATGGGTCATCTAAAAACACATATGCGGACTCACACTGGTGAAAAGCCCTACACATGTTCATCGTGTGGCAAAGGCTGTGGTCAAAGAGGTGAACTTAAAAGACACATGATGACTCATACAGGTGAAAGGCCCTTTTCTTGTACAGTTTGTGAACAAAGTTTCAGTCGGAATAATAATCTGAAAAAGCACTTACTGACTCATGCAGAGGGAAAACCCATTTAGTTGGAATGTGTGGCAAATGTTTTGGTTAACATCTTAAAATAAAGGGGATTCATACAGTTCAGAGACTTTTTTATCCCCACAGTTTTGTAACCCATTTTTTCCTACCCAGTGCCAATTCCTAATGTGATCCTCGGGTTCTACACCGTCCACCAACCTGGGGAGGCAGCGGACTGGCCTCACACTTCCTTCAATGCATGAGGAGTCCAAGCTGCCTTCTTTTCACCTGACAGGGAGGAGTTTCCCTGGTTGGACATGGTGCGTGGAAGGAGCATGTTATTTCAACCAGTTCCTGTCCCCTCCCCTTTAGAGTCCAGGATTACTGCATGTTTTTTAAGGGTACCATTTTGTGAGGGGACCTTAGGGGACTTGAGGAGATTTTTAGCAATGCTGTCTGCTATGCATTTTCCCTGTTGCCATCAGCTATGGATTGGACTAGGTACGCTAGTCACTCAGCATTCCTATATAGGTTTAGTGTTTGTTTTTCAACCATATTTGTTTTAAAAAACATTGTTTACAATGAAGAGAAATGAACGCTTGTTTTGTTGCTAATTGGTTTGATGTTTGTTTTCAACCATTTTTGTTTTAAAAATGCCATTGAAAATGAAGAGGAATTCGGGTTGTCGCTAGCACAAATATTGTTATAATTGATGTTGTAAGATGATAAGGGCACCCTTCACATGAGATTCTTTACATACATTGAAGCCTACAATATAACTAATTCTCAAAGCCCTGTATCGCTGAAATCATTTGTAACTTTGTCTTGCATCGCTCGCTTCAGACATGTAACAGTTGGTGAGACTTAAAGGGTATGAGGTAATGTTGCTGAGCACTGCTCACAACACTAGCCCAAACCTCCCTCATAACCTGGAAATGAAGGGGTGGGTCTTTGCAATGGGGAGTAAATGATGGCAAAGCCTAGCTTTGCTTATGCTACCTAGTGGGCAACAATGGAGTTAAGGGTGCAATATTGACGCAATGATCTGGTGTGTGAGCTGAGCACCTCTGTTGTATGACAAAATATCGGTGAAGCTATATATTTTTTTCCTTTTCCCCGTCTACATCGCTTCTACTTTGACGCTGCATCTGTTTCCCTGCAGCCAGACAGTTAATTGCTTTGCCCTGCAGACGGTCCAGAACTTTTTCAACAAATCCTTCGTTGGGCCCGTGACAAGGCAATGCTAGTGTGTGGGAGAAGGGGTTGTGGGGGTAGGTGGCATTATAGCCAATCACAGTGCAGCACTCTCTAGCAGTTTCATAATGACCCAATAGAGTGGAGTTAGATTCAAGTCTTTTACAAACACAGTACAGATTTTGTACACACTAAAGTTGTCTATATTACCTTTAAGTAGTGTTATGTGCTGCCATGCAACAATATTAAAGTCGGAAATTTAAATAGCTTCCCCCTTTCCCTAAAAGTAGGACATATCCTGTCATGACTTGATCTTTTTAATTATTAATCAGTGCATAAATATACAGAGCATGTATCTCAACCCTGTTCTTGTGAAGCACTTTGTTCATGCTTAATGATCTATAACGCAATTCAACTACAAATTATAAGTTACAAATGCCATGTGACCTTGCACAAAAGAAAAAAAGATCATAGAAGAGACTATATACATTTGGAAACATATTTTTATTCATAGCAATGTAGTCTTCAGTTAATTTCATAATGACTTTTATGACCCTGACCTGAGCGTACTGTAGGTGCCCCTGTGTCTATAAAGCTGGAGGTCATCAATGTCTTGATGTCTTCCTTCTAGATCCAAACACCAGCACTTTGTTCACTTTCACTACCCACATTATGTGTCTCTCTACTGCAGAAAAACAATATCGTTATCCCAACCTGGAATGTGATGTAAGTCATGTAATATAAAGGCCTGGGAATAAGGGGAAGACCCTGAAGCAGAGGCACACGTTACGGTGCCAGCCTAGGGGAACTGGACCGCCCCATCACGACGATGGACCCCTCTTGAAACCTCCCAGATGAACCACCAGCAAACAGAAGTATAGCCTTTCAGAGGGTTTATTTTCGTTCTTCAGGGTGGGGAGGAAAATAAAGTACAAAAAAGAAGCTAATTCAAATATCCCTAAACTCAACTGATCAGCAAATCAAAGTAACAATACTACCCTACCTCCTGTTTAGCAAAACATACATGTAAACACGTGTACAAAATGTATAGGAAATAACAGATCTACAAGCTTGCAATGTGCCACATTGCAATGCATTGTGAGCTTGTATCTGCTATTTTCAAATGGCTGGAATGTATAGGGTTGAAGTGGTTAAAGGTAGGGTAAGTGATTTGAAATTCATCATGTAGTTACAGCCTGGTGCACTAGGGGCGCCCAAGAGTAGCTACACTATTTGAACCTGCTGCTCGATCCTGATTGGAGAATTCACCCTCCACCTAGGGAACTTTAATTAGTTCCTCTGCTAACGTGGGGGAGGGGGAAACTCCATATATGGTCTGCACACCTTATAATAGAGCAGGGGTTTTCAACAGGTGGTCCGGGGACCACCAGTGGTCCCTGAGAGGGTTCCAGGTGGTCCCCAGCTAAGTTGTTTAACCAGATGTAACTATGAAACCAAATGGACCCGCAAGGGTCCATTTGGTTTCATTTTTACACTCTCAAGAGTTAAAATATTCATCATATGAATTAGTCCTAATCTATACAACTAGAGGATTAATGGTCATAGCCAGAAGCAAAAGAAATCTTTGGGGTTTTGGAGTCTGTGGGGCTAAAAAGATCCTCAATTGGTGGTCCGTGGCTCAAATGCTGAATAAATGGTGGGCCCTGGGATGAAAAAGGTTGAAAACCCCTGTAATAGAGCATTAAAAAAATGGGGTGATATCTGACAAAAGTGAAATCACTTCCCCTACATTTAATGTATGTTTTGTAATCATACTTAAAATCGCCTGCAGTGTTTTAGTAGTAAAAGTACTAGGAATTGGAAACAGTCAAGTAAGGTACAAACACCTCAAAATTGTACCTAGGTATAGTACGTAATAAAAGCACTTTCCACCACTGATGACTACTCACAATGTAAAGCTATTTGAATATATTTTACTATTCTGAATTATAGGTCCAGTGTCCACCACTACAGTGTTGCTGTCTGAGCTGTTACACCGTAATATCCATGTCATAGGTGGTGTGCCTCTTGCTCCCTTCAGGATTGGTGAATTTGCTATCAGTTCCAGGTTCCTGACATAGGGCAGATTAAAACTAACCTGTGGCTCCCCACGTGCATGGTAGGTTCAAACTAATTAATGACCTCCTGTGAGGTTAACTTTAGGGTTTGGTTTTTGGGTTGAACTGCTGTGGATTTCATTGTCTCACATCGGTGTTGTGTAAATTCATCTTTGTCTGGATTGTTGGAACCATGTGTATTAAGACATTGCTTACTGTACATTATTACATTTGAACACATTTCTCAGCAAATTAAAATCAACAACATAAGCACACAAAGCACAAGAAAAGGTTGATGGAACAGAGATAATTGTTTATTGTATGTTGTCAAATTTGCAAGGTTGTGTGGTTCCTTGTCTTTAGTATTGCTATGGCCCATCATCGTCAATGTCATCCACAGAGCTACATACACCAATTACATACTTTCCACCCCTGTAGGAGTCGTCATGTGCTTTGTTGTCATGTGCTTATTTAGTTGTCCCCTGTGAACACAGCCATGACCACATACTGTACAAGTAAAGGGCTTTTCCCCTGTATGTAGCATCATGTGAGTCTTCAGATGTTCCTTTCGATTAAAAATCTTACCACAAACTGTACAGGTAAATAGCTTTAAATGACGCATGTGAACACAGCCTTGACCACAAAGTGTACAACTAGTGGGCTTTTCTCCCTTATGAATTTTCATGTGTGAATTCAGATGATCCTTCCGATTCAACATTTTACCACAAACTGTACAAGTGAACAGCTTTTCTCCTGTATGAGTCATTGTGTGCCTTTTAAGACTCGCCTTTCGATTAAATGTTTTACTACAAACTGTACAAGTAAATGGCTTTTCCTCTGTATGAACCAGTAAATGCCTCTTCAGCTGGGACTTCTGATAAAACAGTTTGCTACAAACTTTACAACTAAAAGGCTTTTCACCTGTATGAATTATCATGTGTGTCTTCAAATTTGCATTTTGATGAAAAGTTTTACCACAAATGGTACAAATAAACGGCCTTTGCCCTTCATGAGCCAGTATATGCCTCTTTAGATGTGCCTTTCGATTAAACATTTTGCCACACACTGTACAACTAAAATTGTTCGTCTCTGTGTTTCCTCCAACATTTTGTGTCTTGTGGGATTCCAGTGTGTCTAGGCCGGACTGATCTTCCCTGGTCTCATCCCACTCATCACCGGTGTCATATTCAGTATCATATTCAGTATCCGATTCAGAGTAGTGTGAAGAGAGGTGCTCATCACTAGTTGGTCGTGATGCCACCCAGTTCTGTACATACGCTTGTGTTTTCAAGTGTTCAGTTGAGGTGCTGGCTACAGGCTCCATCTCTCCGTTTTCGTCATCCTCATCTTCACTTTTCACAGCCACTATTGTTAACATTGAGCCATCAGCCTCCTCTGGTGTTTGCAGTAGCTCCTCGTGTTCTTTAATCGGTGGATGCTCTGGTTCCTCTTGGACCTGACTGGACCTCCACTCCTGTTGTTCAGAAGGAACATCCTCTGTACACACAGGGAGGTGCATGAAGTCTAGCGAGAAGATAAAACCACAAAATGTTTGAACCTTGCATTTTTCCACTACAGTATACGTTTTAATAGCTGTGCCATCTTTGAAACTTGAAAACTCAAAACTTTGGACCGATATCTAATAAAAATGTTGAGGTTTAGGTATTGTGGCATATCATACCGGGAACCCCGACTAAGTGAGAGGTCTGTTTCAATTGTGTATAAGTATAACGGTCCCAGCCCAATACTGAGCCAACAACGCCCCCTCCTGGGGCAGGTACTCGAGGGCAGGTATGTTCCCAACACAGTCCTGGCTCAGCTGGCCGTGAACTTGAACTTGAGACACACCCCACCCAATTAGGGCGGAGTATATATAGCACGCCCTGTTCAGTGTAGCCGGCGTGTAGCTGGCTCACATAGCAGACCTCCACCGTCGGGCGGTATGTACAATATGCCACTGTTTTCCCTGCTCTCTCTCTATGCCACTCAGAAGCATATTATAATAAGAACTTTACACTGATCTCTCTCTCTCTCCCTAGGCATCATAGGGCTAAAACTCCTGAAAGAAGAGGATATAACTCCCCGTGTGCCTTCCTCCTATGTTTCCCTTTTAGTTCCTTTGTTCTTCCTGGCTCAGAGCCAGGCTAATGCACGAGGGGCACTGGACAGCCCCATATACAATTGACTTTATTATAGTTACTCGCAGGAAGGCCACCATTGACTCTGAATGAACAGTTTAAGTTGTATGAGAGCATTCATTTATTAAACTTTTGAAGCAGCATCTCTGTGTCTGTGCTTTGGTGGGGATCAAAACGCCACAGTATAATGAAAATTCTTCTGCCCCTAATACTGTACATGAAGTCATATGAGTCACATGTTTATAAAATGGTAGCGAGAGGATCAAGACAAATTGAAGCAATGAAACCAATCTTACTCCAATTGGCCAAAGGGCGGTGCATAACTAGTCTCTAGGGACCCTTATCCCAGTTGAGAAGTTTGCATGTGCAAATTGGTAATTGCAAATGCAGTGAGCTAGGTAACTATGAAGCCTACATATTATTTTTATTACCCCCCCACACACACACTTTTATATTTATGCACAAGTCAGACAGCTCACCAGAGTTCAAGCATGGGGGAGGTGGTGTGGTTCCCACAGCATGGTGGGTATTGTAGTCTTCTGTGAATTCCACAATAGGAATATTAACGGGTAAAAAACCTGGGAGTGAGAATGGAGATCCATTGTGTGAGTAAAAATACAATGCAGTAGACAACATACACCACACCAATGTACAAAGATGTACTTAGCATTTTAGCATTACCATCTGATATGACTGAACATGGAATTCAGAGAATGACAAAATAATCTGCATTTAGTACACAGTTTTAATTGATCTTCATATAATTGGTACCTTTGTCTACTCTCTGTGGACAGTTCAGAAACCTGACTACTAGTAAGATCATCGATGTGGAATCCAAGCTAATAGAAGCTCCATGCTTTCTATTCCTGGGAAGTTAGTATTCTAAAATGGAACCCATGACTATATTGTACCTTGAACTAATGTATTGACTGTATTGATGTATTGTAATCTCGGCACTGCTGAAAATTAAATAAAGGTTCATTGACTGATTGATTGATCTTGCAAATACAAATGACCACAAATAAAAGAAAATCTAGTTTTAGAAAGAAAATCTGCCTCTGTGGACCGATTAGTTAGTTAGGTTAGTAATAAATTATAATAATAAAAAAAATACATCTGAAAAACTTCTAAACTTCAAATTTATTTTATTATTTGTATTATTAATGTATTATTGAGTTATTTTTTTATGCAATACGACAATGAAAACATTTAGTTAACATGTGACTTTATCACTCGCTGTTGTGAAATAATTCCACACAGACACAAAGCTGGGCACATGAGGAAACAGCACTCCTCAAAAATAGTATTTTACCATGACTATTAGAGAGGAGTAGGACCGGTTATACAACATATAAAGATAGGATGAAAATGGGAGAAGTTGTCCTTTAATGTCAGAGTCAGACCCTGCAACATGACGTACCATAGTTTCGTGCTTTGAACAATGCCTTATTTAGTTTATTCTGGTGTTGATGGCACACACCTAAAAGATAAACAAAATGAGGGAAAATTGTTGATTGTGCTTCAATCTACAGTATTCACCTTGCTCTCATAACATTTAGTCATTTGTTAATGTTTGCGTTCAAAAGTATTAAGAATGTTGGCATACCCGTTTGAGCTTGGTCATACACTGTCCCAGTGTTTGGATTCATGAACTGTTCCAATAACTTCACATTCTGTGGGATGGGGAACATGATTTAGGTTAAAAAACAAATATTTTTGGGGGCATCTGTGTAAATCTTCACCCCTGCTTTCCCCTTCACACATTAGGTGAACGGGAAGGGAAATCATAAAATGTAGACTTATTGCACTGGAAGGGTTACAGAGTGACAAATTGTAAACCAACAGTTGTGTGCTGTATAGCTCAGTGCAAGCCGCCCCTCGTTCTCTGCTATCCCATCATCTGAAGGGATGCAAGCTCTGATTGGTTCAGAAACCCTCTGTGCCAGATAATCAGGTGGGATCCATAATAAAACCCCCACCATTTCCACTTCACTCCACCTTTAAAAAATATATTGAAATATAAATGTGCTTTTTTTGTGGGGTCAAACAAGGAATCACATGATGTAGATTTCCTTATGCAATTCTCTCATTAGGACATGAAAAGACATTTACATTGAAGACACTGAACAGACCTGAGCGTGGATGATGATGCTTGGATCCCTGCAAAGTGGACATGTGTTCTCACTGATTTTGTCTTCCATCTAAACAAGATGACAAGAAATTTGGTTACTCCATATAATATTCTGCTAATAAAACATGCATGTTGAACATACCATAAACAGTGTATTCTTACAATGCAATCCTTGCGTGCCATTTGTGGAACGATGCCTCCCTCTTCGTTACTTCCATAGCGCTTGTTATATTCTAGTACATAAGATAATTGGGGTCATTTCATTAGTAAGGCATACAGGACTAGATTCAATTGCTTAAAGGGATGAATTTTTATATATATGTTTGTATGGTGGTTTATTATTGACAAACACCAAATGTATTAACTAGGCTTTGCAACATAGTAACTCTAGCAAACTATTCCTAGTATTATATATAATTTATTTATTACATTTATTTAATTATTGTTTTACCTGAGGGAGTTTCACAGCTGATCTTCCTATGTAGTGATGTCAATGTCGACACATCAACCTCTTCCTGTTCCTCTTTAATCTGTGGAGGTTGTGCTTCCTCCTGGACCAGGCTGGATTGCCTGTCCTCATGTTCACAGGAAACCTCTTTACACAGACACAGAAGGATGCGAGAAGCGGTAGAATTAGCACACCAACTCACTGTGTTTTTCTCTCATTGGATGAGATTTATTTTTCTATGTAGTCATTCACTGTTTTATACTACTAGGACCTTACCCGTTGTGAATATATGAACACCAAATGATATACAGTGTAAAGTGAATTAATTGATCATAACAGTGTAGGTAGTGAATTAATAGATTATAGCAATGATCATGTGAATTTCTGCTTGCTTTAATGTAATTGTGACTGTGAGTATACTTGATCATGGGGGGATGGGAATACAATTAAGGCAAAGTAAGGGGGGTCAGGAACGTGTTGATGAATGTGATTTCACTTTTGTTGCATTAAAGTACCGCAGTGAAGTTAGTTTTAAGTTGGATATTCGACAGACATTCGACAGACATTCGCTCCGAAATGCTAATATTTACATATAAAAATTAATCAAAAATATTTACAGATTTGAAATGTAAAAATAAGAGGTGTATCTCATGCAGCCAGGAGAGTACTATGATCCCACACTGATTTTGAGTCAATTGATCACATGACCTGGAAGCTATTGAGCAAAAATGCTAATATTTACATATAAAAATTAATCAAAAATATTTTCAAAAATTAATCAAAAATATTTACAGATTTGAAATGTAACAATAAGAGGTGTATCTCATGCAGCCAGGAGAGTACTATGATCCCACACTGATTTTGAGTCAATTGATCACATGACCTGGAAGCTATTGAGCAAAAATGCTAATATTTACATATAAAAATTAATCAAAAATATTTTTAAAAATTAATCAAAAATATTTACAGATTTGAAATGTAAAAATAAGAGGTGTATCTCATGCAGCCAGGAGAGTACTATGATCCCACACTGATTTTGAGTCAATTGATCACATGACCTGGAAGCTATTGAGCAAAAATGCTAATATTTACCTATAAAAATTAATCAAAAATATTTTTAAAAATTAATCAAAAAATATTTACAGATTTGAAATGTAAAAATAAGAGGTGTATCTCATGCAGCCAATGGAGTACTATGATCCCACACTGATTTTGAGTCAATTGATCACATGACCTGGAAGCTATTGAGCAAAAATGCTAATATTTACATATAAAAATTAATCAAAAATATTTACAGATTTGAAATGCAAAAATAAGAGGTGTATCTCATGCAGCCAGTAGAGTACTATGATCCCACACTGATTTTGAGTCAATTGATCACATGACCTGGAAGCTATTGAGCAAAAATGCTAATATTTACCTATAAAAATTAATCAAAAATATTTACAGATTTGAAATGCAAAAATAAGAGGTGTATCTCATGCAGCCAGTAGAGTACTATGATCCCACACTGATTTTGAGTCAATTGATCACATGACCTGGAAGCTATTGAGCAAAAATGCTAATATTTACCTATAAAAATTAATCAAAAATATTTACAGATTTGAAATGCAAAAATAAGAGGTGTATCTCATGCAGCCAGTAGAGTACTATGATCCCACACTGATTTTGAGTCAATTGATCACATGACCTGGAAGCTATTGGGCAAAAATGCTAATATTTACCTATAAAAATTAATCAAAAATATTTACAGATTTGAAATGTAAAAATAAGAGGTGTATCTCATGCAGCCAGTGGGGTACTATGATCCCACACTGATTTTGAGTCAACTGATCACATGACCTGGAAGCTATTGAGCAAAAATGCTAATATTCACATATAAAAATTAATAAATAAATATTTACAGATTTAAAATGCAAAAATAATAGGTGTATCTCATGCAGCCAGTAGAGTACTATGACCCCACACTGATTTTGAGTCAATTGATCACATGACCTGGAAGCTATTGAGCAAAAATGCTAATATTTACATATAAAAATTAATCAAAAATATTTACAGATTTAAAATGTAAAAATAAGAGGTGTATCTCATGCAGCCAGTGGAGTACTATGATCCCACACTGATTTTGAGTCAATTGATCACATGACCTGGAAGCTATTGAGCAAAAATGCTAATATTTACCTATAAAAATTAATCAAAAATATTTACAGATTTGAAATGCAAAAATAAGAGGTGTATCTCATGCAGCCAGTAGAGTACTATGATCCCACACTGATTTTGAGTCAATTGATCACATGACCTGGAAGCTATTGGGCAAAAATGCTAATATTTACCTATAAAAATTAATCAAAAATATTTACAGATTTAAAATGTAAAAATAAGGGGTGTATCTCATGCAGCCAGTGGAGTACTATGATCCCACACTGATTTTGAGTCAATTGATCACATGACCTGGAAGCTATTGAGCAAAAATGCTAATATTTACATATAAAAATTAATCAAAAATATTTACAGATTTGAAATGCAAAAATAAGAGGTGTATCTCATGCAGCCAGGAGAGTACTATGATCCCACACTGATTTTGAGTCAATTGATCACATGACCTGGAAGCTATTGAGCAAAAATGCTAATATTTACATATAAAAATTAATCAAAAATATTTACAGATTTAAAATGTAAAAATAAGAGGTGTATCTCATGCAGCCAGTGGAGTACTATGATCCCACACTGATTTTGAGTCAATTGATCACATGACCTGGAAGCTATTGAGCAAAAATGCTAATATTTACATATAAAAATTAATCAAAAATATTTACAGATTTGAAATGCAAAAATAAGAGGTGTATCTCATGCAGCCAGGAGAGTACTATGATCCCACACTGATTTTGAGTCAATTGATCACATGACCTGGAAGCTATTGAGCAAAAATGCTAATATTTACATATAAAAATTAATCAAAAATATTTACAGATTTAAAATGTAAAAATAAGAGGTGTATCTCATGCAGCCAGTGGAGTACTATGATCCCACACTGATTTTGAGTCAATTGATCACATGACCTGGAAGCTATTGAGCAAAAATGCTAATATTTACATATAAAAATTAATCAAAAATATTTACAGATTTGAAATGCAAAAATAAGAGGTGTATCTCATGCAGCCAGGAGAGTACTATGATCCCACACTGATTTTGAGTCAATTGATCACATGACCTGGAAGCTATTGAGCAAAAATGCTAATATTTACATATAAAAATTAATCAAAAATATTTACAGATTTAAAATGTAAAAATAAGGGGTGTATCTCATGCAGCCAGTGGAGTACTATGATCCCACACTGATTTTGAGTCAATTGATCACATGACCTGGAAGCTATTGAGCAAAAATGCTAATATTTACATATAAAAATTAATCAAAAATATTTACAGATTTGAAATGCAAAAATAAGAGGTGTATCTCATGCAGCCAGGAGAGTACTATGATCCCACACTGATTTTGAGTCAATTGATCACATGACCTGGAAGCTATTGAGCAAAAATGCTAATATTTACATATAAAAATTAATCAAAAATATTTACAGATTTAAAATGTAAAAATAAGAGGTGTATCTCATGCAGCCAGTGGAGTACTATGATCCCACACTGATTTTGAGTCAATTGATCACATGACCTGGAAGCTATTGAGCAAAAATGCTAATATTTACATATAAAAATTAATCAAAAATATTTACAGATTTGAAATGCAAAAATAAGAGGTGTATCTCATGCAGCCAGGAGAGTACTATGATCCCACACTGATTTTGAGTCAATTGATCACATGACCTGGAAGCTATTGAGCAAAAATGCTAATATTTACATGTAAAAATTAATCAAAAATATTTACAGATTTAAAATGTAAAAATAAGAGGTGTATCTCATGCAGCCAGTGGAGTACTATGATCCCACACTGATTTTGAGTCAATTGATCACATGACCTGGAAGCTATTGAGCAAAAATGCTAATATTTACATATAAAAATTAATCAAAAATATTTACAGATTTGAAATGCAAAAATAAGAGGTGTATCTCATGCAGCCAGGAGAGTACTATGATCCCACACTGATTTTGAGTCAATTGATCACATGACCTGGAAGCTATTGAGCAAAAATGCTAATATTTACATATAAAAATTAATCAAAAATATTTACAGATTTGAAATGCAAAAATAAGAGGTGTATCTCATGCAGCCAGTAGAGTACTATGATCCCACACTGATTTTGAGTCAATTGAGTCAATACACCTCTTAGTTTTACATTTTAAATCTGTAAATATTTTTGATTAATTTTTATATGTAAATATTAGCATTTTTGCTCAATAGCTTCCAGGTCATGTGATCAATTGACTCAAAATCAGTGTGGGATCATAGTACTCTACTGGCTGCATGAGATACACCTCTTATTTTTGCATTTTAAATCTGTAAATATTTATTTATTAATTTTTATATGTGAATATTAGCATTTTTGCTCAATAGCTTCCAGGTCATGTGATCAATTGACTCAAAATCAGTGTGGGATCATAGTACCCCACTGGCTGCATGAGATACACCTCTTATTTTTACATTTCAAATCTGTAAACATTTTTGATTAATTTTTATATGTAAATATTAGCATTTTTGCTCAATAGCTTCCAGGTCATGTGATCAATTGACTCAAAATCAGTGTGGGATCATAGTACTCTCCTGGCTGCATGAGATACACCTCCTATTTTTACATTTCAAATCTGTAAATATTTTTGATTAATTTTTAAAAATATTTTTGATTAATTTTTATATGTAAATATTAGCATTTTTGCTCAATAGCTTCCAGGTCATGTGATCAATTGACTCAAAATCAGTGTGGGATCATAGTACTCTCCTGGCTGCATGAGATACACCTCTTATTTTTACATTTCAAATCTGTAAATATTTTTGATTAATTTTTAAAAATATTTTTGAATAATTTTTATATGTAAATATTAGCATTTTTGCTCAATAGCTTCCAGGTCATGTGATCAATTGACTCAAAATCAGTGTGGGGTCATAGTACTCTACTGGCTGCATGAGATACACCTCTTATTTTTGCATTTTAAATCTGTAAATATTTATTTATTAATTTTTATATGTGAATATTAGCATTTTTGCTCAATAGCTTCCAGGTCATGTGATCAATTGACTCAAAATCAGTGTGGGATCATAGTACTCTACTGGCTGCATGAGATACACCTCTTATTTTTGCATTTCAAATCTGTAAATATTTTTGATTAATTTTTATATGTAAATATTAGCATTTTTGCTCAATAGCTTCCAGGTCATGTGATCAATTGACTCAAAATCAGTGTGGGATCATAGTACTCCACTGGCTGCATGAGATACACCTCTTATTTTTACATTTCAAATCTGTAAATATTTTTGATTAATTTTAAAAAATATTTTTGATTAATTTTTATATGTAAATATTAGCATTTTTGCTCAATAGCTTCCAGGTCATGTGATCAATTGACTCAAAATCAGTGTGGGATCATAGTACTCTCCTGGCTGCATGAGATACACCTCTTATTTTTACATTTCAAATCTGTAAATATTTTTGAAAATATTTTTGATTAATTTTTATATGTAAATATTAGCATTTTTGCTCAATAGCTTCCAGGTCATGTGATCAATTGACTCAAAATCAGTGTGGGATCATAGTACTCTCCTGGCTGCATGAGATACACCTCTTATTTTTACATTTCAAATCTGTAAATATTTTTGATTAATTTTTATATGTAAATATTAGCATTTCGGAGCGAATGTCTGTCGAATGTCTGTCGAATATCCAACTTAAAACTAACTTCACTGCGGTCATTAAAGTAGCTGTTTCTGTGGACAGTCATCATAAAGCCACTGGCAAAGGGGGACGTAATAACTGTGTGTGTGTGTGTGTGTGTGTGTGTGTGTGTGTGTGTGTGTGTGTGTGTGTGTGTGTGTGTGTGTGTGTGTGTGTGTGTGTGTGTGGAGGGGGGGGTTCTATCTAGCGATGCAGTACGCGTCGCGCGCACACACACGCACACGCACAGCTAAAGTAACACATATCTCGTGAATACAGCGGTCGGTGAGCTAGTACAAAAGCTGCAGCACCGGACCGAGCGCGCAGCGCAAGAGTCGGCTGTTGTTAGCTTGTAGATCAGCTTGTTTTTAGCGAAAACTGCCGCTGTACGATAGAAGAATAAATGTAGTCGCAAACGCAATACCCATTCACTGTAGACTGAGCGGGGGAGTTGTTAGCTTGCAGATCTGCTTGTTTTTAAAAGGTGACGGTGACAATAATATCTCCCAGTTCGAGCGCATGTTCAGTTCGGACAGTTCCCATGAAGCCTGGATCAGTATATACAGTAAAGTGGTGTCTGTCGCTCCCTTCACACTGCCTCCGTCCTGCTGCTCCAACATCGCGTCGAGTTAAGTGTATCAAAAGCATTCTGTGTCGATAAAACGGGTGAATTAACGTTCCAGCCCGCAGCCTGTGCCGGCAAATGGACAGTATGCCGTGCCATCCGTTAAATCGAAACTATAAATACATACAGAGATGCAACGACACGTCCCAAAGTTTAGAAAGCTGTTGCAGGTTGGCTAACAAACCTGGAGGAAATGAGTAATGACGGTGGCCCGTGTGCACTGCGCATGCCACAGTATAGCCAGCGAAATTGTATGGGTCACCATTTGTTCCAGTGCTGGTGTAGCAGTGGAAATATGACAGTGGGGTAACAGCGATAGTGGTGGGCTGTGATTTGTGTAACGTTAGGGGGCCCGTCGGACTTTCCCATATAAACTTAATGGGGAAATTTACACGCACAAATAAATTCATTATTAATCAAGGACGTGTTAATTTGAAATAAGGGCTTCGTCAGTCTCTTCCTAATGTTATGTTCAATCAGTGTGTGAAAACTGAGAATGATTGCTGTAGTCAGTGACGACTTATGCCTGTTTCAGACAGACAGACAGACAGACAGACAGAGTGCTTAATTATAGTTAGATTAGATTAGATGTACGGGGCCTCAACCCAGTATCACATGTCAAAAGTCAAATAGTGACTTTTTTCCAGACCCCACATAAAGTCACTATTTGACTTTCCAAAGTCAAATAGTGACTTTCTGAAGAGGGCGTGGCTTTCCTTTTGTCTTGCAAAAAAAATAAAAAAATGCATCAAAACAGTAGCGGCACTGATTCGAACCACCAACCTACTGACTACTGGCCAACCTGCTTTACCTCCTGAACCACCGCGCCCCCTGCTGATTTGGGCATAGTTTTACTGATATTAGGGTTAGGCGTAGTAAAACTATGCCTAACCCTAACTCTAACCCTAAACCTAACCTCAGTAAAACTATGCCTAAACTTAACCATAACCTTAGTAAAACTATGCCTAAACTTAACCTCAGTAAAACTATCGCTAACCTCAGTAAAACTATGCCTAACCCTAATCTCAGTAAAACTATGCTGAAATCAGCAGGGGGCGTGGTGGTTCAGGAGGTAAAGCAGGTTGGCCAGTAGTCAGTAGGTTGGCGGTTCGAATCAGTGACGCTACTGTTTTGATGCATTTTTTATTTTTTTTGCAAGACAAAAGGAAAGCCACGCCCTCTTCAGAAAGTCACTATTTGACTTTGGAAAGTCAAATAGTGACTTTATGTGGGGTCTGGAAAAAAGTCACTATTTGACTTTTTCCTGTGATACTGTGTTGGGGGCCTAGACGGAGCTCGCCCCGTACATGGAGCTATATTTCGATCTTGTACCCAAGATGGAAATATATTATATGGAGCTATATTTCCATCTTGTACCCAAGATGAAAATATAAAGCTGTTTACTTATCTGTGTGAAGTGGGTTAGCCTTTTTAGTAGATGGGAATAAGATTGGAGTATTCTCCTTTCTATGTAAGAGGACATGAACACTGCTTCTGAAGTAGATCAGCACTCGGAGTTGGCAGAGTGCAAACTTGTGCGTTGCGCACAAGTACGCCATGGCCTACTCGTGCGTGAGCGGAGCGGACTAATATTAATGACATTGATTAGCTATATACTGTATACTGTAGGTCTTTTACTTACGTCACCATTACCTTCATCACCTAAACCGGCCAATCGGGATACCCCGAGGGAATATCTGTAATATCTGGCATTGTTTTCTAAACATTTATAGTATTACATTCATTATTATTTTTCCATGTGTATATACCTGTATGCATGCTGATTTAAAAGTGGGACACACGCACGCGCGCGCACACACACACGCACGCACGCACACACACACACAGTACATAACGTACTGTAACCTCGCGATCACCAACCTGTAGGGTTATGATGGCTGCCCAGGTCAACACCTGTAACGTCCAGCTGTTTGTTTCGTCTCTCCATCTCCAGCAGAGTCTCTATTTCCCTCTGGAATACGGTGAGTATGAACTCTGCAGCCAAACTGAGACGTTCGCTGACAAACACTCTGACAACCTTCACACAACATTCATCAACACCACGCTGTTTCTCCAAAACACACAATATCTCCTCTCCCATCGACGTCAGGTGTTCGTTTATCGACAGCCGTACAGTCTCTATTTGACACATTTTACCTCCTTTATGAGACATATCGCATCGCCACTCTTCCTACAAAACAATGGAAAAAAAACTACATGCTCTTACTTCCGGGTCGCCCCGGAAAACGTTTTCACGCACGCGCATTAAGGATCCAGGGACTGTTGCCTTATTGCCTTTCGCCACCTGGTGGAGGATTAGGGTAGAGGCGGTGTGCAACTGGCACGGAATGAAGAGTGTGTGAAAAAGTGGACAGACTTTTAGTCTAGTCAGTAGAGTGGGAGTATCATTATAAATAAACGTCTTATTGGAAAAAGGTGCTGAAAATGATGAGCTATTTAAAAATGGCAAAATGCCCTACATACCTCGAAAGGTATGGCTCTGGTGAATTTGTGACATGGTAGTTTGAAAATTGTCATGGGGGTAAGTACCAGGATGTTGGGACTTGGGACTTGCTCCTAGTGTATTTATAAATATGACCTAAATATGAAACTCAGAAAGGGCATATACAGTAGCTAGATTTGTTTTATTGATAGAAAAATAGAATATTTCCTCAACTACAGGAGGTACAAATTCAAGGTTATTGTATCAGCATCATCAGGTACAATTTCATTTACATCTATCGACTCTGACTGAACAGGTGGATCATTGTGCAAAAGGCACCTACCCTTGGAAATGAGGCAATATGCAAGCAACCCTGTACACAGCAAAAAATGTTACTTATTTCCCTTTGCTGTAGGCATACACGATTAGTCCCGGGCACTAACTGACACCCAACATTTTGTAGCTTTTACACACAGCTTATACAAGGCAAGCTGCTGACTGAATTACATCACAGCTGGTTAATCAGATGATGTAACTCTTTGAGAGCGTAAAAATGAAACCAATTGGATTTGGTTTCATTTTTACACCCTCAAGAGTTAAAATATTCATCATGTGAATTAGCCCAACTTAGTCTACACAACTAGAGAATGTAGAAGATTAATGGTCATTTTGATCTGTATGTTCCAGGCGAGCATCGGGGAAACCTCCCTGTACTCCAGATGGCCAATCCGCAGGAGCCTCCTGCTTCTGAGGTGTTCAGTTATTTCCTCCTTTATGGGTCTTCATATGTGTATTTAGATTACCCATTTGACTGAAGCCTTTGCCACATACTTCACATGTAAAAGGCTTTTCCCCTGTATGTGTTCTCATGTGGGTATTTAGTTGACCCATGTGAAGACAACCCTGGCCACACACTGAACATGTAAAGGGCTTCTCCCCTGTATGAGTCCTCATATGTTGTTTTAGGTGACCCATGTGAACGCAGCCTTTGCCACAAACCGCACAAGTAAAGGGTTTTTCCCCTGTGTGAATCATCATGTGCGTCTTTAGATGTCCTGTTCGATGAAACATTTTACCACAAACTGTACAATTAAACAGCTTTTCCCCCGTATGAGTTATTGTGTGCCTGTTCAGGTGTCCCTGCCGTTTAAAGATCTTTCCACAAAATGTACAGCTATAACTTTTCTTTTCTGTGTAACTCCTCATGGGGTGAGTTTGTTTTGTGTATTGTGTACTGTGTGATGTCAGTGTGTTTAAGCTCAACTGATCCTCCATGGTCTCCTCCCACTCATCACTGTCTTCCGTGTCAGATTCAGAACCATGTGAAAAGAGAAGCTGGTCACCACTAACTAGTTGTGATGGTACCCAGTTCTTTACATAAGCGTGTGTTTTCATGTCTTCTGTTGAGGTGCTGGATACAGGCTCTGTGTCTCTTTTAGTTTTTTCTTCCGCATATTCACTTTTCACTGCTAGTAATGTTGATGTTGACCCATCATCAGCCTCCTCTAGTCTTTGAAGTAGCTCCTCCTGTTTGATCTGTGGAGTCACTGTTTCCTCCTTGACCTGACTGGGGCTCCACTTCTGCATCTCAGGGGATATCTTCTTTTTACACACAGGGAGGTGCAGAAAGACTAGGAAAAAGATTAAGATTATGCTTTCATGCTGTACATTTTTGATGATGATGATGTAGCAGATCACAATTACTGTAGTTAAACAAGTATTTATCGATCATTATGGTTAGATTGAATAGTTTTCTCAAAAGAAGTTTGCATTTTGCATTTTATATTGTGATAATTAACGAATAACGAAACATAAATAATGTGTAATCTTCCATAGACCAGGTTCTGTGAGACTAGTGAAGCCAAAGTAAGACAACACTCCACAAAGATGGAACCGTATACTTTCTGCCCGACATTCACAGGGAAGCACAGGGAAACGGTACCACTGACAGATCTCTGTCAAAGTTGTAGGAGGCACCCTCAGGTGCCAATCAAATTTCCCAGGGCCCTACTGGACTCACCAGAGGAGTTCAGACATGGAGGTGGGGAGTCTTCGGTGAATTCCACCTTTGGAATCTTAAAGGGTAGAAAACCTGAAAGAGAGAAACATTAATGGGCAACGATCAGAGGTAGAATGTAACGTAAACTGTAGTAGTAGTACTTATATGGTTGGGACACTCTCTTAAACGGTCATCGATGAAATAAACATAAAATGCAGCCGTGGTTATCGTAAGGGGGAAGTCTAGCATGAATATTTTTATATTCTGAATATGAATCAATGCCATAGCATTTAAAGCTGTCAGAAACCAAGAATAAGACACACCATAGTCCCGTGCTCTGTTAATTGCCTCGTTTAGTCTCTTCTGTTGTTGCTTGCACAGACCTTTAAAAATAAAAAAATAGGGAAAATGTTTCATTGTTCTACATCAATCCATTCCCTTTGCTCTTTATAGGACTCTTGCGATAATCACATTGACACAGCATTTTGAGATTATTGGTGTGAAAACAATACAATTTACCATTTGAATTGTATTAGGGAACATACACATTGTTCCATTATAATTGCTATTATTGCCAGTTCTGGTGGTAATAACGTAACAATAATAATAATAATAATGTAACAAAGCATGCAACCTCGCCCTAAAGGGCGACCCAGTGATATTAGCTTGGCCATACCAGGCCCTTCTCTTATTTTGAACTGGTGACCCCTCAAAAATCACATTTGACCTGGGGACCCACTACCCTGAGTAGTTAGTTTGGCTAGTTTTGTGAAAAAAATAGCTACCAATCATTCAATTGTTACTTTCACTGTACCGTGTTCTTGACTTTTAGCCATTTCTTAATGTTTGAGCTAAAAAAATGTGTAATAAATTGGCATACCTGTGTGAGCATGGTCATACGCCATCCCAGTGTGTGGGTTTATGAACTGCTCCAACACCTTCACATTCTGTTGAATAACGAATATGATTTTTGTTAAAAGCTTTATCTGAACATGAACAAAAAATATACACAAACTCATTGCACTGCAGATTTAAATGTTTTAAATTGTGTTTCATATATTGGACCTAACCTGTAAACCAGACAAATCTACCGCAAGAAAACAATCTGATTAGGCCAATAAGAGCCCACTATTCAAAGTTAAACTTTTTTTTACTGTGATGTTGGGATCTGTAATTATGCATTGATCTTATTGCACTACATGTTCGTATGCTCGTTTGTATTTTAATCCCAACTTTAACTTGCATAATTACACATGCATGATGGCAGTAACATGGATTGCTATAATGTTCATAAGAACAGACCTGATGGTGGATGATGATGCTTGGATCTCTGCAAATTGGACATGGGTTCTTGCAGATTTTGGTTCCCAACTAAACAAGATGACATAAGAATTGAAGTAATAATACTGAAGTGAGAATTCCAACCATTATTTTATTCTTGTCCTTGGGTGGTGTAGTGGTAAATGTCTATCCGGTGTGTCTGTCCAGCTTCGTTGAGAGACTTTTTCACACTGGCACTGTTTGGTTTGTTTAAAACTAACTATGGTCCACTTTGGTTTGTATAGTGTGAAGAGAGATTGAGACAGACAGAGTGAGAGAGAGTGAGAGAGAGAGAGCAAACCATAATTCCCAAACACCTGTTCCTCTAGTCTGTTTATATCTGAGAGAGAGAGAGAGCAAACCATAATTTCCAAACACCTGTTCCTCTAGTCTGTTCATATCTGCTCTATAAAATAATTATTAAGAGTGAATGCAATTAATGCAATAGCAAGTTATTTGCTGTCATTCCATGTTGCTGTTCTCTTCTTTCCTAAAATAACCAATTTTCCCTTCTTTCTTTTCCCCATTTTCTCATTTGTTTACATATTTGGTTCGCTTTACAAAGTTTAGTGTGAACATCAAACAATCCAGAATAAAAAATTAACTATAGAGAAATTTGGTCCTTCATCCGGGCCTTTGAGTGAGAAAAGTCTAAAATTCTCTAGAACTATACCAACATTACACAATATTCCCCTGTGTTCAGGGAGTGTTTGATTGCACTCTGTTGCTGTTTGCACATTCTGTCTAATAAACAATTCAAACATTCAATCAATCTTGCGCTATGTTTTTCTCCCGGTGGTGGCTCCTATAGGTCTAGTGGGATAGAACAGAAGCAAACAGAAATGCATTTGGGGAGGAAGCTCCTGGCATAATGAATACATTGTGGAGAAAAGGGGGCAAAAAGGAAAAAAGTTAAAGAATGCATTCTTACAATGCAATACTTGCGTGTCATCTGTGCAGGGAAGTCTCCTTTGTGGACTCTTTCATATCGCTCAATATATTCTATGTAAGAGAATGGGGTCATTATTAATAAGGCAACAAGATTCAATTATTTAAGAGGCTGTGACATGTATGATGTGTTCGTTCGTTCATTCATCAAATATTAAATAGTAGCAAACAAGGTTTGGGGGGAATTTACACTTGCTTTTATTACCATGTGTAACACAAGAGATTTGAGTTTTGAGTATCCATAATGCATAATATGAAATAATAAACCTTTAAATCAATCAATCAATCAAATATACCCAGTCTGTGTGGGGTTTTGGGGTTTAGAGTAGACAGTCTAAAGGAGCGGATTCAAATTTGACAGCGAATCTGAAGCCAATGGACCCTATTATTTCACCAATTTGTTTGGCCACCACTCCTCCTCCCCTCCTCTCTCTGACAGACCGGGAACAATGATGTCACCAATTTGGAGTTGAATACAAGATTCACACCCACTCCTATTCTATTTCTTGTTATTTCTGGGTATTATTTCTTGCTATTTCTTGACCAAAGTTTTTCTTTGAGAACACGCAACTGGAGATCTGTCAACCATAGCCATAAAAACAACCAAAAATAATTACTATAGATGTTAAAAAAGAAGAAAAGAAAGACAGATAATGAAACTTACCAATGTCCAGGTCATCTTCAGGTTCCTCTTTAACAGAAAAGATCCTGGCTGGTTCTGGAGAACTCATCTTCACCTGCAGAGTACAGACTGGACTCAATGCACTGGTTGGAATGAAGGGCTGAATAATGGTTGGTTGGTTGGTTGTGACTAGCAGCCGCAATGCAACTCTAATTTATATATATATATATATACAACCCCAATTCCGTTGAAGTTGGGACGTTGTGAAAAATGTCAATAAAACCAGAATGCATTGATTTGCAAATCGTTTTCAACCTATATTTAGTTGAATACACCACAAAGACAATATATTTAATGTTCAAACTGATAAACTTTATTGTTTTTTGAAATTATACAATCTTTTGTAAATTGATCCCTGCAACACGTACCAAAAAAGTTGGGACGGGGGCAACAAAAAACTGGGAAAGGTCATGAATGCACAAATAACGCCTGTTTGGAACTTTCCACAGGTTCCAAAGGTTCATTTTAAACAGTTTAATATTGTGATTGGGTATAACAGGACCATCCCAGTCGTTCAGAATCAAAGATGGGGCGAGGTTCACCACTTTGTGAACAATTCTGTGAGAAAGTCATCCAACGGTTTAAAAACAATGTTTCTCAACATTCAATTGCAAGGAATTTGGTGATTTCATCATCTACAGTCCATAATATAATCAAAACATTCAAAGAATCTGAAGAGCTTGCTATACTAAAGCGACAAGACCGAAAACCAACACCGAATACTTGTGACCTTTGATCCCTCAGGTGGCTATGCATTAACAACTGACATCATTGTGTAAGGGATATTACTGTGTGGACTCAGGAACACTCAAACCATTGTCAGTTTACAGAATTAGTCGCTACACCTGCGATTGCAAGTTAAAACTCTACCATGCAAAGCAAAGCCATACATCAGAAAGGTTGGTTTGAAAAACAACCAGAAATGCCTTCTCTGGGTCCATTATCATTAGCGACTAATTCTGTAAACTGACAATGGTTTTCTGAGTGTTCCTGAGTCCACACAGTAATATCCTTTACACAATGATGTGAGTTTTTAATGCAGAGCCACCTGAGGGATCAAAGGTCACAAGTATTCGGTGTTGGTTTTCGGTCTTGTCGCTTTAGTATAGCAAGTTCTTCAGATTCTTTGAATGTTTTGATTATATTATGGACTGTAGATGATGAAATCACCAAATTCCTTGCAATTGAATGTTGAGAAACATTGTTTTTAAACCGTTGGATGATTTTCTCACAGAATTGTTCACAAAGTGGTGAACCTCGCCCCATCTTTGATTCTGAACGACTGGGATGGTCCTGTTATATCCAATCACAATATTAAACTGTTTAAAATGAACCTGTTTACCTGTAGAATGTTCCAAACAGGCATTATTTGTGCATTCATGACCTTTCCCAGTTTTTTGTTGCCCCCGTCCCAACTTTTTTGGTACGTGTTGCAGGGATCAATTTACAAAAGATTGTATAATTTCAAAAAATAATAAAGTTTATCAGTTTGAACATTAAATATATTGTCTTTGTGGTGTATTCAACTGAATATAGGTTGAAAACGATTTGCAAATCAATGCATTCTGGTTTTATTGACATTTTTCACAACGTCCCAACTTCAACGGAATTGGGGTTGTGTATATATATATATATATATATATATATATATATATATATATATATATATATATATATATATATATATATATATATAAAATTGGGCTGAATCTCGAGTTGCAAATTGGTCCATTGACTCCCCCATAAAAGAAATTTTCATCTGCGATTTGCTTGTATTAAACAACATTAAAGGGGACCAGAATCAAAACAAAGTTTCACAGAGAAAGAGATCTAAAGAATTACAAAAAAGGATTACATTATAGTCACAACAATGAGCCACAAAATGTGTGCTACCATTGTAATTTTTACTGTCAGTGCCCATCAAATTTAAATGTATTTCACCATAGACACACACCCCAATCGAGCAAACATCGAATATCCCCCGGGGCCCATAAAACATGTTTCTTAGAATTACTGAAAATAGCCGACAAACAGCATAGTGTGACCACTATTGTCAAATACTGTAGGTCCGATGTAGATCGGGTTAAGTTAAAGAGTTATTCAACAGACTTTATGCTGACATCACCACATGTTGTTGGGGACCCCCTCCAACTCAACCCCTTCAGGGAAACCCACTTACAGATGACTCTGATTATAATAGCGGAACGTCCTACATTTTAGGCCGGCCGCCGGAGATATTATTAATGATATTATATCATAACAGCAGAGCAGACTTTTAATACAGAGAAGATGTCAAAATAATGATTAGTCAAATAATAGCCTCAATTGGGAACTGCTAAGCTAACTATTCAGCTGCCCTAAGTTCTACACAGCAGTTATACGCATAATGTTTTGGGTAACCAAAGACAATACCCCGAATCAAAGAATAAAACAGCAAATACCCAGTTGCCTTTACAGTCGGCGTTGCGACGCTGCTGCCGCCTGTCAACAGACGCAATTTGAAAGCATCGGGCTAAACAAAAACAACACAAGGCACTTAATTCCTGTCTGCACTTTCACAATAAAATGTACCTAACTGACCATTGGAGTACAGTCAAACAGTTCGTTCTAAAGGGAAGGGTAGGGCGACGTGATGGTTTTATTCTGAAAGTCAAAAGAGGAAGTGTTGTGTCGTTATTGTGTGTATGTACTGTAGGCTAGCAATCACAAGTACAATAGTGCCAATGCTTTACCTTACTTTAACATGGGCAGAGGGGAGGGCTATTTCATCACTGGCACATTAGTGTGCGAGAGAGATTAATTAATAATAATTAATAATAATAACGTTTAATTAATTAAACGTTAATTAAAACCACCAGACTTCCAGATGTGAAAATATATTTTTTTTTATATTATAATATTTTAACATATTATATTACTTCAAAGACAAATATTAGACAAATATTAGTGTTACAACAGTTAATCAAATTAATCAATTTCCAAATATCGATAATGATTTAAGGCGATTTTTCACTATTTTTGCGAAACTATTTGATGAATCGAAAAAGTCATCGCTAGCAGAGGAGAGACTAGGAGAATGGAGGAAATAATAAAACGCAACACATTTTTAAATTAACTTGTTTTTTATTCACATTTCAGGCCTTGCTAACAGTGTCCGTGTCTGTCTGTACGTACATTCAACTCTGAATGGCCAATCTCTCAACACATATCAACATAATAATAATAAATGTAATAATGATAATAATAATAATAATAATAATAATAATAATAAACAAAAGCAGCATTTCTCCATTTCTTTTTTTCTACAAAAAAGTCATATCTCCCATCATCATCATCTCAGTTTCTAACCTGAATGTAACCACCTGATCATCAATATAAAAACAAACCACATTAAACAAAGGGTTGAATGGAGTCCCCATGGCCCCCATAGTGTATTTTCTGTTATCCGTTATTGTGGTGAAAGTATTTCCCACTGTGGTTAAAGCATTCAACCACAATGGGGATGCTGGGTTTTTTGATGAACAAGAACACCATATCTTCATCTTGGTATCATCGTTATCATCATCATAGTCCGTACATCACGCAATAAAACAATAAAGTATATAAATAAAAACAAAGTGTCTCAAGCATTTTAAATGGAATCAAGCAATGATTGGTCTATAATGGCTGCCTGGTGTGTGTGTGTGTGTGTCTTTGTAAAACAGTGGTTCTCAAACTTTGGGCATTGAGGGTATTTTTGTAATGTTGTGGTTCTTTTCAGACAGCTACAGACTCCTAAGTCCCAAATATGATAGCTTGACTGAAGATAACCGTATTAGTGTATTTGGACAATAGCTCACTCACCACACGAGTGAGCTGTTGCTATACACTCACAATGCAAAGCGACAGCTATACAGTATGAGTGGACTCGCTTATAACACTACATTTTGGTATGCCCAGCACAGAGGTAAACCTTTTAGCATTTGACCCAATAGAGAAATTTCATGTCTCCCCGGAACACAAACTTATGAAAATGTCAAAACTCCAAGAAAACAACGCATCGCTTTGTGCTGATTTGAGAGCCTGTAGATCCAAGTCTATTTTCAATATTAACTTCTGGAATGTCTCAGATCCTTCTTTTATATATTCATAAAATGCTTGATAAAAGGTCGCAATTCAATGAAAAATCACTGAAAAGGAGAGAGAAAAAAAAATCAAAGACTTGACCATGGCATGCAGCAGAAGTTTTAAACTTTTAAGTTTGTTTTGGAAGGTAGGCTATAATTGTTTTTTAGAGATATACTTTTGCATATAAAGTGATTTAGTGGTCGGATGATGACACCATAGTGTTAGACATGGCCCCTCATGTGTGAACCATTACGCAACAACTAACATTGTCTTGTGTTAGATTGTGAACTTGTCTTTGACATTAGCCTCAGTCCCAGCCTTACTCATCTGCGAAGAGAAAGGCTTGCTCACGACCTAAGGCAGAATATGTAGCAAGGTTCCAGCGTTGAACTACCCCTGGAAGTTGCCATTTTTTTTCTTTCGCTTCAGCTAAATTCCAGCACTTCTGTTTTGACAATGACCAGTGTAGGTCTTTCGCAGCGTGATTTTACATACGATATTAGCCACCTCTTTAGTTGAACCATCCAACCACTATAAATAAGGCTTAAAGGTGCTGTAAGTGATATTTGTTTGTTTGTTAAAACCAACAAATGTGTTGTTAAAAATGTTACACTCTACATTCTTCATTAACCATAGTTTGTCCAGTAACAGGGTTCTATTCTCTCTGTCTCACCAGCTCTTTAGTAAACAGAACATACATTTCATGATTGGTTAAAAAATCAAGAGAGAGAACTCATCCATTTGTCAGTTTCAATTTGATATTGTTAAAATTCCAATCTTGTCTGCTTGTTTTTTTTTTTTTTTTTTTTTTTTTTGTCTGCTTACAGTTTTACCTGTTTCTCTCTCCGGATACGATGAAATCAGAATCCCAACCCGAATATGTATTATATATATGTATATATTATTATTGAAGTGGTAGAGACAGGGGGGGACGGTAACTATTGTTTGTCAAAGAATATCACTTACAACACATTTCATGAATCTGCTACATCTGTTAAAAATGCCTAAATTGTAAAATGCATTCGTACATTGTATATCTACGGTTAAATCTGGATTACTCTTACAAAAAAGTCTTGGAAACAGGCTTTAACCGCCTGTACCAGAGTAGACATGGAGTGCAGAGAATAGAATAATGTCCTTAGCAGAGATTTATGTCACAAAGGCCTCCGGATAGGTGTGCTTTCTCCCCACAGTTCTCTTTCCCGCCAGCAGGTGGGGGTGTTGGTCGTCCAATGCTATTCCTAAGACCACCCTTACTTTTAATACTTCAAATGCAGTAGTTATTCCCAAAGCTTTTCCAAAGGACCACTTCAAACATTTTCAACCAGTCTTCATATTGGCCCTCACCAATGCACATTTTTAATATGGTAGCATTTTAATGCTCTACCAATGTCTCAGAGAAGGGCTGTCAGTGACATTATTGGTAGTTTTGGTCATTTCAAGCTTTTTTTCAAGATCATTATTATTATTACTATCAGTGCAAGAACAATGAGTTTTATAACATCGTGCAAACTTTACAGGAATAGAAAGCCTGCAGATTCTATAGGTTGGATACCCCATTGACACATTGTCACTGGTAGGCAGAGTCTATGAACAGCCCTCCTCTGAGACTTCTCTGAGAGTGAATAGGCAAAAATGCTACCAGTACGATGTCCATGAAAATGGGTAAAAAGTTTTTTTTTTTTTTTTTGTTTTTAATTTCAAGGAGCCCCATAACGCTGAATGAATGGGATATGGACCCATTTGGGTCCATTTGTAGGCTCTCATCATTATTGACCTAAAAAGGTCAATTCGAACGCCCTTCTCACAGGAACACACAAAGGCGCCTGCGGGTATGTGCTTTTCTTGCAGCAGTTCTCTTTCCCCACCAGAAGGTGAGGCTCCCTCTGCCTATGGTAGAAGCTCTCCATTAGAGAAGGCCGGCTCTCTCTCTCCGGTGAGTGAGCTTACAGTAACACTGTCACTGTTTTCAATAATTTATCATAAAAAATAAAATAAAAGTCTGAAAATGGGTCACTAAAAAGCAAACCCCTCCAAAAAAAGGAAGAAAAAAAATCAAGTATTCCATAACAGCCTGCCTTTTGAAAGCATGGACAGTTGGTCCGACGTTATCGTGTCCGGCATTTGCTTTTTTTCCCCCCCAGCCAGTCGTGCGTCAGTGGCGTGCCGCCATCTCCACGCCACAAAAGAAGCCGGTTTCAAATTGGCTGACCTCTCCTCCTCCTCTGCCTCCTCAAACCCTTTCATCTGCTGGTAGCTCTCAGTGGGACCGTCTGCTGACAGGTACTCCTGGACAGGTGGAAAGTAAAAGGAATTAACTCAATTAACTCAACTCAGTGAAATATTACATTAAGCAAAGATCTAAAGAAATAATTCTGCACAATTGTGTTGACGGCTGGGTCCAGACATGCAGACAGTTAATTATAGTCAGGCAATTAGTTGCACCTTTGTGTTGCAATCACCCTCAGCTGTTTTTGCCATACATACATACACACTATACTGTACATGCCAGGGGCGGATTGGCACATATTTTCCCACCGGGACAATTTTGCCTTTGCCAGGCCACCCTGGGGGGGCAGCTGGTTAACCAGATGTAACTCTTTGAGAGCGTAAAAATGAAACCAAATGGTACCCTTGCGGGTCCATTTGGTTTCATTTTTACACCCTCAAGAGTTAAAATATTCATCATGTGAATTAGCCCAACTTAGTCTACACAACTAGAGAATGTAGAAGATTAATGGTCATTTTGATCTGTATGTTCCAGGCGAGCATCTAGCACATTCTAGTGCATTTTGGAAGTGCCACTATAGTGCATTTTGGATCTTGTCCAGGCCACTAGGTGGCGCAGGCCACCGGGAAAACTCCCTGTACTCCAGATGGCCAATCCGCCCCTGATACATGCAAACAAACACAGAGTCAAACATGGAAAATGTGCGCACCAGCTTCCAGCAGTGTGCTTGCATGGTGGCTTGTGCAGGATGTCAGGGTCATTGGTACTGCAGGTAGTTCTTGAGGGACTGAGGCAGAGGCAGGCGCTCAATCTCCTGGAGACGCTCCCGGCCCAGCGCCACGCGCGCAGCACGCCGACACAGGTCCATGAGAGGTAGAGGCTCCGCTGGAGGGAGAGAGAGAGAGAGAGAGAGAGAGCTCATAATTTCCTTGACTAAGACTGATGGAAGATGTTTTCCGATGTTCGACCAGTCATTAGCTCGACATTGACTCCCATTCTCTACCCCTAACCCAGGGGTCGGCAACCCAAGATGTTGAAAGAGCCATTTTCGACCCAAAATTAAATTCAAAATCTGTCTGGAGCCGCATTTTATTATTTTTTTCCTGAGAGTGCACAAATGTGAACCAAATGGACCCTGGCGGGTCCATTTGGTTCCATTTGCGCACTCTCAGAAAAAAAGGTCCTCAAAGAAAAATCATTGACATGGTGAAACACAACCTTTCTTCAGAAATGGAGTTTCTAAAAAAAAAAGAAAGAGTTTTACAGAATTCCATTTCTAGTCCACACATCTCCAAGGTATATTAATGACATAGTAAACTGAGTAAACCTTTGAAAATGGGTGGTTCAGATTGAAAGCTCCACCTCTGATGGGCTTTTTTGACATGGCCAAGTGCTACTTTAACTGGCAACTGTCAGACAGTGCAACGCGTTTTGGGTGACTGAAATGTTTATATTATTTTGGTGTGGATCACCCCAGTGTGTATGTAATAATGCTACATCCAGGGAGCCACTAGGGCTGTGTTCTAGAGCCGCATGCGGCTCCTGAGCCGCAGGTTGCTGACCCCTGACCTAACCGCGAGCACGGGAGCAGCGCAGTTCAAGCAATAGTCTGACCATTGTTTGACTAATCCCAGAAGGTACTGTAGATCTGGCACTGATGGTGGCGGTCCGGACAATAGTCAGAGACAACATTAGTCAGACACCCTCCTCAAATCCTAACCTATACCTAACCTCACAAGAAGCCACTGGTGATTTTTAACTTACAACATGGGTTTGTCTGACTAATGACTGCAGGTATGTCTACAGTATAACCAACGTACACCTCAGAAATATGTATGCCCCCTAAATCAGACAAAACCACACACAAATAGTGGTGGACCTCAACTTGTCTTTCCAAAATATACATTTGTAAATAGCCAGGATGGAATGAAAAGAAAGAGTAAAGGAATACACACATTATTTTGTAATAGACATGATTGACATGAAATTTGGCAACTTTTAAAAAACCTATTGAAGTCTGCATGGCTGGATCAGCAGAAGCTGGTCCAGCCATGCAGCTCTGTAAGGTGTGTGTGTGTGTGTGTGTGTGTGTGTGTGTGTGTGTGTGTGTGTGTGTGTGTGTGTGTGTGTGTGTGTGTGTGTGTGTGTGTGTGTGTGTGTGTGTGTGTCTGTGTGTGTGTCTGTGTGTGCTGTCAGTTTAACCTTGAGCCCAGCGGTAGCAGCAAAGGTACAGAGACAGATGATCAGCAGGTACAGTCAGTCTCTCGCGTGTATGTGCACACGCATACACACACATGCACGCACACTATACTTGGGCCTATACTTGCAACTATACTTGCGACTTGCAAGGACATCTACATTTTGCAAAACACTGTGGAACGTAGGCAGATGACAGATGACTAGACAGATGACTAAGATGATTTGTCAAACAATTGAAATAAGCAACTTAGTGCTCGTCTCACTGTGCCTGATCAGTGCTGTGGTGGGCTTGGGTGGAGTTATGTCTTGTCTTTAGTTATGTCTTTCACCTTTATCACATTTGTATGTACCGGTATGCATTATGATTTGCAGTTTCTTATGAAACTGCAGTGATGGAAACAGTATTCACACGTTTTACTTGAGAAAAAGTATCAAATGGACTGAAATGTATGTCTTAAGTTGTAATCCAATAGTAACAGTAGTTCACTTGGGTCAGTGTGAATATGCGCACATATGACTGTTACGTCACCCTGCGGTTGTCTGTAAAACATAGTCACCACCATGCTGTTACGTCACCTGCAGATTGAACAGACAGACGTGCGGACGGACAGACGTGCGAATGGACAGATGTACGGACGGACGGGCAGGGGGTGAAACATAGTCACCACCTTACGGTGGAGACAAATAGCAAATAATTTGCAAAAGTACAATATTTGGATTTCAAGATGTAGTGGAGTAGAAATAAAAATATTGGAAATACAAATACTTCTACATGTGCCTTAACTACAGTATACTGTATATGTAAATGTAGTTACTTTTCACCACTGCTTACAAAACTGTCTGGCGGTGACACTCGTTCCCGGGTCACAGCCCCCAAATATGGGGGCTGTGATGTCAGACTGATGTCAGTAACCATGGCAACTTGACAGTAACAGACCTGATGGCAGGTAACAGCGCTCCTATGTGTTGGAATCTTTCAATTGATCCACAAACACAAGACAACGGCCGCCGACGATGTGCGAAGCACTGAAAACAAAGGTGTTGGCCATTCTACCAGCGACCACCAACGGAAAGTCGGCTGGGCTAGATGGCGATTCCTGGCCGGACGAGGCCCTGAGCGCCACGGCCGAGGCTCTGAGGGCGGGCAGCGTGGTGGCGCTGCCCACCGACACGGTGTACGGCCTGGCGTGTCTGGCCCGCGACGCCCAGGCCGTCAACAACATGTACGACATCAAGGCACGCGACGGACGCAAGCCGCTGGCCGTCTGCCTGGCGCAAACCCAGGACGTTTATCAATTCTGTAAGGTGCAGGTGGAGGAGGCCGAGCTTCTCCTGGACGACCTGCTGCCCGGTCCGCTCACGCTGGTGTTCGAGCGCTCGGACGCGCTCCCCCCACACCTAAACCCTTTCACGCGGCTGGTGGGCGTACGCGTCCCGGACCACGGCTTCCTGAGCCGCCTCTGCCAGACGTGCGGCGAGCCGCTGGCGCTCACCAGCGCCAACATCAGCGGGCGCCCCAGCGCCGTGGCAGCCAGCGAGTTCCAGGATCTGTGGCCTAGGCTGGCCGTGGTGGTGGACGGCGGGCCAATAGGGGACCGGAGCCGCCTGGGGTCAACGGTGGTCGACCTATCGGTGCGCGGCAAATACAACATTGTCCGGCGTGGCCGCGCCTACTCCTCTACGGTGGATCTGTTGGAGCGTAAATACGGACTAGTGAAGACCCAGGAGACTAGTGAGGAGACTGTGCCCCTCGGGGAAGGTCATGCATCCCCATTTTGGATACACTAAATAACATCTACAAGTTGGACTCCAGCACAATGTTCTGTTTTATACTTAACAGGATAGGAATTCCACCTCCTGCTTCATTAGTTCACTCTTCCACTATCATCGGGACAAAGGTGTTTTTGCAGTCAGTGGAGAGGACCGTGGAGATTAGTGAGGACCTAACTGTCTGTCTGCCTGGCGGGCTCATCCTTAAACTTTACCTAAATTCCTAACAACTAGTCTGTCTCTTGCTTGTAATTTTAAGGAACTAAGTGGGTGACATAAAGCAACATGATGCAAGGTCTAAAAATAAAAGAGATGGGGTTGGGGGAGAATACTATCTGGAGTGGTTATTGCATGGCATGATAGCTGTAGTTATGTTTAATGTCAATTCTCTCATGTCTGACAGTTTCTAGGTGATCTAATATTAAATGCATTATGGTAAATGTATATAGTCATTTATGGATATGAGCAGTTTCTTTCTCAATCTCTGTCTCAGTCAAATGATGTTATACCTTTTCATTGTAGGGAAGATGTAATTCCAGAAAATATGCATGACGAATAATTACTTACAGAATATTACGAAACACAGTTCCTCTGTATATGGGATCCTGGCACAAAACATTTTCAGATAGGGGTCAAATACATATTATTTCGGGGGTTCTTGGTACAATAACTAAAGTTTTTTTTTGGATAGTTATAGTGTAGTAAAAGTACAATATTTCCCTCTTGTAGTGGATTAGAAACTGAACTTGAGTACATGTACTTAGTTACTTCACACCACTGATTGTTGTTAAAATGGAGGGGGACTCTGCAAATCGCGGCGTCACGGCTAATCTTCCACAGCGGAGGAGATTAGCTGTGACAGTGCTGTTGACAGTGGAGGGCCGGGGGACGCAGTGACATGACAGCCACAATGAGGAGCGACGTGACAGGCCATGTGACACTGCATTTATGATGTGTTGGAACGGTCCGCATGCACACATACTGTAGGTACGCACAGACAGGGGCGGATTGGCCATCTGGA
>CM076976.1:9005134-9025134 GCA_039105355.1 Benthosema pterotum | reverse complement strand
TTAAATGTAGTTGACATGCCAGCGGCTGGACACAGTGTGGCACAGCCAGGCGACCTAATGACCCACATCCTGCACATCAGCAGTGGAACAACATTACAACACACTCATCATACAACGCAGGCAGTAATCTATCCCCCAGTCCAGACATGTGAAACCAGGGGCGGATTGGCACATATTTTCCCACCGGAGCAATTTTGCCTTTGCCAGGCCACCCTGGTGGGGGCAGCTGGTTAACCAGATGTAACTCTTTGAGAGCGTAAAAATGAAACCAAATGGACCCTTGCGGGTCCATTTGGTTTCATTTTTACACCCTCAAGAGTTAAAATATTCATCATGTGAATTAGCCCAACTTAGTCTACACAACTGAGAATGTAGAAGATTAATGGTCATTTTGATCTGTATGTTCCAGGCGAGCATCTAGCGCATTCTAGTGCATTTTGGAAGTGCCAGTAGTGCATTTTGGATCTTGTCCAGGCCACTAGGTGGCGCAGGCCAGCGGGAAAACTCCCTGTACTCCAGATGGCCAATCCGCCCCTGTGTGAAACCTCAAGCAGCAACATGCCAGTGTTGATTTTGTCATCAATACCTATGACGGGAATAGAAAACGACGCTATGGTGATGACTAGAACCGAGACTAAATATTTCGACAATTTCATCAACTCCGGACAAAAAATGTTACACAGAAGAACGAGTGGAGGAATCACTAAAAGGTCATTTTATGGTTGGCTGCATGCTGGAAATAGCAGATCTACAAGCTCACTAAAACTAGACTAAAACTAGAAAGACTGTTATCACCATTCATTCAAAGGTTGTGAAAGTGGTATTTTACTGGTTAAAACCAGATAAATTAGTTACAAACGTGAAAGTTGCCGTTGTAACTAGCATTACAGAAAAGAAGTCATGAAACAACACAAAAAGTTGATGCACACAAATGTATAGCAATTGTGTGTGTGTGTGTGTGTGTGTGTGTGTGTGTGTGTGTGTGTGTGTGTGTGTGTGTGTGTGTGTGCGTGCGTGCGTGCGTGTGTGTGTGTGTGTGTGTGTGCGCGCACGCAGAAAAGAAATCATGTGTGTGTGTTAGTTTGTTATCTTGTTTGTTTGTTGGTTCATGGTGAGGTTCATAGAGTGTGGGCTCATTTCATTAAAGTCAACGCCTTGCAAAGTGTTGTCTTTGTACAGAGAGGTGGAAACGCTGCAGAAAGTCATCTCAGGTCATCTCCACATGACGAGGCCACAGTCACTGCTAATTGGACCGAGCAACACCACAAGAAAGGAAAAGGTCGTTACCAGGACCACCAGACCCAATGGAGAAAAACACAGAAAAACAGGTGATAATAATGTGTGTGGAGGAGAGAGAGAGAGAGGGAGAGAGAGAGAGAGAGAGAGACTAGAACAACTGCCTGAATTAAATACTGGCTGATATTTTGTTCAACATTCTTAAACCTTGTTATCCTCGCTTAAGTTGCTTACCTAACTACTCGGTCAGGTGGAAATCTCATGTCCAAACTGTTACATTCAGGAAGAGTAGGCCTCTATAATAATAGCCAATCTGGAAGCAATGCTCTCAATGTGAGCTTCTAGACTGTCTATTTTCTCTGTGCACCACGCTTCCATGTAAAACACGCGTGGCTTCTATGGAATCCAAATGACTGAAATGAGTCGCGGTGACTGAGAACGTTAATTCATGAAACCGCGGTTGAAGAGGTCACGTTTCACATATCTGCTCTGGGTGTAGATAGTGCTGTGGGCTTTATTAGTCTTGTTCGTGCTGTGAAATGTGATTCACTGTCACACTGAGTGAATGAGGAAAGCTTGGATGTGACTTTCAGAGGATGTCACACATACCGGTGCGCCTCCTGTAGGCATGTCACTGCACCTCATGATGAAATATTTACCAGCAGGTGAGCAACAGAGACAGACAGAGAGAGAGAGAGAGAGACCCCAATGTTGATTTTGTTGGCTAAAAATATGACCAGAAATGTTCCCCGGTGACTACCTTTTGTCACAACAAAAACTAAATAAAAACAATGCTATGATGACTACAACTAAATCTATATATATAAATATATATATAGACAATTAAAAACAAAATGTCATATAGGGAGGGGCTAGTGGAAAGGAGATACAATTGCGTTGTGCTCTGATGTTGTGCTATTGTCAGCATCCAACCAAGTCTACAATCCATTACCATTTAATTACCATGTTATGAAGGCCTGCTAAAATATGTTTTTGTCAACAAAGTCAACAGTGCATTTACTCTACTAAAATGTTGTGATATTATATTACATGTACATATCTACTGTTGACAAAAATACTGGACCCATGAGGGTTCATTTGGTTCCATTTGTACACTCTCTCAATTACAGCCACAAGATGCATTTGTCTGTATCCACTATAGATAATTGATCTGGGGACCCCCTGGAAGTCCTAGCTCAACGACCCCTGGAGACCCTTTAATTAGCACCTAACCAAAACAAACAGAAGTAATGCAAACATGAAAAGTCAAGAGTGACTCTTTAGTCTGGGGGGGGAGTAGTAGCTAAGCTAATGCTAACACATTAACCTACTGACCCACATTGAAGTCACTGCAAAGCCTGCAGTTAGAGGCTTTACAGAGGGCCAGTAACAAATCGCGCTAGTTAATTTTCAACGGGGGCGTTTTGTGCTCAGAAAACGACGTGCGATAAAGAGAGGGTGTGACGCCGGGTGTTAGTGTGTGGTGTCCAGTGTTGTTTATTGTGCGCATGCTTGTTTCGTTTACGATTTATTTTACACCTCAAGCTTTTTGTTCTCGCTTCGCGATTTTCGTCTGTCAGCACTGAGTGGCCCGGTGGAATCGTGGAATCGATAATGCGTACGTTTCAGACTGGCCGTCTGTAACGCCCTTAAGTGTGTGTATGTATAATTCAGCACAAGGAGGAGCTTGAGATACTTTCCAGGGACTGTTTTATACTTAGACAGGAATACTACAAATTTCCAACATTGAACCATTACCATTTGTCCAGAACCAACCAACACAAAAGCCTCTGCCCGGTTCAGGCCTGTTCTGACATCACAACACGTGCACCGCTCTAGTGCAGGGGATTTCAACAGGTGTTCCAGGAACCACCAGTGGTCCCTGAGAAAGTTCCAGATGGTCCCCAGGCTAAATGATGGAAAGTTGGTTATCCAGATGTAATTCTTTACACTCTCAAGAGTTAAAATATTCATAACTTGAATTAGCCCAAGATTACACAACTAGAGAATGTAGAAGATTAATGATCATTTTGATCTGAATGTTTGCCTTTTTGTTTCTGAAATCCAGCCTGTAATTGTTGACAAAAACAAAATACATCTTCTTGGGTCTGTGGGGCTAAAATGTCATCAAATGGTGGTCCGTGGCTCAAATTCTGAATAAATAGTGGGCCCTGGTATGAAAAAGGTTGAAAACCACTGGCCTAGTGTCATGAATTTATGAAAAAAAAGGGAAAAAAAAAAAAAAGTTCAGATATGGAGATAAGAGGTTTCCTACCTGGCTGTGTGTGTACTTCAGACATAGATTATGTGTCAAATGTTCTCACACACACATGCACACACGCACGCACGCTCGCACGCTCGCACGCTCGCACACACCTGCACGCACTATGCACACACTTGCACGCACACACACAAAACAAAAAACACATCTGATATATGTAGACAGCCAAAGTGATTCACCCATGTGAATCCAATAACATAATGCGGCCACACCAGTAGAAAGGAAGCAGGTGACCGTGTGTGTGTGTGTGTGTGTGTGTGTGTGCGTATGTTTGTGTGTGTGTCAAATTAATACAGCTGTATCATTAAGTACACACAAGGGACAATCACACACACATGCCCGCCTGCCCGCCTGCCCGCCTGCCTGCCCGCCTGCCCGCCTGCCTGCCCGCCCGCGCGCACGCGCGCGCACACGCGCACACGCGCACACGCGCACACACGCACACACACACACACACACACACACACACACACACACACACACACACACACACACACACACACACACACACACACACACACACACACACACACACACACACACACACATCAAAGCCAGACATGACTGTGCATTTCCTGTGTGATGAAGGCTCATTATGTGTTACAGTACGGCAAATTAACTCAAATTAACTGTAATAACTGACTGGCACAAATCAATGCGAACTGAACACGCTTGTGTGTTCAGTTGATTGTTTGTCATGATTGTTTGTTGTTAATATTTTTAGTTTCCAAAAATGAGCATCCTCTCTCCTGCTTGAACAAAATCGGTATCCTGACCTTAAAATGCATTATCTGAGAGCTGGAGCGACATGGTGACTAAAATCCCATAGACTTGTGCCCCCAAAAAGCAAAGAAACTTAGTAAAACTTTATAATATTGTCTAGTAGGCCTACTAGGCCAATCACACCCAAGTGAAGTGAGGGGCACCTCATCATAATGTAAAGTAACATGCGTATTTGCTCATTGACGCATGAAGTGAATTCTCCATTCCCTGTCATAAGAAATAGATTTTTTTAGCGTTTATGTAAGACAATAGGAGGATCTAGCATCCCAATTTGAATAAAAAAACACTTTTTGCCCATTTAGGCCTGACCTAAGGTTTCTGAAAAACTTATATTTATAGATCAGCATAAAAATAAGTCTGCAATACTGTACATACTGTGCAGAATCCAAAATGAATTCCCGGGGTTAAAGGGTTAATACAGTGGCAACGTGAATCTTATAGCAAAACAAAACAAACTGGCATGCAACTGTGAGCTGTCAACAGACACAAAATCGTGCCGCACACGCACACGCACACACACATTACCGTGCGGTAATAAGTGAGTCATCCTCAGAGCATTGAGTGAGTCACATCAAAGCTAATATTAGGGTGTTAAGTGGATCTGTTCTTCAGGCAGTCATCATCATTAGGTGCTGTGTTTTGTCTCTGACCCCCCCCAACCCTCCGCCCCCCTCTTTCACTTAACACCAAGCCTCCAGGCTGCCTCATTTAATCTCTCTCATCGTTTGCCTTTTTCTGTTTTCTGTTATTGTGGTGGAAAGCTCACAATGCGTCACGACGTGGCACTGTTACTTTTGTTTTCATAAATAAAATGTAAATTGTCCAATTGGCCAATCTAAAATACAATATAATCATACAATCTGTATGGAGCAGTAACTTATACAATATGTACGGTAGAGTACATACGGTAGGGTTAATACATTCTGCACAGTACAATATGTATGGTGGAGTTGTTTTCATAAATACAATTTAAATTGTGCACTTGTCCAATCTGTACAATATGAGTTATACAATCTGTATGGAGCAGTAACCGATACATACCAATATGTATGGTCGAGTATGTTAATACACACAGTACAATCTCTATGGTAGAGTATGTTAATGCAACATAACTTATAAAATCGGGATGGTTAGATTTGGTCTCCCTGCTCTTCTATCGAATCTTTCAGATTGTGCTAAAGGTCTAGTCTCAGAGAGGGTATATGACACTTAATTCTGAACTGATGTTTAAGATTTAATGAATCCCGTTGCTCTATTAACGTTATGGTATAGTGTCAACACTTGGGCAGGGAACACAGGTTGAATCCGGGGAGAGGAAGAGGAAAGTAAAGGTGCAGCTTTAAGTTGTTAAAGTGTAGTCTAGCACAGAGCGGCACACAGTTATGTTCTCCCCAAACAATCAACCCTGAGAACAGCAACCTGCTGTGCTGTCAGTGAAGCCATTTCATGTGTTTTATGCTCAGTATGGTGAATGTACAATGTGTTTTGCTGTAGTGTCAGGAGGTGTGCCATGCATACCAAAAAGCTGTATTCCACAATTGCTGATTCTGACAGCAAATGTCAATCAATTTTAGTCATTGTTTTTGTTGTTGTTGTTGTTTTTACATCAGAGAGAGCATTAAGACCACTATGTCCAGGTTAAATGAAAAGCAGGAGGTCAAACACTGTCTACTCTATAGACTAGAGCATGGGTTTTCAACAGGTAGTCCGGGGACCGCCAGTGGTCCCTGAGAGGATTCCAGGTGGTCCCCAAACTAAATGATGGAAAGTTGGTTAACCAGATGTAACTCTTTGAGAGCGTAAAAATGAAACCAAATGGACCCGCAAGGGTCCATTTGGTTTCATTTTTACGCCTGGTCTGTGGGGCTAAAATGTCATCAGATGGTGGTCTGTGGCTCAAATTCTGAATAAATAGTGGGCCCGGGTATGAAAAAGGTTGAAAAACAATGGACTATAGACTACTTCCATATGATAATATTCTGTTTCTCCTCTCCTTCCCTCTCTCTACTGGCCTCTCTCTCTCTCCTCCCATCTCCATCATTTAGGATAGACATGATCGGTCAGACAGACACACCTTGACATTTCAGACATCCAGGGAGACAGACTCCGTCACTGTCCCTCGCACACGCACACGCACACGCGCACGCGCACGCGCACGCGCACGCGCACGCGCACACGCACACGCACACGCACACGCACACGCACACGCACACGCACACGCACACACACACACACACACACACGCACACACACACACACACACACACACACACACACACACACCCACACACACACACGATTGCAACGTGACCTTAAAAGAAAAAAGAAAAATACCCCACCTTTACTCGGACGTACTCCTATCAATTTAAAGGCGTACCGTATAGTGGCAAATGTAATTTGGTAAAAGTTTTGACTATTCTTTTTCACATTTTTATGTAGTAATTGTATACAGAAATGTGTTGACATTAAAAAGTTGAAAATGTGCTTTACACTTGGTTCTTGAGTATTAAGTGATGTTTGAGAAAGTGTGCTTTAGAAGTACAGAGGGAACATGTGTATTCAAGACATTTGCATTCCCCCATGAGTTGTGTGATTTATTAATGGATGCTTTGATATAGCTCTGGCCCAGTACTGCTGAGGTTGCTGTTTTGTCAGATCAGTCAGTGCATTCCCCTGCCATTAACTATTCTGTGATTTAGCCAAGACAGAGGTAAATCAAGACACTGATAGAGCATAAAAATACAGTTTTTGATCTAAAATGAGAATATAAGAATGTTGGAAGTCTTTGAAACATCTAGGATACAGTAAAAGACGACTTGAGACAAAAACAACACAAGCTAAATCTGGAACTGACCAATTCAAAGCTGCCAAGCAATTCTAACTAATGTTTTCATCTTTAGGATCATGTCTTCTCCTTCAGGAAACCTAAAATGTACGTCTCCAACTCTCCATGTCCTCGATGGTCTCAAGAAATACAATGCCTTAGTCAACAACAACAACGCTGGCTTCGTCGCTAGACTGGATAAGGTTAGACTTATGATCAGGCTTTTCTTAACAGAATAGAGTCCAGCCTGATGACGCGTTTTCTTTTGAGACATAGCAAAATGACTCAAAGCTCTAAAACCTTCCAAATCATTTTTTTTTTCATGAAACACAGTAATCACTCCCCTGATTTATTCATTTTGTCTGGAGGTGCACACAATAGCCAGACGAGACGTTAACATGTCCCCAGAATTGTTTTGACACCGGTGAAATATTCCTTCAAGTGGTTGAGGTCAGGAAGCAGCTCAGGCGGCGCTGAGTGTCCTCTGTGACTCACAAAGAGCAACGAACAGAACAACCCTCACAGAGAAGGTATGGAGAACGTCGGAGGTGACCTCATAACGTAGAACACACAAACACATTGACATGCTCAACGCATCCTGGGTTTCCTCAGGGTGCATTTGGGGGGATTCATCGGATTTCCTTTCCGTTCAGTCAGTGTGTTTATCTATTCAGGCGGTGAACAGAGTTGAGCATCGACAGAGAGAACCTGTCAATACTAGCAAGGCTGTAAGCCTGTCCCAGGATGCACGCGCACGCGTGCACGCACACACACACACACACACACACACACACACACACACACACACACACACACACACACACACACACACACACACACACACACACACACACACACACACACACACACACACACACACACAAGGAATCAAAGGATTCCCTCCAGGCGGGGAATATTGATCCAGCAACAGCACGCACATGCATGTACTAATGCACGCAACCCCCCCAACCACACACACACACACACACCACACACACACACACACACACACACACACACACACACACACACACACACACACACACACACACACCACACACACACACACACACACACAACACACACACACACACACACAACACACAAATGCATGGTGGCGCTACAGCTCACCTATTTCCCTTGTTGGATCTTTCTATCTCCGTTCTTCATGACAACCTTTTTTTCTCTTGACCACTGGTGATGATTTTGCCCACTTTTGATAAAGGTAAAACCCTAACCTGGAAATGAACTTGAACTTCCTGCCTTTCCTAGACAATTGCAAATGGAAAAATCATCTTGTGTCATCACGAGAAAGAGGCAATCATTCTGAAAATAGCCAATCTATGAGCTCACAAAGAAATATTTTCACAATATTTATCTGTGGAACTATACAGGTCGCCCACTGACGTCTCTCCCCATTGCCTTAGAGGACAGCCAGTGATCAAAAAGTGTTGAGAAAGGACCAACGGCCACAAGACCAGATCAGGCCGGTACCACCATAAAAAAAAGCGAGAGGAAAAGCAAACAACAGGGTGTACAGTACACTACAGTACGTCGGGTGTAATACTCACGATCCAGCCCGTTGATGTATCGCATGGTGATCTCGCAGTGGCCCCACACGGCGCTGACGATGGGGTACAGCTTCTTCCCCTTCAGGCCCCGGAAGGCCACGCCCAAGTACTGTCCGTCCACGGCGAAGCTGAGCGTGCCCTCGTCCATGTCCAGCACCACCAGCAGCGTGTCGGGCAGCGAGAAGGCCTCCTCGGGCTCCAGGAAGCGCGGGTAGGAGGGCAGCGCGGCCTGCGCGCGGCTCCTGCTGTCGTGGCAGAGCCGGTTGCGGCCCAGGTCCCATCCCCAGGACTCGCGGTCGGCGCCCACCAGCGCCGTGTAGCCCACCGAGTGGAGCGGCGCCTCCCGCGTGGCCACGCCCACCACGGCGTGCGTGCCGCGCTGCCGCGCCGGCCAGTGGATGCGCCAGGCGTGGAGGCCGCGCGTGTAGCCCACGCGGCCGCGGATGCAGTCGGTGCTCTGGGCGACCGGGTGCCGGTGGAAGGTGAGCCGGTCTTCCTCCTGTTGTTTTTTTTTTGTTTGTTTGTTTGATCGATTTAATTGGTTGTTTTGAACGTGAGAGAACAGAGAAATGCAGTGCGGTCAATGGGCTGCATTCATCTAACGTTTCTCTCCAAAGACCTTTACATTACAATGTGCTTTACATTGCCCAGGGGCTTTAAAAGGATCGCAGGCTAATAAATCTCATATGAATAATTACATTATACTCATCCTCTATAACTAGAAACGAACATTTAAAACATTTTCGTTTAAAAAATCATAATTTTCATAATTTTATCCCTTGGGGGGCGCCATTTTACAGGAGATTTTCCCTGGAGCCCCCCTTACCAAATGGACCCTTATAGGTCCATTTGGTAAGGGGGGGGCTCCAGGGAAAATCTTGCCTAGGGCTCCAAATTGCCTAGAAACGCCACTGACATTGACCCATTCTCACAACAGTCATTGATGTTTTTTTAAACTAATTAATTAGACATCTAAAGCGCAGCGAGAAAAAAAAAATCTCATTGAGCTTTCAATGTGTAATTGAATTTATTTTTATATATGTTACTTTTGTGTCAGACGTTTGACGTTGTTTTATTTTCTTTATTTTCATTGTTTCGCTTTCCTTTTATATACTTTCATTTTTTTGTGTCTCTTTGTATGTTATGCTCTGCAGCAGCTTGGTTAGTTGATAAGCAACATAAAACAGGGGTTTTCAACAGGTGGTCCGGGGACCACCAGTGGTCCCTGAGAGGGTTCCAGGAGGTCCCCACTGCTAAGTTGGTTAACCAGCTGTAACTCTTGAGAACGCAAAAATGAAACCAAACGGACCCTTGCGGGTCCGTTTGGTTTCATTTTTACACTCTCAAGAGTTAAAATTGGAATGTATGTTTTGCTTGTTTTGTTTTCCCAAATCCAGCCTGGAATTGTGGACAAAAACGAAAATAAATCTTTAGATTTGGGGTCTGTGGGGCTAAAATGTCCTCAAACGGTGGTTCGTGGCTCAAATCCTGAATAAATGGTGGTCCCTGGGATAAAATAAAGTGGTCCCTGACATAAAATAAAGTGAGGGGGATACCTTGATGAAGACGTTGAGTGAGCGGTCCTCGGGGTTCCAGGCGTGTCGGAGCTGCGTGTCGGGCCCGGCGGCAGGCATGTCCAGCAGCAGGTCTAGCCGGGGGGGCTTGCAGAAGTCCGGACCGCTCAGCTCAGGGTGGCGCCGCCGGTGGGACAACGGACGGTAGGACGGAGAGCCTGCCGTCTCTGGAGAGAGAGACCAGGAAATATCACTCACTAGTATCAGATGGATCTTAAACCCATTGTGTCCTGGTCAGATTCTAGTTTCTGATGCTTTTCACATTTTTTTTCAAAAATAGCAGAACTACAAGCTCATATCGCGCCACTCGGTGGCGCGATATGAGCTTGTAGATCTGCTATTTTTCAACAGCTTAAAAACACCAAAACGTGTTCAGTACACAAAGGGTTAAAGGTAATAGAGGCGACTTTTTAGCCATAAATCAAAAAAAAAATATATATATATATATATATATATATATATATATATATATATATATATATATATATACATATATATATACATATATATATATATATATATATATATATATATATATATATATATATATATATATATATATATATATATATATATATATATATATATATATTAAGGCTGTTGAAAATAGTTAATTAATGGGATTAAATTAATTCTGCTGATTAATCTGATTAAAAATTTTAACGCAATTAACTCATGTGCACACTGACTCATCCCACTGAGCATTTTCTCATTCAACGAAATGTGTAGAGCACGGTTTTACAGAGACGTATATCCTGTGTGTCTCCCTGTAACCTGAACTAGAGTATAGCTGGAGGATCTACAAGTATTGAGGCTTGTAAATCTCGTATTTTGATACATATTTTAAAGATAAATGGTTATTTTTTTCACAGATTCGGTTTTCTTTTTTAAAAACATGCATATTTTGGACATAGTTCGAATGGTGATTAATCATGATTAAATTAATTTTGAAGCTGTGATTAATTTGATTAAAATTTTTAATCATTCAACAGCCCTAATATATATATATATATATATATATATATATATATATATATATATATATATATATATATATATATATATATATATATATATATATATTTTTTTTTTTTTTTTTTTTTTTTTTTTCACTTTTATGCTGCAGCTGTTTCCCTGCCGACAGACACTTGCTTTGTCCTGCAGACAGTCCAGAACTTTGTTGTTGTCAACAAAATTAATCATGAAAACAAAACATCCGTCTGGCTCAGGAAAAGCAGCACTAATTTGTCAGAGGGAGTTTTTTTTGGGGGGGATGAGGCAGCAGGTGCTGTGCTGTGTGCCAATCACAGCACAGCAGTCTCCAGCAGAGTCATAATGAGCCAATAGAGTGGAGGTGAGGTGGAGTTAGATCTGTTTTTAAACAAATCTGTTTACAAACACAGTGTTTGTACACACTAAAGTTGCCTCTATTACCAGTAACCTTTAAATGTTCATATGTTGCATCACCCATGCTTCCGTCCGGCAAGCAACTTTAAGAGCAGATTCTCGACTTTTAAGACCTCGCCCTTTATGGCATCTTACTGATTGCCAGTAACTGACACCTGAGCATGGGTCCTGCAACTCAAGAGTTTGCGTACACCCAAAACAGTTGGTGCCTTATTCCCTCGCAACGGTGACTAATCAGGCTTTCCAAAGATATGGTATGATATGAAATTACAGAATCAATAATGAACTAGTGTTCCTACCCGTGTCGACGGTGCGGCCATCCACCGTCTTGATGCCACTGGAGATCTTCTGGCCCATGGCGGTGGTGTGGGAAAGGGCCGGGTTAGGGGGTGGGGGGTGTTAATGTGGGTGTCCTGTGTTGGGGGGGGGGGGTGACTTCCTGCTACCTCATCAATGCGGGCACGGTAGAGGGAGGGGCGGAGTCTGAAGAGGAAGGGGCGGCGTCAGCTCTCATCACCATGCACACGGCCTGGCTCTCGGAATGACTGAGGAGCAGCCTATGGAAGAACGACAAGATGGAGGACAAGATGACTGACAGGTCTGACGGAGATGGGGGGAGAGAGAGAGAGAGAGAGAGAGAGAGAGAGAGAGAGAGAGAGAGAGAGAGAGAGAGAGAGAGATGGATTCTTTTTTGATTCACAACGTTTCACAACTCTGTTTGGTTTGGTTGCCCTGCGATGAAGTAAACATGCAAAAAAATGGAAGTGAAAGTCTGCTGGCTTATTCTTATCTTATCTTATGGGAACGGATTGTCTTGCACCCTAATACTGTATACTGTTATACTGTTACAGTTGCACTTTAATACTCTAGTCTGTTGCACTACGTCACATACTGTTTCTTGTATTGTTTGTATTTGTCATTTTTCTTACTGCACTGTCTATTGTCTTATTGCACTGGGAACAATGGAAACGTTATTTCATCCCTGTATATGTCCTGACATACACTGGAGTGACAAATAAAGGACCTTGAACCTAATATCTAATTTTTTCTTCCAGGCTGAAAAACAACTTAATTTGTGGTTAATTAAAAAAAAAAAAAAAAAAAAAAAAACGTTTGATCACCATTTACAAAATGTATGTTTTGTGCAAAACATTCACGATTACGATTTTAAACCTGTGAGAAACCGGTTTAAAATCGTAATCGTGAATGTTTTGCACAAAACAAAGGTTTTGAAAGGGCTTTCAAAAGTAAGACGGTTCTCCATAGATACAAACAGCTGTCGGTCACCAGTCAGATGGTTGGTGGTGACAGTTTGGTGGCAATTTGGAGCCCCAGGCAAGATTTTCCCCGGAGCCCCCCTTACCAAATGGACCCTTAGGGGTCTATTTGGTACGGGGGGCTCCGGGGAAAATCTCCTGTGACGTCATACCTATGACAGGCACAGTAAAATGGCGCCCCCCAAGGGATACAAATATTAACTATTTTTAAGAACATATATATATATACAGTATATGTGTTTTAAATGTTCAATTCTAGTTATAGAGGACAAGTATAATGTATTTATCCATATGAAGCTTATTAGTCTGGGATCCTTTAAAGCATGTATGGGTCCCTCCGGTGACACCCCCCCCCCATGGCGCCCCAGACAACTGCCTAGTCTGCCTAATGCAAAAACACCCCTGGTGGTGATGGGCTGAATGTGACGCACATGCAGGCACCAGGGCTTGACACCTGGAACCCTCTCAGGGATGGGAAGGGGTGGTCCCCGGACCACCTGTTGAAAACCCTGGTTTAAAGCACCCAAGTAGGAAGTATACTTAAATGCAAAATTTACAATATATTTTTGGGGGGCAAGTGACCATGACCTGAGGGCAAGTAGAACCTGACTTGCACTTGCCCCGTATTGCTGAATTCAGTGACTGACCAATCAACACCAAGCATTCGACCACATCAAATATTGCAGTATTGCTTCATTACTCCCACAGATGCACCATGACCTGGCATAAATTAAAGGACATTAAGGTGTTTTGCTTGGAGGCCCAGAAGGTCAGACAGGTCTTTAATGTCTTTTGGAGGTTGAGAGAGAGAGGGGGCTTGAGAGAAGAGAAGCAGGAGTGGAAATGACTAAAGTGAGAAATGCAATAGTTGAAGTGTGATGAATGAGGCTTCAGACAGCCGTGCGTCACCCCAGCTTGTCCTGGAAGTACTCCCCTCTAGTGTGTGTGTGTGTGTGTGTGTGTGTGTGTGTGTGTGTGTGTGTGCGCGCGCGCGTGCGCGTAATGCTAGCAGGAACTGCCTGCTACCATTACATAGGGCTGCTGTATTTTTAGCTTATCATCAACCAATCGCACCTTATCTTCTCTCTGTTTGTTCCTCCGTCTGTCTGTCTGTCTGTCTGTCTGTCTGTCTGTCTGTCTGTCTGTCTGTCTGTCTGTCTGTCTGTCTGTCTGTCTGTCTGTCTGTCTGTCTGTCTGTCTGTCTGTCTGTCTGTATCATTAACTGTTGGAGTGTAGAGAGAGAAAGAAAGAGAGAGAGAGAGAGACATCTGACTGACTGCCAAAATTAGTGGCTCTACAAGCTCTGAATCGAGGCACGTTCTGAGCTTGTAGATCGATGTAGATACGTATACTCTCTTTTAAGGCTAATTCTGCGGCTGGCTGTGTGTGTGTGTGTGTGTGTGTGTGTGTGTGTGTGTGTGTGTGTGTTGTGTGTGTGTGTGTGTGTGTGTGTGTGTGTGTGTGTGTGTGTGTGTGTGGTTATTTGATGTTCCTGAATGAATGAAGTCATCGCCCAGGGGATGGGATTGAAGACTGAACCCCTCAGGGGATGGGATGGACCTTACAACAGATGGGAACTGTTATGTATCAACGCAAAGCAGCTGTGATGAACCACACTAGTTCTCTCTCCTCTCTCTTCTCTCTCTCTCTCTCTCTCTCTCTGGTATGGATGCATGAGCGTACACAGGTTTGTACAGAACAGATAGCACAAAGATACCTGAGAGAAGCGCAGAAGAATAGGATTAAAGGAGGAGGAGAATTGACAGTTTGCACACACTCGTTCACAATGCTAAAGGGTTAACGGGTGTGGGATGCATTCATGGGAAAGTATGACATCCTTACATGACATATATCTAGGATTGGCCTGTAGAAGTAAGTCAGTGTGTCCAAAATGTACTTATACTGCACTTTTGGCTTTGTGGGGCAGTATGCCTGCCCCACAAAAGAGCGAGACATTATGTTTGACTGGGGAGACACACACACACACACACACACACACACACACACACACAGACACAGACACACAGACACAGCCTTGGTCTTTGGGAACACCATTTTCCTTAGAAAACCCTGACACACTGCGATTACACTCAATCCATGACTCACTATTGCAGCCTGACACACACACACACACACACACACACACACACACACACACACACACACACACACACACACACACACACACACACACACACAGTACTTAAAATACCAAAATAAAAACACTCACTCGGCAGAGTGAGTGTTTCTTTGTCTTGTTTTGTTTTCAGTGTCCAGTTTCTAAAATGTTCAGCAGCATAGGTCGGGCTCAAGTGGTTAATGCCATGTTGTAATAATAACCTACAAAGTAACTATAGTAACTAAAGATGTCCAATAATCACAGTGGAGTTTAAAGAGGGGTGCCGTGATTTTAGTATTTTTTCCAATTTTGTACATGTGTAAGAAGTGACAGTATGTAAATAGACCCCTTTGTGTGTTTTTTAGGTACAATGATCAGAGTTGGGGGGAACGAGTAACGAGTAACGAGTAACGAGTAATATTACTACTTTTTCAGGTAACGAGTAGTGTAACGACGTTACCTCCTAGAAAATAGTAATAATATTACAGTTACTTCTACTAATATTACTTCGTTACTTTTGTCATGCTGCTGCGTTCAACAGTATTGCGTTGGTGAAGGGAGATGAGCTAATGTCAGTTTAGCTTGATCGGAAAAAAGATGAGCAGCGGACTTTTATTAGGCAGACAAAGACATCTGGTGTCAAAGCTGCGGCATTGAGGCGTCAGAAACGTAGCGCTCGAAAGCTGTTTGTGCAGCTTGTTGTCCCTATTTATTGTCCGATCCTCAATAGAAGTATATGTAGAAGAGCCGCGCTTGGACTGGCCACTTAAAGAGAACGGAGTTGGCGCTAATGCTCTGCGCTCTTACCTCTCCGGTGAAACTCTGTGATTCTTTGTTGAGATTTGAATCGAAAAAATCTCAGTCCATTCTCACCGATTGCAATAATTCCAACTGTGGTCCAAGTATATCCAAGGATATTTTCATTTGCCATATAAGTCATGCGTTTATAATATGAGTTTATCACACAAATAGCTGGGGGAAATGTCCACACTTGAAGCCTGTATGTATGCGCTGTCTGTCAGGGGATTTCCCATAGGCTACACAGCTGTTCTGATTACGCGATGCCAGTGGCTTAATCATCAATTAAGACACTGGAGCTATAAGCCCTCATATACTCAATATTAAATCAAAAAGATCTTATGCTTATGTATGTTTATCATACATTTTAATTTTGCATTAAAACATATTTGACAGACAGAACTGTAACTAAATAACAATCCACTGACTGAAATAACAGCCTACTGCAACTATGTAATCTATGGTAGGCTATATGTTAATCATGTGCGGCATATAAATATTAAGATATTTTAGTATTTTTTTCCAGGGTGGATGTCTGTATTCATTCATCTAAATACATTTATCTAAATACATCCATCCATCTTCACCTGCTTATCGGTAGTCGGTCGTGGGGGCAACAGTCACCCAATTGATGTTTGGCTGATTTGTGACTCTTGTTATTCTTCTTCATTAGATTCAGCTCTAAAAAGAAGCTGACAGATTGTGTAGTTGTGGCTAATTTCCTTTTTTTCAGGGATCTGGGTGCAAAAGTAATATTAAAAAGTAATATGTAATATACTACATATTACTTTTGCATCCAAGTAATAAGTAGTGTAATATTATTACTTTTCTGAAGGGGTAATAAGTAATAAGTAATATATTACTTTCCTAAGTAATATTCCCCACACTGAAATGATGTTTCCCTTTTGTATTTAGGGTTTTTTCCTGGGGGCTGAACCTTTCCAGTTAAACGTGCCAATGAAAAAAACTTCAATATAGTGACATAACATGCTCAGCCCCTTCCCCTTTATCATGCAACTAAAGCTGTGGGCGTGGCTTCAGTTCAGCTGGATCTCCACCCATCACCACCCACCAGGCAAACCAGGCATACTTAATGAACTGGTAGGGTGGAATCATAAAAAATGACAGTTTAACAAACACTTACACTTTTTGGGGAGGAAAAAAAATCGTACTTTTCATATAACATTAATACGATGATGATGATGATGATCATGTTTTAGGGTACAAAAAAATTCATAGCACTCTGTCTTTATATAGACGTAAAAGTCACTACAGTATAAGACATTGGAGTTGCTGCAAAATGTCCAGTAAATGTACTCAGTTTCATTGTAATGAAATGTACTTACTTTCATGTCATTTGGCACTATGCTGACTGGGAGTGTGTGTCAGTGTGTGACACACACACACACACTCCCCGAAAGTGAGCTGAAAGTCCAGCAGGAAGCAGGATGACTCGACCCAGACGGCTAGACGCTCCGTCTGCCTCCCTGTTTTCCTGTGTGTGTGTGTGTGTGTGTGTGTGTGTGTGTGTGTGTGTGTGTGTGTGTGTGGGTGTGTGTGTGTGTGTCTGTGTGTGTGTGTGTGTGTGTGTGTGTGTGTGTGTGTGTGTGTGTGTGTGTGTGTGTGTGTAAGCATGTCTATGCTAACAGCACTTACAGCCATAGCACTTAGACGACCACTGTGTTATGAGTGTGAGTTATTATTCTATTAACGAGCACGCACACACATGCACACACACACGCACACACACACACACCACACACACACACACACACACACACACACACACACACACACACACACATGCACACGCACGCACGCACGCACGCACGCACACACACACACACACAAATCCACTCCAATCCAATCAATCAAGGGCTTTGTTGGTATGAGAAACCATTAAACAATAAAGTATGTGTGTAATTGAAAGTCAAAATGTCTAATAAATCAATTTCTATGTACCAAGATCACTTGATGCAGATAGTGCGGGAATACACGCAGAGGTTAGTTAGTGTTCCATTTGATATCCTTCTCCTATCACAGCAGTTCATAAATCTTGCTGCTGTGTTTGCATGTTGCTGTGTTGACATATACAACTAGGTTTGCTCACATTCAACATCCACAACACATGCAGTTCGATTCGAGTGCATGTATTGGATCTCCTGTTTTTATCGCTATTTTATTAATTTTAGACCATTTCCAGAGGTTCCCAACCACCGGTACGCAGTATCACGTATCCAGTATGCAAGACATGTACTACGACATCTGTATGTGAGGCTGGGAATTCCATGTTTTCCCAGGCGTACATCCATATCCTCGAGTGAATCCATATACTCATTGAATCCTTGAGTCACCAGGATTTTCCAGAGAGCACCACCACCAGCGTTACCAACATGAAATACTGAATATGGAATCATCCCGTATATATCCAAACTAAAAGACGCTGACGTGTCCCCTAATGAACTGATACAGGAAACACTTTGTCCCGTATTTTAAGGTCGTGGAATGAATATGAATGACGGGGCAATTTAGTTGACTATTCTGCTGTGTTGTCCTCCTCCCACTCTCTGCTATCCTCTCATCCTGTTACTGCCTGGCTGACTGTCAACTGCTCTGTGAACCTGCATGCTGTTTGAGAAGCAGCTCATTGGCTCCATCACCAAATGACCAATAGTAGAGTTAACGCTTTCAGCTTTGCTGCCTCCCACACCCACAAGATATTCACCAACAAACTTGAAAGCATGACTACGGTATCGGCTCAGAACACAACACAAGTTGGCATAAGCTTTTTTGTCAGGTGAAGACTGACTAAAGCCTGACAAATGAAAATGTGGACGACCTACTCGCCTGGTCACTAGACAACGGGACAGGAGACCACATGTTGCCTGCTTCAAGGCAATGGGACAGCAAAGCTGCCATTGGGGCAATGGGAACGGACCAAAGGGGGGGAGGGGCATATACTGTATCGCTGCTGTGCACAGTCGCACACTGAGTCACTGAGACTCAAGTGCAAAGCCACAAAACACACACTACAGTCAATGAACTGTGCTGCAAACACATGCAAAGAACGAGTGCAACGGCTGCGATGTGCGACAACAAACATACACATTGCTAAACTAATAATCAGGGGGTGGGGTTTTGGGAGACAACACAACTGAGACACGGCACACAATCAACGGACGCAAGGCACGAGGCATAAGTGCAACCAGATGTCGCAGTTAAGCTCATACAGTATATGGAGATCCTCGTTGTCATCAGTATTGGCCAGCAGCTCTACATCTGAGATTTGGAGATCAAACCCTTAGATCTCCATATGTGGATATATGTCAGAAGTTCTGACATTTTGATTTTCTCCATATCCTGTCGATTCAAATTTCTCTAGATGGGCCTGCCCCAAATTATTAGCCGACAGCCCTGTACCCTCAAGACTAAGAGAATGTCCCTTAGACATTCGATATGCTGATCTGACTTCATCAAACCCTGTACACTCAACACATGCGCCAACGCTCACCCAGCAGTCTGCACTCATTAAGGCAGATGCGTGTCCACAACCTCATCCTTTACGGCGAGGTCAGGCATCTCACTGGTGTTGTGATATAATATATAAATAGCAGCCAGTCATTGACAACTTCTGTGTTCTGATAACTATTATTGATGCAAGCTGCCGTCCAAGATGACGTTGCGCTTTCATATGAAATGAAAAAGAAAGTAAATGAAAAGTGAATCATCCCCATGAGATACAGTACTGTATGTCACTGTCACAGGGAAAACCCGAGAGAATAGTTTCCATTACAGCAGGTTATCCCTCAAGCATGAGGAAGATCTCACCACTAAACCATCCACAAATTTTGAGAACCACTAATTCAGGCAGAAGTAGACACATTTGAATAACAATGAGTACTTTTACTTTCAGTACAATCGTACATTTTGATGTCAATACTGAACGGTACGTTTTTCCCCCCACAACTGAGTAATTTTACCTTGATTACTATGAGTCACTGTGGATAAGGAGGGTCTGCTGAAAATAAATACCTAGGTTGTAAAAGTAATCTAGGAGCTGTACGTGTGGACATGTCATGAATTAAATACGTCGATAGTTTACAATCAAGCTGTCAGAAAGCTTCTCTTCC
>CM076976.1:8977634-9002634 GCA_039105355.1 Benthosema pterotum | reverse complement strand
AAGAGGAGAGGAGAGGAAGGGGGGATAATATGTGTTTGCCACCAGTCTACACATTATACAAAAAAGATGAACAGTGACAGATCCAACTCCATCGCAGTGCTCACCAAGCGTCAACACATCTACAAGCTAACAGCGCCTGCTAGCCTGTAGCGTGTGGGTTAGGTTTCACAGCCGTTAACAGCGCACCCTGCCAGCACTCGGACACGCATTATAACAAATTGAATTATGTTCTGATATATCGTACTGTTTGCGCCATTGAGCACAATATACTGTATGTGCAGCAATGCTCTGGCACTATCTGCCTCTCTCTTTCTCTGTCTCTCTCTATTGCTCTCTTCAGCATGAACACATGTTCGTGTGTGTGTGTGTGTGTGTGTGTGTGTGTGTGTGTGTGTGTGTGTGTGTGTGTGTGTGTGTGTGTGTGTGTGTGTGCATGTACACTGTTAAAAATGGGAGTCTCTATAAATTAACCCAACGAGCTTATTCTCGTTAGCCCAATGAGCTCTGATAAGTTTAGAAATCTCAACTTACATTAATGAGTTCACAGTCTTTAAAAGGTTAAGTCAATTGACTTCTTCTCTTTAACTCAATGAGCTCTGCTAAGTTGAAGATGTTCAACTTGCATTCATGGGTTTTCAAAAGTTAAACTTGCTTTAATTCATTGTTTTGACTATTGTCATGTTGACTGAACTTGGTACACATAGCCCGCCTTTGAAGCAAAACGCCAAGCGATTGGCTGTATGCAAATCAGCTATCGGCTGTACTGACCAATCACCGTCCTTCTTCTACTCAGCAGCAGCAGCTTCACAGAGACAGGCACGAGGCACCATTATACGCGGAGAATTTAAATTGTGTTTTATGTCGGCAGTTAGCTCGGTGGACGACTGGATTCACGGTGCCTGTTTAGCTGATAGTTTGGGAACTAAGCGAGCTGCGTCGCCGCTTGTTTTATTTAAATAAACTTGGATGCATAACCAGCAGTTTTGGTCGGTAGACCTACATGTGGGTGGAGCACGAATGGACGGACGAACTCAAAACATCTGGAATATGGCGACAGCAGTGAGTTGTTAAACTGTCCAGTTTTAACAACAAGAGGAACTCATACAGAAAGCGAGCATTCACGTCTCAGAAGACGAGGCAAAAAGTTTATTGGTAAGTAATATTTAAAGTATATATTTTATGTTACTAGGTTATTGTACTAACTTACATATACAGTAAGCCGGGGAGAAGGGATGGCCAAATGGCGGATTCGCGCCAAACTTTCTATTCTTTTTAGGGTATTTTTGCTACTGTGGGTTGTTTCTGGCTGCTGCCTGCGTTAGCATTCATTTATAATATTTAGAGCGTCATTTCGCAATTCTTTATTTCGACGTTTCACACAGCTAAGCCTGCTGTCTCATCCCATTTTAGTTTCTCCTCTCCTCTCCATTGTAAACGTATTCCTCCCCTCCCCTCTCCTCTCCATTCTATTACGTACATACACGGATCAGATCGAACAGCAAACAGTGTCAGAGGAATACAGAACTTTATCAACCAACACCGTGTTACAGTGACCGTCTTGTTCTTCGTTTCGCATTAGGCTACCGCACGGGACGCATGCTTCTGTCCGCGTCATTCTCATTAATTTACTGAATGAATCAGAAAAGAAAAGCGGCGCGATGGTGGCGTTGGAGGATGAGGAGGCGGAGGCTACATGTAAATGGATCGTATTCTGCGTTCTAACGTGTGGGCTGCTGTGTATTGATAATGTTATGTGTTTTTATGGCTGGCCTGGGAGTGGACGATGTGCAGCTGTGTGCCCACATGCGCCATGCGTAGCCTCGCGATGTGTTTTGTATAAGCACTGCGCCGGCATATATCGGCACCATTTGATCCCCCCCCCCCCCCCCCCCCCCCCCCTCGGGGAACCACCACGACGGAAAAATCTCAAGTCGTTAATGCCCTAATATGGACAGCATTCATTGAGCAGTACCCCAGCCCCGCGGATGGCCAACGAGGTGGTGAAAACACAAATATCATCTAAACTCAAATCAATTCGGAGTAAGTACTGGGAGGCCGTGGATTCACAACGCAGGAGTGGCCATGGTCCGAGTCATCGCACTATTTTTCGAGTTATGTAATAATGAGATATGGTGTGGATCGCCCGCCACCAACTCATTAGAGGCTGGTATTGAGACAGCTGAGGTAAACGAGACGCCGTGGATCATTCATTCCCAACGACGTGCCGCGTCACTTTAGTGTGACTTGGGATAAGCAGAAGTGTGCCGTGAGAATTGGGCAAAAAAATCCTTAGCACTACCACAAAACCAATAGCGGGCACCACGAAACCAACAGCGGGAATGTACCTATTCATTACATTGTTCCGAGGTGCGAAAAGAACAATAGGCCTATGCTACGACCCTCGTCATAGAAATGCTAATTTAAGTCTTTTGAACGGGGTCGTCATATCACATCACCGTATAGGTAGGCTAACTATTGACTCGTTTGTCACAGTTCCAGGCTGAATGAACATGAGCACGAGCTGTCCCAACTCTTACAAAAAGTAACTTCGGAGAATCGGAGCTCTCCTACATGTTGAGGCTTTACAAGGGTATTTATTTCCAGCAGTTTTGCTGGATCTAGCAAGACATACGTCTTGTTAAGGTAAAAAATAACTGCCTGGCCCCGACGAGCATTGTGAGGAGGACCACCTAAGGTTGCATTTATGCATGTCTGCGTCGGTGACTCGGTGTGTCCACCGACTGACTCCTCGGCTCTTCTCTCCTTTATTTATTTTTTGTGTGAGATGCTGCGTTCATTCTGCAACATGACGTTTCTATGTATGAATGTGAATGAACGAGGGAAGCGAAGGGCGGCATCTTTTGCATTGATTCTGGTTTCACGCGCAGGAACTTGAAATCAAATGACAACAAATATCGCTCGGATCGCTCCCGCTATTGTGCCAAATCAACACTGTCGCAAAATGCCGGTAACCCGTGGGTTCAGATTGTAAAAAAAGGAAAAAATTAAAAGCTCACTAAAAATGCCATGATGCATGGCAAAACATGCGACTGACTTACACATGAAGGAGACTGCAACTGCAGCCTATCCGTGTTGCTTGATCACTGATCATTATTCAGTTCAATTCAATTACAATTACAATTCAGTTCAAATACATTTACATTGTCGAAGCAAGAACAGAACAACAAGAAATAGCTACAATATAACAAGAAAACACATATAACAAGCTTGATCATTGATCATTAGCAAGAAGAAGGGGGGGATCACACCCGTGTTATCTTGTAGATCTGTTAGAATGATCGTGGGGCACAGTGCTGTTTTTAATGTTAATTATGCCAAGGACCCCCATTTTGACATACCGGTATATTAGTCTATGGACCCCCAAGTAATATTAATTGGGGTATATTAATCGGTGTCTGATTACTACTGTACAATGTTCATTCGAGACTGTAGTTGTAGTAGCCCAGGGGGTTTCAACCGGTGGCTCGGGGACCACCAGTGGTCCTTGAGAGGGATCCAGGTGGTCCCCAGGCTAACCCTAACCCTAAATGATGGAAAGTTGCTTAACCACATGTAGGTCCATTTTGTTTCATGTTTACACTCTATAAGAGTTAAAATATGATCTGTATGTTTGACTGTTTTGTTTCCCAAATCCAGGCTAGAATTGTGGACAAAAGCAAAAAATAATTCTTTAGTTTTTGGTCTGTGGGGCTAAATTGTCCTCAAATGGTGGTCTGTGACTGAAATTGTGAATAAATAGTGGGGCCCTGGGATCCAAAATGTCCTAATCCTGGTGGTGTTTCCATTTTGGCCCTGTGCAATCACTTCACATAAATGAAGTGAAGAAAACAACAAGTAAAACACATGAAAAGCATGGTGCGAACCTTCTCCTGGAGACGGCGTGAAATCAGGGATGGGATATCTAGGGAGGATATACTGCAAAGATATCCCTTTCTAAGGGCACCCTATAGGAGTTCATTAACCTTATTTGGTTAAAAAATCATGTTGTGATGCACGTTACAGTGTATCACAGCAACACAATGTGAGCTTGTAGATCTGCTCTTTTCTGCATTTTTCCCCCTCCCCATCACAAAACATTTAATTAGTGCCTATGTAAAATATCAAACTGATATGATTTAAATTGAGGTCAGCGGTATAGAAACAAAACAATACCTCATGTAACTCATGGGAACCTCCCAGACCCGCTTGTAAAATTCAAGATTATTGTGAGATTGACTACAGTATATTATTAGTTGGCAGATTCGGAATGCTAATCACACTTGTGTTTTTTCTACAGTTTGCTGATGAGGTCGACCAAATCCATCCAGCCACAAGCAGATCGGGCAGATCGCTTCAGAGGGCTTTGCTGGCATTTTGCCAGACGTTCTAAAACATGCAGGAAAATCCCATGCTGAAATCTTCAATGCCACAAGACACCTTGGCTGATGATCTACCAGGTACTGACAGCATTAACAACACTGTACACTTGAATTTCGTTTAGACATAGCCTGGGTTCCTGCCTGATTTGCTGCATTCTGCACATCTGATTTTGGCGCTGGACAAAAATTCTTAATTCCATGATATCAATATCGAATCACCAGGTTCAAAATCGATTTTGGTATTTATGTAGGCCTATTCATTAATGTGTTCATGTCAGAAAGACTGGCTGATGTTATCAGGCTGCATTGATGTGTATGATTGAACTTTTTGTTATCTATATTGTTTAAAATTGCTTTAAAATGTTGATTGAACTTGTGCTTGTTTGTTAATGATTTTTCTTTTCGGGCCTTTTTTCTGAGGGCATACAAATGGAACCAAATGGACCCCTTAGAGTCCATTTGAAAAACCGTCAGAAATCGACTTCAGGGCTGGACTGATGATGCTGCCGCCTGCCGTCAGAGAGAAAATCCAAGACTTAATTGTGATGGGAGGTGAGCATCTGTATTGTCCTACATGGTGGTGCACTTGTTGCTTTTCATTTCCATCACAGTGTAAACCGTTTAGAGCACCCGTACTTCTTGACACACATTTTCATAAGTTGCCTGGACGTTACCTTAGCCAAGAAATCCTGTGAGCTTGGAGAGTGATGAAACCCAGACTTCACCACTGTCAGTATAAATTGATGTTTAAATGATGTGGTTTGTTTACACGTTATCTTTTGGTATTAATATATTGGATTCACCACTTGAACCTTACTCAGACCAAATTTGTTTGCAGAAATGGTAGATATACAGGTACAGTATAGCAGCATCCATTCTTTCTACCAGCTGCTTGAAAAGCAAGCTGGGCAGCCAAACGATTGGCTGCCTCATCTCTAGGCAACCAAACACAATGCCACAAGCCAACATCTCAGCCATGGAATGCTATGCTGATTGGCTGCATTGTCTTTTTAATGACATTGTTCGTTCCTACCCAAACAACTGTGCTGGAACTGAAACAGGCAGTTATAGCTTACAGTATATAGATAATGGAAAGTTTTACACCAAAATGTCAAATGCCCTACCTGCCTTTTTGGTAGTAGACTCTGTAAGCCAAGTTTGTCTATAACCTTGTGATTGAGAACGTCTTATTGCTCAATGCTACCAGCTCTTGATGATGTGTCTGGAATTACTCTCTCTCTGGTTCTCAATCCTCAGGGTATGCCTTTTATGCTTGGTGACATCACTGTGGCATCACACTGTTAACGTTGTCGTGGCATGACTGTCTGCATATTAAATTATGACAATTTCATGTTGCAGGACACTGACAACTTGGAGGAGATACAGGAGCGGCTCACAGTTGCAATCACTGTATGTACAGTACTTCTACGACCAGTTCCAGCTCAGACGTCGCCGTTGTTCTGGAGGGAGTGGAAGTGATCAAAGGCCTTGGAACAATAGCCAGGGCCTGCTGTGTCCTCGTCGGCTTATGCTATGCACTCAACCTCAGTTACCTGAAGGAGTTAAGGTACACGTTCAGATTTATCCAGAAACTCTCCTTGGAGTTGGATTCTGGCAAGCTAACCCAAAAGGTCCTGAATCTCAAGATGAAGCTATGGATACAGCCTAAGTCCTGGCAATTTTTCCAAGGCAGTCTGTCGTTTTGCTTTCTTTTTTCTTTTCCTGCCTTCATTGATGGGTTGAAAGTAGACTGACAGAGGGGAGAGACTGGGTAAGACACGTGGCATCCCCATCTGGATTGGGAGTCAAACCTGCAGCACCGCCAGGCTGTTTGAGCCGGATGATAAAAGACATGCAAAGTTCTGATCCTCCCCCAAAGTTGACAAGTCAGCTGTATCTCCATTTGCACTTCGATACTGCTTGCACTTGGATATAAATGCTGCTTTATATTTCATAGACGTACAGTGTCAACTTAAAATGGTGAATTATGCCTTTACTTGTCGAAATGGTTAAATCATTTAAATGTTCATATTTCATATACATAGTGTTGAGGTAAAATGGTGAATTTTGCTTATCCAAATGGATGAAAGTTTACATGTTGCAATGTTTTAATGTTAAATGTATATTTAGGGCTCTATTTTCGTCACCGCTAAACCCCTTACCCCTTAACTTCTTTGCCTTTTTAAACTATTAAAAAAACATTTCTCAATAGTTAATGGCCAGTCTACAAGCTCACAATGTGTCAATAGATTGGCACGTTGAACTGTCCCCAAAAGTTTTTCAAAATAGTAAAAAAAAGAAAAGAAAAAAAGATGGGTTTAGATGGTAACGAAAATTGAGCCCTTTGTGTCTCAGTTCTTGGCAACTCAGGATTTTTTTTATATACCATGGTAATCAGACCATGGTCTGTGGATTGTCACTTGCTATCTTTTTGTCTGTTAAAGGACCACTTCAAAGTGGTTGCTAATAATAACAAAATAGTTGTTTGTTTTCCTATAGTTGGTTTTCCAACTGTTTATGGCTGTTGCCTACCTTTGTCATTTGAATCCCCAGAAATTCAGAGGTAATAAACCATGTGAAATTGTGCTTGGTTTAACTTCAATTGTATTACTACTATTTATATAAAAAAAAATGAGTGTACTTTTTATGTATTGGCTCAATATTGTTTAGATATTACTTATTAGATTTTAATTATTATTTTTTTATTTAATATTTTTCAGGTCGTACAAATAAACTATATATTTGAGCAAAATGCAATAATTAAGTGATTTATTGTTAGATTTGAAACGGCAAGTTGTGTACAAGGATAACCTGAAGCCGTTAGTTATAATAATGCAGAAATGTTTGTTCAACTAAGAAAGGAAAGTTATATTACATTGATTAAGTAAAATAATGCTTTGATATAACTCAAGGTTTTAAGGTGAAACAACAAGTTATTACAAGTTCAATCAACTTACAAAACAAATTTGAGAAGACTAGTTCAGACAAGTTCAGTCAATTTTGATAACTTACAAAACAAGGTTGAGTCAACTAGAGTACTGTTGTTGTGTCAACTTTATCAACTTGAATATCCGAGTTGAAACAAAGTGAACAGTGAGGTTTTCTTAACTGTAGTTGACAAGTTTAGTCAATTTTGATAACTTACAAAACAAGGTTGAGTCAACTAGAGTACTGTAGTTGTGTCAACTTTATCAACTTGAATATCTCAGTTGAAACAAAGTGAACAGTGAGGTTGTCTTAACCTGGATATCCTTCGCAGCAGCAGAACCTGCGTTTTCAAGTTGAAACGATCTGAAATTTATTAGGGTGTATGTATGGCTCTAGCATAAGAAGCTCCATGGCATCATGTCCCTTACACACATACATGTACACACACACACACACACACACACACACACACACACACACACACACACACACACACACACACACACACACACACACACACACACACACACTGTTGGTTTGCTTTGCACGCTGCGCAAATGTTCAGTTACCATATCACACACACACACACACACACACACACACACACACACACACACACACACACACACACACACACACACACACACACACACACACACACACACACACACACACACACACACACTTCTCTCATTCGCCCTCTTACTGTAGGTGCACACAGACATTACATGTGTGTGTGTGTGTGTGTGTGTGTGTGTGTGTGTGTGTGTGTGTGTGTGTGCGTGCGTGTGTGCACACGCAGAAACATACACAGACACACACTCTATTAACTATATAATGGTTAGTATACCGCTACACTGCAATAGACTCTCTCTCTCTGGGTTACCCACTCTGAGTGTGTGTGTGTGTGTGTGTGTGTGTGTGCGTGTGCGCACAAGCTTACATTCAGTCTTCTTGCGCTGCGGTTTTAGCTCATCCTCCGTCCCATGGTATAATCCAACACACACACACACACACAGACACACACGCAGGCTGCTCATACACTGCTGGCTAAATTCTCAATGAAAGAAGAACAGTTCCACCTCTCTCTCTGTCTCTCTGGGACTGGTAGCCCCTCCTCCTCCCTCTTTACTCCTCCTCCTCTCCCCTCCCCTTCTTCCCTTAATCCCACCTCCCCCCCTCTTTTGGTCACTCCTGACAATAGGCTCTCCTCTCCTCTCCTCTCCTCTCCTCTCCTCTCCTCTCCTCTCCTCTCCTCTCCTCTCCTCTCCTCTCCTCTCCTCTCCTCTCGCATTGCCTGCCACGTTATCTCTACCGGTAACTCTCTTCCTCACTTTCAGCTCTGCTCAATGTCACAGTGTTTGTGGGGGGAGACACACTCCACAGGAGAAGGAGGGAGTGTGTGTACCCCCCCCCCCCCCACACACACACACACACACACACACACAGACAAAGAAGACCTTGGGAGTATAGAAACGACTCTATTACCTGAGTAGTACCGGTACCGGTACAAAAGTATCTGCATTCACATATACTTTGAGTACAGTTCAGTAAAACATGATCAAGCATTTTGGGGAAATAACAGATTATACTGTGAAATACACCACAAAAGTAACTCAAGACATACTTAAAAAACTCTACTTCAGTACCTATACTTGTAGCTATTTCACAGCTCTCTATCAGTCATCATGACACAACGTGATGAGCTCACATCATGACAGCCTTGCTTCATGATGTCGGCAGTTGAGAGGATGATTGATGACTATGAAGACTTCCTGCGAAATCTCCCAATCAGCCAGACACAGACACAGTACAGTATGTGGAAATAGCTGATCTGCAAGCTCAGATAGAGTGGGGGGGAGGGAGGGACACTGTCCACGGTGTGTGAAGTCATCCATGTGAGCATGAGACACACTTCCCTTCAGGGGCGGATTGGCACATATTTTCCCACCGGGACAATTTTGCCTTTGCCAGGCCACCCTGGGGGGGGGCAGCTGGTTAACCAGATGTAACTCTTTGAGAGCGTAAAAATGAAACCAAATGGACCCTTGCGGGTCCATTTCGTTTCATTTTTACACCCTCAAGAGTTAAAATATTCATCATGTGAATTAGCCCAACTTAGTCTACACAACTAGAGAATGTAGAAGATTAATGGTCATTTTGATCTGTATGTTCCAGGCGAGCATCTAGCACATTCTAGTGCATTTTGGAAGTGCCACTAGTGCATTTTGGATCTTGTCCAGGCCACTAGGTGGCGCAGGCCACCGGGAAAACTCCCTGTACTCCAGATGGCCAATCCGCCCCTGCTTCCCTTCCTCCATGTGCTTCCTGGCTGTTGGCTGGTCTGCAGAGCCCACGGGGGAACACAACACTGAACACCCATGCTACGAAGAGCATGTTCATTCAGGTGGCACACCGAATTCATCCAAACCCATTCATGCAGCTTTGATCGTATCACACCACAGTTCCAGTTCTGTCCGCTCGTACCTTTGATTCAATCATTTCCAAATGAACTTGTTTAACCTGTATGCTGTCGTATCGCTGATTGCATCAGGATAGAACTCTGCTGACCAAACAAGCAGAGATTACTATCACAATACTGTAGACCTATTTAACACTGTAATTGACTAAACACTATAGCATTGATTACTATCATTAATATGAGGTAGAGCTGCTATTTAATAGTTATTGAAACAAAAACAAAGTCACTTACTTTGGTATCTATTCTTCTCGTCTGAACAACATTTGTGTATAGACTACTATAGGCATCAGATGAAGTCTGCTTATTAGGCCATTACATTGGGATATCAAACTCTTGCCTAACCTAACTACTGGCTAAACCCTTGCCTGACTATTTGTTAAACTATTGCCTCTACTTTCTAATCTCTTGCCTAAATATATCCTTAGGCGTTGACTAACCTTGCGTCTGTGTTACAAATTGCTGTGAACTGGTCTGGAGCTGGGTGATATCGTTACGTCATGATGTTGTATAGCCATCAGGTTATCAGATAGGAAATTGCCTAAATATTGTCGTAACTCTTGTCAAACCATTGCGTCTTTGTTACTAATTGCTGTGTGAACCGGTCAGGAGAGGATGTTAACGTTGCGTCATGTTGTAGTCATTGATGTAGTCATTGTTTGTAGTCATCAGGTGGTAGCCATCATTTGAACTTCCTGTCCCTAAATCCGGTAGAATAACAATAAAAGCTCTCTTTCAGTTTGAGGGAAAAGGATGTTTCAGATTCAGATTCCTGTACAAAATGCACAACCACCCCCCGCTCTCCCAAGGATCTCCACAACATACAACCTCCACCATATGTCAGATGGTGAACCACCCGCCTGTGCACAGCCACACCAGAACACACTCCGACTCCCCTCCAGCCATCCCCAGCAAATTAGTGACATTAGTGACTTATCACTGTCACTTGATTCTTCACATCCATGTGTGAGTAAATTCATGTTTATGTATATGTTTAATTTTGAACTGTAAAACAACTGCTTTTTACCACCATTCGACTATACACTTGTGGGCACATTTGGTATTCTAACAACAACACACACTCACTTATGCACGCATGTTGAACTCATGCACTGCCAGGGTACTGAATTGGCCTCATTCAATGTTGAAGAGAGAGGAAACATGAGGCGTTGTGCAAACACACTGACTGACATGCACACACACTACTATGAACGCACACATACACACACGGGTGCGCACGAACGCACACACACACACACACACACACACACACACACACACACACACACACACACACACACACACACACACACACACACACACACACACACACACACACACACACAAAGTGAACCCCATTACCTTTACCCCACATACACACACAGGCATGCGTGCACACACACCTCGACCTGCTAAGTGACACAGTGTTATTGTAGACAGCCAATGTAGGTCATGCTTTTAGAATGTACAGTATAGGCAGGCAGTCACTGTAGAATTCACGTATACTGTATATCATTGCTGCCGTAAAAAAAAACAGAACCTGTGGTCCAATGGACCCAAACAGACTGTACATAGATGCTAAATTATTTCTATGCCAACTACAAGAAGTTAAACCAGTTTTATGCCAACGAGTCCATGGGGAATAAAGCCTTATATCAACTATTGCTGAAAAACAACTTTTAACAATGGCCTGGCTGCTATAGGGCCTATAGCAGCCAGGCCATTGTTAAAAGTTGTTTTTCAGCAATATTCCTCTATTCAATGCATTGCCTATAGCAGGGGTTTTCAACCTTTTTCATCTCAGGGACCACCATTTATTCAGGATTTGAGCCACGGACCACCATTTGAGGATATTTTAGCCCCACAGGCACAGACCCCAAATCTAAAGATTCATTTTTGCTTTTGTCCACAATTCCAGGCTGGATTTGGGAAACAAAACAAGCAAAACATACATTCCAAAATGGCCAATTCAGATGATGAAAATTTTAACTCTTGAGAGTGTAAAAATAAAACCAAATGGACCCTTGTGGGTCCATTTGGTTTCATTTTTACGTTCTCAAGAGTTACATCTGGTTAACCAACTTAGCTGGGGACCACCTGGAACCCTCTCAAGGACCGCTGGGGGTCCCCTGACCACTGGTTGAAAACCCCTGGCCTATAGTATAGGCAATGTCTTGAATACCCCCAGCACCAGGAAATGTGTGAGTGCATCAAATAGGGTTCCTTTAAAACCTCCAACAACCTAAGGCAGATGCTGTATCGGCAGATACAGATGTCCATCTGCAACATCTGTCAGATGCATTTCCCCCGGATACAATATTTTTCCGACCAATCACAACCCTTGTTTCATTCACAGAGAAGTAAAACAATTAGGAGGCAACTCATTTTATACTTAGATACATGCTGAAAATAGCAGATCTACAACCTCACTATAGTAGATGAGCTAGTTTCAGCATATAAGTTTAAAATCAGCAATTACACAACACATTTTTCAACTAAGTTAATTAAAACTAGAAAAAAAATCAGATGACTAAAACATGACTAATTGGAAATGTATTCAAAAGACTAAAACCAAATCAAAATTTGTGGTCAAAATCATCAGCACTACCATGAAATATATGAAAAGAATCGAATAGAATAGAATAGAATAGAATAGAATAGAATAGGATAGTAGTGGTCCCTGCTTCATCTCACTGTCTCTCGCTAAGGGGTCCTTGACCTGAACAACACTGAAGTGTGTAAATTGGACTTAAATTAGTTGCCTCCTAATGTTCTGCTTGGAGGCACTTTCACACTTAAGGGGCCACATGGGGCATGTGTGTGTGTGTGTGTGTGTGCGTGTGTGTGTGTGTGTGTGTGTGTGTGTGTGTGTGTGTGTGTGTGTGTGTGTGTGTGTGTGTGTGTGTGTGTGTGTGTGTGTGTGTGTGTGTGTGTGTGTGTGTATGCTAATGTGAGTGGAGGAGGGACCCATTCTCCTAGGGCCAGGGGTCCCCAGCTGAGCAGCTTTACCGACAAAGGACAAGTGTGAGGCGCGTGTGTGTGTGTGTGTGTGTGTGTGTGTGTGTGTGTGTGTGTGTGTGTGTGTGTGTGTGTGTGTGTGTGTGTGAGTGTGTGTGCGCGCGCGCGTGTGTGTGTGTGTGTGTGTGTGTGTGTGTTGTGTGTGTGTCCTGCCACAGCACGTGTCAAAGACAAAGCCCCTCATCAACATTTACACATCCTCAGGGGAGGAGGGAGATGCATGGGCAGATGAATTAGATTAATGGATTAGAGAAGAGGAGAACAAAAGAAAGGGATATAAAAATAGTGGGTTTGGAAAACCTGCCCTCTGCTGCCCTTAGGACAAGGAGGGCAAGATATGGGAGGATGTGTCTGTCTCTCTGAGTCTGTGTCTCCGTCTCTGTCTCTGTCTCACTCTCCATCTCTCTTTCTCTGAGCTCAAGTGAGTGAGTGAACGTGCATGCATGTTAAGGCTTTGGGTCAGTTGGTTCTTATCAGTTTCCCGCATTCAGTCAAGTTGAGTCAACCATTCACAAAAGGGAAATGCAAAGAAGAACAGGCAGGCAGACAGACAGACAGAAAAGGCAGAAAATGCATTGTTTTCCCATGTGAAGTAACGGCAGATCACGTCCCAAAGAGAAAAAAACTCCTCAAAGAAAAAAAGACTTGCATGGGATAGTGTGCTTGCTGTAGGCAACACATTATTGTTCTACAAGAGAGAGTTTACGTCATCTAAACTAAAGTAAAACTGCTTTTTTGTTAACATTTTTTGTTCATTGACTTAATGGATGTTTTGCTGTAACCTTTTCTTCAACACAAAGACCATTTGCATTGCTATCATGACAATATAATGTTTGATCAGGAGTGAAGGAGTGAATCACAATATGTAACATTGTAAGAGCAGGACTTTCTAGTACAAACTAGGTCTGTTGAATGATTAAAAATGTAATGATCTCATATATGGAGGACATTGACGAGATCATTAGTTCATCATCACAGACCCATTAGCCCTCATAAATGAGCCTCTTATCGACAGTAACCAATATAGATTAACAACTGTGTCAATGGTATAAGGACCCTCTAGAATCACTGATTTCAAAGACATTTGTAAATAATGTAATTTATACCTTTTTGAATGCTGGAAATATATCTAAAAGCTATTGTATAATTCCACAAGGGATGTGGCATGACAAGAATGAATTTTGACAATTCATTCATTCATACACACCACAACAATGTTGTCATTATGCCAGGAGTACCCCCACAAACAAAACAAACAAACAACGACAACAACAACAACATATCCATCAATTCTCCATGGGATTAGTAGTAATCAATAGAAAAAATGTGGGTGAACTGTCCCTGTTTGAGGAGATGTAGGTTTGACGATTTGCTATGGATATGACAATGACATCACTCTTCCGCTCATAAAACACTTGTGCATTATGCAGGGGAAGATACGGCTGTAGCACAGTGCTTATAAACTACTGTAGATTTTCCATGTGTTACACATGCCTTCGGGCATGACACCTAACCCCAAATTCCTCCCGATGTGTTGGTGCATTGCATGGTGGTTTCTATACCACAAAAAAAAAAAATATATATATATATATATATATATATATATATATATATATATATATATATATATATATATATATATATATATATATATATATATATCTCACAATCACTAAATCCATCTGCCCTCTTTCTGTCACGCACACACACTCACACAGCATGGGTCATGAAAGGGTCACAGGGGAGTTAGGCGTGCGTCTGCTGTTAAAAAGTGATTGACGTTCTTTTTTTCTCCACTCATTCCCCAATCAGTCCTCCTACACTGGCTGCGATACCTCTCCTCCTCCTCCTCCTCCTGCGTCTCCTTCCTCCTCTCCTCTCATACATCTGTCAGGGTGACATCTGTCACTACTCAGCCGGCTGTCGCCCTGCGCTGTCACCATTACAAATTTAAGCTGACGGTTAATTGTCACATCAACTACCACCATTAACGATTTAACACGTCTCTTGGTGTTAGTGTTATCTCTTAAAGGAACAATTAGTCATTTGAGTGATTTAGAAAAAAACCCTGCATGGTCCGCCCCTTTAACAGATATGCACATACACCTGCTCTACAGTAGAGAGGGACACGCAACAGGACACCATCATGTCTTACCTAATGTTTTGATCCCACTATATCAACATGTCTGCATGTGGCCAAGCTCACGTTAAAAGGGCAAAGGTCATTTCCACATGCAGAGGTCACAGGTCACCTATAAAGCATGCAGACGCATGCACGCGCACACACACGTCTCAATTATGACAGATCGTCCAAACACAAATTATTGGAGACATATTTTCCATAATTGTCATAATTGTGGAATGTGGAATGCCACCACAAATCATCAGGAGACATATGTTTATGCTCCACGGCCGATTCAGTGCAAATATTTGAGTAACAGGGGGGAAAAGGGTTTAGCCTCAGGTCTTAATTAAGCAACTTTACACACAAGAGCCAGAGCGTGTGCATCATCATGATTCTTTGGCACGCCAGTGATGTGGCCAGGAACGAGGCTTTGCCTTAAGTGAGTAAAATTGCAAAAAGTCAAAATGATAAATTAAATCAATTTACTTTTCATTTTAGCACAGATATTTCCTAGAAATTCTTATTTTTGTAATATTTAGACACTACTGGCGCGATTTTCGTTCCACCCGTTGTCCCTAACGTTACCCGATACACGCAGCGAATTCCCTTATTGCTATTTTGGTCACCTTTTCTCTTCCCTTAGCCACTATTCTTTATGCCGACACCATTATTTGTGACTGGAGGTGTGGTCATGGGCGTGTTTGTTGCGCAGTCCCTTAAGTTGCTAATTTCGTCAAATAGATTTGGGAACTAGATAACGCCATCTGAGAGCACCCGTTAACTGATACGAGAAGGCAGAGCCACGTGCGCACGGTGCGGGCGTCTGTGCGCCTTTGGAGATGTCCACGACTCCACGTGGAAAGGCGCCAGTTCAATTCATCTCCTTATTTATGGATTGTCCTATAAACAGCTGTAGATTGCCTGCTGTCGGTCACTTCCTTGTGTTTAGGTAATGTACAGTATATAACAGGGCTGGGCAATTATTTTACCCAAGAGGCCAAATGAGGTACATAAAATATTGTGGAGGGCCAAGACTAAAGGCTGAACTAAAGTCTGTGTAATATTAATTTAATTTCAAGATAAAAGTAAGAGTAAGACCAACCTTTTTGATTCCAAGGCCCTCTATTCATTCAGTATTTGAGCCACGGAGGACCACCATTTGATGACATTTTAGCCCCACAGAACCCCAAAACCCAAGATTTCTTTGTTTTTTGTTCATAATACCAGGCTGGATTTGGGAAACAAAACAGACAAACATAGATAAAAAATGACCATTCTTTTACATTATCTGATTGTGTAGATTTTAGGTAATTCAGATGATGAATATTTTAACTCTTGAGAGTGTAAACATGAAACCAAATGGACCCACAAGGGTCCATTTGGTTTCATTTTTACGCTCTCAAAGAGTTATATCTGGTTAACCAACTTTCCAAGACCAACACGGATTGGATGAAAGCTAAAAACGCCCAAACCACACCTATGCATAATTTAACGGTATAGGAGGTTTTTAAGGGATATAGGATGGTAACGAAATTATCAACTTTAGTGTGGGAACGCCTCTTCCCCAATGCTAAGTGCGTTAATTGCGACGCAAATGTCCCTTGCAAACTGGTAGCCACTCAGTCGATTTTTTTCCTGCAAAACAAGCACATGCGATGTTTAATGTTTTGTTTACGTGTGCCATCGTGCTCGTTTAAGCATAAGTAGATGCCTATTAGATTGCTTCCTCGAAACTAGATTCACTCGTCAGAGTAAGACCTATAAAGGTCTATCCGGCCAATCGAATTACCCCGAGGGTAGACCAAACACCGACCGCTGAACACCCACCACGCGGCTCCAATCGCTTAACTTGTTGGAAAACATTGTGTGCCAGGGAGCCCATTGCATGTCAGTCAGCGAGAACTAGAGATTTTTCTGCAAAACAAGCACAGGCTTGTTCTGACATTCTGACGTTCTGACCTGTTCTGACATTCCATATGTTGATCTGACCATCAAACCCTTTACCCTCAAGACACATTATGGCCAGGACATAATCCATTACATATTGATCTGACCCCATGCCAAAGCACCACCGCTCGCTGCCCTCAAGGTTTTATTGGTTAATATTATTATTATATTGTCTAATGGAGAAAATAAAGTGTGTATAACACTTTTTTTTTTTACAAAAATTGATGATTAATGGCTGTTCTTGGCTGATAACAATGAAGTGTAAGGCCTAAGGCGACATACACTGTGAAAAAATGACGCCTGCGTCAGAGCTGGAATTTGTCTGAGCATTGTGACCTCATCTTCCGTTTACGGTATGTAGCACTGACTTCTGAAGCACTCGTCTTTTGTGTCCTGTCTAGATTTCTAGTTTCTGAATAACATAATATTCAAAGATTTGCACCACGTTTTCACGATTCTTCAAAAATAGCAGAGATACAAGCTCATAGCGCGCCACTCGGTGGCGCGCTATGAGCTTGTAGATCTGCTATTTTTCAATAGTTAAAACATAATGCTGAGAACACCAAAACGCGTTGAGTACACTAAGGGTTAATGGGCACTGAAAACATTTTCACTACTGTTTAGCATTGCTTTATATGGTTGATTGATGCAAATATTATTGATGCACCCTTTTCCATTTTATTGCTGCACACAGCACTAGAGGCCGACCGATGTATCGGTCGCACCGATATATCGGCCGTTTTTGGCGCCGATATATCGCATCGGACATCGGCGAAATTTTCACCGATGTCCCGATGTTGCCGGCTTGTCAAGTTGTGCCGTGTTTAAAGTACTGATCATGGGCGAAGTTTATGGGGGAGCAGGGGGGGGGCGAAACTACTGTATATCTCTATAGGCCTACTGATAGACAATGATTAGCCTAGTGGTGGGGGATTGGGGAAACAATAGGAAGGACGTTTCCAAGGTGTTAAGGCTCATTCAGACTGCTTGACACCCCGCCTTCATTAATTCAGGCTTTTGTTATCAAATGGGTCAAAACCTGTTTAACTGGTCCTAGAGACTGGGGGTGTCAAAGATGGTCCCCAAAACAACAGAAACGCTAATGGCCCATCAGTATTTCCACTAAAACCTGTTTCACTTGGCTGGAGAGAATGGGGGATAAAAGGTTGCTCCAACAACAGAACTCACTTATAGTAATTCTATACTTGCATTGTGTAAGTTTTGCATGTTTTATTCACATTTCTCGTTCTTGCATTACTTGTTACAGTGGCTTTATCTCAAAATCAGCAGGCTTAGATATCCGGCTGCAATGCATATGTGGGCTTGTAGATCAACGGTTTTGATAAATATTGAAGAAAATAAAAACTTGTACAATTAAAAATGTTCAAAAAAGCTTTGTTTGGCACAGAAGAAAGCTTTCCCCATAACTATTGCTTCTACTGTACAACAATGTGAAGATGTATTAAGTTAAACCTGGGACAGTTATTTATTATAGATTTCATTGGCCAATAATAATTTTAGATCAGTGATTTTATTGTAGTTTACAGTATTTCACTAGCTATATTTATAATAATCATTTTTACTTACACAGACCCTTGCGGGTCCATTTGGTTTCATTTTACACTCATGAGTTAAAATATTCCTGATCTAAATTAACCCACTCAATTAAGGATTCTACACAACTTCTTTCTATATTCCCTCTTTATCTGTCCCTTTGCCAATGATTAAGATGCACAGGCAGTACAGCTGAGTTTGGACTTATGTTGACTTATGTGTTGATGTTGGAATGGTTACAAAAACATGAACTATAGTGCTAGAAGTTTTATGGAGCTGGCTTGAGTGGGCGTGCAGTACGCGCATATACCATCCGGCGTTTCACCCCCCCCCTGAGTTCAAAATCAAACTACGCCCATGCGGCTACCACCGGATGTTTAGTCCCTTGTCCGCCTCAAGCAATAAGCAGTAGTAACAATGGCTGCATCAGTTCTATGGACACCGCATATTAGTTGTATAGACACGTTCTGTATCAGAAACAAATGAAATTTCGGTGACGGGTGGAATAAGCATCCAATTATCAAATGCGTGTGTGCGTGTATCAAAGCATAAACATATTGGCACACAGCGCAACACAGAGACGCGGGCCAGGCTGGCGCGGGTCTTAACAATATACAGACCACAGAACAACGATGAAATACAAGGTCTAAACATAGCAGCCACGTAATCAGAATACAATATATTTCCTTGATTTCACATTTACGCATGTATGTATGTTGAATTCCTTCTCCTCCTCCCGCTCGTCCTAAAAACTGCACGCATCTTTAAACGAGAATGAATGCGCTCTCTCTCTCTGTCGCTCTCTCACTCGCCCTCTCTCTCTCTCTCTGAATAAATGAATGCGCACTGGAGTAGCTGTCCCGTGCGTAGCCTAATGTTAAACCAAGACACGACAGAAGGCCACTCACGCAGTTTGCGCGATTGTGTTATTTCTCTGACACTGTGCAGCTTTCAGTTATCAGCCTTTCAGTTATAGATGCGCTGAGGTGCCTCTCGCACCGCAGCTGCGGCTGATTGCAGGCTAATTAAGGCTGAACTCCGATACAGTTGCAAAAGAAAGAATGACTTCTGTCCGTGACAATAACCAATCTAGTTGATTAATGTAGGCCAGAGGTTTTCAACCGGTGGTCCGGGCTGAGAGGGTTCCAGGTGGTCCCCGGCTAATTTGGTTAACCAGATGTAACTCTTGAGAACGTAAAAATGAAATCATTTGTACACTCTCAAGAGTTAAAATATTCATCATCTAAGCTAGATTTGTATGTTTGCCTGTTTTGTTCTCCAAAATCCAGGCTGGAATTGGACAAAAACAAAAGAAATCTTTAGTTTTGGGGTCTGTGGGGCTAAAATGTCATGAAATGGTGGTCCGTGGCTCAAATGCTGAATAAATGGTGGTCCCTGGAGTCAAAAAGGTTGAAAACCCCTGCTGTGGGCTATACAGGCGCCGCACACAGAGCAAGAATACATGAGAAAACAAAAGTAGCCCAAATGTTTACAAACATCAGGCTTGTCCCCGACAGCCACGTGCGCTTTTATTGTAAACTCACAGCGCTGTGGACAAGCCTGATGTTTGTAATCATCCAGCAAGCAATAGGAATTCATACCTGAAAGCAAACTCCCGTGTTTGGCATAAAAACGCAAATGATGATGATTCGTAGTCATCCAATTCCTGTAATGTTCATGTTCTGTTCCTTGACAGTAGGCCTATAGCTTAATCCATTTATTGTTGTTAAACAACAGGCATAAACTAATGTAGAATCATCGCAGTTGCTGTGCCAAATTGCTGCCGTCAAAGTTGCGTGCTGACAGTGGCGGTTCTAGGTACAGAGTGGCCAAGGCAAATGCAATAGGGCCCATTATTTTATGGGGGCCCCCAATTTTTTTTTTCTTTTTATTATTTTAAATAGTTCTCAACATTGGGTTCAGAACCTCTCTGAGGCCCCCAAAATTATTTTGAGGGGGGTCTCCAAAAAAAATAAAAAATACAAGACATGGTACTTAGCCTTAACCTTCATTCGTGTAACTTAGCCACATTCCCTCTTCTGAATGGCCGATATTTGCCTGAGATTTCCACGATCAAAGGCCCATTGATCGCCCCAGTGTGTTTGTTTTCAGTCACCTGCTTGCAACACCAGATGGGTCCCTGAATTGACCTGCTAAAACTCTAACCATCTGCTCTTTATACTGTTGAATTTAAATGATCTCCAAGAGCAGTGGTTTTCAAACTTTTTCATACCAGGGCCCACTATTTATTCAGCATTTGAGCCACAGACCACCATTTGAGGACATTTAAGCCCCACAGACAACAAAACTAAAGACTTATTTTGCTTTTGTCCACAATAACAGGCTACATTTTAGCAACAAAGCAATCCAACATACAGATCAAAATGACCATTAATCTTCTGCATCCTCTAGTTGTGTAGACTTGGGCTAATTCACATGATGAATATTTTAACTCTTGAGTATACAGTATTTTACCTCTTGAGCGTAAACATGAAATATTTTAACTCTTGAGAATATTTTAACTCTTGTGTAAACATGAAACCAAATGGACCCTTGCGGGTCTATTTGGTTTCATGTTCACGCTCACAAAGAGTTACATCTGGTTAACCAACTTTCCATCATTTAGCCTGGGGACCACCTGGAATCCTGTCAGGGACCACTGGTGGTCCCTGGACCACCTGCTGAAAACCCCTGTCCAAGAGTCTTCTGCAAATGCTGCTAGCTTGACCCCAGATCTGGTCAGATCAGCTGATGATGATGATGTAAATGACATTATACTGCTATACTCTATAATGTTATATTTACTTGACAAAGCTAAAACTCTGCAGCACAAACTGACAAGTCTGCATAAACATTCTAGGATACCATGCTAGGTTGTTTCTGCAAGCGCAATGGGCTAAGACGGAGTCTGAAGAGGTGTGTTTTCAGACTGGGCGGAAGATTGGGAGGGAGTGCAGTTCTGATTGCAATGGGAAGACCATTTCATAGTTTCGCGGCCAGAAGGTTAAAGAGTCTGGGGTGTGTGGTCTGTGCATTGTCCAGGTGTTTTTAGATTAATTGAATACTTGCAAACAGTACAGCTATGCAGCTTGAAGCTTTAATTTTTATTGTGTCATATTTTATTGTAAGTATAGAAGTTTTTAACATGTATTTTGTTGTTTTTTTGATTACTAAACATCGGTCAAAACATCGGTAACATCGGTGTAGGTTTTTCCAAACATCGGTATCGGTATCGGTTCCAAAAATATGGTATCGGTCGGGCTCTACACAGCACTGCCCTTTTCTTTTTCGTAATCTAGCTCAGGGGTTTTCAACAGGTGGTCCAGGGACCACCTGTGGTTCCTGAGAGGATTCCAGGTGGTCTCCAGCTAAATGATGGGCAGTTGGTACCAAATGGACCCTTATATAGGTCTGTAAACTGTGAAATGAAACCAAATGGACACTCACGGGTCCATTTGGTTTCGTTTTACGCTATCATTTTACGCTCAAGACAGTAAGTTTTCAAGACAGTAAGTAAGTAATCTACAGTTATACACATTTAGAAAATGTATAATAATTGTTATTTTGACCAAAATTTTGCCAGTCCTTGGTTTTGGGTTCAAGAGACTAAACTCAACATCAAATGGTGGTCCGTGGCTAAAATGCTTAATAAATAGTGGGCCCTGGTATGAAAAAGATTGAAAACCACTGCTCTAGCTGCCACTATTGAACCTTAAGAGCACTGCATGTGAATTTCCCCCTTGCATCCATCCATCCATCCATCCATCCATCCATCCATCCATCCATCCATCCATCCATCCATCCATCCATCCATCCATCCATCCACCCCCTTCTCTCTCTCTCTCTCTCTCTCTCTCTCTCTCTCTCTCTCTCTCTCTCTCTCTCTCTCTCTCTCTCTCTCTCTCTCTCTCTCTCTCAATCTCTCTCAATCTCAGTCTCTCTCTCTCTCTCTCTCTCTCTCTCTCTCTCTCTCTCTCTCTCTCTCTCTCTCTCACTCCCACACAGCAGATAAAATAACAATCCAGTGTCATAACCACAGAGAAAACCATCACATTCCTCCGTCCTCCTGCTAATAATAAACAGGCCACCGGAAGAGCTGTCCACTTTCAACCTGGCGCCCAAACGAATAGCAGCTCTACAAGCTGCAGACACAGAGCGGCACAAAGCATTGTGAGCTTGTACATTGGCTTAACTAATTAGTTAAGAAGGTATCATTGTCAAGCTGTGGCCATGGGGAGGTGAAAGTTCAAAGCGGTTGCAATATGCTCACATGTAAACGAAAAGACAGCTAATTATAATATCCTGGCCTGCCATGGCAACTGATTTAATGTTGCCATGACGATGGGTGGGGTGTAGCACAGTAGGTATGTGCACGAGAGTACACACACACACACACACACACGCACACACACAGACACACACACACACACACACACACACACACACACACACACACACACACACACACACAGACACACACACAGCACTGTTTGCACTGTTGATCAGCAGTGGTAAAAGTACTCAGTACATTCTTTTAATCTTAAATGGCTTTAAAAAAAACTTTTATTTGATATTATGTGGTGCAATGTCATAATTTGTGAGCTTGTAAATCTTGTGTAAGTACATTTTGAAGCCAATAAAAATGTTGAGTAAAATTGACATATACTCAATTACATTTTGAATTTGGGGCTTTTACTTGCAACAGTACTGTTTCAGTGATAGGCCTACTTTTACTTATTTATTTATTTTTACTTATACATCTTGAGTACTTTTTGCACCACTGAAAAGAATCAATAAATTCTTTAGGCCTACTCACCAGAACAAACACAGTCTTTTATGGATGTTGAAATCCTTGCTCCCAGAAGTCTCTCAGAAATCCCCAAAAATATAATCCACCTGATCAATGCGTATCCACTCAATATTGCCACCTAGAGATCCAATCAAATGGAAAACTGATCCTTATGGTCCTTCTACAGTATATAAAACATTTTGAAAACACTTCATCGGGTTTGTGTCTTAAAATGTGTGTCAGCAAGGAAGCCAGGTGTCTACTGGAAACCAGGTGTATACCTCACAGGACCAAATACAGTAACCTGAGCCCGTTTCTAAAAACACTGGAAGCACATGCTCCTATATAACGGTAATGATACCCTAACTGTCTGAAGGTCAGTAAAGACAGTGGTGTATCAGGGCTTGACACTAACACTTGCCCGCTTGCCCGGGGCAAGTAAAAAAAAAATGGTGGGGCAAGTGAAGACTGCTACCTGGTTGCCCGAACGGGCAAGTGTGCAACATAGTGCACTATAACACAACACAAGATAAATTTGTCTTGAAGGCAGTCATTGCACTCTGCCTCTGTGTCTTTCCCTGCTTTCTAGCTATCTCTACCTATCTCTCTCCCAGGTCCATTTGGTTCCAAACTATCATTTTGCTGGGGTCAGGGACCACTGGGTCTGTGACCACTATGGGCTAAATAAGATGATGAATTTTAACTCTTGAGAGTGTAAAAATGAAACCAAATGGACCCGCAAGGGTCCATTTGGTTTCATTTTTACGTTCTCAAGAGTTACATCTGGTTAACCAGCTTAGCTGGGGACCACCTGGAACCCTCTCAGGGACCACTGGTGGTCCCGGGACCACATGTTGAAAACCCCTGGTTTAAAGCACCCAAGTAGGAAGTAAACTTAGATGCAAATTTTACAATATATTTTTGGGGGGCAAGTGACCATGAACTGAGGGCAAGTAGAACCTGACTTGGCACTTGCCCATCGGGCAAGTGCCTTCGAGACCTTAGTGTCAACCCCTGTGTATGCATCGTTTTACTTAAAAAATAAAAGTAATAATAGCAATAGCTCAGCTCTATGAACAGAAAATCTGAAAACAACCGGGTGCTCTTTCCTTACTTCTTTCCTTAATTTCCTTCAAAGGTGTTACAGATGATACTAATCATTATGGCTTTGTTCCAATGTGGTCAAACAGTCAGGGTGTGTTCGTATAGTTCGTGTTGGCTCACTGGAAACAATGGGTCTCAGAGTGTCCTTGAGTACGTTCCAAAATCCAATTCCAAATGTCCGGAGTGTATAAGTAGTAATTTATTTTTCATCATTTGTCATACTCTTTGGAAAATTGCTGCTCACGTTGTGAGCTTGTATACTGGCAATTTTCAAAATAGCCAAATTAAGTAATAAAATAGTGCTTAAGAAAGTGTCTGTGGGTGAGTCAAACGGCACATTGATAATGCTATTGATAATGCCATAATGTTATAGTTTTGTATTATAATAGGTGTGTATGTACCGGTATATAAAGTGAATATCTGTACACCTCATTTTTTAAAAGTACTTTCTGCCACTGGATAAAGGTGCCAAACACTAGAATATAAGTGTGTCAAACAGATGACACACTTACGTACACGCATGCCAGGTGTGTAAGAATCTCCAGTTTCGAGCCTCTGACTAATTCAGAGAGAGAGAGAGAGAGAGAGAGAGAGAGAGAGAGAGAGAGAGAGAGAGAGAGAGAGAGAGAGAGAGCTGCAGATACGTTACAGACGCGCAGATCAACCACCCGGGGCCC
>CM076976.1:8825134-8967634 GCA_039105355.1 Benthosema pterotum | reverse complement strand
CACACACACACACACACACACAGTGTCACAGAGACTGTGACACAGTATAGCCGTTCTCACTGAATGAATATACTAGCATGTTTGTAAAGACGAATGAAGATAAACTCCATTTAGAATCATGAGACAGAAAAAGTTAAATGCATGGACAGTAGACAGGACAAGAGTATAGGCCTGTAGCAGTGGTTCTCAAAAAGACGGTTATGAGTTATTATTATTATGACCCCCAAATTATTGTATTTGGCCATGATATCATTATATCATGTTTGTGCCAGGAACCCACACATATTTTTTCTATGAAAAATCTACTATTTTCAACAAGTCTTTAATAAAATCCTAGCGGGTCCATTTGGTTCCATTTGTACCCTCTCAGGAAAAAGGGGTATGAACAAAAAATCATTAACATGGTGAAAAACATCTTGATGATGTCATCGGATGTGTTTCACCATGTTAATGATTTTTTCAGACCTCCATTTTTAGGAAATACAGAATTGGGGGATTTTTTTTATCATGTCCACACAACATCTCTAAGGTATATTAATGACATATTAAAATGTTGAAAATGGGTGGAGTTCCCCTTTAATGGTCATTTTGTATGTTGGACTGCTTTGTTTCCCAAATCCAGCTTGGAATTGTGGACAAAAACAAAATAAATCTTTAGTTTCCGGGTCTGTGGGGCTATAATGTAATCAAATGATGGTCCGTGGCTCAAATTCTGAATAAATAGTGGGCCCTGGTATGAAAAAGGTTGAAAACTCACACAACCACTCACAAATTGGGTCTAGTACTGATCGATGTGCGACCCCCAGGCTGGCTCAATGCAGGGCCGGATCTAGAGGGGGCAGGGGTGGGCAGTGCCCACCCAAATGTGCATCCTGACCACCCAATGAAAGGTAATATCAGTGGTTTTCACCAGTGGTTAAGAGGGGTCCAGGTGGTCGTCCCCAGCTAAATGGTGGAAAGTTGGCTAACCAGATGTAACTCCTTGAGAGCGTAAAAATGAAACCAAATGGACCCTTTACACTCTCAAGAGTTTAAAATATTCATCATCTGAATAAAAACATCAACACAACTAGAGAATGTAGAAGATTATGATCATTTTGATCTGTATATTGACTGTTTTGTTTCCCAAATCCAGCCTGGCATTGTGGACAAAAGGAAAAGAAATCTTTAGTTTTGGGGTCTGTGTGGGGCTAAAATGCCCTCAAATGGTGCTCTGTGGCTCAAATGCCGAATAAATAGTGGGCCCTGGTGTCAAAAAGGTTGAAAACCACTGCTTTATATGAAAAACTTTGGAGTTGCCCACCCTGCAATTCTTTCAGCCCACCCTAGTAGGGCTGGCTAAATCCGGCCCTGGCTCAACGTAAACAATACAACAACACAGCACTCACCGTTCAGAAAACTAGTTCCCACACACTGCGTCCTCCTCCTGCAAGTTGTCACCCCAGAGCGACGCCTGTAGCAGCACCACACCACGTCCCAGCTTGGCAGCTTGTCCCCATATGGTCTTATGCAGTTATGATGACTATACAGTAGACGACAGCAGCAGGGAAACGTGTAAGACAGATGCGTTTGGCTTCTTGGTGGAGGAGAAGTACGTCGGATCGCAGCCTCTCCATTCACTGAGCGCACGGAGCGCGCTGATTGGTGGATGATGGGGGAACGGGTTGCCAGATGTCCATGCGCTGTGTAACTATTCCCATAGTATTCCTGACCTGCACTATCTGCATCAAGTGATCATCTATTCTTGGTAGATTTGTTTGTTGGAGATTAGCTTGTGCCTGGCTGCATGTAAACTGTTAAGATCAATCAATCCAGCAATCGATCCATATTCAACTGACTTTGACTTGTATACTAGATCAAAGTCAAAATAAAGCCAATGATTTTTGGCCAAAATCAAAAATCAAACTATAGAGCCGTCTCAGCCGGGTCACACAAATTCATCAAAAATAGCAGATCCGTTTTGATCTACAGAACAAAACGGATCTGCTATTTTTGATGAGGATCTGTAGATCTGCAAATGTATATTATTATTATTATTATTATTATTATTATTATTATTATTATTATTATTATTATTATTATTATTATTATTATTATTTTAGAATTCCGAATTAAATCCCAAAAGGTTAACAGTTGTAATGTGGACATGAGGTGTCTCTGCCCTGCTATGCTTCAGCGCACTCCCCTTCTTTGTTGGGTGTTTGACTCCACCAAGTGGAGATAATGCTGAACTACACTCTCCTCTGCTGTTTTGCTATGACTTTAAATAACTTTTTTTTTAAACAATTGCAATGTATTTGTAATGAAATGTGTCTATACGCCAGGATTTTATTTTCTATACATCCAAATAAAAAAAATGATAACCCAGGGAAAAATAGCAATCAGATGCAAAGCACTGTTGACAGTGGAGAAACCTTACCTTCATTGATTAAAAAGTGAACATTCCCTGTGTATCATGGCATGCATGGCATGGCAAGGTTTCTGCCCTATCATGATATCTTGACATATACAGTAATACAATTATTCTTGCAAATTGTTTTATTGAGTTTTGTACAAAAGAAAAATAACCAAAATTACAACGATTGCAACCGTTAGGCAAACAGGTTCAAGAGCAATTGACAACCTTTCTATGAAGGTAGACTGAATGATATACTCTGAAATAACTACTAAAATAGTGAAAACAGCACATCCACATGACCCTATATAAACATGAGCTTATATATACTATTTTAACAGATTTCAAGTATAACGTAATTATACTCAAACTAAACATTCACATTGAATATGTCTCGCTGAAATGCTTGCATTTACTTCAGTTCAATATTTTTGCTCTGGCATGGTAAAAAAAACTGACCTTATGTCAGAGCTAGAGATTGAAAAAGAGAGAAAAAACAAATTCAAAGCAGCAAGAACATGGATATTGCCACGAGTCAGCTTTTGTATTTTTTTTTTAAACTAGGCTAATCAATGTTTTTCCACTGAGGCCACAAATCAATAAACTACTTACAGTTACAACACAAGGTCGGAAATCGACATTATAATGCATACTGTAAATGGAAGAACAAAAATAAACAGGTACAAGAAAAGGATGCATTGCTGTTCTCCTTTTTGTTTTTCTTGTCTTGGTTGCAGTTTATGTTTGACAAGCCAAATAATTATAGCCTGCCCCTCTCAATGCGATGCATTATGGGTTGTAGATCAATAATTAATCACCAAGTGACACGATATTACATTACTTGACGATACATAATTGATCTACAAGATACAGGCCTTCATTTTTCTTTTAAAAAGTTGTTTCTTAACTTACTATTTTTGATATTTTTTCAATCAAGATAATATCAATGATAACAAACTGATGTCACTGCACTGCAGTCAAAATGTTTGCAGGCACAATATCAGCCACAGACAAATGTTAATGTGCTGCTCTTTTCATGTATAAAATATAGATATTAAGTCAAGTACATTTCTGTCACAGTAATCCGATCTTGAAGTTGTGAATTGAAATGGCCGACTCACAATGTAAACATCCATGGTGAATTGGTAATAGGCGATCATCACTGTGTAACATGTACTTTGATTGATATAATCAAGTGCATTTTTATACTGCTATTCTTTTTAACCATTTAACATAAACCTGTTGACGTCATCTCTAAACAACATTTTTTGTGTCGACCCAGACGGCACCTGCACCAAAATGCTAACTTAAGTATTTTGAATACATACGCTACTGAAAATAGGAGGAAGGAGGAGGCTGTGGGAATTTCTTGGGTTTTGTTTCCAACTGAATTCTGGGAATGGCAGTTCAGACAATCGAGCTTGCTACCAGGGATGTTTGCCCAAAAAAAAGACTACAAAAATGGATGTTACACAGTAAGACAAAACTGGAGTTAAGCTTTGAACAAGACCCTAAAATAAAGGTTTTCCTTTGTGTTATATTATCTATCACATGTTATTAGACTGTTATTGGATGTTTTGCTTTCATGTTGTTATTACTCATGGGATGTCCCAATTTCCCCTGTTTTCCAAACTAGTTTGGACACTCAGAACATCTGGAGCTATGAGAAGTTCTGAATGATATCGCAAATGTCGTTTTCACATATTTCTTTTCATACAAGAGTTGGTTTTAGAACCCCATGTACTCACTAACAGGGATAAATACAAGATCATAAAAGTATGTGTCAACAGCCAACACACCCTGAACACAAACACAAAACAATTTGCAAATTTAAAAAATACTATAATCATAAAAAAACTAAAACATACTGCATCATTGTATTTTATACACAGTACACACACGCATATTAACATCCTTCACAAATAAACAAGTACTCTATTATCTGTACAATATATCCACTATCAGAAATGTTGCAAAATACCTTTTTATCATACAATATAATATTTTTCTATACAGATTTTTTTTTTTTTACATTTTCCATACAGGAAAATGCTAAGAACCCACTCAAGGCATTCAAAGTGCATGGCATGGTACATGGTTCTCAAACTGCATTCCAGGGTCCCACAGGGTTCTGTGGGGGCCTCTCAGATAAAGCTGCAACCCCGAGAGTGTAAAAACAGAACCAAATGGACCCTTAAGGTTCACTCTGAGACACTGTACAGTTAGGGTTGCCAACTCTGAGATCTTGGAATAAGGAACACTTCTACGACCACGCGGCGAAGCAGCGCGGTTATTAGGTTAGTTAAGTCTGCGGTTTTCTGGTGGAGCCGTTGCCCCTGTGACCCAACTACGGATAAGCGGTTGAAGGTGGAGGGATGATTTCACATACCATATTAACCTTTGGGATCAGTTAAGGCCTGTTTACTGTGGTCAGTAAGGAAGAATAGGCCGGTAGGCCTATTGTGCTGTATAAATGTTAATTAATTATGAACAAGTAGTCCATTGTCTTTATAACATTAAAGGTAGGGGAAGTGATTTGAAATTCATGGTGTAGTACCAGCCTGGTGCACTAGGGGCCCCCAAAAGTAGCTACACTATGTGAACCTGCTGCTCACTCCTGATTGGAGGAGAATTGTGGTGACCTGGGGAACTTTTATTAGCTCCTCTGCTAACGTGGGGGAGGGGGAAACTCCATATGTGGTTTGCACACCTTATAATAGAGCATTTTAACAGAAAAAAAAATATTTTTTGGGGTGATATCTGACAAAAGTGAAATCACTTCCCCTACCTTTAATAATCCCGATTTTAAAGAAGTTTTTTTTTTTTGCCCTTTTAAAGGGCAAAATTTGTATTGAATACACACACATTTATTAGACTAATAACTACTAATAAACCGTCAACCATATTAGCCTACTGAAATAGCTTGGCTATAGGCATATACCCACATCAGCAGCTTTAATTATTATTATTTAAAAAAAAGACTGAGTCTATGACAGTTGTTGTGGGGGATTTGCATAACTCTCATACTATGGCTGTGGGAGTTTGCGGAACTCTCTTACTCTATGGCTCTGGGAGTTTGCAGAACTCTCTTACTCTATGGCTCTGGGCACGGCAGGATTGGCACACAGAGCAGCAGCGCTACCAGCGCACCGCGCACACACACATGCAGATCTGCAGCCACGGGGAGGTTTTGGTTTGTTGTTTGGTTGTTGTTGGTTTCTGCTCGGGAGGAGTCCTGTGTGCACTCGCCACAGAGCAATTGTGCTGTCTTAAATATATCTCCTGCTTTATTTTGTTCACTACTGTTAAATTCATTGTTGATGTTTGTGCGACGGATCGCACAGGAGGCATTTAGGGAAATACGGAACAAACCGCGTTCCGTATCGATTCAATACGGAACGCATCATTTAGTGTTCAATTAAGGAACGATTCCGTATTATACGGAACGGTTGGCAACCCTATGTACAGTACACTCTCAAGTTTGAGAACCATTGCGTTAGAACAACTTGGAAGCCACTTTTAGGGAAAAAGGACAGCAGTTAAAAAATAAAGCTATGCATCATTGCATGACAATGAAAAATATAAACCGTGTTCGTGAGAGCAGATTATAGTTATTCTTGGTTTTGCGATAGCAGCGGTTGAGGCTCAGAGAGAGAGAGATAAAAACAAACAAAAAGAAAAAGTAAAAAAATGTGCAAATACTGACTTAGGGGGGTTGTCCTGCTCTGAACTCTTGGCATGTTCCTCTCACATGAAACGCCTTAACATAACCAGCGCTGGCTTTCCTTCCTCATCACCTGAGTGATGCTACATTTCTGAGACGGTCGCATTACTCAACAACACCATCTCCTGTTACGCTCTGGCCAAAGTGGTGGAAAGTAAGTAAGTACATTTGAATTACTTGAGTACAACTACTACTTTAAGTATTTGGATTAGTCATGATGGAGATTTGTATAAATTTGAAAACTTGAAATGGGAGATTCTGAACAAGAGTAATTTACTTTTGGTACATTAAGTACATTTTGATGTCGATACCTTTGTACCTCTGAATTCCGGCCTTTCCCTTGTAACAGGGTATTTCTGTATTGCAGTATTGATAGTTTGTACTTAGTAAAAACCATTTAGCACCTTTTCCACCACTGCTCATGTTGCGTTTCAGGCATGCTGGAACATCTTGGTCAGCTTTCCTGATAAAGGTTTAGGCGTACTGCAAAACACTTGTAGAGGAGATTGTAAACGGCGTCAGTGACCACTGGAACCCCTCCTGGATGAGTGGTGTCCCTCAGGGCAGTATTTTTTTCTGCTTTGAGTTGGGGAAAAATAGCCAGCTGTCTGTAAAAACTGTTCCTCAAATTACGGATGGATTTAAGTGATTCAAATACGAACTCTCAGAACTGCATTGGTTTGGTTGTGATTTGCCTTTGACGTGTTACACTTTTCTTTTTTCTTCTCTTGTTCTTTTTTTTCTTCTTTTTTTAGTCCACCACATTCCATAATGCTTAGCAGTATCCTGTATATGCATTACAAGGTAAAAAAAAAATACAAGATTTCTGCATCATACCAATAATGTTATTGTTTGTGAAATCTTTCACAAGGATTTTGCCGCCTCTTTGCCACAAGTTAACGGACTCTGTCATTTTTATTATTATTATTATTTTAAGGCCACTGCATTGTTCTTTGTTTTGAAGTTTGTCTTGCAAACGTACATCTGTTTTAACAGACCATCAATCTCTCAATCTCTCTCTCTCTCTCTCTCTCTCTCTCTCTCTCTCTCTCTCTCTCTCTCTCTCTCTCTCCTCTCTCTCTCTCTCTCTCTCTCTCTCTCTCTGGAAAATGGTGAATGATTTCCGCGATTTCTAAACTTGTGTACTGGGATTTAGCAAATGGCTATCTATCAGGAGCCCTGTACATTTATTTTGTTTTTCTGTGTGAAGTTACTTTGGTATTCTTTTGTAGGCGCTCTTCCTCTCCACTTAAGCCGTCCATCAGTTCGTTACTTCCTGCTTTCCTTTCCAAAGAGGAAGTGGGGGGTATCCATGCATCCAGGCAGTCTAGCAGGGTAACACGTAGGACTCCCCACCAACAGTCCAACAGTGTGCAAAAAGAACCAAAGCGCTCTGTTACATTTTGCACCTTCTCATTGTTAAATACCCCTACATAAGGGTCTACTTAGTTCTTCTATCAATATTTTAGATGGGGGGGGGAATTCCATAGCTGAAAAGCATGTGTTCTAGCGGTGAAGCAGGTAGACCACCAGTTCATACGTGGACATCATGATGGCAGTGTTGGGGATTTGTCGGACCAAATGCGTGGTGAGGCCACGGTACAGTGCGCGGTAGCCCTCTTCCCGCGGCACAGTCAACAGGGTCTGCCAGAAGGAGCGGTATCGGCTGCCCTCCTCTCGTAGTCGCGTGCGGATCACCTCTGCCAACAGGGGAGGGGAACAATGGTTATTAGATGTTCATAAGACCTCTTATCCTGGTCATAGTCTCAGTGTTACACTACTTCAGTCTTGAAGTGAATTAAGAGTTCCCCGCAGGCCTGAACTTTAACATATAGCGTATTATGTGTTGTTTTTGATCAAACAAAAAGATTAAAGTTCTATATACTGGTAATAATAAATGACGAATAATAAAAGTGAGTATATAATAATCTACTTTCTCCATACCGTGTGGGTAGGCTATGGAGGTAGCACAGGTCTTGGAGGTGGCGGCGGCCAGCATCATGCCCACAAAGTCCGAGGCGTCCTTGACCGCCTCGTCCTCCTGCTCCACCATGGCGGCGTGGGCCTTGGCTTCCCGCAGCCGCCGCTTGATGCTCTCGTAGATGACGAAGTGGATGACCGTCTCGGAGATGCCGGCGTACGACGCCGACATTCCCCGGTAGAAGCCCCGCACGCCGTCCGTCTGATACACCCGCTGCACGCACTCCAGGGCGTTCATGCGCCGCTCCCCACGCTTCCTGCGGGAGCCAAGGAAGAACGGGATTAGGGTTAGCGGCGTAGGCCGTCTGGGTCTGCTGGTTCGCAGCGTAGGCTACATTTTTTCTATTTTTAGTTGATTAAGATTAGACTAAGACTAAATAAATGTCTGATGACAAAACAAGAAATTTAAAACTAAAAGTCAAAATCATAATCAATACTGTAGTTATTAGTGTATCCAAGTTCCATTGATTCTGTTCGTTCTGGCCTACCATCTAATGGCTTACAACAAAGACATGGGCCTGATATACAATGTTAATGTCCAATACAGTTAATCATCAAACACAGACTATTAGACTTATTAGCTACTTGAACAGAGAAGTAAGACAACAGTTTGCTAAACAAAACATAAGAAGTTGGATAATGAAGTGTAAATGGACCAGGGTGCAGTGCACTCTGGTCTATTCTGCACAGTGCACACTGATTCCAGGCTGCAGGACCATTGTTCACCAGAAGGTGTCAGTCTCATGCATGTGATATCAAGCCCTTTGCTGTTTATGTTTTTAACATGAAGCACAACTGATGTCCAGCTGGCTTCCGGTCCTTGTAGGAAGTTGAATGTCATTGCAGCTGTGTGAACGTAGATGACAATCTATGGCATTTTCCCAAGGTAAACAATCCCACAAATTTTACTTCCACCGTTGTGAAATGGTGAACAAATGCTCTGCTAAGAAGCTGTGGTCGCTTCATGTCTGAGATCTCACATACGTTACACAAAACAAAATATTGTTTGTCGACTCTTTTTTTCCCCATAAAAACTAATAAATATGAATAAACTAAACTTATATCTGTTTATGCTCAGGTGTTAGCATATACAGTATACAATCTCACAATGTTGTGCGCTTGTAAAAAACAATTGTCTATTTTCAGCCTTCAACCAGATCAGCCATTACGACAACTTCAAGGCCGCTCCAAATGTATGGAGGGCTAAATCTGCCACCTCATTCTATTAATAAATAAATGAATATATGTTACAATACATATATAAATGCATAAATAAATCCATGAATGCTTCATTTTATAAATAAATAAATGAATGTATGCGATAATAGATAAATAAATCAATAAATCAATCAATGAATATGGAAATCAATAAATAAATCAATAAATAAATGTATAAATAAATAAATAATTAAATAAAGAATTTAATGCATAAATGCATAAATAAATAAATACATAAATAAATAAATATCATTAATTGAAATGTGCATTGAAGTGTGCCTTTAAAAACACTATTTCAATAATCTTTTCTGTATATCAATAATCTTTTCTGTATATCATTAATCTTTGTAATGTGTATATCAGTACGCATTTCAGTACACATTTCAATACACATTTCAGTGAACCTATGTTAATGAGGGGGCAGGATTTGATGATGTCACTCACTGATGAGGCGGACCTTGATGATGTCAGTAAGCAACCATTGGATAATCTATGCAGGAGATCACAGATCGACTATACTTGTCTGTTTTTTACCCGGAAACAGGGGCGTGCACAGTAAGACGCTAAGGGGTGCTTGAGCACCCCCAAGTGGCACTCTCTGGACCAACATGCCCTTTTTAAAAGAACAAAATCTAAAGTTCAACGATTTTTCCCTCTGAAACCATAAGGGCTATGTTTACAAAACTTGGGGAGGTGGGTGGACATATTTTTTAAAAATATTTGATTTTAAAATTATATCGGTCGGCCTCATGGTGGCGCTATAACAGCCCACCAAACAGCCAGTTACGTTTTGGTCCATAACTCTTGAACCGTAAGTCGTAAATTTAAAATTCCTTTTCCCCAGCATTCCTTGGGTCATGATGCATCTCTCCATATAGGCCACGCCCATTTCCGCCATTAAAGTTTTTCCACCATTTTGGATGTTGTTAAAAACACACTTTTTGCCCCTATTCCTACATATTTTAGTCAAATCTTACAAAAATTGGCACACATGCTCTGTGGACCTATCCGATAAAAGTGACCACACAGATTTTTGATTAAGCGTATCGTTTGCCCATAATTGGCTTCCAAAGTTAGTGGGAGGGGCCTATTTCACAAATAAGTGCCACAAATCATTCAAATGTCCAAACCTCCCCAAATTTGAATCGCATGTTGTGGGTGGTGGCACCAACAGGTAGCCAAAAAATCCATTGGTTGGCCTCATGGTGGCGCTATAACAGCCCACTTTACGTTTTGGCCCATAACTCTTGAACCGTAGGTCATGAATTTAAAATTATTTTTTCCCAGCATTCCTTGGGTCATGACGCAACTCTGCTACTAGAGTTGGCTCAAATGCCCCTCCTAGTGGAAGAGTGGTGAGTGCCACTCACCACTCTTCCACTAGGAGGGGCATTCGAGTCCAGTCCAGTGCAGTAGGTTTGCAACACTACCACTTTGTGTCAGAATATGGAACTGTTGTCCACAAGAGTCATGGCCTGTTTTAAAGGGAAGGGGATCTGCTTTCATTCTAAGGGACAGGAGCTTGAAATTCAGTTTCTAGAGAAGAAGCCATTATTTTCTTCAAACCATTTTATATAGCAGTAGCCTAATGCGTTTGTATAGTTGTACTTGTAGATGCTGAAATGCTGTTTTCTATGCGTTTTTAACCCCCCAAAACTCAAAAAAAATTCCTCCGCCCGGCTTTGCCGGGCGGCTAGAGTGCCCTCATGGTTAAATTTGAGCACCTGCCCTTGAAACTCTCTGTGCACGCCACTGCCCGGAAATGGTGATACTATAAAATTGGCTTTTCATGGCAATTCATAGCTTTCAGTCACGTGGTTTCTCCGTCCCCTAGCTGGCGGGCAGAAAGGACGTCGCTGTAAACATAACACACTCAGTTTCCTAACTGTTTTAAATTCCAAGGAGTATTTAGCTCAGTGGTTTTCAACCTTTTTCATCCCAGAGCCCACCATTTATTCAGCATTTGAGCCAGGGACCACCAATCGATGATATTTTTTAGACCCACCAACCCCAAAACTAAAGATTTCTTTTGCTTCTGTCCATGACGATTAATCTTCTAGTTTTGTAGATTTGGACTAATTCGCTGATGGATATCATGCGATATGGACCCTTGCGGGTCCATTTGGTTTCATTTTGTACTCTCAGGAGCTACATTTGGCTAAACAACTTTGGCGGGGACCACCTGGAATCCGTCCCCACGCCACACCGCCACGAAGGCGCCGGCACAAAAGCAGACAGCCACCTGTGTATAAAGTGAAGAGCCCCCACCGTTAAAGCGAAGGCGAGCAACGCCACGCCAGCCAGAAGTAGCCTCTACACCCAGGCTTTCATTTTCGTCCGCCTTGCGCGAAAACGGAAAGCCTGGACTAACGCACGTTGGAAAGTGGCCTTGAGGGGAGTGTCAACCTTCCGGGGTGGGCGTCGCTCTAAATAATGTGACGTAGAACAGCAGTGGACGGGCGTGGGAGGGGCCGGAGATGACGACACGTTAGTGAGATCAAATCAGAGCGCAGCACTTCCGCCGTGTGGATCCCACGACACCCCCGTCCCCCAAGGCCAAAATCATTGAGGGCTAGACCAGGCTAGCCAGAAGTGAAGCCAGAACAGCCAGCACAACACGACAAAACGTCTCCCACTCCCCCCTTAACTCTGACAGTGCACTGTGCACAGATGAAACCAAACGGACCCGTGAGAGTCCCGTTTGGTTTACATTTAGTTTAGTTTGGTTTGTCGTGTTATGCTAGCTACAAAGAAGAAGCTCCTCACCCCCCACACGACAGCGCCCCAACACAACCGGACTTCCAGGCCAGCCGGATGTGTTGGGGTGCTGTCGTGCTGTCAAGTAGCCATATGCACTTCCACACCAGCGGCGCAGCACGGAGAAGGCTCTGACAGAGAAGAACCCTCCACCAGACACACGAAAACATCACCAAACTCGATACAAACCAGTGTTGCCAACTGCCAAAATACAAATGCACTAGAATGCGCTAGAGCAGTGTTTTTCAACCATTTTCATACCAGGGCCCACGATTTATTCTGCATTTTAGCCACGGAGGACCACCATTTGATGTTGACTTTAGTCTCTCTGACTAATTTAGGAGAGATAACTGGCAAAATGTTGGTCAAAATAACAATTCTTCTATGTTTTCTAAATGTGTAGATTAAAATGTGTAGATTGAAAAATTAGGTAATTCAGATATAGAAATATAATTTAACTCTTGGGGTCCATTTGGTTTCATTTTACAATCTCAAGAGTTAAATTATAGGGTCGCTTTGGTTACTAATGGTCCTTTCTAGGAAGGAAGGAGGACTCTATCATAGGAGGAAAATGGTGAAAAACGAGGGTTTTATTCCTGGCGTCTGTCAACCAATTTCACTCCAACTCAACAGCACAAAAGCACTAGATTTTCCGCCAGGAGTTCTGTTTTCCACTAATTTTGGCGCTAGGGGGGTCTGAAAAAGAGCTAAATATAACGCCAAATGCGCCAAGTTGGCAACACTGATACAGATGGGTCTCACATGGTCTATGCCCCCCCCCCCCACCCACTATAGTCTGGACACTGCTGTTCACAATTACAACTTACTTGTAGACAAGCATTAATTTGTGAGAAACGAAGTGAGATTGATGAACGGTACGTTATTTTCTAAATATATCTGGAAACTTTTAATTATGCATAAGAAAACACCACAAATACCACTAAATAAAAAAAAATCTCCAGAGGATTTTTTCCCTTGCTCTGGGTTTGATTGCTAGTGGCTGAATGGGAAAGACACGCCCACAACTGGAAAAACACGCCCCCTCATTAACATAGGTTCACTGAAATGTGTATTGAAATGTGTACTGAAATGTGTACTGATATACACATTACAAAGATTAATGATATACACAAAAGATTATTGATATACAGAAAAGATTATTGAAATAGTGTTTTTAAAGGCACACTTCAATGCACATTTCAATGAATGATATTTATTTTATTTATTTATTTATATATTTATTTATTTATGCATTTATGCATTAAATTCTTTATTTAATTATTTATTTATTTATGTATTTATTTATACATTTATTTATTCATTTATTTATTGATTTCCATATTCATTGATTGATTTATTGATTTATTTATCTATTATCGCATACATTCATTCATTTATTTATAAAATGAAGCATTCATGGATTTATTTATGCATTTATTTATGTATTGTCACATATATTCATTTATATATTTATTAAATGAGGTGGCAGATTTACGCCCTCCAAGGCCGCTCCAAATGACCTTTGGTCGACAATATGTTAGTTGACTAAAATATTAAATGACTATGTGGGTGGGGTGTGGCCTTGCATGGCCAATGAGGCGTGCGCCTATTTATGTCTATGGTCAGCTGTACTGCAGGTGTCAGCCAACATGGTGCTCACCTGGCATCCAGCTGTAGGCGGGTCTTGATCAGCCAGATGGGATTGGTTGCTGTGATGGCAGTGAACCCTGGGAAATGGAGTTCAAAGGGTCAGAAACAGCAGGTATCGATACAATCATATCATCTACAACAGGGGGTTTCAACCTTTTTGATACCAGGGCCCACCATTTATTCAGCATTTGAGCCAGGGACCACCATTTGAGGACATTTTAGCCCCACAGACCCCAAAACTAAAGATTTCTTTTGCTTTTGTCCACAAATTCCAGGCTGGATTTGGGAAACAAAACAGGCAACCATTAATCTTCTACATTCTCTAGTTGTGTAGACTTGGGCTAATTAAAATGATGAATATTTTAACTCTTGAGAGTGTAAAAATGAAACCAAATGGACCCGCAAGGGTCCATTTGGTTTCATTTTTACGTTCTCAAGAGTTACATCTGGTTAAACAACTTAGCTGAGGACCACCTGGAACCCTCTCAAGGACCACTGGTGGTCCCCAGACCACCTGTTGAAAACCCCTGATCTACAATACATATAACAGACCTAATAGGATGGCAGCAGCAGCACTTCACCCAACAAGCGAATGAATAATAATCATATGTAAATGAATACTTCATGGGTGCTAAACTGTATATGACTATACTGAAACCCAATATGGCAATTAAACAGCATAACTACCACACTGATGTTGCTGTGTGAAATGCCACCTTGCTGCTTTCTATTCTACCCCAGCAGTTTCCAGTCTCCATAGAGTTACTGTAAGCTGACAGGTCTGCAGTATGGATGTGTGGCATCTTTAACTTCAAGTGTCCTGTGGACAAACATTAGGCTGTTTCACAATTCTGTAGACATGCCAAACCTGAAGAAACTTTATTGACTTGGGCAGTCAAACCCTTCCACAGTCATAACTAATGTTAATAAATATATATTTAAAAAAATATCCAAACATACATTACAGTACACAGTACTGTAAATGAATTTCAGTTTTAAAAGGTAGTTTGGTTTTGCATATAATAGGAAGCCTAACCCTATGTAAAAAGCCCTATATAAAACTTAAATCCAACATTGATTATGAAATGCTAAAACGTCAAAATGTGGGCCCAAAATAAATGTGGTTATTCTTAAATATAAGCCACCTTTAAAATGTCAAATATATAGGGCAGAATAAATGTGGAAAATCTAGGCTATATGTGATAATTGCGGTGTTGATATAAGTGGCTGAATCTCACCATCCAGAGTTTCAATTACAAAAGGACAAAAGAGCCAGATTAAATGAAAAGGTTACTAAAAAGGCAGTAAGTTTAGTAAGAACTTTAACTTATAGAACAATGTGGATTAAAGCAGCCAAACACAGTACTGTAAATGAATTTCAGTTTAAAAAGGTAACACGAAGCCTAACCCTATGTAAAAACCCTATATAAAACTTAAATCCAACATTGATTATGAAATGCTAGATATTTTGACACTAAAGTAGACACTAAAGTAGACACTAAATCTCTAAATGAGGTCAGCTCAAATCAAACTACCGTATTTTCCGGACTATAAGGCGCACCTAAAAGCCTTTAATTTTCTAAAAAATCCACACTGCGCCTTATAATCCAGTGCGCCTTATATATGGATTGTTTGACTGCAGTAGCTTCTATTCTATGTAAACTGTAGTAGCTTCTATTCTCTGCGCCTTATAATCCAGTGCGCCTTATATATGAAAACCGTTCTAAAAGGTGCGCCTTATAATCCGGTGCGCCTTATAGTCCGGTGCGCCTTATAGTGCGGAAAATACGGTACTGTAATTGTGTCACCTCCTCTGTGGGTTAAGTAAAAAAAAAAAAAAAAAAAAAAGTAAAAAAAAACATGTGTTAATTGCATTTTGATTGTGTAATAATAATGGAGCTTTTCTGGTGCATTCAGGATTGCTGCTGTGGCATTGTTCATCTGATGAACGGTACGTAAACCCTAAGCCAGTAGTTTTCAATCAGTGGTCCTTGAGGGTGTTCCATGATGGAACTCAGTTACCTCTTGAGGGTGTAAAATGGAACCAACCAAATAAAAGTGAACTCGATCAGCTACTGTATTGTCCAGAATATAAGATGACTGGTCATAAGACGGCCCTAAATTTTCAAGACCCATTTGTGGAAAAAGAATATTGAATGTCAAATAGTATAACCCCCAAATATGATACGATCCCATTTTTTAGGATATCTCCATTTGAAAGAAACATATTCTCATATTCAGGTCAATAGGGTATTTCCTCTCATCATTCCCCTTTTGCTTGTCATGAGCTTGTAATAGTAGGCTTTACAGATTTGAAAACTTGAAATGGGACCTTCTGTAGGTAGTACTTTTACTTTTTATACTTTTGGCACTTTTAGTCAAGCACATTTCGAATTATTCATTTGATGACTTTTTCTATGACTGTGGAAGAGAGGAAGAGGAAGAGGAAGAGAGGAGGTAAAGCATAAATAAAGGAAGTAACTCTGGCAGTGTACTCACAGGGGGGTCAGCTCCTCCTCCACCGTGCGGGGAGGGGTCTCCCACCCAATCACGCAGGGGTGAAAACTTTACCCCTAAAAAGCCCCAAAATCAGACACTGTACCACAGTCACACAGTCAACTCCAACCCCTCCCCCAAAAGCCTACCAATTCTAACAGTTTCTTAATGTTAAATATATATATATATATTCCAAAATAGCAGATCTACAAGCTCAGAGACGACGAAGTGACACTTACTGTATATATTGTGTCACTTGTATTGTTGTTATATAACACAATATGAAAATGAAATACAGTAAGTAAAATAGAATACAACCTCGTAAATGTCAATGTTATTGTAAATGTCATTCCCATCTCATCCTCCATGCTTTTCGCCCCATTCCCCTCTCCCCAGTCCACTATAAATGTGTATTAAAGAGCCTGACCCAAATCCAAACACAGCTGCTAAATGTAGCACCGACGCACCAGAAATGCAAAGTGCAAAAATAAAAAAGGTGGGCCCAAAATAAATGTGGTTATTCTTAAATATAAGCCACCTTTAAAATGTCAAATATATAGGGCAGAATAAATGTGGAAAATCTAGGCTATATGTGATAATTGCGGTGTTGATATAAGTGGCTGAATCTCACCATCCAGAGTTTCAATTACAAAAGGACAAAAGAGCCAGATTAAATGAAAAGGTTACTAGAAAGGCAGTAAGTTGAGTAAGAACTTTAACTGATAGAACAATGTGGATTAAAGCAGCCAAACCATTAACCTACATCATAAGTCTGTCACACTAACTAACACATCTATGAGTACAACTACACTGTCACGCCAAGAAACGCCTAACGCAGACCTCTCTTCCGGGTTTTTATGGTGGACGTAAATGATGCTTACGCGCTACTTCAACTTGCTAGTGTTGAAGATGCTTTGACAACATCGCAAGTTGAAGCTGTGGGCAAGTGTGATTTGCATCCACCAATTGTTTAAAATCAGGAGGAGATGACTAGGCGTCTTCTTGTTGTTTCTGGATAATTAAAATAAAATCATGGGATATGTTATACAGACATTTTTTTCTTCTGATTCAAGGCCTGTGAGTTTTTGGTCTTCAAAATAAGAAGTTGCTCTGAAAAACGTAGTAGGGGAGAACAGGGCCTGACAAAAATCAAAAGTTTTAATGTTGTTCAAACCAGTGTTTTCCAAACATTTCCATGTTAGCAGTTCTATGGTAAAAGTGCACAACATGAGCTTGCAAAACTGCTATTTTCAAATAACGATTGCTTCTTTTTGGTGGGCTTGTTTTAGTATAGCTCGTTTCTCTCGCGAAAAGACCTGGCAACACCAGAAGCAAGTGGCGGCTGGCACGTTTAAACCTGCGTGTGGGGCCTCTTGAAATTTGATCCTATTTGCAAAGATCCGTCACTGGGAGTTAAAAGTGGAGCATGACCTAGTTTATACTCTTAAGCATGACCTCTAATGTAAACTTGCAAACAGGCCTGTCTTTCTGTCTGTCTGTCTGTCGGTCTGTCTGTCTTGTCTGTCGGTCTGTCTGTCAGGCCCTCATGCTCATTTGAGGGAAAGTTGGGTATAGTCAATGTTTCCTAAACATTGGTTCAAGACCTATTTGTCAGCCACAGGCCAATTTTCTTTATGGACCACGAAAAAAAGATACATTACCATAAATAAATGAAAAGATATAATTTCTAAGTAATGAAAGTAGCCATGACTTTTATAGTTTGGGAACCACTGGGCTACAGTTTAGAAGTAATGATTTTACACAAGAGCATCGGGTGCATGCATGCTGCTGCCTGCAGTTGTGGGAAATACATTTATCACTGGCTGGGTTAAAAATGTCTGTGCCTGAAGCAGTGACCATCAAATCAGAATCAATTTTAGTTTCACATCACATTTTAGCAAGTTAAGTGGCTTCTTAGACGGAGAAGGGGTTGCATAATACGTACAGGATTCTCGACAGACCAGGGCTGTGTGTGCCCCCTTACTCACACTCTCACACTCACACACACACCCACACACACTGCAGTTTGACCTACATTTTCAGCCAGTGAAATGTGTATTTGATAAGTGTTTTTTTTTTTTAGGGGAGCCGGTTGGTGTCAGCCAGTGGGATCCCCTCCTCCCTCTCTCCAGGACAGGGAGTGTATGCATTAAAGCAGTGATTCTGCAACCTAACAGCACACAGAAGGAAATTAATTCCTATTCATAATAATATATGAAGAAATAAATTTAAAAAAGTATTTTCACTTCATCTGTCAGCCAAAGTCATGCTAGCGGTACAACATGTCATTGAGAAAACTGGCACTTTAACACTAAGGTCTCACAGAGAAGACAGACAGACAGACAGACAGACAGACAGACAGACAGACAGACAGACAGACAGACAGACAGACAGACAGACAGACAGAAATGCACCCAGCCATGCACGCGCGCACACACACACACACACTTACTTACTAGTCTACTTTGTTAAGCACAAGGGAGATACTGTATGCAGGAGCAAATATTTATTATAACTGTTATATAACTGCGGTGAAATGGGTTTTATGACCACATATTGCATAATTCTACATTCTAAACTAGTACCACACCCACTCCAGTGTTATGCACGCATCACTGGTGGTAAGTTCCAATTTGAAAGCAGCACCATTCGTTTCATTAATGCACCTGAATGTTCTACTTTGTACGTGCTGAAAACATTGTGTTTGTGGGAGAAGCGACATTAGCGTTCATCAGCCATGGGTGCCGATATCAAAAGGGCCCTCTCAGCGTGCGCTCACACATGTGCGTGCAGAGGTGTTTGTCAGATAATTTGGATCATTTGGGAAGGCTCTCTTTTACGGCCTATATTCTCGTCCTATCCCACCTTGACTAATACAAATCAACAAGCAACATTACATTATAAGGTTGAATACTAATAGCCAGAAAATTATAACAAGAGTCACCAATCAGCCAACCATGCTATGGATAAGCAGGTGAAGATGAATGGATGTATTTAGATAAATGTATTTTGATAGATGAATACAGACATCCCACCCTAGAAAAAACTAAAATATATTAACATTTAGGGCTATGCCACACATGATAAGTGATTAACATATCCTACCATATCTGTAGAATATATGGTTGCAGTGGCTGTTTTTTAATCAGTAGAGTCAGTAGGATTGTTATTTGGTTACAGTTCCTGTCACCTATGTTTTGAAGCTAAATTAAAATATATGATAAACACATAAGATAAGCATATTAAGCTCTTTGTGATTTTATATTGAGGACTTATAAATAGCTCTTGATTATATTAAGATTATATTTTATATATATAATTGATTATATATAGGCCTAGAGTAAAATAGATTATACTGTGCAAACAGACTGAGATCATGTAATTATCTCCATATACACAGCTGTGTCGTATTCCATATTATAAGAACGGGGAATCCCCGATATGCACGGCACGGGGCACAGAGACAGTGCATGGAGAAATGCGAAAATTTCCCCTCTCCTTTTGTGTGATAAATGCATACTATAAACGCATGACCTATATAGCAACTGAAAATATACTTGGATATACTTGGACCACACTTGGAATTATTGAAATCGGGTGAGAATGGCCTGAGAGTTTTTAGATTGGAATCTCAAAAAAATCTCGGCGGACTTTCAAAAGGTAAGCACAGAGTCGGCAGCAGCGACAACTCCGTTCTCTTTAAGTGGCCAGTCCAAGGGCGGCCATTCTACAATAAATAGGGACCAACATGCTGCACAAACAGCTCTCGAGCGCTTAGTTTCTGACGCCTCAATGTCGCAGCTTTGACACTAGCCTAACCCTTTGTACGTCTGACTGTAATAAGGTTGCTGTTTTTTAGATGAAAGTAAAGTGACATTAGCTCATCTCCCGTATGCTGCTCGCGTGGGCCCCACGCGACAAGATATATTTTAATAAAAGGAGAAGGAAAAAAGTCTGTTTGGGCCTCGGGGCCCCCCTAGAGTGGCAATGGGGCCCATGGGTGCCACGCACCCACGCACCCATTATAAATGACGCTAGTGGTTTGTGGGAGAAGAGAACAATTACCTCAATGTAAAAAAAAAAGGAATGAAATTGTATCTAAACTAGAATTAGAATTTGTGTGTGGGTAAAAGGGTGTGTGTGTGTGTGTGTGTGTGTGTGTGTGTGTGTGTGTGTGTGTGTGTGTGTGTGTGTGTGTGTGTGTGTGTGTGTGTGCGTGTGCGTGCGTGCGTGCGTGCGTGCGTGCGTGCGTGTGTGAAAGGTAGCACGTAGCCTGGGTCAGAGTGATATACTGTATACATAGTTCCACACGTGCAGGGAGGTTCACGAGAGCAGGCCGGGAGCCCTATGGAATGGGTCACTGGTGTCAAGGGGGCCCATAACTATCTCACCTATTTGCACTAAGTGCATTCTGAGAATGACATAGTGCTAGTGTATACACTGTATATGTACATAACCACATTAGCCCCAGTAGCTCTATTTTGGTCATGCTGTTATGGGATGGTATTCTCAGAAAATAGGACCAGGTCCTTGTTGGAGTTGACTCAGTTCCACAGATAAATTCTGTAAAAACAGCCTGCAAGTTCACGCCATCTTGTAGTGTAGATCAAGGGCTCCATATTGGTTACATGTAGAGATGGCAGATATTATCGGCCCTCCGATATTATCGGCCGATAAAAGCTTTCAAATTTCATATCGGAAAATATCGGTATCGGTATTTACAAACTGGAAATTATGACTATTTACAGAGATGTAGACTCAGCGCTACGGTCATGTTTATACCATTACTTTTGTACTTTACTCAAGTAGGCTACATGTTGAATTTATAGTTGTATGGAATATTTCTAGGCTATAACATGAATTCGTATTTATACTAAATGTTTATTTATATTAAATATTTGTATAGTAATAGTTTCTGTTATTTTTCCACCACTGGAGGCCGCATATATCGGTATCGGTTGATATCGGTTGATATCGGTATCGGGAATTAGAAGTTGGATAATATCGGGATATCGGATATCGGTAAAAAAGTCAATATCGGGCATCTCTAGTTACATGGTTTGTCCCTGACACTGCCCGAAACCTGCAATGAATTCCCTTATTGGTATTTTCGTCACCTTTCCTCTTCCCTTAGCCACTATTCTTTATGCCGACACCGTTCTTTGTAACTGGAGGTGTGGTCATAGGCGTGTTTGTCATGCAGTCCCTTAAGTTGCTAATTTAATCAAATAGATTTGGGAAATAGATAACGGGATTTCAAAGCACCCGCTAACCTATACGAGAAGGCAGCCCCACGTGCGTACGTGCTGTGAGCGTTGGAGATGTACACGTGGAACAGCTGCTGCATCAGTTCAATTCATCTCCTTAATTATTGGTTGTCCTATAAACAGCTGTAGATTGCCTGCTGTCGGTCACTTCCTTGTGTTTTAGGTAACATATATAATATAATTAAATACATTAATTAACTTGTGATGCATTGCGGACAGTTACGTTTTGCTTGATCCCACTTTGTACAGAAGACCTACACGCATTCTATACAGCATCTGAGAGGGTGATGTTTGCAGCCAAAATGTATTTTGAGATGTAAAAAATGGTCCAAAATTGACAGAGATATGAATGATCCTAGTAGGCATAGCAGTAGGAATAAGGCGAATAGATATGCGATGAATTAAAGGCAATGGCAAGACCAACACGGATTGGATGAAAGCTAAAAACGTCCAAACCACACCTATGCATAATGTAACGGGTTAAGGCGGTGTTTAAGGGAGATAAGATGGTAATGAAAATACCGACTTTAGTGTGGGAACGCCTCTTCCCCAATGCTAAATGCCCTAATTGCGTATAACGGCTGATGTAACCAAAATGGAGCCCCTAGTGTAGATCGGCTATTTTTACAATGCTTGCCTCTAAGGGACTTTTGAGTGAAGAATATTGCACATTAATCTAATCGTTTGGGGACTCCCCCCAACATGCAAACAAATAATTTAGAGGCCATCCTGTGGTACCAACCCACACTTTGGGAACCACTGTACTAAACAGTACATACATGAAAGGCCCACAGTGTGTGTGAAGTGAAGGGTCATACCAGATTATGAGAACTTGTAAATGTGGGGTGACTTTTTAAGGGCCTCTCTCTGTCTCTCTCTCCTCTCTTTTGCTCACTTGCTCATGTGCATAACACTGGGGAACTCTCAGGGCCAACAGTATTTACTGGGAAGTTAAAACATCTACAAGATTCCATGAAGAAAAGAGGCCTCAATGGGACGATTAACAGAGGAGGAACAGGGGCAGAGATGGCACACATTAGGGCAGTGGTTCCCAGTCTTTTTTAGGTCAGGAGTCAAGACCCAAAAGGGAAATTACACATTTGCCCTCGACACAAAAAGGTTTGAGAACCAGAATTCGGAAATATGTGAACTTGCTTTTTTAATCAACTATCCAGAAAGAAAGGGAGAAAGGTAGGAGGTGGTCCCCGTCTAAATCATGCAGAGGTGTTAACTAAAGGGAGCCTTATGAATCTTTTTTAACTCTTGACTGTGCATACTGGATCTCTATACTGTACAGTATATACTATACTGTAATGTATATATAAAACAACAAAATGTCTCAAAATGTTTCAAACTGACTATCTACAATGTAGGTAGTCAGTTTGAAACACGTAGAATCCACATGTTGTGTAGACAGCAAGAATAGTCAAAAAAGTCACTACCACGCAGGCAGTTTAAAAACAGTACTGCTGCAGAGTTGAGTTCTTAAGTTAAATGGGTCCTCCCTGTGTGAGGAGAGACCAAGAGCCCTAGTAGAGGACGGACAGTCGGACACTTATCTGGGTCAGCGGGGTGTGTTCTCTAGAGGGACAAGTGACTGTAGCCCTTAGTAAGGGTGTGTGTTCACAGAGGGGACAGGTGACTGTAGCCCTTCATGAGGCACTTTTTGTTTAAGCACAAAGAAAAGTCAAGCTCCAGCGCTCTTCAATGTGAAACAAGGCAAACCTGGGACTGTCATGTTTACGCCGGGGACTTAAATGATTGTCACGCTTTTGGTTTCACAGTAGGACAATCACAGGTCTTAGAGGATGAAATTCAAATAAAGGACGTTATATTATATTAACCACTTGAACCCAAGGCAACCAAGGATCCTGGGTGGGGACATTAACCAAGGTTTGCCGATCTACCATGCCACAATATGTTGTGTATATAATATATATATATATATATATAAATAACATAATTCATCACTATAACATCAAGTACCTCTAGTCTCACTGAAGACAGATAGACGGACAGACAGACCTAATACATTCTCGAAAATAGTTGACCTATGAGCTCTCGATGAGAGCTTACAGATTTCCAGCAACAACATTTGTGTATGAATCGGACCACAGACGGATGAACAGACAGGCAGACAGCCTGACAGACAGGATAGTTACCTGCCAGTCCAGCAGACAGCATGTGCACTTGCGTAGAGTCAGGATCCAGCACTCCATTCAGCTTCTCCTTGGCTGTGGAATAGGCTGCAAAGTAGATGGCCCTGCAACAACACAACACAAGAAGCATGATGTATTATTTAGCAGTTGTATTGTGTGCACATGTTGTGCATGCGTGTGTGTACAAGTGAATGTGTGACTACACCACCCTGACCCAAAATGGCCAGATTTAGCAGCAGATCTAGACATTCACTGTCAGGAATTAGTTAACACTCGCTTTGGATGCAATATTATACATATCATTTCAAAGTCTATTTTAGCCATTGGCTAAGATAAAGGCTGATTGGAAACACAACTTAGGGCTCACACTCTCAGACAAAAAGTGGGATTCCATTTTCTCCTATATACACAAGTCCTCTCTGTGCATGTCATGGTTTACTACAGTTAGTAATACATAGTTCATACACCGGTGTGTCTTAAGCTAAATTTGCTAATATCTATCCTGACGTAACTTCCACCTGTGATAAGTGCAATAATAGCGATGCAACAATTCATCAATACTGGATTTGCTCAAAACTACTGCTGTTCTTGGGGAGCGTGTTCAATCCTTTATATAACATACTAGACCCAGACACTGTAATAGCTCTCCTTGGCATTGCCAGTAGGGATAATCTCCCCTTAACACGTGCGGAATGTCGCATGGTAGACTTTGCCTTATTACTCGCAAGAATGGAAGGATGCTGCCCCCGCCTGTGCACCAACAGTGGCTTTGCGATATAATGTCCTGTGTCGAGCTGGAGATGTTAAGATTTTTAATTCCGTAGTGTGTCGTGCCTGTACATTTGGCCAGTGCCGAATCAATCAGGAAAAATATTTAAAATACTACTGTATCCGTTTGTTTATTTATTCTTTTTCCTTAATAGTTTCAACCATCCGTGGGATTGTGGGGGGGGTGGGGTGGGATGGGATAGATTTTTCTTTTTTCTTTTAGGTTTTATTTGTATTTTTATTTTATTCTTTAGTTATTTTTGTCACCATGTTCATTTAATCATGGTCAAGTACAGTTCAACCCATGCTTTTGATATGTAATTGTTCTTTTGACTAATGAAGGCAAGGCTATACTTTCATATAACCCATTTTATGTTTGTACAGTATCTGTGACTTGACATTTATATACCTGTGCTGTTTTTTTTTCTGTAATCTTTAATAAAAAGGTTTAAAAACAAAGAACACTAGCTGTGGATGTCCCATAAAGTGTGTTCAAGCAGAGAGAGCTAGGCATCATGCAGTGATGCCTAGCCATATTGCACATCTGCATTTAGTGAAAATTAATTAATTCTGTTATGTAATGTCCAGCTCTGAACAATGACAATGGTACAAGCTGCTCTGTGTGCATGTGAATGATTACATTTACACCCTGTTGCGTACAGATACTTGGTGTATAAATGGGTGGGGGTTCTGTGGTTTAATACTACTGGGGTTGACATCAACTTTTTGAGGCCCCTCGGAGGTAAATTTGCCATTCGCTTGTCAGGGCACAAGAGTTATTATTTTATAATAACCATTGGACCTTGAGAGTGATCCTAAAAATTGAATGGTTAATCGTCGCAGTCATTTAAATTGTGTGACAATTAATAATCAACTAAAATGTGTAATTGTGCATCGCCCACAGGCCTAATGGCTAATGAGTTTGAGTCCAAATCCCATTCATGATGACCTTTGCTGCGGGTCTCTCCCCTTCTCTCTGTCCCTCTTTTCTGTCTATCTTCACTATAACTATCAATAATGGCACAGAAGACAAAAACAAATATAAAAAAAACAGAGGAAAAAATAATGTGTAATTGTGACAGCCCTACTGAACAACATCAACATTTGTCATGAGAACCTGACTTTTGCAGTAGGAAAAGCTGGACACAAGTCAACACAGTTTTTCCAAAGTATTACATTCCTGATTCCAACAACAGACAATGGGAAGCATGCAGCAGCAGAGCTAGAAGCACAGCTGTAACAATCACCTTGCGTAATAATGCTCGACCTATGAGTCAGCCTGGAATAGCACTGGGCACACACACGCACACACACATGCACGCACGCACGCACGCACACACGCACACACGCACACACACACACACAGTAATGCAACAACAACCCAATGTAATATAGCCTAGTCTGTCTGTCTGACCACTGTTGTTGCTTTAGGCCAAAGACCAAAGCCTGAGGGGTGCACACAGAATAAAAGAATATCACAAGCATCTTTACAAGCTCGCAACTCATAGCGCTTCAATGCATTGTGAACTTGTAGGCTGTCTATTGAGAGGGTACACCAGAGCCCACTCATTTCCGCTGAATACCTGCTCAAATCCACACAGTCCAGAGATATGAATTCCATTGCACAAGTCTCTTGACTTATTATTTACTGGCGTGGCATAGCACACAAGGCAAAGGCAATGACGAAAAACAAAAAGTGATAAAGTTTTGAGAGCAAATATCACCAGCTGCTGTGTGTAGGTCTGTCAAAAAGGTTTGTTGTCTTTTCCGGGGAGGTTTTGTTTATTGTATATTAATGTTCCATTAAATTAGTTGACTCTGGTGACATTGCTGCAGTTAAATCTGTTCATGTGAAAACAAGCAAGACATTTTCCCTGTGAGAAAGTAACATTTGGGCTGTGAGACCATGGTATTTTCACTGTGTGTAATGAATTTCATTGTGAACTTCATATAATATGAATCAGGTTCATGCAATGGTAACCATAGACAAAATGCATTGTGGGGAATGTAGTGGAAATTTTCCAGAGTGAGAGAAAACCACCTCATCCATGTTCAAGCTATTAAACCTTGTGAGAACTGGTCCTCAAACATATGAAAGTGATTTGTGACCTCCAGAAAGGAAGATTTGTTAAAAAAAAATCTAAAGGAGATTTTCAAAGACTGCACTTTGTGCTGCAGTGCGAGCATGTACACTGAATCTGCTACGACATAAATGCAGCCAACGCAGATGATCTTTATAGTGGTTTATAACCATGTGATCAAAATAAACACATCTGGTGGAAAGTCCTCCTCTGAACCTCTAATTGCCTGTGATTTCCTCAAATATTGTATAAAAGCACTGTATATAATTGCACTAATGAATTCATCATGTTCTATTCATTTTTATTTACCATATTCATGCTTAAACCATAACATACCTGGAAGGTGCCACGCCCACAAGGTTGGGCCCCAGCCCTCTGAAGAGTGATCGAGGCCCCTCTCTCTCAATGATCAACCTGCAGTCACATAAACATATAGACATTCATTAGAGAATCGCTTAAATGTACAAAGAATTCATTCTTTGACAATAATTATTTAGTGCAGGGTTCATTAACGTGTCATTTGGCTCTGTACATGGACAAATTCATCTGCGGCAAAGATTTGTCTTGGATTATATTTGGATTTGCTGTTTTACTAACATTATAATGTTGAGGTTGTCAGATCAACATATGGAATGTCATAAAATATATTATGCATTTCTAATATTTGGAGAATGGAGATCTTCTATGGATTTTATGAGGTCAGTGTTGTGATTTTCGGTGTGTCTTGGAGACATCACATCACCATACAGGTCACATAAATGGAATACAGTATACATGGTCAATTGGTCATGTATGTCAGACATACTAATTTGATACCATAATAAATGGTATCAAACAAGTGGCCTAATGCATATCACACCAACAGCAGGGGTCCTTAGATTTTAGAAGGCTGAGAATAATCTGTTATATAATGAGAAACCCTTGCTATGTTTAGAACACTGTCTGCCGCCAACGTTGCCTTTGAGAAAATACGATGCCATGTAATAAATAAGTCTGTCTGATCCTAGGCAGGAATACAAGTAAAAGTGCAGAAATTCAACAATATTTCATATCAAAATGTACTTGTTAAGAAGACGTTTTCTCATGTATTACATAGGTGATCTACAAGCTCATAGTGCATCGGCTTGTAGATACGTTTTCAAATAATTGTAGTGGACTAAAAGTACAATATCTATTTACCCCTGACATGTAGTCAAGTAGAAGAAAACGTATTAAAGATTTGGAAGGAAAAGAAAATGACATATGTCAACTAATCACAATACTTAAGTAAATGCACTTAGTTACTTTACACCTCTGGCATAATGTCACCTGGAACCTGATTCGGGGCTTTCCATTTGACCTACGAGATGCATCATGTAGTCTTCCATTGACCTGTCAGTATGTCTTTGTGCGGCAACATTTGGACGGGTTTCAAAAAATCCTGTATCACTCAGATATAATAACTTTGTAACTCTCACGTTTCAACTTGTTGGTAAATGAATGCCCTACTTTGTTGTACAAGACCGTTATAAAAGCTTGAGCTTGTAGATACTGCTATTATTGTATGTTTTATATAAAGTTCTTGAAGCTACAGCAAAGTAGTTAGCACGGCAATATGTCACTTATTTTTGTAATGCAACATGTAATGTTGTACATTGTCTATGGTAGTTATGCTAATAGAATATGACGTACAGTTGGAGTGTTGTATTTGGTCTCCCCATGGGTAGCTTTGTATCGTTCTCCTTGTATGTCCTTCTTTTGTGTGCTTTTTTGTTACATTCCGGTAGCTGCCCTCCATCGTACCACATTATACAGACTGTCTGGAATGTACCCAAAAGCCTGAGTAAACAATACAATTAATACATTTTCTTTTTTCTTTTTTTTCCTTTTTAATTAAATATGACTATAGCCTCTAGATTATTATTCAGTACCTTGATGTTGTTTGTTTGTTTTTACTTTTGCTCTATTGTACAGTGTTGTGCAATAAGATAAATGAAATGTGCTATAGGAATAAAGATAATTTGCATAATGCTTAAACAGCAAATCCCCATGTGTCTCTCTACCCACTGCTTTACCTGTTTAACCTGTGTGGTGTGTGTTTACAGTAAACTATGATGTTGTACTGTTACTGTACTGTGTGGAGTGGGCAAAAAATAACATTCTACTGTAATAGTTGACCTTGTCTTGTTATTTTCCTTCATTTTTAATTGCTAAAACAGGAAAGCATGTGTGTCATTTTAAATCTTGGGGTACTGTTATTTAGCAATTACTATAAAAATAGCAAATGTGTCAGTAACTTGTTTGTATATCATTAGTTGGTGCAAACAACAGACATGCAATTGTTAATTGCAATTATGTGTGTGACAATTAATCAGCATTTAAAATTTTGAAATTTGAATAACAGCCTTAATCACTCAGCCCTACAGTATATTTTCTCTGTCTCTGGAGAAACTGTCTCATATTGTGCATACTGGAGCCATTACTGTGCATCACTGCCTTTCCCCCTATGCCTTTGATTCACTGTATGTTACAATCTCTGCTTCGTCATTCATCATTCATTATTTGCAATATTATTGCACAGCACTCACTCGACAGAGGCAATGTGCATAAATAAGGTTTGAGCTGTGTTGAGTCATATGATGCCTTTGATATCTATCTAGAGTGGGAGGACTAGAATGCTGAATGCGGTATGAGGTCGGACTGACATGAACAGACTATTATGGGATGTGGAACAGACACTGTAGCCTTGCTGTGTCACTGTAGCAGCCATGTGCTCCCATAATAGTCCAACAACGAGCAGAGAACAGTAACAAATTGCAGTTGCTTTCGTACTTTGTTAGTACATTGTTTTAACCCAATTAAGCCCTGAGATCCATCCCACTACTAAAATTCTTTCCCAGTTTTAAAATGTAACAACAAAATGTAATTTTCCTCTTCCACAGCAGATTTGATTCCACGTCATTATATGGCCATACCCAACAGTGCACAAAATTTTCACTTTTGTGTATGTTTATATCAATTTTTTTAAGTACTTCATGTAAACAAAATTGTTCTACGTGATGACGCAACCACTATCACATCAATAAAAGCCTAAGCCAGTAGAAATTAAGCTGACTATTGTTATCCAATTCCTAAATCGCACTCCACAAACACAGGTGCCTTGATTACAGTCAGAAATACTGCATTTGTAATCCCATTCTGGCATCCAGACAGTGTATTGCTCGGTTTACATCTGAACACATTGTATGGTAGAAATAAGCTATATAGTATTAAAGTGGCAGAGCAGTATAGACCATGCCTTGCTCTGCCATGGCCTGTACCAGATGATCAGGTGGGATCCATATTAAGAACTCAAACGTTTCCGGTTCATTCTACCTTTAACATACTCAACCCTTGCTTTAGTGGACTAACAAAGTGTTTGATTGAAGCCAAGCTTACATTGTATAGTAAAGTATAGTACAAACTACAGAGACAATATATTCAAGTGTAAAAGCAGGTCAGACGAAGGGTGTAGTGATAAAAACACGTGAGCAGTGACAACAACAACATGCTATACACGTGACCACGATCCGCTCCATGACCGTCAAATGCAGAGGATATTGGATGCAAAGCACAGATAATGTGTCAAGTTTTGGTTATCAGGGGTCCCCAGGTCAAAAAGATTGAGAAACACTGGACTAATCCATACAGGGATAGAAAGTTAAGTAACTACTGTATTGTTATAGAATATAGAATATGACTCTGGTTAAGTAGCCTTGTACCACTTGTTTGATTTATTTATGTATTTATTTTCAGTTTGAGAAACACTGTGGCTGTGCTACACAAAATGGAATGGAGTCTTCAGTAGCACCTGCGTAACACCTGTGAAGGAAGTAAGAACAAGGTCCAGTGTCTTTCCAATATGGCTGCTGTGCAAATTACCTATTGCAGTCATGCTAACATGACATGGACTGTGAAAAACGTGTCCATGACATGTGTAAAGAAAGTGACATAGTTGTTTCATTGTTGGAGTCAGACCACCTAACTATGTTACCAAAGCCTCACGTGCAGCAGATTCTCTCACGAAGTTGTAAAGACCAAAGTCACTCTAGATAGACCGTGGCTAACGTCAAAGAACAGGTAGGTTTACCGGTGACCCAAATTGCTACCATTTATGGTGAGGACTAGACAATAATCTCTGGTCCTTGTCTTAACATGTTTTTTGGTCAATAACCAAAGTCCCTTGAACTGTAGAAATATTAGTGGGAATCTATGACCTGCTTTATGGACCTCTGATGCTATTTATGCCTACATCACGCAATGGTGCCACGTGCCACTGTCGCTCATGACATGTTCACGTGCACGTGAACATTCACACAATTGAAAATAAATGCCTCAAATGTTCAGGATGGGGGGTCCCCCCAGTTCAAATGTGGGATTGAGGTATATGCACAGAGAGAGTAAGCAAACTTCTTCCATTGAGACAGGGTTCATATGGCCCCTAACGGGTGTGTAACTATGAAAGTATACACATAGAACTAAATGTACAGTGTCAGCCCTGTCTTATTTTAATCATGTATTCAAATACATTATTAATTTGGGGGTCCTTTACATGAAGATGTTTGAAAACCACATAATTATGTAGGTCATAAGTGTCCTACTTACTGTAGTGCATGTGATGACATGTTTTACTGTCTGAGTCAGCCAGTGTTTACACTGATAATGTGGGATATCTACTGCTAAATGAATATCTCGCCTGCACATGACATTATACGCACAAGGAATTAGGAAAGGAACTAGATTCTATCTGTAGTTATTTTATTGCTGTTGTCCTTGAACTAATTTACCGCCGGAATCGATTCTCGCTGCACTTAAGATTATGCCACATCGTTTCAGCCGGACGTTTTGTTTTGAAGAACCAAATTCATGACCACTGCACAGGAGAATTAAAATCGTCTAGGCTATCTTGAGCCTGCGTGCTTGCCCTGGTCACTGAAGCTGCCATGGTTTATGGACAGGTGGGAACCTATCCATCTGGCATCATTCTCTCATTGGTGAGAGTCTGACTTTGACTGGAAAGAATGCATGTCAACCGTGACACAATTAAGCTCCATCTGACCATGACCCACTTACTATGGATACTATAGTGGCCTACTGGCCTACAGTGGTCTGAGAGGACCCCTATACGGCCAGTGAAGGGGTTCCAGGTGGTTGCGACTCCCCAGTCCAATCGGTTAAAAATATAGCATCTTAAATTGCCCATCAGCAAGATCACAACTTGGCTATTTTTGAAATGTTTTGAAAACTCTGTTCAAAATATGGGTCCATAGGGTCAAATATACACAGTATAAATGTGGATGTCTTGTGGTGAATATGTTTGGGAACCACTGCAATAGAAAGCAACACCTCTTTATATGAAACTAATCCTTCACAGGGCAACAAAAACTGAAAAAGTGCCATTTTCAGCTTGCGACACGAGCACGCAGCCACGCAACAAAGTATAAAGAAGTCTTCAGGTAGCAGAGTATGGAACAGTGGTGGGAAAAATAAGTACTTGTTTTACGTGTAATTAAAATTACCAATGCTGCAACATACAAATACTATTTTACTAGTTTTACTAGTAAAAGAGTACTAGTATTACTATTACGTCTGAAATTCAATATCTCTAATATTGCTAACAAAATAGCAATAAATTGCATCTCAACACATAACTGTTGCCTTATCACAACAATGGTTGGCACATTCACGTGCAATTAAACACTATTGCAGTCAAGCATTAAGGTACAATTATCTCAAACATTTTTGTGCCAAGGACCCCCAAAATGATAGGTATACTTGTCCGCAGATATTGAGTTATCTGTGATCCTATGCCACATATCAGATGGCAAAACAACACTATATGAACGCAGTTCATTGAATAATAAAAAACAGTCAGTCACCCCACATTGTCATCTGAGTCAAGGTGCAAAGATCAGGACTGAGTAGCTTTCCTGTACCAACGAATCTCCCTGGGATAATCAATGACACATTTATGACTTACTTCCTGTGCTGATCAATACAGCAATATTACGTACTTGATATGGCCCCTCCGTTCACAGGATGTTAAAAATGTAAATAGTGTAGTACACTCATATTTACATGCTATTATCCAAATGACCTGAGTCATTTTATGATGTCCTTTTCCAGTTCCTTTTGTATATGCTTTATAGTTTAAACGCAACACGCTACGAACACAATGGCAATGGTGGCAATTAAAAGGTGACTTAACCCTTTTTCAACTCGTATTCATATGGTAGGTCACAAATGCTCAAAATAAAGTTGTACGCACTTAATGCACTGGGTAGGTCTGTCAGAACCTGTAAAATCACTGTGAGCTTTGAGATTTGAAATACAACAGCAGAGTAAAACATAAAATACAGTATGGCAGGGCTTGACACTAACACTTGCCCGCGGCAAGTAAAAAAAAATGGTGGAGCAAGTGAAGACTGCTATCTGGTTGCCCGATCGGGCAAGTGTGCAACTTAGTGCACTACAACACAACATGACGTCTTGAAGGCAGTCATTACACTCTACCTCTGTGTCTTTCCCTGCTTTCTAGCTATCTTTACCTATCTCTCTCCCAGGTCCATTTGGTTCCAAACTATCATTTTGCTGGGGTCAGGGACCACTGGGTCTGTGACCACTATGGGCTAATTAAGATGATGAATTTTAACTCTTGAGAGTGTAAAAATGAAACCAAATGGACCCGCAAGGGTCCATTTGGTTTCATTTTTACGTTCTCAAGAGTTACATCTGGTTAACCAACTTAGCTGGGGACCACCTGGAACCCTCTCAGGGACCACTGGTGGTCCCCAGACCGCCTGTTGAAAACCCCTGGTTTAAAGCACCCAAGTAGGAAGTAAACTTAAATGCAAAATTTACAATATATTTTTGGGGGGCAAGTGACCATGATTAGAACCTGACTTGCACTTGCCCGATGTGTCAACCCCTGTATGGTGTTTGAGTAAATGTACTTCTAGTCACTGCGTACTCACTTGAGGCAGTGCAGGGGTCCGGGCGTGGCCATGCGGGCCACGCCGGCCCCATTGACAGTGCTGAGGTGAACCTCAGAGATGTAGAGCAGGTTGACCGTGGACGACTGTAGCCTGGTCTTCACCACCTCCAGAGGACAGGTCAGAATGGCTCCCACCGTACCCCCACATCTGGAACACACAGGACAAAACATGTTTAATACACACATGCAATGCCTATTGTCACGGCTGGGAAATACAAATGCAAGCTTGTAGATCAGCTATTTCCATCAATTCAATATCAATATTTTAGGTGTGTGTTAACATGCATGCACATACATGTACACTCTCTACACTTAGCGCAGGCCTGGCCAACCTGTGGCTCTTGAGCCTCATGCGGCTCTTTGGCTGGTTTCATGCGGCTCTTAAAGGCCTTTCACATGACAAGTGTCAAAATTGCTGGGCCTGGCACAGCCATTCATTCCCTATATTATAATTATAAAATCGATTTTGTGCGTGTGAGCTCACAATGTTATATTTTTGTTGGTGGAACTGGTTCAACTGAGAGTTTGTGTGTGAGACAGTGCACACAATGGTAATTATTGAAAATAACTGGCCTACATAATCCATCCATTTTAAACAGGTTATCCGAAGTCGGGTCGTGGGGGCTAGGAGTCATTATCATGTTGGTGTGTGACGTTTACAATAAATCTGGCTGAGCAGAGGTCTGTGTGTGTGAGAGAGGAAGGGATGGGGTGATGTTCATGTGTGTCCATCTGTATGATGTGGCTCTTTGCAGTAACACAGTGAAAAACGTGGCTCTTAGTCTGTGACCGGTTGGCCACCCCTGCTCTACACATTCTGATATGAATCATTGCTATAGAGAGTGTGTTCAGTAAGAGGAGTCTCACATTCTCTCCAGCTATTCATTAGACAGCAGGTGGGAATAACAATCAGGATATGACAAAGATATGTACAGACAAAAATGGAATTTGAATCTATATTATTGAACAAACACACTATAGAATGATCTTACTCACTGTAATATGTAGTTATGAACACCTATTTCGGCAAAGAAGGAATATCGCTTAGTTACTTCAAAACACTTATATAAATAAGTACTTTACCAGTAAAAGCATGTTAAAAGTACCTTTAAACCTCAAACTTTTCACCGATTATCAATCTACAAGCTCACAACACTTTGATCGGATATTTTCAAGAATAATAAGGGTGCTATGCTATATATTCATGTGGTTAGCCACCTAGCCATGCGCTGTCAAGTTCAATGGATATGTACATGCAGCACTGTGTGTATGTGTGTGTGCACAGTTGCTCTCTGCAGCTGCCTCCCAGACAGGCACAACCTTTGGCCTACTTTGAGCTAACTTTATGCTGCATGCCACCCATGTGTGTCTACTGTGTAGGTGTGTGTGTGTGTGTGTGTGTGTCATGATAATCTATTTTAAAACAATATTTTCAGATCATTACTCTGTATTGAATTATACACTCTTGCGGCCTGCTGGTATCAGAATTTGAGTTACAAAGAACCCCTTTACAGAAATGTGGCCTGTTGTACCTGCTTGGATTATACAGAGAGTGAGCCTACACTGTGTTGCTGTTTGCTCAGATAAATATGTTTGGATACGGGAGGCTATTTCAAGGAAAGCAAGACTGGCTGGTGGCTGATAAGGGTGAGAGAAACAGGCAGACAAAGACAAATCCCTTAGTAGTCTAACTGGTTCATACCATAACTTTCACTATAAAGCTGTGCACCACAAGTTATTCGGATATATTAGGAAACTAGCTGTATATAATTTTATTTAACTCAAATATAGAGTAAGAGGTGAGTTCCAAATTGCTTTGTATTCTTAGAGTACACATCTACAATGTTGTCTGCTCATGCATTTGCGTCATAGCATTCACTTGTTTATACCGTGCGTCTGTGAGCTGGAAATGAAGGTTCTATTTAATCATCTCTAATATAAGATCTAATATAAGATCTACAGCCTTGTCGCACTTGTAGGTCTATTTCGTAACATTTAGAATTCTACATGTTTTTGGATGTCTAATATTGATGTGTTAATGTGGAAGTGAACCATAGCAATACCACACATTAACTAACCTAACCGGTAGACTGTCGACATCTCAGCACATGCTGACAGTCTGAGTCTGAGAACACAACAGTGTTGTGCGTCATCCGCATCAGTACATTCGTAAGAATTCGTAAGAATAGAATAGATCAGTGGTTTTCAACCAGTGGTCCGGGGACCAGCAGTGGTCCTTGAAAGGGTTCAATGTGGTCCTCAGGCTAAATGATGGCTAGTTGGTTAACCAGATGTAACATTTCAAGTCAACTCATGTTTGACTGTTTTGTTTCAGAAATGTAGCCTGCATTGTGGACAAATGCAAAATAAATCCTTAGTTTGGGGTTCTGTGTGGCTAAATGTCATCAAATGGTGGTCCGTGGCTCAAATTCTGAGTAAATAGTGGGCCCTGTATCGAAAAGGTTGAAAACCACTGGAATAGATCATCTACATCTACAAACATGTGACAGCACGTCTCCATACACTCACCCTCCTGCGAACAGATGCACCAGTGTTTCCCTCTGGCTCATACTGCACGTAGCATGTCCCTTCAACACACACAGGACAGGGGACACCCGGGCCGGGGAACACGCAGGCTACGCGCCGACCCCTCGATCTGGCAGACCTTTCGATCGCCAATCGATCAGTAAATAAATCGGGAGATCGTGCCGATGAGTCCGGAGAATGCAGCGTCGATTGCGCCGTACGCGACGAACCACTAGGGCCCGAAGAACCCTTTCTCTCTCTTCCTCTCTCCCTGACTCCGTCTCTCTCTCGCGATGCGTTTTCCTTCACTCAAAAACAGCAGTAGAAGATTTGGAATCAACGTTTTGTTCCGCGTGCAGTATAATATTGCACTACAGTGCCAGTGCGTGCGCCTGTGTGTGTATGATCGCCGCCGCCGCCGAACACTGCCAGTGTGAGACAGAAAAGGGGAAGCTGCATCGTACCGTATTTACTGTACAAGCATAGGGGCTATCAAACACGCCTCGCCATTGGTCGAGCCGCACCGGCGTCGACGTCACGCATGCCCCGCCCCGCCCCCAATCACGCTCTGTTCACATGATAATAATAGTGAATTATGGTGAATGAACCACCCGCTCGTGAATGAACCAGACAAGGCTCTGGAGTGAACCCGTTAACGTGCAACCTTTGCGTTGTATGTCGTCATACAAAGGCCTATATAGGCTACTATCTACTAGGGTAGGCAACCTTAGGCACGCACGTGTACCAACCTTGGCACTTGGCACGTCTTTTGCACTAGTGAACTCTCTGACTGGGAGATATGGCGGCTTGAAAAGATGGAAATGTTTTCTTCTTCTTCTTCTTGAGGCTGAGGATGAAGCTGATTATTAAAGGGGAAGTCCACCCATTTTCAGCATTCTAATATGTCATTAGTATATCCTAGAGGTGTTGGGTGGACATGATAAAAAAAAAAGTTCCCCCATTCTGTGTTCCCAAGAAATGTAGGTCTGAAGAAAACCACTAACATGGTGAAACATCTTGATGGCATCATCACCCGTTAGGGTTCATTTGGTTGCATTTGTACGCTCTCCGAAAGAAAATTGAAAATGGGTGGAATTCCCCTTTAAGAAACGGTTAATAAAATAACAATCAAGAAAATAAAACATGACTTTTTAATTGTGACCATAGGTCACAGGCAGCTAAGAAAACCTGCACAAGGTGTATGCCAAGATGACCGTCTGACAGCTTGTGAGTGACAGGCCACACACACACACACACACACACACACACACACACACACACACACACACACACACACACACACACACACACACACAGCCAATACAGAACTAATTCCATATGTTGAACTGACCTCATCAAACCCTAAGATCTATGCAGCTGCTGTTCTGATATCCCATATGTCTATATTACCTCATCAAATGACACATTTGCCCAGGAACCCAAACGGTGAAAATAGCAGATCTACAAGCATGTCGTTTCATGCTGCATTGACAGCTTGTAGATTGGCTATTTTATACTTTTGATGTTTATTCATGGAATATCATATTCCATTAATAAACATCAAGTGTACTGTATATCTGAGATTTAAAAATATACTGTTTGGGAAGCAGATGCCAGATAGACCTGTATGTGAGCATGAGAGAACAGTGGGTGCATTGAGGTGATCAGCTGACATTAGGCTGTCTGTCTATCTTTGTGTGTGAGGAGATTATTGAATTGACTCTTAATGGACATTCACATAGTGCAGGGGTAATTGAGAGCACGTTTTCGATAGAGTTGGGAGTCATGTGCACAGAAGATTTCTTCCCTAATGTGGAACCATCAAACACAATCAAATGGCATACATGTTGCTCCCGTACTGAGTAGTGACTATGCACGCTTTTAACAGTTTGTAAAAGCGTAATGCTTTTACACTACACTGCTCTCTTTAGTCAAAAGTGAACAATTTTATTCAGGAACCATGAGAGATAAGTGAGACCTTTTAAACCACTTGATAACTACATTTCTGTTAGAAAGATTTTTTCCCCCCTGCAAACTATCTTCTTTTCTACATGCAGTGGAATCTCTGACATGGATCAATATAAGTAGGTCAATATCTGTTGGGTTAAGTCCAAACCTGAACTAAAATAGCTCTTGCTCCATGTGTGGTGAAAACTGCTGCACTCTATCCCCATTAAACTAGTTCATTCCTACCTCTAATCAAACTCCTCAGTCATTATACAACAAAATTGCCCTCAATACACAGTAGCACGTTTTTCATGTCAAGGTCTCCCACACATTCTGGAGAAGACCTTTGTCTAAACAACAAATAAAAGTTTAGAAAAGTTATTGTTATTGTGTTATTGTGTTACGAGCTGTCCAACATCTTTTCTTTGAAACCACAGGACCACCACAACGACAAATTATGCCCAATGATGATCGTCTTTTGATTTACTTCTGTATTCAACATGACATCTATGTAAACACACACAGGTCATCGACAGCTAAGCATTTCTCTCAGAAATGCCATGAAAACATTTGAAGCAGAAATAGATCATGCAGAATTGATTCTATTTGACTATTCAACTCGCACCGTTGTTCCACTGTGTTGCAGCTGGGCAAACAGCCAGCATGACACTTTCATAACACTAAGCAAAAAGATACCTTGTTTTGTTTTGTTTTGTTTTGTTGTGTTCTGGGTCAGTTTACTAAGCATTGATTGAAAAATACTGTATACATAATACACAAATAAATAAATACGCATTATCATGAATCCAACATATTTGTCAAAAATATCTTGTATGAACAGAAAAACATTGATTGTTCTGTCAGACAAGCCTATGGAGCTACACAGAATCTATGAAAACGTCTGCATCATCTTCATCATCATTTTTACTGTAGTGGGGGTGGTCCCTGCCCTTCTTCTCAGATAAGGGGTCCTTGGTCTGATGTTGAAGACCTCTGATTTAAAGCATCAATAGTTTGGTACACAGTGTTTTTATGTAAGGATCTAATAACTGACACACTGCTTTGAATTTCTATCAACTGTCTGGTCAGATGATATACAGGAGTAACCAATCTATGTGAATAAGTTATGTAAACTGTCTGTCTGTGCTTGTCTGTTTGCCTTTACAGCTTCTTAACCCTGCATGGTAAAGGAAAATATTCATCCAGTCTAACCAGAACTAATGGCATGGCAGACTTTCTGTGTGGGTAGGTTGTAGGTGCACAGCACGTGTGGCTGTGTGCGGTGCCCATAAGCATGTCTGTGTGTCTGTATTAAGAGTCCACTAACATGCATCTCATGACACCCCAAAACACCACAGTCACACACACACACACACACACACACACACACACACACACACACACACACACACACACACACACACACACACACACACACACACACACGGATCGCTCAAGTCTCATGACATCCATTGGACTTTGACCAATTGTCTGTCCCGTTTCAGGCAGGCCAGCTAATGACAAGCATAGCCCAGCAGCGTTAGTGTGTGTCTAGCCTCGACACCCAGGCTTTCATTTTCGTCCACGTTGCGTGAAAAGGTGTGTCTAATAGGTCTGTAGTAAATACAGTCAGGGCTTGACACTAAGACTTGCCCACTTGCCCGGGGCAAGTAAAAAAAATGGTGGGGCAAGTGAAGACTGCTACCTGGTTGCCCGATCGGGCAAGTGTGCAAATTAGTGCACTATAACACAACACAAGATAAATTTGAATTGAAGGCAGTCATTGCACTCTACCTCTGTGTCTTTCCCTGCTTTCTAGCTATCCACAATTCCAGGCTGGATTTGGGCAACAAAACAGGCAAATTAACATGCACATCAAAATGATTAATCTTCTACATTCTCTAGTCTGTAGACCTGGGCTAATTAAGATGATGAATTTTAACTCTTGAGAACATAAAAATGAAACCAAATGGACCCTTGCGGGTCCATTTGGTTGCATTTTTACACTCTCAAGAGTTACATCTGGTTAACCAACTTAACTGGGGACCACCTGTTGAAACCCCTGGTTTAAAACACCCAAGTAGGAAGTAAACTTAAATGCAAAATTTACAATATATTTTTGGGGGGCAAGTGACCATGACCTCAGGGCAAGTAGAAGCTGACTTGCACTTGCCTGATGGGCAAGTGCCTCGGAGACCTTAGTGTCAACCCCTGACAGTAACAATGAATTGCCACTTAAAATGGTCAAATATTGTTTGTTTGTTGGCAAAGACTGTGACAACAAAATTGGAGTAGGGTAATAATAAAATAAGAAACACGTAAAATAATGAATTTGTTTCATGCCAAAGCAATAACAGTTGTTACAAATTACAATATAAAAAAAACATTCTTAAATGATTAATTTAGAGGCGCCTGGCTTCCCAGTTCTTTGTGAGGTACAACAAATGCAATATACAAATCAGTACAAAAGGAATACCATTTTTTACTTATTTATGTATTTTAATTCAGTACAGAAACAAAGCAAAGGGATTTGCAAACACAATACAAGTCACAGGATTTGAGACAAGTTGAGCCAAAAAGTACTTGCCTGTACTTCATACAATGTGGGGTTATTTTTTTATTTTTATATATTTTTTCATTTTTATTATTTACTGGAGTGAAGCTCCACTACATCTCAGAGGCAAACATAGACTTTTGTAACACTAGTCATTAGAAGTTATGTTTTCTGAATTGATACTTTTAATTAAGTAAAAACAAAAAATATGAGTACTTTTTGCTCCTCTGACTGTTATTCTCTGTCTGGATCTACTGAAGGATCCAGTGACTGTTCCCTGTGGACACAACTACTGCAGTTAGTGTATTGAAGGATACTAGTCAAGATGATGCAAGAGGAACATTTAGCTGTCCACGGTGCAGATAGCAGATACTCCTTCATCTCAAGACCCGTTCTGAAGAAAAGCATGACATGATGGATACTGTTGAGGACAGGACTCCAAGATTTTAGTCCTGAGCTATGCTGGACCTGGAGATGTGGCCTGTGATGTCTGCACTGGGGGAAAAAACGAAAAATGAGCTTGGCAATTAATGAAAAAATATTCTATAAGATGATATAGGATTCCCTCAATTTGATACTGACCCGTCTGCAGGTACTTCAAATCCAGCAGCAAATCAAGGAGAAACAGCGCCCTCAACCGTCTATCTCGAGAGACTACAAACTAAGTCTCTGACACTCCTCACACCACATTCCAACCCCTCCATGCTGGGTTTGGATGTTTGTGTGGTGGAGTGGAGACACCTCTGAATTGTTTGTCCTCTAGTAGACCTTGTTTATTTCCATTGATTCCACAATAGTATGTTCAATTTATCAACTGTGTGTGTGTGTGTGTGTGTGTGTGTGTGTGTGTGTGTGTGTGTGTGTGTGTGTGTGTGTGCGTGCGTGCGTGCGTGTGTGTGTGTCCAACTGTCCACCATGATGCAGCTGCACATCAATGTAATCAGAGACAGGCCTCTCTCTGCCTGGCTTCAACCTTCAGCCAAGGTCTTTTCTCACATTCTTTAAGTAAAAGCACAAAAGCATTGGTATAAATGTTTTTGAGGACGGGTGAATTCACTTGGATCTGCTTTAGTGAAATCTGTTTTGGGACCACCATAGGTCAGGGTTGCAAACTTATACAAAATGTCAAGAGTGGGAAACTAGTGTCTTAATGCGTTCGGCCGGCGCCCGAAGGGCGACGGACGGATTTTTTTTTTTTTTTTTTTTTTTTTTTTTTTGTGGATTTAGCCTATTTTAACAATAATTTGTAATCTTGATAAGACTGATGTCTTCACCTCCCTGCCAGCTGTTCTTCATGCAATGTCAGCCTCGTTGTGCCCTCTCTCCTGGTTAGTGTATATCATGGGGACACCAGCCACACATTTATTTTCCTGGCTTCATAATAGACAACCATTCCCAGTTTTGGCCACAAAGGGGACCTTTGACCCTTGCCTTGCTAAATACCACAAACTCCACAATCAAACTGAGTCTCTATGACAAGACTTAAACAACACTTCAAGGAACAGTCACCCCTTTGGGGTCCAGTGGCTGTCAGAAGGTGGTGGTCACTGGTCACACATTGACGGCCTCTATCAGTGTTGTAGTGGTACTTTTAGAAGTGGGGGGACGCCTGTTAAAGGGGAATTCCACCCATTTTCTTTTTTTTTTCTGAGAGTGTACAAATGTGAACCAAATGGACCCTAGCGGGTCCATTTGCATTATCAAAACACAAATCCCAATATTGTAAAATGTTCCTACGGCAAAGCTACCAGTCCACTCCATGCTTATTTTCTTTTCCCTTTTAAACACACACACACACACACACACACACACACACACACACACACACACACACACACACACACACACACACACACACACACACACACACACACACACACACACACACACACAAACAATGACTCGGTTATTGCATGTTGATTAACATGCATGTATCATTCACATTAAACTCCTTAAAGTGCTTGACATGAAACTTGAAAACACATTCAATCAAGACTTAAAAACAACAAAAACAGTCATTTAGTGCTCACAGAGATCTCCATACAAATAATACTGTAAATAAACGTTAGTGCAATTAGTACATTAGTGCCCAGTGCCCAGCATTGCCTTTTGAGGGCATATTTAATACTCTGTGGATTGAAATAGTTAATTTAGCAATTAGTCAATAGAGGCTGTTGGTTTATGGGGTATTACCCTTGCGGGTCCATTTGGTTTCATTTTTACAATCTCAAGAGTTAAAATATGCATCATCTGAATTAGCCCAAGTCTACACAACTAGAAGATGGACAAAAGCAAAAGAAATCTTTAGTTTTGGGGTCTGTGGGGCCAAAATGTCCTCAAGTGGTGGTCCGTGGCTCAAATTCTGAAAAATGGTGGTCCCTGGCATCAAAAAGGTTGAAAACCCCTGCTCTAAAGTAATGCAATCAATCAATAAGTTACTAAGAATACTATGCATACTACTACTAGATCTGTGTTTTCTAGGCAAAACCAGTGCATCTGGGATTCTAGGCTCTGGGCAAAACCTGGGCAAAACACAGTGCATGGGGGTCTGGTCACGTGACCATGCCATGATCAGCTGACAGGATGCTAACACAGTTAGCTCACAGCCACAGATCAGTACCAACAACCATCACAACAACATCATCAGCTGTTGTTGTTGTTGTGTTCAACCATCAACTCCACCAATCCTCAAAACAAGCCCATCAGTGTAAACACTAAAAACATTCAAACCTCCTGGTTGTCATGGAGACGGCAGCAGGGCGGTACCGGGGGGCGCCGTGCACTGGAATCAGTGATATCTCGGGATGGATGTTGGCTTCAAGACCAGGTTCAATGTCATGCTAACGGGATAGCTGATGCTATAGCGGGCCAGCGCGGAGAGGAGAGCGGGGAGGAGAGGAGCTCCTCCCGGGCCAAGAGGACTCTGATCTCCAGGCGAGGTGAGTCTACAGCAGTGTCAGTGCACTAAACACACCTGCCCAAACTCTTAGCTCAACACCCAAAAGAGTAATTAGACGTTTCGTTTGCGTCTGTAGGCTGCCTCGTATAGTGGTACCCAAACTGGTGAAAATAGCAGCTCTACAAGCTTACAGCGTTGCAAGCTTGCAGGTGTGCTATTTTCACCGTTTCTTAAACATGTTTTTTTTTATTTAATGTAGTGATTTTCTTTATTATTATTTTTTTAATTATGAAATTATTATATCAGAATATTAAAATATAGGTGCCCACACCTTACTTTTATTTCATCCTAAATTACTGAGCCACTACACTCTGCATTTCTTAATGTTAATCTGTGTTGTTTATGTTTTTCGGTTATGGTGAGTGAGTGTGTGAGTTCAGTTACTTAGTAATAAGCCTTTACTCATTTACATCTCATCTTGGTTGCACAGCTGACAAACTTCACAAAGCCTTGAAGCTTGGCTTTCATGGAGGTTAATGTAGTTCTGGACAATGAGCAACTTCCCACCCCTCAGGTTGCCGGTTTTTATGTTTATCAGTTGAATAGTTCTTAACATATGTAGGAGACAGACCATCACAGAGATTGACACATTACGATATGTTATTACGATATGTTATGATTTTGTTGTTGAAAACCTGTCTGAGGTAAGTTTAGGCCTACATGGCTATTATTCCTTTTCAAGAATAAAAGCCATACTTCACAGCATTGACTTGTGGTTACATTTAAATGTTGGCGCTCTTTTCGTGCTCATTATTCCCTGTTTACTTACCAATTAAATAATTCCAAAGACGTGGAGTGCGATATAGTCCTCTAGTTTCATATCCATGTGAAAGTTGTGGCACAAAACGCCTATTTAGTCAAATATCTCCACTTTTCACAAGACGCACACAGACATCTCTCCCTTCGGGCAAAGGGGATCATAATACCATCTGCACCTGATCACTGCAAACGTCATCAGGCTAAGACAAAAAGTTCGGGGAACACAATTGCCTGGTGCATTGCGATAGGGGCTGGGTAGTTAATCACACCACCTGCCAATTGTGTTCCCCGAACTTTTTGTGTTGCCCTGATGAGGGTTGCAGCGATCAGAGGAAGTTGTCAAAATGCGTTCAGCTGGTATTATGAGCCCCTTTGCCTGAGTCTGTGTGCGTCTCGTGAAAAGTGGAGATATTTGACTAAATAGGGTTTTGTGCCACAACTTTCACATGGATATGAAACTAGAGGACTATATCGCACTCCACGTCTTTGGAATTATTTAATGGGTAAGTAAACAGGGAATAATGAGCACGAAAAGAGCGCCAACATTTAAATGTAACCACAAGTCAATGCTGTGAAGTATGGCTTTTATTCTTGAAAAAGAATAATAGCCATGTAGGGCTAGGGTAAGTTACAGGTCATGGGAGACTTCAAACTAGATTTAGAAGAGATACACAGCGGCGTGGATTGCCAAGGGCTGTTGGATTTTATTTTTTGCTTACAGTAGCGTTCCCAGGTGGTCTGCGTGGAACATCTTCAGTGGGGTGTGTGCGTGCGTCTGCGTTTGTGTGTTATATTATTAATGTATTACGCCATAATGATTTTTACATAGGAAACCTAAATGAAATGAACAAATTGGCCACTATTGTAAACAAGTGTATGCTTAACTAGTGTGCCCAATCAGCTTTGTCAGATTTGATGTAGTACTTGAATTGTACTGTAATTCTCCAAGCTGTTATCAGTTTTGTTGCAGTGTGTACTTGACTTGTACTGTAACTCTCATCCTGTCAATAAAAATGTTATTCATTCATTCATTCACCTCTTTTGACCCTCTTGCAACCATGACACCATGCCATTTACTTCAAAAATATCTTGTCTTCTTGTGTGTGTGTGTGTGTGTGTGTGTGTGTGTGTGTGTGTGTGTGTGTGTGTGTGTGTGTGTGTGTGTGTGTGTGTGTGTGTGTGTGTGTGTGTGTGTGTGTGTGTGTTCACAGTCCATTAAGAAGACAGAGGAGAGAGACCAGAGGATCAGCAGACCAGGGTTTCAAGCAGACAGACCCTTCCAGAGCGGACCTCCCCCAACACTCTTGGCTGGTGGTTTCTCATCACCTGTAGGTCTGATACAATTATCACATAATCGCCTAATGTCACTTTTGAAATAGTTTCCATTATTTGTGGCATAATCGTAGTTTCCATTTGTCTGTTGATTCATCGGTTTGGAAAATTAACATACATAGCCAATTTAATTCAGTATAATATTTGGTTTTATTTCTTGTATGTAAGGAATCTACACACAACATTCTAAAACACTCTTTTTAGAATTGGCTTAATCGATTGATGTGAGTCTAAGTAACACTGTATTCTACTTTGTTGTGCAAAGGTAACTGTATTTAATATATATTTAGAAGACATACAATTATTTAATGCTAGACTGCTTATTTGCTTATTTTTGATATTTTGTAACAGTCATTCATTGTCATATCAACAAGCTTAGCAATTTTGGGGCGCTGTTGATGCTCTGAAGCCTGTTCTTATATTTACTTTAGCTGTGTGTGCCATAAAATCCCTTCAGAATGAAAACACATGTATGCTTTGCGTTGGGATCTAATCGTCCTGTCAGGGTTCATAGCTTAGCTTTCATTTAGTCTTCAGTGAAAAAAGATAGTGGATGAACATCTTTCACCATAGTTTTAAAGGGGAATTCCACCCACTTTCTATTTTTTTTTCTGAGAGCGTACAAATGCAACCAAATGAACCTTAACGGGTTCATTTGGTTCTATTTGTACGCTCTCAGAAAAAAAGAAGCGTCTAAAGAACTTCATTAACATGGTGAAAATACATCTTGATGATCAAGATGTTTCACCATGTTAGTGGTTTTCTTCAGACCTCCATTTCTTGGGAACACAGAATAGGGGAACTTTTTTTTCCTGTCCACCCAACACCTTGAAGGTACATCAATGACATGGCAAAATGTTGAAAATGGGTGAAATGTCCTTGCCATGACCAGTGTTGGTCTATATTACTTAGGAAAGTAACTTCTTTACTTTACTCGTTACCCCTTAGACAAAGTAATATCATTACTTTACTTATTACTGGAATCGAAGAGTAATATATTACATATTACGTTATTACTTTCCCAAGTTCTCAACCCCCACCTTTGAAAAAATAGAGATGTACAACATAATCGGTTTAGCGAGCTCTTTTTAGAACTGAATCCAATTTATTGGAATAATAATAGTCTCCAATCCCACAAACTGCACCTGATAACAAAGCCAACAAAATCCGACATTGTATATGTCTTTCTTAGATAAAAAAAATAAATCTACATTTTAGTGTGCATCTCTGTTGTTACAGTTGTTACAGTCGATAGCTTGTAAATCTGTTCTATTTTTGCAACAACAAAAACCTCATTTTAAACAAGTAACTTGGCGTTACTTGCAAAGTAATGCATTATACTTATTACCCATTTTTGCAGAGTAATCTCGACACAGCCCGTGTCTCTTGTCTCCCTACAGCGGTGGTGATGTCGACGTCAGGCTGTTGTCACCTGCCTGGCTCTCTGTGTGATTACTCTGGCGACACGGAGAGCCAGCCGTCCTCCAAGCACTCTGACCACTCCTCCTCCCACTCCAACACCTCCACGCACTACGTGACGGCCAAGGTGACGGCCAAGGATGGCCGACCGCTGTCCACCATCGTCAAAGCTGTGAGCTTACACAGGTGAAAGCGAACGCTCATTTGTTTTTACATTTGAACACATTAAAAAAATACTCACAGGTTAATACATTTCTTACACTTTTCAATTTAATTAAAAAAATATATATATTTAAAAAATCTAAATGGAAAGGAGGAGGTGACATACTGTAGTCTTTTCTCTATTGGTCTCGGGCCTAAATCACTGGTCAACACATACTCAGGGGTTGACACTAAGGTCTCGGAGGCACTTGCCCATCGGGCAAGTGCAAGTCAGGTTCTACTTGCCCTCAGCTCATGGTCACTTGCCCCCAAAAAATATATTGTAAATTTTGCAGATGTAACTCTTGAGAACGTAAAAATGAAACCAAATGGACCCTTGCGGGTCCATTTTTGGTTTCATTTTTACACTCTGAAGAGTTAAAAACCATCATCTTAATTATCCCAGGTCTACACAACTAGAGAATGTAGAAGATTAATGGTCATTTTGATGTGTATGTTAATTTGCCTGTTTTGTTTCCCAAATCCAGCCTGGAATTGTGGATAGCTAGAAAGCAGGGAAAGACACAGAGGCAGAGCGCAATGACTGCCTTCAAGACAAATTTATCTTGTGTTGTGTTATAGTGCACTAAGTTGCACACTTGCCCGATCGGGCAACCAGGTAGCAGTCTTCACTTGCCCGACCATTTTTTTTACTTGCCCCGGGCAAGTGGGCAAGTGTTAGTGTCAAGCCCTGCATACTGTAATATGACATTTTGCTTCCGTGTTTCGTCCTGTAGCGATGTGGGCATGTGTCGGATCTGCCACGAGGGGAGCGGCGGCAGTGGCGGTGGGGAGAACCTGCTGTCGCCCTGCGGGTGCACAGGCACGCTGGGTCAGGTGCACCGCAGCTGCCTGGAGAGGTGGCTGTCCTCCTCCAACACCAGCTACTGTGAGCTCTGCCACACGCAGTTCACCATCGAACGGCGGCCGCAGCCACTCACACAGGTTAGAGGGAATGTTTAAGGCCCGTCACACTTATTTCCATCCATCTTCAACCACTAGTCCGAAGTCGGGTCACAGCGGCAACAGATCCAGCAGTAGATTTCCGGTTCAGCGTCATTACGTTCGTACGGTTCATTACGTTACGTACGGTCCGATAACCTTACTGTACCTAACCTTACTTAACACAATAACTGCCTCGCGTGATCGTGGATTTCCACGGTAGTGCCACGGCTCAATCAAGTAAATTCGGTAAAAAACCCTTATTTTGAAGCTCAGATCTCCTAAACAGGATGTGCTGTTTCTGTCATGCTGTTTCTGTTGTCTTGGCTAACCGGTCTTCTGACGACCTCAGCAAAAACATCCGGGTCACAAGTCAGGAAGAGCCGTCTAGCGCTAGTTGATTTACCAATGCGCTGACAACATTCATAGGGAAAACCGGAGGAGAGCCGTTTGAAATGCATTGGATTGAATGGGTGTGAATGGGACAAAAAAAAAAAGTTGTCGCCGCAATTCTGTTCCAAATGAAAGTCAGCAACGGGATCTTCATCAGACGATGCGCTCGGACTAATAGTTGGATTAAAGAATGAAATCTACATTCCGTCGTGATACGAGCCGTCGTCGTGACCGGCGTGAGTAATCTAACGGGAAATCCACGAGCACCACGAGAACGGCGTGAAAACTGTTTTAAAATCAAATTGATGGCGACAAAAACAAAAAAATCTCCATAAATTCAAGGCTGCATGGCATGTATCATTGATAGAAAATAAGTGTTTTTGAGGCGTGAACTAGTCCTTTTAATAAATGTCGTCGTCTTCGTCGTTCTCAGTGGCTGAAGGACCCGGGGCCGCGCAGTGAGAAGCGCACGTTGCTGTGCGACATGGCGTGCTTCTTGCTCATCACTCCGCTGGCGGCCATCTCTGGTTGGCTGTGTCTGCGCGGGGCTCAGGACCACCTGCAGCTGAAGAGCCGCCTGGAGGCGGTGGGCCTCATTGCCCTGACTATCGCCCTGTTCACCATATACATCCTCTGGACACTGGTGAGTACACCCTCCAACTCTCCAAGTAATGCATACGTTGATGAAAAAAAAAATCTGCAGTGTATATGGAAGAACAAAGTTTCTGCCCAACAGAAATGTATGTTTATGTCAGTGTTGCCAACTTGGCGCATTTGTCGCTATATTTAGCGCTTTTTCAAACCCCCCTAGCGCCAAAATTAGTGAAAAACTCCTGGCGGAAAATCTAGTGCTTTTTGGCTGGTGAGTTGGGGTGAAATTGATTGACAGGCGCCAGAGATAAAACCCTCATTTTTCACCATTTCTCCTCCTATGACAGTGGTTTTCAACCAGTGGTTGAGGCTAAATGATGGATAGTTGGTTAACCAGATGTAACTCCATTTGGTTTCATTTTTACGCTCTCAAGAGTTAAAATATTCATCATGTGAATTAGCCCAAGTCTACACAACTCGAGAATGTAGAAGATTAATGGTCATTTAATGGTCATATTCCCTTCCAGGCAAGCATCCAGCGCATTTTAGTGCATTTTGGAAGTGCCACTAGTGCATTTTGGATTTTGGCAAGTTGGCATCACTGGTTTATGTTTTCTATTTTTTTTTAGGTGTCGTTCCGTTATCACTGTCAGCTGTACTCGGAGTGGAGGAGGACCAATCAGAAGGTGCGGCTGCTCATGCCTGACCTTAAAGGGTCGCACTCTGCGCAGCGCGACACCGCACCTGCCAAGTCCTCCAAGAAAATGACTGACGAGACCATCGTATGAGCGTAGCTCATCTTCCCCATGGCCCCAAAAACAGCCCAAGAGCGCTCTCTGAAAAACCACCATGTATTATATTCTGACAAAAAAATAAGACATTTGCACTTCATAGGCAGGGGAGAGTGGATTTTTTCTTTTCTCTCCCTCTGTTTACGCTTCTTTTTCCCTCCCTATCAACTCACCCTTGTGAAGCCTTGACCTCATGGAGATTTTTAGTTTGTTTTGGTCGCATTCCTTAGCCAATATTCCGATAATTGTTGAATTGAAGTCAATAGATAGGAAGCTTAACGAGAGCAAAACTATATTTAAAATGTGTACTTATAGAATATGGGACAGTATGGGATGGGACTGTTAAATGCTTAACCCTTAAACTGAAATATGTCTCACTAATCCATTACCTATTTCATGTTTTTTTCCCACAACTGTATGGGCAAACAGTATTACTTGTGTATTCAAATTCAAAAGTGCAGATCTACAAGCTCAAAACATGTCGCTTTGTGCCATTTTAGTCGAGTGGAAACTGGACAGATTTCTTGAGTCTTTATTTGGGATGCTCAGTTGCTGCCGACTGTGCATCTCCTGTGATTAATTTAGATTTTTTTTTTTTGTTTACTCACTAAGGTGTAGCTGGTAGTCACACTTTCCCTGCTTTATAGCTTAGCTTAGACCTTTTTGGCTGTCCTGGCAAGGATTGCATGCTTACAAAAAAGGTCCAAATGTCCACACTTCCTCCACAGTGAAAACAAATATTGCAATATTGAACCAGGATTGCGACCAACACCCCCAAACAAACACAAGGAAACATCCATGAATCGAAGGCATTGTGGTGTGATTAATTGAAAAGGGCATTTTCGGGGTGAACTACCCCTTTCAAGTCATTTAGGACTGAGGCTGAATGTTGCTATATACTGTACAGAGCAACAAGAACCCTAAAGGGAGTTCCCGTCCTGAATGATGCATTTGATGCGATGTGAACTACCTTAACTGGGAAAGGACAAGGACCCTCAACGTGTTGTTTAGTTTTTTTCACTTTTCAGGAGGATCTCATTCCAGAACTGGTACTTAATAAAAGTACTGCATGCACTGGCGTTGTGACACCCGCTGCTGGGACATGGGACTTATGACAGTATGCCACCGATGTAATGTAGTTGAATATAATGGATTCAAGCATGCTACTACACTATATCTGAATTATTCACTACCGCCCCCCCTTCCCCCCCCACACACACACACACACACGTCTGCTATGCATGTGAGAGCGTCAACAGTTTACACCATAAATCTAAAGTCTGAGTTGTAAGATTTAAGGCGTAACTCCAAACTCCTAAACCGAAAGTAACCTGGATGGTTGGATTATTGAAGTGTCGTTGACCGTAATTCCTTCTAGGAAAAAAAGACAATGGGTGCAATTCTCAATCGCTGTGGTGTAGCAGGCATGGTGTAAGTCTTTTCATTGGCTGCATGGCAGCAAATCAGGTCTGGGGCCTTGGGGTAGGCCGAAAGCCTATACCACCAGCCCTGGGCCTGAGCTTACCAAATTATTACCCAGAATAATTAAAACCTGCAAGTCAAAAGGTCCCGAAATCACCTGACCCCCCCAATTAAAAATGTTACTGTACTCCCTGGCTTTGTTCATCATGAGTTGAAGCTCTTGATGACTGGTTTTAATTATTATGGATAATTATTTGGTAGGGCCAGGCCCAGGCCTGGTGGTATAGGCTTTCAGGCCTACCTCAAGGCCCCAGACCTGATTTGCTGCCATGCAGCCAATGAGCACGGCCCCAAACCTGATTTGCTGCCATGCAGCCAATGAGAAGACTTACACCATACCTGGCTACACTACAGCGATCGGGAATTGCACCCATTCTCTGTTCTGATTCATTTTGCCGTAGCTTCATTTGATTACCTCGGCAGCAGAGTTGAACTGGGAATAGATGACATCTCACAAGTATAATAGTGCAGACACACACACACACACACACACACACACACACACACACACACACACACACACACACACACACACACACACACACACACACACACACACACACATCCTTCAGACTGTTTGTCTGTTGTTTTTGAACAACTAACATCACAATGAAATGGGAAGTACAAAGAGTAAAACTAGTTGGTTTTGTCACTAGTACACTAATGTATTCTCTCTTGACAAGTAAAGACCCATGGTCTCATATATATATATTTACATAGTATAACCTCAACCCAAACGAGAATTGCTTAGGTAACATTGTCTCATTGCTGTTGTAAACAGTAAGTAAAAAAAAAAACAGATTCACTAATCATAAATATTCTGATGTTTATCATGTATATCAGTGGTGGTTCATTTTTTTCTCCATGTCAAGGATCCTCAAAAGTAATGTATTTGAACATGGACCCCCATCTGAAAGTATATTTATTGATTCATGTTGATAAAATGTTAGAGATGCTTCTAAATATCAGATCTACAAGCTCACAACAACACATTGCACTGGTGTGTGTGCATATGGAGTACATACAGTAGTCTCACATGGCCAGACAAATGCAGTATTCCAATCTCAATCTCTGAATGCTATACTGTTTCCCAAACAGTGGATCAGGACCCATTTGCGGATCACTGTCTCATTGGAATATAGGTTTGTTCTTTACATTTTTGAAAAGTAGCAGTTTTGGATATGATTATGAGGTTCTACCTGACACTCATGATATGTACCATGGAAAACAGATCTTCATAACAACTGCTAATAGCAACACGGCACATCAAACACAGTGGGTAGTGTGGATATAGCTCATTTACACATAGACATGTTGTGAGCTTGTAGATCGGTTAAAAGTTAAGTGTACTAATTTAAGTAGGCCCTATACTTTTTCTACCCCTGCAAAAGAAGGCCTGTTGTTTTTACCCGTGGATGAATTAAGGAGCTTATAGGGATATTTAATTTACTCAGGCTAATATGATCAAATGGAGTTGGAAGTTACAGGGGGGTTGTATTGTTTGGAAGAGACTGTGTCTAAAAACATTATTACCATATAAATCAAAATACTCAATTAAAAAGTAAAATACCGTCTGGGTGCTCACAAAAGCTTGCATAGACGATAAAATGAAGGGGTATTTAACTTTGAAACATTTTGAGATACTCTGGTTAAAACTTAAATGGTTTTATTTAAATCTTAAACATTTTTCATGGTTAACTGGTATCTAAATTTGAAAATGCATTTTTCGTTAACAGCGGAACAGACTGGGAAATCCAGCTATTATTGAACAAACACTCGATAGTAATGATAATCATTACAATATAGAGCTAAATAATTATTATTGGGTGGAAAACAGTTGCACTTCAGTGAGAGTTAGGTCATTGTGGAAAAAAAAAACAACTTTGTCAGGCAGGGACCTTTCATTTAGATTTTTTTTATGTTTTTTTTTTCTCCTGTAAATTAATGTCCTACTTTGCATACAACACTGTCACTCAAAGGCGCAAATAGCCAATCTACAAGCTTGTAGATAGGCTGTGTTATTTTACATTTTGAAAGTTGAAGTGGTGTGTTTGTGAGTTTTTATGAATTAACTATTAAAAGTATTAAGAGCTTGTGACTAAATAACTACATGATGCAACAGAATACAGGTTTTTAATGTTTTCCTCCCTGATTAGCTTCTGTTTAGAACAGGGCGGCTGTGGCCATAAGGGACTCGTGGATTTCTTGATCTGTTTTATGTTTAAAACTTGAGTTCAGTGGTCTAAAATCGCTGCACTCAGTATAAGGCTATACGCATACAGTAATAATCCAAGCCTTCTAAAGACATTAACAGAATAAAAAGACACAACAGAAAACAGTACAAAATGAGTGTTTCCTTTTTTTAGATTTAATGTCATCTATGCATTTGGAAAGTGGAACTATTGTATGTAAAGTAAAACATTTGTTTTAAAAGCATATGCAAATATTAGAATATTATGAAAGAATGATTTGTAATACAAAAATGTTGACTATCTGAAAAGTAGTTTAATTCATGGACTCAATACTTCTGCGCTAGTTAATGTGTTGGAGTACCCATATCATATGGTGTCTCAAAAACTAGAATGCAATTTTACCATTGCAAAGTGTGTTTGCCCCGATGATCTTGTAATGGTGACATGATGACGTAGTAAAAGAAAGTTTTACATGATCATATACATCACCTGCCTTGCTCAGCCAATCGAATCATTTTGATGTTCCTTGGTCAGCCAATTGAATGATTATTATATCATCATCACAAGGTGAAAAAGGTTACAAAGAAAAAGGTTACAGAGAAGGTTACATCACAATAACAATAGTGTGGTTGATTATCTGTGAGATTCAGGTCTTGCCAATTGGCTGGTCATAATATCTTATATCAATATAATGTCTCTGTTTCCTAGAATAACAGAGAGGGGCATTTTTAGGAGATACGTTTTTATACGTTTATAGCATTTGGCTCTGAGTTGTGATAGGCTATGTTGCCACATGAAGCATATTGTTTGTTTCCTCCATGAAATAATCCTAGCTGCTGTCACTTAGTCAGATCAGGACAATTTCAGTGTATCACATAACATTTAGTTCTTCCACGGGTTCTGTTCCAGCAAGCACAGCTGGATTAGCTGGCCAACAGCCAGTATTCATCAAGAGGAATGGGGGACTTTGATTCCACCTGTGTAGCTGAGAGCTTTAATTGGTTTTAATTAACCGCCTTTTTTGTTTTAGTGTTTTTCGCTGTTATTGATAGGGGGCATTTGAACCTGACCCTAAATACAAAATGTTTACAAAATGTTAAAGCAATTTATTTTTTTTATTATCTACTGCAGTCCTAATAAACCCCAGGAAATTACATCTGGCCACAAAAGATCACAGGATCTGCTGAATGTGATGAACTGCCATATTGAGCCTATTATACAGTATAAACACACACATTTGTAACAATAAAAAGCTGTTACACTAGTGAAAAGTATGTTCGCCTCCCAATATCTAAAAGACAAAGATCACTCTGTGCCCAACTTCGTTGTGGGATCTTGCCCCTGCACCTTGAGACTGGTAGATATAGAGGTACTATAAAGGAAGAACGTACTTGTATATATTGTGATCTAAACGATGTCGAGAACGAGTTCCATTTTGTTTTCTACTGCCCACTGTACCATGTTTTTCGGCAGAAGTTATTTAGTAGATGTAAAAATACTGAACTAATATGGTTAAGTGATGCAGAACGCCTTCGATGGCTTTTTGAATACAAGACATTTGCATTAGCAGAATTTATAGAGAAAGCATGGGATATACGCTCAAAGAGAACCTATAATTGATTTGTTTTATTTTGTTTTATTTATTTCTGATTTGTTTACATTTGGTTTGTCTTAGCAAATTAATACTTCATGTAGTTGTGTGGAAGTGTTACTGTTTGTTTATGTTTTTGGTGTCTTATAATCCCGTAAGGGATTGGTCTTTGACAAGACACGAAAATAAAGATTCATTCATTCATTCATTCATTCATTCATTCATTCATTCACTCACTCACTCACTCACTCACTCACTCACACACACACACACACACACACACACACACACACACACACACACACACACACACACACACACACACACACACACACACACACACACACACACACACACACACACACACAGCCTTCAGACTGTTTGTCTGTTGTTTTTGAACAACTAACATCACAATGAAATGGGAAGTACAAAGAGTAAAACTAGTTGGTTTTGTCACTAGTACACTATTCTCTCTTGACAAGTAAAGACCCATGGTCTCATATATATATATTTACATAGTATAACCTCAACCCAAACGAGAATTGCTTAGGTAACATTGTCTCATTGCTGTTGTAAACAGTAAGTAAAAAAAACCAGATTCACTAATCATAAATATTCTGATGTTTATCATGTATATCAGTGGTGGTTCATTTTTTTTCTCCATGTCAAGGATCCTCAAAAGTAATGTATTTGAACATGGACCCCCATCTGAAAGTATATTTATTGATTCATGTTGATAAAATGTTAGAGATGCTTCTAAATATCTACAAGCTCACAACAACACATTGCACTGGTGTGTGTGCATATGGAGTACATACAGTAGTCTCACATGGCCAGACAAATGCAGTATTCCAATCTCAATCTCTGAATGCTATACTGTTTCCCAAACAGTGGATCAGGACCCATTTGTGGATCACTGTCTCATTGGAATATAGGTTTGTTCTTTACATTTCTGAAAAGTAGCAGTTTTGGATATGATTATGAGGTTCTACCTGACACTCATGATATGTACCATGGAAAACAGATCTTCATAACAACTGCTAATAGCAACACGGCACATCAAACACAGTGGGTAGTGTGGATATAGCTCATTTACACATAGACATGTTGTGAGCTTGTAGATCGGTTAAAAGTTAAGTGTACTAATTTAAGTAGGCCCTATACTTTTTCTACCCCTGCAAAAGAAGGCCTGTTGTTTTTACCCGTGGATGAATTAAGGAGCTTATAGGGATATTTAATTTACTCAGGCTAATATGATGAAATGGAGTTGGAAGTTACAGGGGGGTTATATTGTTTGGAAGACACTGTCTAAAAACATTATTACCATATAAATCAAAATACTGAATTAAAAAGTAAAATACCGTCTGGGTGCTCACAAAAGCTTGCATAGACGATAAAATGAAGGGGTATTTAACTTTGAAACATTTTGAGATACTCTGGTTAAAACTTAAATGGTTTTATTTAAATCTTAAACAAAACAAAACAAAAAAGGTTAAAGCTCTTGTCTAAATTTTGATTAATTGTTGCTATGTAGTCTTGTCCTATAGGAGTTATTTTTCATGGTTAACTGGTATCTAAATTTGAAAATGCATTTTTCGTTAACAGCGGAACAGACTGGGAAACCCAGCTGTTATTGAACAAACACTCGATAGCAATGATAATCATTACAATATAGAGCTAAATAATTATTATTGGGTGGAAAACAGTTGCACTTCAGTGAGTTAGGTCATTGTGAAATAAAACATAACTTTGTCAGGCAGGGACCTTTCATTTAGATTTTTTTAAATGTTTTTTTCCTGTAAATTAATGTCCTACTTTGCATACAACACTGTCACTCAAAGGCGTAAATAGCCAATCTACAAGCTTGTAGATAGGCTGTGTTATTTTACATTTTGAAAGTTGAAGTGGTGTGTTTGTGAGTTTTTATGAATTAAAGGGACCCTAGCGGGTCCATTTGGTTCCATTTGTACGCTCTCAGAAAAAAGAGGCGTCTGAAGAAATCCATTAACATGGTGAAATACATCTTGATGTCATCAAGATGCTTCACCATGTTAGTGGTTTTCTTCAAACCTCCATTTCTTGGGAACACAGAATGGGGGAACTTTTTTATTATCATGTCCACCCAGCACCTCTAGGCTAGGGTATACTAATGACATATTGGAATGCTGAAAATGGGTGGACTTCCCCTTTAATATAATGTAACCAACCACCATAATGATGTTATGGTATTGGTTACATTACACATTGCCCTCTGTACGTTTTATGCAATTACACCAGTTTACTGAGCTGAGATATTAACAACAATAAAACGCCATATGACATTTTTGGTAACGTTTTAATTAATTTACATTTTCATCATTTCCCCTAACTAAACTGCAAAAAAAAGCAGAAATAAAAATAACAAGTATTTCAAATTGACAAATACACCGACCAATCACCGGCCAGCAACAGCCCACAGTCAAACCAATCAGAGACGCGCCTGTGTTACAGACGACCAATCAGGGCCCTCAGCTCTGGCAGATACACCGACCAATCAACGGCCAGCAAACTGCCTACAGGCAAACCAATCAGAGACGCGCCTGCATGGCGCTGGGTTACAGCCGACCAATCAGGGCCCTAGCTCGTCACGTGGCTGCTGCCAGGTCAAAATGTTTGAATCTTTCAGATTGTAAAAATCTTTCAGATTGCTCTGAGACTCCTAGAGAAGCAGACGCAGTCACCACACCCCCCCGCTTACCAGCGACTTGTTCCAGCAGCAGTTTACCAGCGACTTGTTCAGCAGTTTACTAGCAGATCACCTGTTCCACAGCAGATCCAGCATTAGACCCTGAAGGACCGGGCAGACAGCGAGGATACATCCATCGACAACCGACGAGAGGAACCAGGAGGATCCAGCCGTTAACTTGCAGCAGACACAGCTCTGCAACTAAACCTTTTCCTCGTCGATCGACGGTGAGTTAAGCTTTTGATTTTCTCGTTACTGTGGCTGCCTGTCGTGCTTGTGGTGTTTAGTGTTTCTAACGGCTGATTGTTGTATTTCTATATGAAATATAACATCTGCTAGTTGTGTCGTTTACTGTGCTTCTTAGTTGTGTTTGAAAACGTCCGTTTGTTGTGTTTCTAATCTAACGTCTGCTAGTTGTGTCGTTTACTGTGCCTCTTTGTGTTTAAAAACGTCTGTTTGTTTGTGTTTCTATTTTAAAGTCTGCTAGTTGTGCCTCTTAGTTGTGTTTAAAACGTCTGTGTGTTGCGTGTTTCTAACGTCGTTTTGCAACGTCTGTTTGGTATGGTATATATAACTTCTGTTACTTTTGCGATTTGAACATCTAGTTCAGTGGTTTTCAACCTTTTTCATATCAGGACCCACTATTCTGCATTTTAGCCAGTTGAGGTTCTGTTTCATTCCTTTCTGACTGCCAGTAGGCAGTAAACAGGGATTAAAGTTCTCAGTACTGGGTACTGATTTCAGTCCTGAGAATTTCACAGGGGTCATTTAATTAGCTCAGTGCTTATTTGCAAAAGATCATTTTCAGTCTCAAGATTATTATTTTTTTTTTTACTTTAATACCTGCGACCTGTTGACTGACAGTAGAACAGATCTACGCTAGTTGTGATTTGACAAGACAACAATACAGTACAATAATACAAATATTTCTCTCTTTCACAGGTGTCTCTCTCTCTTCTTCACAGGAGCCAGGTGTCTCTCCCTCTCTCTCTCTCTGTCTTTCTCCCCCCCACCCCTCTCTCTCCCATACCCCCCCCCCCCTCTCTGTCTATCCCCTTTCTCTCCACCAGCCCACCACTAGCCGCCATGGGTGAGGTCGACCGGTGTCCCCACTGGTTCCACACCGAGGACTTCCGGACCGAGACCGGTGACGACGGCGTCCGGCGCGAGGTCGTGACCTGCGCCGCTTGCGGCCAGGCCTTCCTCTGCGTGGAGTCGCCTCACGACCACGGTCCGGCAGCGCCGGCCCTCCTCGCTCCTTGCGAGAGGGGGAGGAGGAGGAGAGGAGCCAAGAAGCTGAGGAAGCTTCTGCGTCGCTGTGTGGAAGGCGGCTTGGCGCTGGGCCTCGGTGTGGCCTGTGCCACCCTGTTTGCTGTCGGGTCGCCTCTGGCGGGCCTGGTGGTCGGCGGAGTCCTGGTGGTAGGCATTCTCTTCTTCAGCAGGAGGAGCCCGTCTGCACCGTGCCTGTGCCTTCCCGGGTAGATGACGTCCCTGCAGACCCACCCCGTGATTGGTGGCGGAGGAGGTAAAGGTATGGTTGGGTCGATTATACCGTTTGATGCGGTTTAATTTTATCCCCGGGGTTTAGTTGTCTCTACACTGACCAAACAGTTTCAGCTGATACGAGAGTGTTGGGTGCCTGTGACTATTGTTTATAGAAGCTGCTCTAACTGCGTTAGATGGGACAACAGCTACAGGAGGGACAAGTCAGGCGAAATTGTTTTATTATTCTATTACTGTTTAATTAAATATTGTTTAATAATGTGTTCATATATACAGTACGTACATTTTTATTGTTACTTATAGTCTTGTGTGTTGCTTCTCACAAAATGTATAGATGTTTGCTTGATATGTTTTTCAGTTTGCAGGTGCAGTTTAGTGATTTCTTTAGATTCCTTCGATGGTTGGTGTGGTAAGTATCCTCCCCCTCCCCTGTGTGTCTGTCTTATGTCTTCTATGTTTGTCCTGTCTTCTATGTTTGTCCTGTCTGTCCTGTCTTCTATGTTTGTCCTAGCCTTGCCTCACATGACGCTCGTACTTCATGAGCGCCATGTGGTGACTCAACGTGGGTTGTTACATTTACATTCAAAACGTGTACATTAACATTCCGATTTCAAAGAAGTACTCGGACTAGGATTAATCAGTGAAATGTAATCTACTTTTAATAACTTTTTGAGCTCAGTAAAGTACTGTTTCTTTAGACATTTGCCACGTGTATGTATTCTTCAATCAAATGTATGCAGTCAGAATAAGCCTAACCATGATTTGCTTTACGTAATTAGTAAAATGTGTTTGTTTGAATAGCAGCCGCGCAGATAATCAAATGTATTTTTTGTTAGTTAAAACATGTCTAACAAAAAAAAATATTTATATATCAGCATAAAAACAAATTGAATATTTTATACTGTACATACAATACAGGAGCCAAATATGGATTCCCATCCTTAATGGGTTAAGGTGATAGTTAAACCTTTCAGGACGGGAATCCATTTTTGGATTCTGTACAGTATTCCAGAATTAACTTTTGTTTGATGCTGATATATCAGGGATTAAAGTTCTCAGTACTGGGTACTGATTTCTAACTGAGCGGATTCTTGAAAATGAAGTAATTCGGAATCTGATGTTTAAATATAATTTAACACTTTTAGAGTATGAGTGTAACAACTTGCAAGAACTGCAACAACTTGTCATCTTCACTATTCAGTTGGCCTTGCGTCTGGCGGGCCAAAAACAATGAAACAACAAAAACTAACAAGTGTTTTTCTTTGCAGGTTTCTACTGATGTCTGGTGGATAGCTTGTAGCGCCATTCAGACCTGTGACAACTAATATAACAAGTGTTTTTCTTTACAGGTTTCTACGGATGTCTGGTGGATGTCCCCACCCATACTAACAATTACAGTATGTTCAGTTTGCAGGTTTCTACCGATGTCCGGTGGGCTAAAGGCCTATTCAGAGTTTGATTTTCGGTGATCACCGCGACCACCATGACCACCGTTGCCTACCATATGATGTCATACCACGGCACCGCAAACACCGCTCTTTCCACCCTCTCTGATTTTTGAGCTAAGCCAATCACATTGGCTGGGAACCACCAGGCAATGTTGATTGGCCCTGAAGTTTGGAGCAGGATTCTTTTTGACAGCTCGAGACGTAAAATAAAAGAAACTCACAATAGCGCGAGAAGAAAGAAGGAATTTAATGAGACAATGACATAAATAGACTAGATCAACTCTATGGAGTTTCATGCGTAACACTTGCGCGTTATACACAAATAGGTAGCCTACTTGTGCGTGAGCGGAGCAGGCGAATCAGAAATGAACAAACAGAAATGAACACATTCCGTCATCAATCACGTCACCAATCGGAATACCCTGAGGGACAACCAACCGTGCACCGTACACCACCGTGCAAAAAACACTTATTAACTTAACGCAAGTAAAAAGGAAAGATACATAAAAGCACTAGAAAGCATTATAATTGAGGCAGGTAAGCAGTAGAGAGAGAAAAGGGGGTGGGGAACATAAACAATAATGGACATGAGGAGGGAAAGAGGACAGGCGAGATGGTGGTGGTGGTCTATGAATAGTGGTGGTTGCGGTGGTCTGAGCAGTCGTTGCGGTGATCACCGTAAATCTAAACTCTGAATGAGCCTTAACCCCCCCCCCCCCCCCCCACCACCACCACCTACGCAAAGTGGGTGGTGTGTGGGGGGGGTGGGGGTCACCTCCCATGGGCTGCCACCTTGGCGTGGTGGAGGTGCTTACGATCCTTGTGATCAAACTAAGGGCAGCCCCTAAGATAAAACAAGCCTTTTACAGAAATCAGTCTGCACAAGCTACCAGAAGACCCTCATGGACCTCCTAGAACAATGAAACTAAGAAAGAACTAGATCTCTGCTTCTTACCAAGGCGACACACAGGTATCTGATCATCATATTCTAGGTTTTGATACAGATTTGCATAAGTCATTGCTATTGAACGCCCTTTTTGTCTCTGTTTTGAAAATATTGAACCAGTGGAAAGTAGAATTATTACCGGTACTGAAAAACTAAAATCCATTTTGGCCACAGAGGTCCACAATTACATAATGTTTTTGATGCAGGAGCTGAAACGTGGATGGCTGTCCATAAGATGTCATGTGCACAGCTGGATGGAGGGAGAACAGAAATACAGGTGTTTCCATCGCCCCATTCTTTATTTTTCACCCTTCATTTCTCAAGTTTGGGACTTTTACTCAAGCGAGTTAATCTGTCTAACCCTTAATTTGGGACACCATATACATTAGTACAGCAGAATGTAAGGTCTACATTTACACAATTGGTATTGCTGCATTCACTAGAACAACACCTTACAGGCAGTTGTGTTAATATGACAGTTATTTTTTTAATAGGCACACCTTAAAACCACCATTTGTCACAGCACATGTGACCTGTAAGCCTTCTTTTCCTCGTCATTAGTGTGAAGCTAACTTCCTTCTGTAAAGACTCACATCTACTTGTATTTCTAAGTGCGACTTAGCAAGGACTTTACAAATCTATGATTTGCTCAATTTCAGGTGCACCCTGCACCAAACAGGCGTCGGAGTCTTGTCGAACATGCCATGAAGCTGACAGATGACCAAACGGTGAAATACCAAGCGCTGATGTCATTGCTGGAGTGGAAAGCCATGCCGCCAACATTGCTCCAACACCGAAGCCCCCAAAGGAGGAGGTAATTCTTGCCCACAGGTTAGACGCAATTAGACTCTTGAGGCTTGCTTTCAGAATATGATGGACAATGTGAATGTTTTGACCCCCAGTACATTCAAGGGTCTTTTATGGACTTCAGGGAACTGAACATTTTGCATGGCAAGTTGCAATACATTCCCTTCCTCAATTCCTTGTTGGGATGTTTAGACATGTTAGGTCTGTGAGTCTGTTTGCTGCAATTGTGGAACATGGTCATTAGTTTGAATAATCGTGTAATCGATATACATCATATCGTGATATATCTATGGTGAGATTTGCAGTATCCATGAAAAAGAGCTAAAAAGACATGCACATCCAACCCGTAATAGGGCAGGTGCTGAGCAACAAACAATTGAAACCAAAAATGATAAAGAAAAGCTCGCACACTGAGGGCTCAGATGCTAGACTGGTACCTTTTATTGCACCATAAAGGTGAGTAACGTTTCGAGCACAATGCTCTTCCTCAGACTGAAGGTGCACATAGAGGAGCTGAACCCTTAAAGAAAAGTCTCCCCATCTCTCAACTTAACCGGATAAGACATATAAATATGCAGCTCTGACTCTGATTTCCACACACACAGAGTGGATCTAGAACAACGTTTTCTCAAAAGAAAGTACAAAACAGAGTGGGTCACACAAGCTTCAAAACGTTTTGCTAATGTCTCACAATCTGAGTGCCTCTATAAAAAGAACATCAAGAAGAAGGATGATCGTATCACATGTGCCATCCCTTACTCCCCTCTTGCAAAGGAGATGTCTGCTGTGATAAATAAACACTGGCACATTATTTCCACAGACCCGACTCTCCAGGAGCAACTGTCCCAACCACCACGAGTGGTCTTCAGGAGACCCCCGAACCTCAGAAACATGTTGGTGAGGTCGGATTGTCCACCGGATTCTCCAGCGTCTTCCCAGTCAGTGTTGAGCCCTGTACCACCAGGCAACTACAAATGCAACAATTGCCAACAATGTCACTTTACTCGAAAGACTAACACATTCTACCACCCACACACTGGCAAGTTATAAAATAAGAGGAGTCATTTCGTGTAAAACTACTAATGTGATCTATATGCTTAAATGCCCATGTGGACTGGCATATATTGGCAAAACATCAAGAGCCCTGAAAACCAGGATCACAGAACATAGAAGTAACATCAGAAATCATGACAAAAACAGTCCCATCGCACTTCACTTTAGTGCACTTAAACACAGTGTCTCCTCTCTGAGCTATGTGGGTATAGAACGTCATCATCTAGGCATGGGCTTGGTGGGGCAATGCCTCCCTAAATGCCCAGTCTGCCCCACCAAACATGCAAAACAACCCAAGGTATTTCAAATTAAACTGCTTATATTTATATCAAAACAGAAATCTCTGAGTCAGACCTTTAGCTTTATGCATGCTGCGTGTCTGTTGCAACTTCAACAACAACTGATGTTATTATTGATGTTTTATTGTCCTAATATAAGTCCTGTAACAACCTGTGAAACATCTATACGGCAGATGAACAGATATACAGTAGCAGCACAGGCGACCGACAGCTGTTTTTTGTACACTCATTTAATTTAAGTGGAATTTCATCCATTTTCAAGATTTTTTTTTTCCGGAGATCATACAAATGAACCCTAATGCATCCATTTGGTTCCATTTGTAGACTCGGAAAAATAGATCCTAAAAGCAAATCCATTAACATGGTGAAACACAACTTGATGTCATCAAGTTGTGTTTCACCATGTTTTTTTTTCAGACCTCCATTTCTAGGAAACACAGAGTTGTCATTCTCTGAGGTATATCAATGACATACTGTAAATGTTGAAAATGGCTAGAATTCCACTATGTTTTTGATTAGCCACACTTGTATGGACTGCTACTGTAATTAGGATAAGACGTACAGTATATATGTTTTAATGTTAGTTAATCGATATTCCAAAGACCTTTTAATCTCATCACATCAACAGATGAGTACGAGTATAGTTATTAGATGGCCGGCTTGCTTGCAAATTCCGCAGCTGGATTTGTGCCAAAACTAATATGGGCTAAATCAAACACTGATCGTGTTTTTTTTTTTTTTTTTTTTTTTTCCTTTTGCTTGAATTCCAGCTTGCCCCTAACTGGGTACCAGGACTGCAAGCCTCACCTCATCCACAGCCTGGGCGTCCCGTTGTTGGACAACAACAAAAACCATCACAGTGCCACTTCAAGCCCGGCCTGCACCCCACTCCACTCCACCCCACCAGCTCCAGCTACCCACGATGCAACAGCACCTCTAGCCCTTCCATGTCCTCGCTCACGCCATCCTGCACTCCAGCCCGCGCCTCTGCCATTCTGCCGTCGTCCAGGGGTGTACAGCTAAAATCAGTTGTTTTCAACAGGTGGTCCGGTGACCACCAGTGGTCCTTGAGAGGGTTCCAGGTGGTCCCCAGGCTAAATGATGGAAACTTGGTTAACCTCTCAAAAGTTAAAATATTCATGCCATGTGAATCAGCCCAAGTCTACACAACTAGAGAAGGCAGGAGATTAATGGTCATTTTGATCTGTATGCTTGACTGTTTTGTTTCCCAAATCCAGCCTGGAATTGTGGACAAAAGCAAAAGAAATCTTTATAGTTTTGGGGGCTGTGGGGCTAAAATGTCCTCAAATGGTGGTCCGTGGCTCAAATGCTGAATAATTGGTGGGCCCTGGTGTCAAAAAGGTTGAAAATCCGCTTAAATGGCAGACCAACATGGGTCCTTGAAATTAAACAGGGCTGAGAATCACTACAGTGTTCTGCTGTTCCCAGAGGCATTAAAGGCCTATTCATAGTCCAGTTTTACCTGAAGAGGTGACCACTGAAAACTAAAATGTGACATGACATGGTGTTGATGCAGTATGGTGTCTTCTTCTACATTAATTCTTCTACATTAATTTCACTGTCATGAAACATAAACTCCATAAACCATTTTCCAAAAGGTGAAGCAAAAAAATAAGCTGAAGAAAGTCATCCTGTGTGACACTAGTTTCTTCATTTTTTTATTGTGTTGTTAACAGGGAACAAATAGACACAAAAAAAACATCTGTGCTCAAAGCAACAAACAAAATAAAAATATGCGCCATTACTAAATAAAATATACATCACCACTTGCCCTACACACTTGACTTGGTTTGAGCATAGATATTTAAATAATAGAGACAGCATTAAATGTCCTGGAGGTTTTGATGTTGGTGACAGGAATTAGAAGCTGCATTTTTAGGAAAGCAGTTCATTCTGTACCCAAATAAAGTCTTAATCTGTATGAATTGAATTCATTTGTGACATAATTTGAGTGTGTGTTTGACCTTATTAGCAGTGTTTTCAAGTTCTCCCCTTTCTCTGACGTTTCATTCCATTTGTATACAAAGTTTGACTTGTACTGGTCAATCTAACCCCGAAAAGGAACCAGAGAATCAACTTGAATAAACTTAAGACTTACAGAACTGTGCCATATGCAGATGTCATACAGTGTCTATTTAAAATGGCATTGCATTTATCACAAGTAACAGATCAGAGTGGAGTCCAAGTTTCAGTTGGATCAAGTCATATTTTATAACAGTGTGTATTTACAGTTCATGGGGATTTTTATGCAGAAACTTGTTCAACCCAGTGAAACGTTTTTGTGTGTGGTTTCAAAAAAAGGTCGCTAGATGGCAGCATTTAGTCAATCTGGCTTCTTGGTGTAAAGGGATATTCCACAAACAACCTTTGGTCATTTTATGGTCTAGCTTGCCTACTCAGTCTCATGTGAACACCCCACAGTTTATATGTTACTCCATTCACTATTTAGATATTTATGTTCATTTTAGCTGCCCGCCCCCTTCCTATACAAACCCACTATAACCTAAAACTCCATTTGAACAATGACAGATTATTTGAAAACAACCAATTTTTCTGGTGTATTGTCATCCTAATACGTGAGAGGGCCGTGGAATTTGATTTACAGTTTTCATTTATTTTTAAAATATTGTTTTGTAAAATGTAGCCCACTCATGCCCACCCAAATGAATAAAACAATATTTTGCAAATAAACGAAAACTGTAAATGAAATTCCATGGCCCTCTCATGTATTCGGAGGACAATTTCAGTCACCAGAAAAAAATATGGGTTGTTTCAAATAATATGTCATGGTTAGAATGGAGTTTTAAGTTATGATGGGTTGGTATAGGAAGGAGGCAGATGCGCTGAAATTAACACCAAATATCTAAATACTGAATGGAGTAACTTATAAACTGTCTGGTGTGTTTACATGAGACTGAGTAGTTCTACCTTTTTAAAGGTAGAATATCCCTTTAACTATTAAAAGTATTAAGAGCTTGTGACTAAATAACTACATGATGCAACAGAATACAGGTTTTTAATGTTTTCCTCCCTGATTAGCATCTGTTTAGAACAGGGCGGCTGTGGCCATAAGGGACTCCTGGATTTCTTGATCTGTTTTATGTTTAGAACTTGAGTTCAGTGGTCTAAAATCGCTGCACTCAGTATAAGGCTATACGCATAATAATCCAAGCCTTCTAAAGACATTAACAGAATAAAAAGACACAACAGTAAACAGTACAAAATGAGTGTTTCCTTTTTTTTTTAGATTTAATGTCATCTGTGCATTTGGAAAGTGGAACTATTGTATGTAAAGTAAAACATTTGTTTTAAAAGCATATGCAAATATTAGAATATTATGAAAGAATGGTTTGTAATACAAAAATGTTGACTATCTGAAAAGTAGTTTAATTCATGGACTCAATACTTCTGCGCTAGTTAATGTGTTGGAGTACCCATATCATATGGTGTCTCAAAAACTAGAATGCAATTTTACCATTGCAAAGTGTGTTTGCCCCGATGATCTTGTAATGGTGACATGATGACGTAGTAAAAGAAAGTTTTACATGATCATATACATCACCTGCCTTGCTCAGCCAATCGAATCATTTTGATGTTCCTTGGTCAGCCAATTGAATGATTATTATATCATCATCACAAGGTGAAAAAGGTTACAAAGAAAAAGGTTACAGAGAAGGTTACATCACAATAACAATAGTGTGGTTGATTATCTGTGAGATTCAGGTCTTGCCAATTGGCTGGTCATAATATCTTATATCAATATAATGTCTCTGTTTCCTAGAATAACAGAGAGGGGCATTTTTAGGAGATACGTTTTTATACGTTTATAGCATTTGGCTCTGAGTTGTGATAGGCTATGTTGCCACATGAAGCATATTGTTTGTTTCCTCCATGAAATAATGCTAGCTGCTGTCACTTAGTCAGATCAGGACAATTTCAGTGTATCACATAACATTTAGTTCTTCCACGGGTTCTGTTCCAGCAAGCACAGCTGGATTAGCTGGCCAACAGCCAGTATTCATCAAGAGGAATGGGGGACTTTGATTCCACCTGTGTAGCTGAGAGCTTTAATTGGTTTTAATTAACCGCCTTTTTTGTTTTAGTGTTTTTCGCTGTTATTGATAGGGGGCATTTGAACCTGACCCTAAATACAAAATGTTTACAAAATGTTAAAGCAATTTATTTTTTATTATCTACTGCAGTCCTAATAAACCCCAGGAAATTACATCTGGCCACAAAAGATCACAGGATCTGCTGAATGTGATGAACTGCCATATTGAGCCTATTATACAGTATAAACACACACATTTGTAACAATAAAAAGCTGTTACACTAGTGAAAAGTATGTTCGCCTCCCAATATCTAAAAGACAAAGATCACTCTGTGCCCAACTTCGTTGTGGGATCTTGCCCCTGCACCTTGAGACTGGTAGATATAGAGGTACTATAAAGGAAGAACGTACTTGTATATATTGTGATCTAAACGATGTCGAGAACGAGTTCCATTTTGTTTTCTACTGCCCACTGTACCATGTTTTTCGGCAGAAGTTATTTAGTAGATGTAAAAATACTGAACTAATATGGTTAAGTGATGCAGAACGCCTTCGATGGCTTTTTGAATACAAGACATTTGCATTAGCAGAATTTATAGAGAAAGCATGGGATATACGCTCAAAGAGAACCTATAACTGATTTGTTTTATTTTGTTTTATTTATTTCTGATTTGTTTACATTTGGTTTGTCTTAGCAAATTAATACTTCATGTAGTTGTGTGGAAGTGTCACTGTTTGTTTATGTTTTTGGTGTCTTACGTTGTATAATCCCGTAAGGGATTGGTCTTTGACAAGACACGAAAATAAAGATTCATTCATTCATTCATTCATTGAAATAAAGATTCATTCATTCATTCATTCATTCATTCATTCATTCATTCATTCATTCACTCACTCACACACACACACACACACACACACACACACACACACACACACACACACACACACACACACACACACACACACACACACACACACACACACACACACAGCCTTCAGACTGTTTGTCTGTTGTTTTTGAACAACTAACATCACAATGAAATGGGAAGTACAAAGAGTAAAACTAGTTGGTTTTGTCACTAGTACACTATTCTCTCTTGACAAGTAAAGACCCATGGTCTCATATATATATATTTACATAGTATAACCTCAACCCAAACGAGAATTGCTTAGGTAACATTGTCTCATTGCTGTTGTAAACAGTAAGTAAAAAAAAAAACAGATTCACTAATCATAAATATTCTGATGTTTATCATGTATATCAGTGGTGGTTCATTTTTTTCTCCATGTCAAGGATCCTCAAAAGTAATGTATTTGAACATGGACCCCCATCTGAAAGTATATTTATTGATTCATGTTGATAAAATGTTAGAGATGCTTCTAAATATCAGATCTGCAAGCTCACAACAACACATTGCACTGGTGTGTGTGCATATGGAGTACATACAGTAGTCTCACATGGCCAGACAAATGCAGTATTCCAATCTCAATCTCTGAATGCTATACTGTTTCCCAAACAGTGGATCAGGACCCATTTGCGGATCACTGTCTCATTGGAATATAGGTTTGTTCTTTACATTTCTGAAAAGTAGCAGTTTTGGATATGATTATGAGGTTCTACCTGACATTCATGATATGTACCATGGAAAACAGATCTTCATAACAACTGCTAATAGCAACACGGCACATCAAACACAGTGGGTAGTGTGGATATAGCTCATTTACACATAGACATGTTGTGAGCTTGTAGATCGGTTAAAAGTTAAGTGTACTAATTTAAGTAGGCCCTATACTTTTTCTACCCCTGCAAAAGAAGGCCTGTTGTTTTTACCCGTGGATGAATTAAGGAGCTTATAGGGATATTTAATTTACTCAGGCTAATATGATCAAATGGAGTTGGAAGTTACAGGGGGGTTGTATTGTTTGGAAGAGACTGTCTAAAAACATTATTACCATATAAATCAAAATACTGAATTAAAAAGTAAAATACCGTCTGGGTGCTCACAAAAGCTTGCATAGACGATAAAATGAAGGGGTATTTAACTTTGAAACATTTTGAGATACTCTGGTTAAAACTTAAATGGTTTTATTTAAATCTTAAACAAAACAAACCAAAAAAGGTTAAAGCTCTTGTCTAAATTTTGATTAATTGTTGCTATGTAGTCTTGTCCTATAGGAGTTATTTTTCATGGTTAACTGGTATCTAAATTTGAAAATGCATTTTTCGTTAACAGCGGAACAGACTAGGAAACCCAGCTGTTATTGAACAAACACTCCATAGCAATGATAATCATTACAATATAGAGCTAAACAATTATTATTGGGTGGAAAACAGTTGCACTTCAGTGAGAGTTAGGTCATTGTGAAATAAAACATAACTTTGTCAGGCAGGGACCTTTCATTTAGATTTTCTTATGTTTCTTTTTTTCCTGTAAATTAATGTCCTACTTTGCATACAACACTGTCACTCAAAGGCGTAAATAGCCAATCTACAAGCTTATAGATAGGCTGTGTTATTTTACATTTTGAAAGTTGAAGTGGTGTGTTTGTGAGTTTTTATGAATTAAAGGGACCCTAGTGGGTCCATTTGGTTCCATTTATACGCTCTCAGAAAAAAGAGGCGTCTGAAGAAATCCATTTAATACATCTTGATGTCATCAAGATGCTTCACCATGTTAGTGGTTTTCTTCAAACCTCCATTTCTTGGGAACACAGAATGGGGGAACTTTTTATTATCATGTCCACCCAGCACCTCTAGGCTAGGGTATACTAATGACATATTGGAATGCTGAAAATGGGTGGACTTCCCCTTTAATATAATGTAACCAACCACCATAATGATGTTATGGTATTGGTTACATTACACATTGCCCTCTGTACGTTTTATGCAATTACACCAGTTTACTGAGCTGAGATATTAACAACAATAAAACGCCATATGACATTTTTGGTAACGTTTTAATTAATTTACATTTTCATCATTTCCCCTAACTAAACTGCAAAAAAAAAAGCAGAAATAAAAATAACAAGTATTTCAAATTGACAAATACACCGACCAATCACCGGCCAGCAACAGCCCACAGTCAAACCAATCAGAGACGCGCCTGTGTTACAGACGACCAATCAGGGCCCTCAGCTCTGGCAGATACACCGACCAATCAACGGCCAGCAAACTGCCTACAGGCAAACCAATCAGAGACGCGCCTGCATGGCGCTGGGTTACAGCCGACCAATCAGGGCCCTACCTCGTCACGTGGCTGCTGCCAGGTCAAAATGTTTGAATCTTTCAGATTGTAAAAATCTTTCAGATTGCTCTGAGACTCCTAGAGAAGCAGACGCAGTCACCACACCCCCCGCTTACCAGCGACTTGTTCCAGCAGCAGTTTACCAGCGACTTGTTCAGCAGTTTACTAGCAGATCACCTGTTCCACAGCAGATCCAGCATTAGACCCTGAAGGACCGGGCAGACAGCGAGGATACATCCATCGACAACCGACGAGAGGAACCAGGAGGATCCAGCCGTTAACTTGCAGCAGACACAGCTCTGCAACTAAACCTTTTCCTCGTCGATCGACGGTGAGTTAAGCTTTTGATTTTCTCGTTACTGTGGCTGCCTGTCGTGCTTGTGGTGTTTAGTGTTTCTAACGGCTGATTGTTGTATTTCTATATGAAATATAACATCTGCTAGTTGTGTCGTTTACTGTGCTTCTTAGTTGTGTTTGAAAACGTCCGTTTGTTGTGTTTCTAACGTCTGCTAGTTGTGTCGTTTACTATGCCTCTTAGTTGTGTTTAAAAACGTCTGTTTGTTTGTGTTTCTATTTTAAAGTCTGCTAGTTGTGCCTCTTAGTTGTGTTTAAAACGTCTGTGTGTTGCGTGTTTCTAACGTCGTTTTGCAACGTCTGTTTGGTATGGTATATATAACTTCTGTTACTTTTGCGATTTGAACATCTAGTTCAGTGGTTTTCAACCTTTTTCATATCAGGACCCACTATTCTGCATTTTAGCCAGTTGAGGTTCTGTTTCATTCCTTTCTGACTGCCAGTAGGCAGTAAACAGGGATTAAAGTTCTCAGTACTGGGTACTGATTTCAGTCCTGAGAATTTCACAGGGGTCATTTAATTAGCTCAGTGCTTATTTGCAAAAGATCATTTTCAGTCTCAAGATTTTTTTTTACTTTAATACCTGCGACCTGTTGACTGACAGCAGAACAGATCTATGGTAGTTGTGATTTGACAAGACAACAATACAGTACAATAATACAAATATCTCTCTCTTTCACAGGTGTCTCTCTCTTCTTCACAGGAGCCAGGTGTCTCTCCCTCTCTCTCTCTCTCTCTCCCCCCCCCCCCCCCCCCCTCTCTCTCTCCCATACCCCCCCCCCCCCTCTCTGTCTATCCCCTTTCTCTCCACCAGCCCACCACTAGCCGCCATGGGTGAGGTCGACCGGTGTCCCCACTGGTTCCACACCGAGGACTTCCGGAGCGAGACCGGTGACGACGGCGTCCGGCGCGAGGTTGTGACCTGCGCCGCTTGCGGCCAGGCCTTCCTCTGCGTGGAGTCGCCTCACGACCACGGTCCGGCAGCGCCGGCCCTCCTCGCTCCTTGCGAGAGGGGGAGGAGGAGGAGAGGAGCCAAGAAGCTGAGGAAGCTTCTGCGTCGCTGTGTGGAAGGCGGCTTGGCGCTGGGCCTCGGTGTGGCCTGTGCCACCCTGTTTGCTGTCGGGTCGCCTCTGGCGGGCCTGGTGGTCGGCGGAGTCCTGGTGGTAGGCATTCTCTTCTTCAGCAGGAGGAGCCCGTCTGCACCGTGCCTGTGCCTTCCCGGGTAGATGACGTCCCTGCAGACCCACCCCGTGATTGGTGGCGGAGGAGGTAAAGGTATGGTTGGGTCTATTATACCGTTTGATGCAGTTTAATTTTATCCCCGGGGTTTAGTTGTCTCTACACTGACCAAACAGTTCCAGCTGATACCAGAGTGTTGGGTGCCTGTGACTATTGTTTATAGAAGCTGCTCTAACGGCGTTAGATGGGACAACAGCTACAGGAGGGACAAGTCAGGCGAAATTGTTTTATTATTCTATTATTCTATTACTGTTTAATTAAATATTGTTTAATAATGTGTTCATATATACGTACATTTTTATTGTTACTTATAGTCTTGTGTGTTGCTTCTCACAAAATGTATAGATGTTTGCTTGATATGTTTTTCAGTTTGCAGGTGCAGTTTAGTGATTTCTTTAGATTCCTTCGATGGTTGGTGTGGTAAGTATCCTCCCCCTCCCCTGTGTGTCTGTCTTATGTCTTCTATGTTTGTCCTGTCTTCTATGTTTGTCCTGTCTTCTATGTTTGTCCTAGCCTTGCCTCACATGACGCTCGTACTTCACGAGCGCCATGTGGTGACTCAACGTGGGTTGTTACATTTACATTCAAAACGTGTACATTAACATTCCGATTTCAAAGAAGTACTCGGACTAGGATTAATCCGTGAAATGTAATCTACTTTTAATAACTTTTTGAGCTCAGTAAAGTACTGTTTCTTTAGACATTTGCCACGTGTATGTATTCTTCAATCAAATGTATGCAGTCAGAATAAGCCTAACCATGATTTGCTTTACGTAATTAGTAAAATGTGTTTGTTTGAATAGCAGCCGCGCAGATAATGTAGATAGATGTCTAACAAAAAAAAAAAATTATATATCAGCATAAAAACAAATTGAATATTTTATACTGTACATACAATACAGGAGCCAAATATGGATTCCCATCCTTAATGGGTTAAGGTGATAGTTAAACCTTTCAGGACGGGAATCCATTTTTGGATTCTGTACAGTATTCCAGAATTAACTTTTGTTTGATGCTGATATATCAGGGATTAAAGTTCTCAGTACTGGGTACTGATTTCTAACTGAGCGGATTCTTGAAAATGAAGTAATTCGGAATCTGATGTTTAAATATAATTTAACACTTTTAGAGTATGAGTGTAACAACTTGCAAGAACTGCAACAACTTGTCATCTTCACTATTCAGTTGGCCTTGCGTCTGGCGGGCTAAAAACAATGAAACAACAAAAACTAACAAGTGTTTTTCTTTGCAGGTTTCTACTGATGTCTGGTGGATAGCTTGGAGCGCCATTCAGACCTGTGACAACTAATATAACAAGTGTTTTTCTTTACAGGTTTCTACGGATGTCTGGTGGATAGCTTGGAGCGCCATTCAACCCTGTGTCAACTAAAACTAACAAGTGTTTTTCTTTGCAGGTTTCTACCGAGTGTGTGATTTCCCCACCCATACTAACAATTACAGTATGTTCAGTTTGCAGGTTTCTACCGATGTCCGGTGGGCTAAAGGCCTATTCAGAGTTTGATTTTCGGTGATCACCGCGACCACCATGACCACCGTTGCCTACCATATGATGTCATACCACGGCACCGCAAACACCGCTCTTTCCACCCTCTCTGATTTTTGAGCTAAGCCAATCACATTGGCTGGGAACCACCAGGCAATGTTGATTGGCCCTGAAGTTTGGAGCAGGATTCTTTTTGACAGCTCGAGACGTAAAATAAAAGAAACCCACAATAGCGCGAGAAGAAAGAAGGAATTTAATGAGACAATGACATAAATAGACTAGATCAACTCTATGGAGTTTCATGCGTAACACTTGCGCGTTATACACAAATAGGTAGCCTACTTGTGCGTGAGCGGAGCAGGCGAATCAGAAATGAACAAACAGAAATGAACACATTCCGTCATCAATCACGTCACCAATCGGAATACCCTGAGGGACAACCAACCGTGCACCGTACACCACCGTGCAAAAAACACTTATTAACTTAACGCAAGTAAAAAGGAAAGATACAGAAAAGCACTAGAAAGCATTATAATTGAGGCAGGTAAGCAGTAGAGAGAGAAAAGGGGGTGGGGAACATAAACAATAATGGACATGAGGAGGGAAAGAGGTCAGGCGAGATGGTGGTGGTGGTCTATGAATAGTGGTGGTTGCGGTGGTCTGAGCAGTCGTTGCGGTGATCACCGTAAATCTAAACTCTGAATGAGCCTTAACCCCCCCCCCCCCCCCCACCACCACCACCACCACCTACGCAAAGTGGGTGGTGTGTGGGGGGGGTGGGGGTCACCTCCCATGGGCTGCCACCTTGGCGTGGTGGAGGTGCTTACGATCCTTGTGATCAAACTAAGGGCAGCCCCTAAGATAAAACAAGCCTTTTACAGAAATCAGTCTGCACAAGCTACCAGAAGACCCTCATGGACCTCCTAGAACAATGAAACTAAGAAAGAACTAGATCTCTGCTTCTTACCAAGGCGACACACAGGTATCTGATCATCATATTCTAGGTTTTGATACAGATTTGCATAAGTCATTGCCATTGAACGCCCTTTTTGTCTCTGTTTTGAAAATATTGAACCAGTGGAAAGTAGAATTATTACGGTACTGAAAAACTAAAATCCATTTTGGCCACAGAGGTCCACAATTGCATAATGTTTTTGATGCAGGAGCTGAAACGTGGATGGCTGTCCATAAGATGTGCACAGCTGGATGGAGGGAGAACAGAAATACAGGTGTTTCCATCGCCCCATTCTTTATTTTTCACCCATTTCTCAAGTTTGGGACTTTTACTCAAGCGAGTTAATCTGTCTAACCCTTAATTTGGGACACCATATACATTAGTACAGCAGAATGTAAGGTCTACATTTACACAATTGGTATTGCTGCATTCACTAGAACAACACCTTACAGGCAGTTGTGTTAATATGACAGTTATTTTTTTTAATAGGCACACCTTAAAACCACCATTTGTCACAGCACATGTGACCTGTAAGCCTTCTTTTCCTCGTCATTAGTGTGAAGCTAACTTCCTTCTGTAAAGACTCACATCTACTTGTATTTCTAAGTGCGACTTAGCAAGGACTTTACAAATCTATGATTTGCTCAATTTCAGGTGCACCCCGCACCAAACAGGCGTCGGAGTCTTGTCGAACATGCCATGAAGCTGACAGATGACCAAACGGTGAAATACCAAGCGCTGATGTCATTGCTGGAGTGGAAAGCCATGCCGCCAACATTGCTCCAACACCGAAAGCCCCCAAAGGAGGAGGTAATTCTTGCCCACAGGTTAGACGCAATTAGACTCTTGAGGCTTGCTTTCAGAATATGATGGACAATGTGAATGTTTTGACCCCCAGTACATTCAAGGGTCTTTTATGGACTTCAGGGAACTGAACATTTTGCATGGCAAGTTGCAATACATTCCCTTCCTCAATTCCTTGTTGGGATGTTTAGACATGTTAGGTCTGTGAGTCTGTTTGCTGCAATTGTGGAACATGGTCATTAGTTTGAATAATCGTGTAATCGATATACATCATATCGTGATATATCTATGGTGAGATTTGCAGTATCCATGAAAAAGAGCTAAAAAGACATGCACATCCAACCCGTAATAGGGCAGGTGCTGAGCAACAAACAATTGAAACCAAAAATGATAAAGAAAAGCTCGCACACTGAGGGCTCAGATGCTAGACTGGTACCTTTTATTGCACCATAAAGGTGAGTAACGTTTCGAGCACAATGCTCTTCCTCAGACTGAAGGTGCACATAGAGGAGCTGAACCCTTAAAGAAAAGTCTCCCCATCTCTCAACTTAACCGGATAAGACATATATGCAGCTCTGACTCTGATTTCCACACACACAGAGTGGATCTAGAACAACGTTTTCTCAAAAGAAAGTACAAAACAGAGTGGGTCACACAAGCTTCAAAACGTTTTGCTAATGTCTCACAATCTGAGTGCCTCTATAAAAAGAACATCAAGAAGACGGATGATCGTATCACATGTGCCATCCCTTACTCCCCTCTTGCAAAGGAGATGTCTGCTGTGATAAATAAACACTGGCACATTGGGCGCGATTTTCCTTCCACCCCTTGTCCCTAGCGTTACCCGATACCCGCAGCGAATTCCCTTATTGCTATTTTGGTCACCTTTTCTCTTCCCTTAGCCACTATTCTTTTTGCTCGGTCCCGCATTGTAGAGAAGACCTACCCACATATTCTATACAGCATCTAAGAGAGTGGCCTTTTCCCGTCACGCTGCACTTTGAAATGTAAAAAATGGTCCAGAATTGACCGAGAAATCAATGATCAAAAAACGTTTTTTTTTGGCGCAAATTGCCGACTTTTTTGCAATTTACAGTACTTTATAACATTTCGCAGACTTGGGATAAATGCACGCCACATACAGCAAAAAAACATGGAACATGTTTTTTCAACATAACATGTTGAATGGTAAGAAATGATTGAGAATTGACCGAGCTATAATTGTTTGAAAATGAGAGCATAATCTTTGAGAATAGGCGTCTGTCCTAAGCCAGGCTGCGTGCTTAGGAGGGTCAGACATAGCAGTAGGGATAAGGGAACTAGATAAGGGATGAATTAAAGGGAATGGCAAGACCAACACGGATTGGATGAAAGCTAAAAACGCCCAAACCACACCTATGCACAGGGATTAAAGTTCTCAGTACTGGGTACTGAATTCAGTCCTGAGGATTTCACAGGGGTCATTTAATTAGCTCAGTGCTTATTTGCAAAAGATCATTTTCAGTCTCAAGATTTTTTTTTTTTTTTTTTACTTTAATACCTGCGACCTGTTGACTGACAGTAGAACAGATCTACGCTAGTTGTGATTTGACAAGACAACAATACAGTACAATAATACAAATATTTCTCTCTTTCACAGGTGTCTCTCTCTCTTCTTCACAGGAGCCAGGTGTCTCTCCCTCTCTCTCTCTCTGTCTTCCCCCCCCCCCTCTCTCTCCCATACCCCCCCCCCCCTCTCTGTCTATCCCCTTTCTCTCCACCAGCCCACCACTAGCCGCCATGGGTGAGGTCGACCGGTGTCCCCACTGGTTCCACACCGAGGACTTCCGGAGCGAGACCGGTGACGACGGCGTCCGCCGCGAGGTCGTGACCTGCGCCGCCTGCGGCCAGGCCTTCCTCTGCGTGGAGTCGCCTCACGGCCACGGTCCGGCAGCGCCGGCCCTCCTCGCTCCTTGCGAGGGGAGGAGGAGGAGGAGAGGAGCCAAGAAGCTGAGGAAGCTTCTGCTGCGCTGTGTGGAAGGCGGCTTGGCGCTGGGCCTCGGTGTGGCCTGTGCCACCCTGTTTGCTGTCGGGTCGCCTCTGGCGGGCCTGGTGGTCGGCGGAGTCCTGGTGGTAGGCATTCTCTTCTTCAGCAGGAGGAGCCCGTCTGCACCGTGCCTGTGCCTTCCCGGGTAGATGACGTCCCTGCAGACCCACCCCGTGATTGGTGGCGGAGGAGGTAAAGGTATGGTTGGGTCGATTATACCGTTTGATGCGGTTTAATTTTATCCCCGGGGTTTAGTTGTCTCTACACTGACCAAACAGTTTCAGCTGATACGAGAGTGTTGGGTGCCTGTGACTATTGTTTATAGAAGCTGCTCTAACGGCGTTAGATGGGACAACAGCTACAGGAGGGACAAGTCAGGCGAAATTGTTTTATTATTCTATTATTCTATTACTGTTTAATTAAATATTGTTTAATAATGTGTTCATATATACGTACATTTTTATTGTTACTTATAGTCTTGTGTGTTGCTTCTCACAAAATGTATAGATGTTTGCTTGATATGTTTTTCAGTTTGCAGGTGCAGTTTAGTGATTTCTTTAGATTCCTTCGATGGTTGGTGTGGTAAGTATCCTCCCCCTCCCCTGTGTCTGTCTTATGTCTTCTATGTTTGTCCTGTCTTCTATGTTTGTCCTGTCTTCTATGTTTGTCCTAGCCTTGCCTCACATGACGCTCGTACTTCACGAGCGCCATGTGGTGACTCAACGTGGGTTGTTACATTTACATTCAAAACGTGTACATTAACATTCCGATTTCAAAGAAGTACTCGGACTAGGATTAATCCGTGAAATGTAATCTACTTTTAATAACTTTTTGAGCTCAGTAAAGTACTGTTTCTTTAGACATTTGCCACGTGTATGTATTCTTCAATCAAATGTATGCAGTCAGAATAAGCCTAACCATGATTTGCTTTACGTAATTAGTAAAATGTGTTTGTTTGAATAGCAGCCGCGCAGATAATCAAATCTATTTTTTGTTAGTTAAAACATGTCTAACAAAAAAAAATATTTATATATCAGCATAAAAACAAATTGAATATTTTATACTGTACATACAATACAGGAGCCAAATATGGATTCCCATCCTTAATGGGTTAAGGTGATAGTTAAACCTTTCAGGACGGGAATCCATTTTTGGATTCTGTACAGTATTCCAGAATTAACTTTTGTTTGATGCTGATATATCAGGGATTAAAGTTCTCAGTACTGGGTACTGATTTCTAACTGAGCGGATTCTTGAAAATGAAGTAATTCGGAATCTGATGTTTAAATATAATTTAACACTTTTAGAGTATGAGTGTAACAACTTGCAAGAACTGCAACAACTTGTCATCTTCACTATTCAGTTGGCCTTGCGTCTGGCGGGCTAAAAACAATGAATCAACAAAAACTAACAAGTGTTTTTCTTTGCAGGTTTCTACTGATGTCTGGTGGATAGCTTGTAGCGCCATTCAGACCTGTGACAACTAATATAACAAGTGTTTTTCTTTACAGGTTTCTACGGATGTCTGGTGGATAGCTTGGAGCGCCATTCAACCCTGTGTCAACTAAAACTAACAAGTGTTTTTCTTTGCAGGTTTCTACCGAGTGTGTGATTTCCCCACCCATACTAACAATTACAGTATGTTCAGTTTGCAGGTTTCTACCGATGTCCGGTGGGCTAAAGGCCTATTCAGAGTTTGATTTTTCGGTGATCACCACGACCACCATGACCACCGTTGCCTACCATATGATGTCATACCACAGCACCGCAAACACCGCTCTTTCCACCCTCTCTGATTTTTGAGCTAAGCCAATCACATTGGCTGGGAACCACCAGGTAATGTTGATTGGCCCTGAAGTTTGGAGCAGGATTCTTTTTGACAGCTCGAGACGTAAAATAAAAGAAAACCACAATAGCGCGAGAAGAAAGAAGGAATTTAATGAGACAATGACATAAATAGACTAGATCAACTCTATGGAGTGTCATGCGTAACACTTGCGCGTTATACACAAATAGGTAGCCTACTTGTGCGTGAGCGGAGCAGGCGAATCAGAAATGAACAAACAGAAATGAACACATTCCGTCATCAATCACGTCACCAATCGGAATACCCTGAGGGACAACCAACCGTGCACCGTACACCACCGTGCAAAAAACACTTATTAACTTAAGCAGTAGAGAGAGAAAAGGGGGTGGGGAACATAAACAATAACGGACATGAGGAGGGAAAGAGGACAGGCGAGATGGTGGTGGTGGTCTATGAATAGTGGTGGTTGCGGTGGTCTGAGCAGTCGTTGCGGTGATCACCGTAAATCTAAACTCTGAATGAGCCTTAACCCCCCCCCCCCCCCCCCCAACCACCACCACCTACGCAAAGTGGGTGGTGTGTGTGTGTGGGGGGGGGGGTCACCTCCCATGGGCTGCCACCTTGGCGTGGTGGAGGTGCTTACGATCCTTGTGATCAAACTAAGGGCAGCCCCTAAGATAAAACAAGCCTTTTACAGAAATCAGTCTGCACAAGCTACCAGAAGACCCTCATGGACCTCCTAGAACAATGAAACTAAGAAAGAACTAGATCTCTGCTTCTTACCAAGGCGACACACAGGTATCTGATCATCATATTCTAGGTTTTGATACAGATTTGCATAAGTCATTGCTATTGAACGCCCTTTTTGTCTCTGTTTTGAAAATATTGAACCAGTGGAAAGTAGAATTATTACCGGTACTGAAAAACTAAAATCCATTTTGGCCACAGAGGTCCACAATTGCATAATGTTTTTGATGCAGGAGCTGAAACGTGGATGGCTGTCCATAAGATGTGCACAGCTGGATGGAGGGAGAACAGAAATACAGGTGTTTCCATCGCCCCATTCTTTATTTTTCACCCTTCATTTCTCAAGTTTGGGACTTTTACTCAAGCGAGTTAATCTGTCTAACCCTTAATTTGGGACACCATATACATTAGTACAGCAGAATGTAAGGTCTACATTTACACAATTGGTATTGCTGCATTCACTAGAACAACACCTTACAGGCAGTTGTGTTAATATGACAGTTATTTTTTTTAATAGGCACACCTTAAAACCACCATTTGTCACAGCACATGTGACCTGTAAGCCTTCTTTTCCTCGTCATTAGTGTGAAGCTAACTTCCTTCTGTAAAGACTCACATCTACTTGTATTTCTAAGTGCGACTTAGCAAGGACTTTACAAATCTATGATTTGCTCAATTTCAGGTGCACCCCGCACCAAACAGGCGTCGGAGTCTTGTCGAACATGCCATGAAGCTGACAGATGACCAAACGGTGAAATACCAAGCGCTGATGTCATTGCTGGAGTGGAAAGCCATGCCGCCAACATTGCTCCAACACCGAAAGCCCCCAAAGGAGGAGGTAATTCTTGCCCACAGGTTAGACGCAATTAGACTCTTGAGGCTTGCTTTCAGAATATGATGGACAATGTGAATGTTTTGACCCCCAGTACATTCAAGGGTCTTTTATGGACTTCAGGGAACTGAACATTTTGCATGGCAAGTTGCAATACATTCCCTTCCTCAATTCCTTGTTGGGATGTTTAGACATGTTAGTCTGTTTGCTGCAATTGTGGAACATGGTCATTAGTTTGAATAATCGTGTAATCGATATACATCATATCGTGATATATCTATGGTGAGATTTGCAGTATCCATGAAAAAGAGCTAAAAAGACATGCACATCCAAATAAATAAACACTGGCACATTATTTCCACAGACCCGACTCTCCAGGAGCAACTGTCCCAACCACCACGAGTGGTCTTCAGGAGACCCCCGAACCTCAGAAACATGTTGGTGAGGTCGGATTGTCCACCGGGTTCTCCAGCGTCTTCCCAGTCAGTGTTGAGCCCTGTACCACCAGGCAACTACAAATGCAACAATTGCCAACAATGTCACTTTACTCGAAAGACTAACACATTCTACCACCCACACACTGGCAAATGTTATAAAATGAGAGGAGTCATTTCGTGTAAAACTACTAATGTGATCTATATGCTTAAATGCCCATGTGGACTGGCATATATTGGCAAAACATCAAGAGCCCTGAAAACCAGGATCACAAGGAACATAGCCTGGTCTAGCCCTCAATGATTTTGGCCTTGGGGGGCGGGGGTGTCGTGGGATCCACACGGCGGAAGTGCTGCGCTCTGATTTGATCTCACTAACGTGTCGTCATCTCCGGTCCCTCCCACGCCCGTCCACTGCTGTTCTACGTCACATCATTTAGAGCGACGCCCACCCCGGAAGGTTGACACGCCCCTCAAGGCCACTTTCCAACGCGCGTTAGTCCAGGCTTTCCGTTTTCGCGCAAGGCGGACGAAAATGAAAGCCTGGGTGTCGAGGCTACACAGAACATAGAAGTAACATCAGAAATCATGACAAAAACAGTCCCATCGCACTTCACTTTAGTGCACTTAAACACAGTGTCTCCTCTCTGAGCTATGTGGGTATAGAACGTCATCATCTAGGCATGGGCTTGGTGGGGCAATGCCCCCCTAAATGCCCAGTCTGCCCCACCAAACATGCAAAACAACCCAAGGTATTTCAAATTAAACTGCTTATATTTATATCAAAACAGAAATCTCTGAGTCAGACCTTTAGCTTTATGCATGCTGCGTGTCTGTTGCAACTTCAACAACAACTGATGTTATTATTGATGTTTTATTGTCCTAATATAAGTCCTGTAACAACCTGTGAAACATCTATACGGCAGATGAACAGATATACAGTAGCAGCACAGGCGACCGACAGCTGTTTTTTGTACACTCATTTAATTAAAGTGGAATTTCATCCATTTTCAAGATTTTTTTTCCGGAGATCATACAAATGAACCCTAATGCATCCATTTGGTTCCATTTGTAGACTCGGAAAAATAGATCCTAAAAGCAAATCCATTAACATGGTGAAACACAACTTGATGTCATCAAGTTGTGTTTCACCATGTTTTTTTTTTTTTCAGACCTCCATTTCTAGGAAACACAGAGTTGTCATTCTCTGAGGTATATCAATGACATACTGTAAATGTTGAAAATGGCTAGAATTCCCCTTAAGGCCTTGATCTCATGCTATGTTTTTGATTAGCCACACTTGTATGGACTGCTACTGTAATTAGGATAAGACGTACAGTATATATGTTTTAATGTTAGTTAATCGATATTCCAAAGACCTTTTAATCTCATCACATCAACAGATGAGTACGAGTATAGTTATTAGATGGCCGGCTTGCTTGCAAATTCCGCAGCTGGATTTGTGCCAAAACTAATATGGGCTAAATCAAACACTGATCGTGTTTTTTTTTTTTTTTTTTTTTTTTTTTTTCCTTTTGCTTGAATTCCAGCTTGCCCCTAACTGGGTACCAGGACTGCAAGCCTCACCTCATCCACAGCCTGGGCGTCCCGTTGTTGGACAACAACAAAAACCATCACAGTGCCACTTCAAGCCCGGCCTGCACCCCACTCCACTCCACCCCACTCCACTCCACCCCACCAGCTCCAGCTACCCACGATGCAACAGCACCTCTAGCCCTTCCATGTCCTCGCTCACGCCATCCTGCACTCCAGCCCGCGCCTCTGCCATTCTGCCGTCGTCCAGGGGTGTACAGCTAAAATCAGTTGTTTTCAACAGGTGGTCCGGTGACCACCAGTGGTCCTTGAGAGGGTTCCAGGTGGTCCCCAGGCTAAATGATGGAAACTTGGTTAACCTCTCAAAAGTTAAAATATTCATGCCATGTGAATCAGCCCAAGTCTACACAACTAGAGAAGGCAGGAGATTAATGGTCATTTTGATCTGTATGCTTGACTGTTTTGTTTCCCAAATCCAGCCTGGAATTGTGGACAAAAGCAAAAGAAATCTTTATAGTTTTGGGGGCTGTGGGGATAAAATGTCCTCAAATGGTGGTCCGTGGCTCAAAATTTAAATGCTGAATAATTGGTGGGCCCTGGTGTCAAAAAGGTTGAAAATCCGCTTAAATGGCAGACCAACATGGGTCCTTGAAATTAAACAGGGCTGAGAATCACTACAGTGTTCTGCTGTTCCCAGAGGCATTAAAGGCCTATTCATAGTCCAGTTTTACCTGAAGAGGTGACCACTGAAAACTAAAATGTGACATGACACCGTTCTCCACAGGGTGACATCACCTTTCAGTTCTCTCTAGGAGAATTTTGTTGGAGGTGTTGATGCAGTCTCTGTAATGGTGTCTTCTTCTACATTAATTTCACTGTCATGAAACATAAACTCCATAAACCATTTTCCAAAAGGTGAAGCAAAAAAATAAGCTGAAGAAAGTCATCCTGTGTGACACTAGTTTCTTCATTTTTTTTTATTGTGTTAACAGGGAACAAATAGACACAAAAAACATCTGTGCTCAAAGCAACAAACAAAATAAAATATGCGCCATTACTAAATAAAATATACATCACCACTTGCCCTACACACTTGACTTGGTTTGAGCATAGATATTTAAATAATAGAGACAGCATTAAATGTCCTGGAGGTTTTGATGTTGGTGACAGGAATTAGAAGCTGCATTTTTAGGAAAGCAGTTCATTCTGTACCCAAATAAAGTCTTAATCTGTATGAATTGAATTCATTTGTGACATAATTTGAGTGTGTGTTTGACCTTATTAGCAGTGTTTTCAAGTTCTCCCCTTTCTCTGACGTTTCATTCCATTTGTATACAAAGTTTGACTTGTACTGGTCAATCTAACCCCGAAAAGGAACCAGAGAATCAACTTGAATAAACTTAAGACTTACAGAACTGTGCCATATGCAGATGTCATACAGTGTCTATTTAAAATGGCATTGCATTTATCACAAGTAACAGATCAGAGTGGAGTCCAAGTTTCAGTTGGATCAAGTCATATTTTATAACAGTGTGTATTTACAGTTCATGGGGATTTTTATGCAGAAACTTGTTCAACCCAGTGAAACGTTTTTGTGTGTGGTTTCAAAAAAAAAAAAGTTCGCTAGATGGCAGCATTTAGTCAATCTGGCTTCTTGGTGTAAAGGGATATTCCACAAACAACCTTTGGTCATTTTATGGTCTAGCTTGCCTACTCAGTCTCATGTGAACACCCCACAGTTTATATGTTACTCCATTCACTATTTAGATATTTATGTTCATTTTAGCTGCCCGCCCCCTTCCTATACAAACCCACTATAACCTAAAACTCCATTTGAACAATGACAGATTATTTGAAAACAACCAATTTTTCTGGTGTATTGTCATCCTAATACGTGAGAGGGCCGTGGAATTTGATTTACAGTTTTCATTTATTTTTAAAATATTGTTTTGTAAAATGTAGCCCACTCATGCCCACCCAAATGAATAAAACAATATTTTGCAAATAAACGAAAACTGTAAATGAAATTCCACGGCCCTCTCATGTATTCGGAGGACAATTTCAGTCACCAGAAAAAAATATGGGTTGTTTCAAATAATATGTCATGGTTAGAATGGAGTTTTAAGTTATGATGGGTTTGTATAGGAAGGAGGCAGATGCGCTGAAATTAACACCAAATATCTAAATACTGAATGGAGTAACTTATAAACTGTCTGGTGTGTTTACATGAGACTGAGTAGTTCTACCTTTTTAAAGGTAGAATATCCCTTTAACTATTAAAAGTATTAAGAGCTTGTGACTAAATAACTACATGATGCAACAGAATACAGGTTTTTAATGTTTTCCTCCCTGATTAGCATCTGTTTAGAACAGGGCGGCTGTGGCCATAAGGGACTCCTGGATTTCTTGATCTGTTTTATGTTTAGAACTTGAGTTCAGTGGTCTAAAATCGCTGCACTCAGTATAAGGCTATACGCACAATAATCCAAGCCTTCTAAAGACATTAACAGAATAAAAAAACACAACAGTAAACAGTACAAAATGAGTGTTTCCTTTTTTTTTTTTTTTTTAGATTTAATGTCATCTGTGCATTTGGAAAGTGGAACTATTGTATGTAAAGTAAAACATTTGCTTTAAAAGCATATGCAAATATTAGAATATTATGAAAGAATGATTTGTAATACAAAAATGTTGACTATCTGAAAAGTAGTTTAATTCATGGACTCAATACTTCTGCGCTAGTTAATGTTTTGGAGTACCCATATGGTGTCTCAATAAAAACTAGAATGCAATTTTACAATTGCAAAGTGTGGTTGCCCCGATGATCTTGTAATGGTGACATGATGACGTAGTAAAAGAAAGTTTTACATGATCATATACATCACCTTCTTTGCTCAGCCAATCAAATCATTTTGATGTTCCTTGGTCAGCCAATTGAATGATTACCATATCATCATCACAAGGTCAAAAAGGTCACAAAGAAAAAGGTTACAGAGAAGGTTACATCACTAACAATAGTGTGGTTGATTATCTGTGAGATTCAGGTCTTGCCAATTGGCTGGTCATAATATCTTATATCAATATAATGTCTCTGTTTCCTAGAATAACAGAGAGGGGCATTTTTAGGAGATACGTTTTTATACGTTTATAGCATTTGGCTCTGAGTTGTGATAGGCTATGTTGCCACATAGCCAGCATATTGTTTGTTTCCTCCATGAAATAATCCTAGCTGCTGTCACTTAGTCAGATCAGGACAATTTCAGTGCATCACATAACATTTAGTTCTTCCACGGGTTCTGTTCCAGCAAGCACAGCTGGATTAGCTGGCCAACAGCCAGTATTCATCAAGAGGAATGGGGGACTTTGATTCCACCTGTGTAGCTGAGAGCTTTAATTGGTTTTAATTAACCGCCTTCTTTGTTTTAGTGTTTTTCGCTGTTTTTGATAGGGGGCATTTGAACCTGGCCCTAAATACAAAATGTTTACAAAATCAAAAGCAATTTATTTTCTATTATACAGTACACACACACACACACACACACACACACACACACACACACACACACACACACACACACACACACACACACACACACACACACACACACACACACACACACACACACACACACACACACACACACACCCCTTTACAAATGCAACAAACACGCATTGATTCAGTAAATATTGTAAAATTTAATTTTATGGCATTAATATAAAGTAATCGAGCAAGACAAGCTATCAACAAAAGAAAAGAAAAACAGAATATATTTTACACAAAATGAAGTAAGCGATAGCAGCGCCTCAACTTTTGAGATGATGTCTGAAACAAGGAGGGGGAGGTGACAGAGAGGTCAAAACTAGAATGGCTTGGCCCGACTGGTTTCCAGGCTAGGTGAAAACAACCCAATCGCCAGAGATAACTCCCACTGTCCCTTTGTACAGTATGTTGTGGGGAAATAACTTAGATCATAACTGTGTTCCAAAAAGAAACAAATCAGCCAGGCGATTTTGTCTGGTATTATCTCTTCGGATAAATGAGTACCTTGTCATCGTCATGCCTCATATCCATGTGAGTATATCCATGAGAGATAACTTAACTCTATACCAGAGTCACAGTTATGTATTTTTTTTTTTTTTTTTTTTTGAAAAGTTGAAAATCTCCTAGATTTCAATAGAAATAAATTACTGTGATGCAGGGAGACAGTGCCCTCTAGTGGGATTGATGACAGATCAGTTTTCTGTTAAACAGTGAAAAATAATACTAAAAACAATAAAAATAACATTCACCCACTTTTTCGACATCTGTAAACCATGTGTTTTCCATAAAAAAATAAATAATAATCAAGAGGTGACATATGGTAAAACAGGGGTCATCAATATGTTTTAGACTTTCTGTTTTACTCTACACTATAATGCTCTTATTTTGATCGTAAGACCCAATTATGTCAAGTCTCCAGGTTTTCTTCAGAGTGTGACTGAAAATGATGTACTATGACAATAGTAAATAATAGCACAGTAGGGGTCCAACTAGTGCTAGTGGTTTTCAAATGTTTTATTAGCAAGGTCCCATTAATTCTGAGAGTGAACAAAAATGGACCCTAATAGACCTGTGGTCATTCAGGCTAGCTCTTTGTGTTTTCTACCGGTATGTTTGTACAGTGTGTGCCTGCCGTTTCTATGTCCATCACAGGCAGGCATATGGCAATGACCCCTGGGTAGAAGCTCACAAGACCATTTTGAAAATGTGTGCATGTTTTAAACCTTTTTTTTGCCAATAAAGACATAACCAAAATACCTTGGAAAGTGTTTAGCAGTCAGTCTGTTGATTTATCACTGAGATTCACAGCAACTTTTCTGAAATAAAACGCTCTGTGCAACTGAAAAAAGGAAATGCAATGATGAATAATCAAGCCAGGTGTGTGTGTGTGTGTGTGTGTGTGTGTGTGTGTGTGTGTGTGTGTGTGTGTGTGTGTGTGTGTGTGTGTGTGTGTGTGTGTGTGTGTGTGTGTGTGTGTGTGAGGGGGGATAGTTTGCCATCATGTGTTACAGGTTCTGGCAGCATGCCAGTTTGTTGCCTCTCTGTCCGTCAGTGGTGGGGGGAACGTTGATGTCCACAACGTTGTTTCCAGGGGACTCGTCGTGGGCGGACCGCTCTGCAATCTGCTTCTGCGATACGATGCGGTAGATTTCTGCCAGGAGGAGACGGGAAGACACATCACTAGGCTACTGGAAAATACTGTATGTGCATGACATTATTTTAATAAACTAGAAAGATGAGGAAATATTAGAGGGAGTAAAAGTAGTTTTGTGAGTCAAGTGGTCATTTAACAACTCCCAGATTGAGTAGATCTGAAAATTGTCATGCATCGATAATAGATTCCACACTATAATTTTGTATTCATATATTAAGGACTACTAGTAGTGATACACACACTAGAGGGTTGTGCATCACACTCTGTGATGTTGTGCTGTCTGTGATGGTGAGAGTCAAACCTAAATTGAAGCTGGTTAGAGGTAATTGTATTTCTTGGAGATGTTCTGCTCGCTTATTTTAGTTTCAACTGCAGCTTGTGGGGATGTCACATTGATTGTGTAAATTAATCATACCTCATCCCCTCGCTCTCTCCCTCTCTCTCTCTCTCCCTCTCGTGTACATTTGAACATTTTTACTGAATTTCCATTTAAGGACAGTGTTTAGTACAATGCTGCACTATACAATTAAAGCTGACTATTGTTATACTTTGTGGTTCTGCTATTCAAGCACTTTTGCTACAGACTCGAGAGTGGAACAGAAAACATAAAAAAGTGCAAATTTGTTTTTTCAGAGGTCATCTTAAAGAATTACATATTTCACAGTAACACATAACAAAAAACTAAAAAGTAACATAAAAACATTAAAAGACAGTGGAAAAATGATACTACTGTATGTTGGCTTGTTTACAGTTGAGTGAGAAAACCAGAAAACCATCTGTCCCATTTTAGATTTTATTGGCTATATTCAAAAACAGATAAAAACGTGCAAGTGTTGCCCGGGCCATGGGGCGAAATGAGATGTATGATGTGTACTCTATGTATACACACCTGTCAGGATGTTCTTGAAGGCCTCCTCTACATTCGTCGAGTCCAACGCTGAGGTTTCTATGAACGATAGATTGTTCTTCTCTGTGTGATTAAAAACAAAGAAAAGGGGACATGCTTATTAACCACTTCGAAATGACAACATTTCTGTCAATTATAATACACCTCAAACTTTGAATTCACAGAGATTCATGGTTGTTTTTTGTTGCATTTCCACAGCAATAACTTGATGACTAGGTGTCGGCTCAGTATCTGAGATTATGCTGGTCATCAAATTATTGCTGTAGGAATGCAACACAAACAACACAATCTCCTTGAATTTAAAGATCCATGGGATGTGTAATAAGTCATTTTTTGGGGTGAACATTCTTCATTATTTTTTCCCCCAATCTTTTCATTTCATGGCCGGGGTTAATTTGGTTGAATGCTTAGTGGAATCTATTTTGAAGGTTCTTACATGCACGGCTGCAGGGAAGTGACTCAGTGTCACAAGAGAGAACACAATTGGGAGTCAAAAGGAAGGAAAAACAAGGCAGAACAGAGCATGGCCTGTGATCACGAATTTAGACAATAATGGTTTATGACATGTCAGAGAACTGACCAGATACACTGCTACAAGCAAACAGTTATTTGGGATAGGCTATATAGCCTATCAGCTTTGATTTTGACATCAATTTCTGATTTAGTTATAATGTTTTAAATAAAAATGTGTTTTGTTTTGGTCACATAGTCATCTGAAATGTTGTAGCGTTTGCCTAGTTTCATAAGTCAACGAAAATGGATCGTAGTCGTAATGCCTAATTTACAATATAATTGCTTGTAGATCAGCTATTTTCGGAACGTGACACCTGTGTGCAACCAATGATAAAACAGCTTCTCCACTTAATTGCACTGTAGTCTAGTTTTTATTTGTTGACCAAATTATCAATTAATATTAGTATTTAGGGTCCAAGTCAGATCACACAGTTATTAGTATTTTATCCACACATGCTTTTGAGTGGCTAAACATGCAAAAGGGGGCGTAACCTAATGGCTCAATAGCACCCCCTAGGTCTGTATCATGTCCAGACTTGCATAAAATGGTCCAAACCAAATTATCAAAGTCAAAGGCAAACGGATTGTGTGCACATCTCACGCCTATATTCAGGCCAGGTGCTGGGCATCAAGGCATCAAACTAAGAGAACGGAGAGGAACGCCCGCACACTGTTTATATGCTCCAAAACACACTTTTATTTAGTAGAGGCAACACTTGCAACGTTTCGACCGTGAGGTCTTCGTCAGGCAAATGATTTGCCTGACGAAGACCTCACGGTCGAAACGTTGCAAGTGTTGCCTCTACTAAATAAAAGTGTGTTTTGGAGCATATAAACAGTGTGCGGGCGTTCCTCTCCGTTCTCCAAACCAAATTATGACATGGGAAAAAAAAAAAAAAAAAAAAAAAAAAATATATATATATATATATATATAGCACAGGGAAAACTCAAATGACGTGTGTGTGTGAGGTTATACCTGCAAAGGCCCGCGCCTCGTCTGTGGGAACGGCTCTGAGGTGGCGCAGGTCGCTCTTGTTCCCCACCAGCATGATGACGATGTTGTTGTCGGCGTGGTCGCGCAGCTCCTTCAACCAACGCTCCACATTTTCGTAGGTCAGGTGCTTGGCGATGTCATACACAAGCAGAGCCCCCACCGCACCTCTGTAGTAGCTATTGGGAACATGTACACACATAAGGACACATACTATCACTTACTAGCATCCTCGGCAATGCATACATACTGTACATACTCTTTACAGACATAAATACATATGGTAGAGTACATTGCTAGTGGTTCACAAACAAAACCCCAAAAAGAAATATTTTGTGTAAATGTGACGTGTGCCCGAGGTTTATGGGCAGTAGTTTTTACGTCACAAAAGTTTAATATAAATTTGAGAACCACTAGTTAAAAACACAGTAAAATGCAGTTAAAGTGCACTGATTAAAGTGCTTAAAGTGACTATGCCACTTTATGCCACTTTAAGTTTTAAGAGATTAAAGAACTCTGTTTAAAATGATTTAACCAACTCTTAATATGGACACTCAGGTTCTTTTTACCAGGTGAAGAGCAATAAAATGTGTGAAAATCAAGAAAGGACAAACCAGGGATTTAAAAAAGGAATAATCAGAATTTATTTCCTACGGGTACAGGGAGGCACTCTAAAAGGCCAATTAAAACCACAAATAAAAAGCCTAACTAAAATGTCCCTAAAACCCTAAAACTAAAACAGTCAACAAACAAAAGTAAAAACAATGTTAAAAGCCTGTCTTGTGCAAAATGGCAGATACTGTGTGCAGTTGGCAGTCACTTCATCATGTGTGTCATGTTCATCGGCCTTCTTCTCGTCACTGAAACACACAAGGAAACTAAACACAGTTCATCCGTTCGCAATTCTAAAGTGCTATTGAGTGCAGGGGTAACACGCGATTTGAGCTTGGCAACACTACGTGAAGTTGTACTTACACGAAACCAAGGGTTTAAGCCCTGGGCCCGTCTGTATTCGGCGTCGTAGTGTTGCAAACCGGCTGCTCTTCTCCCCCTCTGTCTGTCCACCCGTCAGGCACGATCGTGTCTCTCTGCTACAGTCGAGCCTGCTTCCTGGTCTTCTCGATCATCCGCTGCTGTAGCCTGTTCTGGTTGCTGCCTCGCACACGCGTTCACCAACTGACACACACTGTTACACACAACTGTCCTCGCCCGCACGCACGCCCGTCTCCTTCACCTTCTGCCATTGTTCTGTGAAGCAAACATTTTTGTCGGCCGCGCCGGTGTGCTAGAATCCGCCCACTGTCTCTACTCCGCTCTGGATTGGCAGAGCGTCAATGATCGGGTACCAGCTGACTGGGGAAGAATGCGGCTGCTGCTTAATCGTTGATTAGGTGGTTGTCATGGCAGCACGAAAACAAATCAATATATACAAAACAGAAACAGTCCACACCATGTGAAGAAAGAGTAAATTAATAATACAAAATACACGGCAAATCAAATAACACTTCTAAATAAACAAGCACAGCAAATCATAATATAAATGCACTGCAAACAAAACAAAAAGAAAATCATATTTTCTGCCTGATGACATAAACAAACATTTGATTTCTTGGGGGGGTAAAGAATCACTGGCCCCAACCCGGGACACAAAATAGTGAAAATAGCAGTTCTACAAGCTCACCATGTGGCTAGAGAGTACCACTGATTGGTTACGATACTTATTTGTTTTCTAATGCGGTCTATTTGGGATTTCTTCAGCAGATAGGTCTGGAATAACTCAATTGTACACCCATTTCCTACTCCAGAGAACTGGGTTGGCCAATCAGGATGCAGTACTCAAATATGTTTGCATACTGTGGAGTAAGAAATGGGAGTACAATTGAGCTATTCCAGACCTATTTGTCGACAGGTTTTTTTTGTTTTACCAAACAGCTGATTTGTTCTGGGTTTAGCCAGGCCACAACCTCTCATCAGTGTGTGAGAAGGAAGCTGTACCCACACTATATAAAACTTGCACAATAGCATGCTTGGAGGCCAAATGTAGTGCAAGTACTCCTTTGAGATGTGGGTAAAATGTAATTATACCACGCACACGCACACACGCACACGCACACGCACACGCACACGCACACGCACACGCACACACACACACACACAAATACACACACACACACACACACACACACACACACACACACACACACACACACACACACACACACGCATGTGCACGCACGCACACACACACACACACACACACGCATGTACACACACACACACACACACACACACACACACACACACACACACACACACACACACACACACACACACACACACACACACACACACACACAGCGTTAGCATGCACACAGATGTACTAACATCTGTGTGCATGAACTAACTGACTGCTTTGCAATTTGTTGTGTTCCTTCACCATCCACAGAAGCATGAAGAGATTATGCAAAAGTGTAGCAAGCATTATATACAAAGAATCAAACTGACACAAAAACTAGAAAAAGTGCCACTCCGGGCACAGGTCTCCACCAGGACGGACGGAATGCAAAACATACACTCTGCCCATGCCTTCGCCACAGTGGAGATAAAAAAAAGGCTAAGGTGTTTTAATTGACCAGTATACTGTAGATCAGATCCATGGTGGGTGCCTCATAATGGAATTTATCAATATCTCTTCAGTTAGGGGGCAGTCGGTAGCGCAGTCACCTCACAGTTAGCAGGGTTAGGTCTCTCTAATTTGGCATGTTCTTCTGTGCCTCCTAGGGTAGGTACCCTCACAAAAAAGTGATCCTGGCCAGCCACAGAGCCTAATGGAGGGGGAAGAAATTGGTTGCTAACGATACTTGTTCCTTCCATACGCTACATCCTACAGGGGAAATTCCACACTGTCAGGTGACAGCTCACTCTGCATGCATTGAAGACATTGTGATAAATTCCAAATAACGTTAACCAAGTATTCCGCAGCACTCCTGAACTTGCCGCAGAGCAAGGTGTCATGGCAACCACTTTGAGAAGCACTACTAGCTGCGGACTCACGCGGAGGTGATGGCCCGGTAGCGCTCCTGTCCCGCCGTGTCCCAGATCTGAGCCTTGATGGTCTTGCTGTCCACTTGGATGGAACGCGTGGCGAACTCGACGCCGATGGTGCTCTTGCTCTCCAGGTTGAACTCGTTGCGCGTGAACCTGGAGAGGAGGTTGCTCTTCCCCACGCCCGAGTCCCCGATCAACACAACTGGAGACGGGGGGGATTAAAGAGACAGACAGACAGACAGACAGAATAATTCGCATTTTTGAATTTTCTAATATGTTTGACTGCTGCACTAATCCTGTGGCAATGATTGCACAAATAATAATTACTGCTCTTGTTGATCGATCTAATTATTCTCTTTCTCTCCCTCTCTCTCTAATAATGAGAGAGAGAGATAATAATAATTAGAGAGAGAGAGAGAGAGAGAGAGAGAGAGAGAGAGAGAGAGAGAGAGAGAGAGAGAGAGAGAGAGAGAGAGAGAGAGAGAGAGAGGGAGGGAGAAAAAGAGAGAGAGAGATACAGTACATCATAATAAGCTTCATGGTCACAGGGTTAGAAATCCTCTGTATCATATCGTTTTACTGATAAAGCACTGTGAATAGAGACCATGCTGCAATGACCAGTGTCATGCAGAGGGAATTTGAGGGGCAGGGTCTGGAATTATATACATTCTGTAACCTTTAGTCCTTTTTGGGCACAGACAAAACAAATCATACTGTTGCGTTTAAAGCTGGAATGTAAGTAAATAAGTAGCCTTGCCAGGCCATGATGTCATGAGGCCTAGCAAGCCATGAGGCTCATACAGTAGGTCAGGAGCATATCTCCTGTTTCTGTAGTATGAGGCAATTTGATGTACAAGTACACCCCAAGGACATGACGCGAGTATGTCGCAGGGACTTACCCCCAGTCCAACCCTTGATGCTGAGTGCCAAGCAGGGAGGCATTGGGTCCCATTTTTTACTTTGGTATGACCCGGCCGGGAATCGAACCCCGGGCCGTGGTAGCACATGTTATGCTTAGATGTGATTGCACCTTAGCAGTTTGGAGAAGGTCTATTGGTTGTTGTAAGTTGTGTACTTGGAGCTGATGGAGGTGTGTAGCTCCACCCCAGCATCCATCCAAATATACTAAGTAAGGGATAACACCCGACGAGGCGGTGATTTGTTTCCTATTAACTGACCGAGGCGCAGCCGAGGTCAGTTGGTTAGGAAACAAATCACCGCCTCGAAGGGTGTTATCCCGCTTATTACATGGCTTACGTCAGTGGTTTTCAACCAGTGGTCCGAGGACCACCAGTGGTCCTTGAGAGGGTGACGGCAACGGCATGTAAACAACCGAATACGTAGCTAACCAAATGGACCCGCTAACGGCGTGCTGGAACTAAATGCAGAAGCGCAGCGCGGATTGATATGAACACAGCTGTTTGCACTTTGGGGAACTTGTTTATGGAGCGGTCAATAATAGCGCGGAGCGGTGATTATAGTGTATTATGTGACCGCTCACATGACTAGAACGCTGGCTTCTGATTGGAGCATTCATTCAAGCCATGTAATGAGGTGTAGATATTTTACTTAAGCAAAACTGACAATGGTATCATTTAAAGATCTGCAAGATCTTTAACATTTAAAAATCTTGCAGATCTTTAAATGATACCATTGTCAGTTTTGCTTAAGTAAAATATCTACACCTTAGTATATTTGTGATCTACAAGCTCATGCGACACGTTGTGTGGTTGTAGATTGGATGTTTCAGAATAGCATCGAGTGCATACCGGTAGGGCTGAAGGGCTTAGCCAATGTAATTTTACTGAAATAAATGAATGAACAAATAAAAAACAAACAAACAAGCAAACAAACAAATGTTGTCTGTACTCTACAGTAAGCTAATCTAAATAAGTAACATCTTGATACAATTGTCACTTTTGCTTAAAGGTAGGGGAAGTGATTTCACTTTTGTCAGATATCACCCAAAAAAAAAAATTTTCTGTTAAAATGCTCTATTATAAGGTGTGGAAACCACATATGGAGTTTCCCCCTCCCCCACGTTAGCAGAGGAGCTAATAAAAGTTCCCCAGGTCACCACAATTCTCCTCCAATCAGGAGAGAGCAGCAGGTTCACATAGTGTAGCTACTTTTGGGGGCCCCTAGTGCACCAGGCTGGTACTACACCATGAATTTCAAATCACTTCCCCTACCTTTAAGTAAAATATCTACACCTTAGTATATTTGTGATCTGGTTTATACTCCTTCAAGGTCATTGCATTCTACAGGCCAATTGAATCTTAAGGTCACATTTAAGACCAGAAGTGACTGAGCCAGTGGAATGAGCTCCCGTCGCCCCCACCACAAAGACTTTTAAATCCAAACCCATCTTTACACGTTGGCTTTAATTCCGTTTGAGAGTTCTGTCTTTTTCCTACGGCTTTGTTGTTATGTGTTATTTTCCTATGGCGCTAGAGTCTTATATTTTAGCTTGACAGTGCTACAGTATGTAGCTTCTAACTTTCTGCACACCACTTACTAAACCCTGAGTTGTGAAATGTGCTACATAAATAAAGTGGATTGGATTGCACTACTTCTTGCACCACTAGCATGTATTACCACAGCGTAGGCGTTTGGGCAGAGCCCTTTCAGATATTTGAATGAGTCTACGAACAACAGTGTGTAGTAGCACTGTATGTATGCCTACTACAATATACACCTCCCTGGGGCAACAGTCACACCAGGGAGGGGTTTGTTTTTACACTTTAATAGCCACACCATATTTTTACAGTATAAATCTCACTGTTTACGACAAATAGTGGGAAAAGTTGATCTAACCAATCTACGGTATGTGTTGTGGCATGTGTTAGTTTATCGATTGTTCGTCTGTCACACAAAAGTAGCAAAAAACAACAAATCTACAAGCTCAAAATGCATGTGTGTGACCTGTTTTTTGTGTGTGTACACATGCCTGTGTGTGTATACGCACGCAAACATTGTTCTAAACAAACAATAAAATAACGCTGACAATGAATGGACAACTTGGATTGTTTAACATAAACTTTGATGACAAAGCTGAAGAGGCAAATTGTGATTAGCCGCAATGACATGCTGTATTATGAAGAGCACCCCTCAATTCACATTGGGGTGATTTGTTTTTTTGTACATACATAAAATTACCTCCATAACTTTGAGAGTGTACAAGAGGGTAACAAATGTACCCGTAAGCCATTTGAAACCCCTCAGGGAACCAGAGAGCCAACAATGCATAATATCAGCACGCTGACTTTTTGAGTTGCATTGCAAGACCTGTGAAGGAATCTTATGTTTGCCTTCTTCAGCAGCCATCACAAGCTGATCCGGATAAGCACAACGGATGGATTAATAATAGCGGGCCTTTGTTGTTTATGGGAGTGTGTGAGTCATGGTACAGGATTGATTGATTAGGCCTGGGAGAGGGGGGAGGGGGTAATTACTGCGGATCTGACACAGAATACAGCAGGCAGCCTGAGAGGTGAAGGCCTTTTTGTTTTCCACTGCTGAAGAATATGTAAATGTAATCAGATTTTACCCTTAAAAAGTCTTGGTTCAAAATAAGTAAAAGGACAAAAGTATGCAAGGACAGAGTTCAAAAACTGTTCTATTTTACCGGTTTCTTTCAAGGGTTTTTGAAATGTCTCAAACTCTTTACGAAAAAGCTGATCTACAAGCTCATGCGACACGTTGTGTGGTTGTAGATTGGATGTTTCAGAATAGCATAGAGTGCATACCGGTAGGGCTGAAGGGCTTAGCCAATGTAATTTTACTGAAATAAATGAATGAACAAATAAAAAAACAAACAAACAAGCAAGCAAACAAATGTTGTCTGTACTCTACAGTAAGCTAATCTAAATAAGTAACATAACTTGGAGTATAGAAGTTGCCTATAAAACATCAAACAAATTGAAATAAACCAGTAAAGTCAAAAGAAAGAAAGAAAGCTACAGCTACTTAAGTACAGTAGGCCTATGAGAGTACTTATATCAGTTACTTTCCGTCCACTGCTGTGTAAAACCATGCATGCAGGCAGAGAGGTGGAGGTCTTTTGTTTAGTGTTCTCCGCCCCGGAGAGGAAATCAAGGCTAACTGTGCATCAGGCTGCATGGGGCCTGCAGGACGCTGATAACACACTCCCTCTCACAGCCTATCCTGAATCCACACTTTTAAGGCTGTGCTGCCCTTCCTGTTCAAAGCCTGACTGGTGCAGGAATGACGCTCTCCTCTCTTCTCCTCCCATCCTCACTCCTTTCCTCTCCTCTCCTCACCTCCCTACTCTTCTCCTCTCTTCGCTCGTCTCTTTTCCTTTCCTCCTCTCTCCTCCCAACTCATCTCCTCTCCTATCCTCTCTTCCCCTACCTTCCCCACTCCTTTCTTTTCCTCTTCTCTCCTCCCCTCCCCACTCCTTTCCTCCCCTCCTCACTCCTCTCCTCTCCTCCGGTCGAAACACCATAGCAGATGCCTCATTCATGTCCACAGAGGATACTTTGTTGGGTCTTTACAGGCCTAGGATGTTAATGTGCCCACAGCTGATGATACCCAAAGATCAAAGAACATCATTCTAGGTCCAAATTTAACCAACCATACAGAAAAAAACATGCATGAACCTTGAAATATTACAAAATGGAATGCTCTCAAGAGTTACAAACGTGCAACTCTGTGTATAAGAGGAACTGACTGTTCCTATTTAACAGACTTTTTACATTTGTATTGTTTTTCCTATATTGGATATTGTGGCATAAACAACATCAAAATTTTAGTTTGCATTTTGTAATGACCAACTCTTAATTGTAAAACATAATATTGTTTTTGAGCAATGTTCTTCCTCAGTGTCCATAGGCTACCTATATTCTGTCAATATATTCAACACCCCTCAAACAGGTCCTTGCTTGTATTCAATATTATGTGATTTTGTCTGCAGTACAAATTATTGATCTATAAGCTCATGACACTGTACCTATCACCCTCCAAAAAACAAGGCTCTATAGTACACAATTTAATGCAACAACGTACAGAAAACAATAATATAGTGATTTGGTTTAGTTATGGTATGTAGGAAACTGTTCCTCACTTAAGTAACTGATTACACTGATAGCACAGTTCCTCTTTTATCTGAGCAAAACACAAGTTAAAAAACAAATAGTGGGCTAATGATATAATAATAATAATGGGATAGTTGCATCCTGTGAATATAAAATGAATAACTGTGGGCCTTGCATACAACTACGTTATTACAACCAGAATAACAGTGGTTTCACACCAGTGGTTCGGGGACCACTAGTCGTCTTTGAGAGGGTTCCAGGTGGTCCCCATGGTAAATGATGGAGAGTTGGTAACTAAATGGACCCTTAAAGAATGGGTCTTTTTTTTTAACTCTTGAGAGACGTAGCCTAAAGAGTTATATTATTGTTAAACATCTCAGTTATATTTGCCTGTTATCTCTCCCATAAATATGGGAATTGTGAACAAAGACAACATTCTTTAGTTGGTCAAACGGTGGTCAGCGTGGCTCAAATGCTGAATAAACAGTGAACCCCAGCTGGTATCAAAAAAAAGGTGTAAACCCACTGTATTAGGCCACCACAAATGTGCCATCATGATGTTCGTATTGATAAAACAAGCCATTAACAACACAACACCGTCCTGTACGTCACGCTGTACATAAACAACGAGCCTGCACAGTGAATGCAGAGCACTAGTTCTCTCTCTCTATGGCAACATATCTAGAATGCGGCCGAAACGTTTTGTGTTGTAGGCCTTACAGTTTGTTTATTTTATTGTAAATTACCTTTGAATAAGAAATCGTATTCATCGTCTCGGGTTCCCATCCTGGCCGCTCCGCAACGGTCTGGCTGAGAGAGAGAGGGAGAGAGAGAGAGAGAGAGAGAGAGAGAGAGAGAGAGAGAGAGAGAGAGAGAGAGAGAGAGAGAGAGAGAGAGAGAGAGAGAGAGAGAGAGAGAGAGAGAGAGCACATTTGGTACCCACACCGGCCCGGTTGCGTGACGCTAGGTGTGTATGGTGTTGTACTATCTGTGTAGCCTATGTGCTAAATGATAATAGTAAATTAATCAAATGTTTGCTGTGCATGTGCGCGAGAGAATGTGTGTGTGTGCGCGCGCTCGCGCGCGTGCGTCGGCTGTCAGATCACAGGCAGCTCTACCGGGTAAAAAAAAAATCCAAGGGGAGGAGTCCCTCTGCACTTCCCCATACCATCCACGGGGTGTCGCTATGGTGTCGCTGGAAACCAGCATAGCAGCACCATAGATATATTAAATATTTAATATATCAATCAGCGAAACATCAGTGAAAGAGAGCGCCCACTTGACAACCCGAAGGATGCCATCACTTGCTTGAACTCCACAGAATCTCTTCGGCGCTTCAAGTATGAACTTATTGAGGGATATCAACACCTAGTCCTATTTAACAGATCTGACTCGTGATCATGTCAATAGCACACCACAAATAATACAAACTATGAAGAACTAGGAAATGGTATTATCAAATGAGAAAGTGTGGTTTAACCCTCTACAGTCCCTGTTGAAGTTAGCCCGTTTTGGGCTAACAAAAGCGGTTCTGTCACCATCATATTACATGAAGTACCAATAAAAAACAATGCAAAAACATCTGGTGATCTGTGGCCAGTCTGTGCACGTGATAGATTATTATTATTACTGGACTTAGACCGACCATACGTCCGTATTTCCCGGGACATGTCCGTATTTCACGTCCTGTCCCGGGTGTCCCGGTTTATTTTTAGAAATTGAGGAAATGTCCCGGTTTTTGTAAAATTACTTTCATTCAGTTCCTTTCCGACACTCCTTTGCTTACATCGGACCAGTAAATCGACAGGCACTAGGGCACGTTCGGAAATTGCGCACTGAGTACACTGAGCAATGAAAACTAATAGGCGAGTGCGCTCTGGTGTGGTATTTCCGAACGCTCCCCTAGCACTGCGCACGATGACGTCAGCCCTAAGCAGTCAGTGCAGAGCAGCAGCAGGCAGCCTTCGTCAGTCAGTTAGTAGACACTAGACAGCGTGGTTGTCAGTCTCCGCCACCATGCCCAAGCGCAAGTGCACGTTTACAGACGAGTTACAGAAAAAATTCCCTGTATTCAGACCGGGGCGAGACAAAAGTGAAGCACTGTGCACTGTTTGCAAAGCAGGCACATATGTTTCGCTCTGCAATGGTGGTGCAAGGGACCTAAAATTCCACATTGACACAGAAAAACACAAAAAAGCTGTTCGAGGCGATAGTAGCACCTGTTCGATATCTGAATATTTCGTGAAACCAGGGAAAGATAGGGTGGCCATACTAAAAGTACAAAACCAGGACACCTTGGGGGGAAACAGAAATAATTACAAATTATTTCTGTTTTATTTAAATGCATTTATTCAAAAAGTCAAAAGTGCTTTACAATGTGCTTTACAAAGAAAGAAATAATGTCAATCAACTTCTCTCAGACATAACTCTGAACAGCAACACTGAAACTCAGCCTCAATTTCACACATGAATGCAACAATGTCTGTTGTAGGCTATTGAAAAAGGTTAACAATTGTCTTCTGGAAAAATGAAAATAAAATATCTAACAAAAAAATCCTCTTGTATATTAACAACTTAGAAAGTAACTGTAGTAAAATGTACCAAAAACTAACCAAAATATAAATTTTGGTTATTTTTTGTTGCATTCATGTCTGAAATTGAGGCTGAGTTTCAGTGTTGCTGTTCAGAATTATGTCTGAGAGAAGTTGATGGACATTATTTCTTTCTTTGAAAAGCACATTGTAAAGCACTTTTGACTTTTTGAATAAATGCATTTAAATAAAACAGAAATAATTTGTAATTGAAGTTATTTTTTTGTGTGTGGGACCCGTGGGACCCCCCCCCCCCCCCCCCCCCCCCCCCCCCCCCCCCCCCCGCGCTAAGGTGTCCTGGTTTTGCACTTTTAGAATATGGTCGCCCTATTACTGGTAATAGTGTATAAAAGTGAATTGGTACTCACTTCAGGCTCAGAAAGTATAACAGCTAGTATCTGGCCTCGAAACTGCTCGCCCAGCTTCTCCTCCTGCCGCCTCCTCCTCCTGCCGCCTATAGGCTATACAACAATATGGAAACATATTGTAACAGTTTTGCTTCCAGGAGCATAAGTAATAACAATGTTTCAATGTGTCTGCTTCCAGGACAATAATGTGTCACAATGTTTCAATAGGCCTATGTGTCTGCTCTCTCTCTCTCTCTCTCACACACACACACACACACACACACACACACACACACACACACACACACACACACACACACACACACACACACACACACACACACACACACACACACACACACACACACACACACACACACACGGAGAGAGAAAGTGACGGAGAAGAGAGAAGGGAAATCACTTACTCAGAATGTATCCATATTCACACATCAGGTCCAAGGCGACTTTGCCACGTAATATAATGGCAACGTCTTCTGTCGAGATGTCTGATTGCTCCTAAAAGTATGTTTGCGATACGGATGCTACTAGTAAGTGTTCCATTTGATATCCTTCACTATGACAACAGATCACAAATCTGTTTGTTTGGTTGTGATTTTATCGTCTACTCAGTCTCATGTGAATGTCAGTTTTTAGCCTACTGTTTTGATTTATTTCTATATGTTTAAAAACGTAAAATGTAGCAGTCTCTGTGTCACACTGTGAGGCCAAACAAATGAAACAATCATATAATTTAATGTGATGTAATGTGTCTATTCACATCAGCTAGAGGAGAGGATACGTGTGTGTGTGTGTGTGTGTGTGTGTGTGTGTGTGTGTGTGTGTGCGTGTGCGCGCGCGCGCGCGCCCACGAACATCTGGACACAACTGGATGCTTCGCAGTTGGCCTGTTCGCCACACAGTTTGACTTTCAAGTCATTTGAGGAAACCGCACCAAATGTGTTACACCGATGTCGGCGGCCTGATCAATTTGGTGGCCAGCAGAGATCACTGTTTTGCGGGTTCTGGAAATAGATGCTTTTCCTGTGCCATGATTGGTTGATTGATGATTGAATTGAAATGTTGCAGAATGTGAAGAGTTCAAGGAAGGCAGTCTACATTTAAATTCATAAGGTATCCAATGCCACCCAGGGATATTGCACGCTACTGCATAAGAGATATGGGGTGAGCTAATTTAATAAGCTAATGGGGAGCTAATTTAACTATGATTGAAAAGATTGATTGAAAAATGTATTAACAGCATATGCATAATGAATAGGTACAGTTCAGGGATTATGGTCTACAGGCCAATACAATAAAACAATGACTACAATATTCAATTCAATATTCAAGGATGTGATTCTGTGTGCGAGATCTGCTCCAGCTCAGCATGTCTCCTACCATGTGCTCCACACATTTCTTCAGTACGACTCACTTTACGTCTCTGATGGGTCAGGGTAAAGAGAGCAATGGGAATTTACTTTGATTGGCTGGATTAGTTGATTATGTAACAGTGATGTAACTACTTGCATGAGCGTTAAGTGATCAGTGCACTGTCGTCCCTCAGGTAAAAGTAGTCATCCTTACTTAATAACAACTTACTCGAGTACTAGTCTGAGGTCTCCTATATCCCTATGCAAACTAGTGTTTTTCATTCAAGGATCTCCAGTCTGCAAACAAGAGCTCCAGTATATACTCCCAAGGTTTTTTGTGGGTTTTTGGGACTGGGGGCCACAAAAACCCACAGAAAAACACATTGCATTACATGAATGAATGAAATGAATGAAAACATATGTACCTTACATTGCTGTGAGCATGTACTGTATACAAGGCAGATAATCTTCTGATCCCAAAAAAAGATACAATACAGAGAACATTGGACATCTACATCTGCTATCTTGGTCACTCCTAAAAAAGAAACATCTCATTACCTATCCCCCCCGAGTTAACTCAACGGCTGAACCAGTCAGCACCAAATTATGTCCATGTATTAGATACTGCATTTTGTTAGGACCATTCAACGTAATTGAGTGCTGTGCTATTTTCCAGTTTTTCACATGTCTGTGAATGCGATTTATTACGTATGCATGATCTGTGGGTGCGGCTTGAGTTCCAGTGGATCAGCAGTCCAACACGACTCACAAAGCAAACCAGGCATACATGGTGACATGGTGGCCATGTCCACATAAAAACAACATTTATGAACACTCATGAAGGAACACTCACCTTTAGATGTACTGTTCCTCAACCGTTCTACATTTCAAGGAGGTTCCACAATGATAATTTAACTCTGAAGAGGGTAGCCTACAAATGGAACCAAGCTCCACATGGTGCATCTTTCGGAGCCAAAACAGGTGTCCAGTAAACTGAAAAGTAAATCACCCCTCTTGGCGGCCTCTTTGGCAGCCTATAGCTGAATGGGTAGAGAGGCCATTTGTTGCTGGGTCACTGTCATGACAGACACCCTCCTAGCAATCAGTTAGTAGAAACTGAATCCCGTACAGGACTAACGAGGTCTCTCCTGCCAATTACATCTCATCTAGATCGTAATCCTCCTGAGCAAAGGCCCCAACCGTAACGTTCAGTGGCTTCACAAACGATCCGTACCTGTTCTGGCATTCAAAGTACCGCTTTCCATTGACGCTCCCATCATTCTTTCCAAGGGGCTCGTCATACTTGACGCCCACCCAATAGCCTGGCTTGAAATCCGTTGTGCCTACATACATAACCGTGCCGATCTTGTCGGGTTGCCCTGGAACCTGCACTCGGCAGCGGTCCCCAGCGTTGATGTTACCTGCGGCTGCTTTCTCCTTCTCCTCTGCTTGCTTCTTTGCAATCTCTCCCTCATTGTAGAAGGGTCCAACCTTAGCTTTCCTGCTCTGTAAGAACAGCCTAGCTGAGTCTTTTCTCTTGGCATAGGCATCATCCGAGATTTCGTATTTCTCCACCCGTGACACGTCGGTAAACTCACCCTTCAGAGCACCGCTTCGGTCAGTCACATGGATTCTGCAGTCGTCGTCCACATGGTAGGACCCCAGCAAGGCCTCGTTGTTGTCAAGCTTTTGCAGGAAGGTGTCGGCGATGCTGAACAGCTCCAGGTCCATGCAAGAGGCGGGTGTGCCAACGATTATCTCCAACTTGCTCTTCAGTTCCCCTATGTTGATGCCTCGGTTGAACTTGCGCAGGACCTCGAACGAGGAGAGCGTTGACGTGAGGCGCAGTGACACTGTGGGATTGGACAAGATCCTCACTTCAGCGTCCATCTGAGATGTTTGGTGGATAAACACTCGGATCCTATAATGGAAATATCTATAAAAGACCCCTTTAATGACAAAATAATTGTGTGAAAGCAGTGTTGAGCAGCTATATATACGGCACATGTGGTAAGGCCACGTTTGATTGTAGTGCTGACGTCACGGACACACTACTGGATAGACCAGAGTAGCCAAAAACTCTATTTGTCAACCTATCTCTCTCTCTAATGATAAAATACCACTATTTTTTCCTACTCGTCTGCATCTCACAGGAGGGCTATGGCTATGGGTAATTCACAAACATGCACATCATCAATGGGGAATCCAAGCCCAAAAAAATCTTAAAGAAGTGATGTGTCTAAACATGATGTTCTCCTTGAAATTATAACTGGTACAGGTAACTGTGTGTCATTCAGTGCTAGCACATGGGTCACCTTCTTCCCTTAGGCCAGTGCGCATCTCTGTGGCCTTTTGTCCTACACAAAGACAGAGTCTATGGACAGAGTACCTACTGTGTTGTCTCCTTCCTGACCACAGCTTTTCATGCCATAGCTGGCCTGCAGACTGCTGATATGGATGAGATCCTGATATAGCCTAATCAGGATCAATCATTCAATCAATCAAATTGTTATTATTACCATCTTGAAGTTGGCTGCATTCCTTCAGTCCTGCATGCATTGTCCTGCATATACACAGCAGCCACCTTCAACCCCCGGCTGGTTGCAGCGAACACAATTCTACAAGTCACCAATTCCAGCGTAACGTCATAGGACACGCCCGTTCCCTTGTTGACCGCCTATTGGCTGCGGTGCAGTGACATGTCCCCTATCGGCAAGTTTCTATTGGCCTATTTGGCCGACGGGGAGCTTCACGTGACGCAGTGCTCTCCACGTGGTTCCGTGCTGCGTGCAGTTTAGTTTACAGGACCAAGATGGCAGCCTCCGTGTGTCGCTGTTATGAGGTGAGATGACATTTAAATGCAGACAGCGAGTGTACAATGAAGAGGTTTATACACATTATGTACATCTTAGCTGTTTGAGTGATTTATGTCCTAATGGATTCATATTGTTATGATTACGTATTTGATTTGTTTTTGATCAACAAGCATTGCAGAGATGAGCTTGTCAGCTAAGGCTGTCCGTTGCAATACAGTAGCCTGCTTGCAGCACCCATTCATTCATTCATTCATTCATTCATTCATTCATTCATTCATTCATTCATTCATTCATTCATTCAAGTTACTGCTGTGGACAAAATATGTGTAGTATTTAGGAAAGTAGCTGATGTAGTTTTGTAATAAATAAATAAATAAATAATAATAATAAAATAAGTGATTGTCATTTATTGTTATTCACAATATTAATCATCAATGTAAAATGGTGACAGTCCTGTCTGTGTATAATTGTATGTTTCCAGCTGGTGGGCAGACGTGTGTTGTCTGTGACGTCCATCCGGCCAGTGGTGTCTTCACTGAGGAGAGGAGATGCATACAGGATACAGCCCTCTGTAGCTGCAGCTCAGGTTAGAGCTCACATCACTAGTGCCCACTGCCCAACTTGCTGCTTTGCAAACAGTGGGCCATGACCCGGGTGAATTTTTTACATTTAAAGGGGAACTCCACCCATTTTCAACATTCTAATATGTCATTAGTATACCCTAGAGGTGCTGGGTGGACATGATAAAAAAAAAAGTTCCCCCATTCTGGGTTCCCAAGAAATGGAGGTCTGAAGAAAACCACTAACATGGTGAAACATCTTGATGACATCATCAAGATGTATTTTCCACCATGTTAATGGATTTCTTTAGATGCTTCTTTTTTCTGAGGGTGTACAAATGGAACCAAATGAACCCGTCAGGGTTCATTTGGTTGCATTTGTACACAGAAAAAATGTTGAAAATGGGTGAAATTCCCCTTTTAAGAATATGCTTGGATTATAGTTCTCAGTCTGACTGATATCAGTGTTTTTGATTCCATAGACGCCTCAGGCATGTTGCATAACAGAAACATGCTCTCAATGCATCACGTTTGAACACTTAATTGTCACATGTTGTATACAGATCAGCTTTATTCTTGACAAATGTTTAAAACATCGATGGACATTTTGCAAAGGTATATCAAACGATTGCGATTAGGCAACTATGTCATAATTGTGACAGGCCTACTATCTCCCATCAGGTGAGGTGTTCCTCAGGGGGCAAGCGTGGCTTCCTCGGGGAGCTGGTGGAGAACATCCGCCAGGAGTTCGACAAGAACCAGCAGATGAAGGACAACCTGCAGAAGTTCAGAGAGGAGGCCCGGAGGCTGGAGGAGTCTGACGCTCTGCAGCAGGCCCGCAGGAAATATGTAAGATCACCAGCAACCCTATCTACAGTATGATGCCCTGTAGTACGCCCACAGGAAATACATCTCAGGGGTTGACACTAAGGGCGCGATTTTCATTCCCCCCCTTGTCCCTAACGTTACCCGATACCCGCAGCGAATTCCCTTATTGCTATTTTGGTCACCTTTTCTCTTCCCTTAGCCACTATTCTTTATGCCGACACCGTTATTTGTGGCTGGAGGTGTGGTCATGGGCGTGTTTGTTGCGCAGTCCCTTAAGTTGCTAATTTCGTCAGATAGATTAGGGAACTAGATAACGCCATCAGAGACCACCCCTTAACCGATAAGAGAAGGCAGAGCCACGTGCCACAGTGCGTGCGTCTGTGCGCCTTTGGAGATGTCCACGACTCCACGTGGAAACTCTGGAATTCGCGGCAAAAAGTCGTTTTTTTAATCATTGATTTCTCGGTCAATTCTGGACCATTTTTTACATTTCAAAGTGCAGCGTGACGGCAAAGACCTCCTCTCTCAGATGCTGTATAGTATATGTGGGTAGGTCTTCTCTACGATCCCGCATCGAGCAAAATGTAAGTGTCGGGGATTTGGTGGACCGTTTCCACCAAAATCCCGACACTTACATTTTGCTAGATCCCGCATCGTAGAGAAGACCTACCCACATATACTATACAGCATCTGAGAGAGGAGGTCTTTGCCGTCACGCTGCACTTTGAAATGTAAAAAATGGTCCAGAATTGACCGAGAAATCAATGATTAAAAAAAACGTTTTCTGCCGCGAATTGCCGACTTTTTTTTGCAATTTACTTTATAACATTTCGCAGACTTGGGATAAATGCACGCCACATACAGCAAAAAAACATGGAACATGTTTTTTCAACATAACATGTTGAATGGTAAGAAATGATTGAGAATTGACCGAGCAATTGTTTGAAAATGAGAGCATGATCTTTGAGAATAGGCGTCTGTCCTAAGCCCGCAGCCAGGCTGCGTGCTTCGGAGGGTCAGACATAGCAGTAGGGATAAGGGAAATAGATAAGGGATGAATTAAAGGGAATGGCAAGACCAACACGGATTGGATGAAAGCTAAAAACGCCCAAACCACACCTATGCATAATTTAACGGGTAAAGGAGGTATTTAAGGGAGATGGCATGGTACGAAATTAGCGACTTTAGTGGGGGAACGCCTCTTCCCCAATGCTATGTGCGTTAATTGCGCATAAGGGCTAATGTAACCAAAATCGGGCCCTATGTTCTCCGAGGCACTTGCCCATCGGGCAAGTGCAAGTCAGGTTCTACTTGCCCTCAGGTCATGGTCACTTGCCCCCAAAATATATCGTAAATTTAACATTTTACATTCTACTTGGGTGCGTTAAACATTTCCTTTCGCAATCGAAGACTATGTTTTGTTTAAGTCACAATCAGCTACAGTAAATATTCAACTTGTAAATCAGTGGTTCCCATAGTGGTCACAGACTCAGGGGTCTGTGACACCAGCAAAGTGATAGTTTGGAACCAAATGGACCAGGACAAAGCAGGGAAAGACGCAGAGGCAGAGTTGCATACTTGCCCGATCGGGCAACCAGGTAGCAGTCTTAACTTGCCCGACCATTGTTTTTACTTGCCCTGGGCAAGTGTTAGTGTCAACCCCTGCGGAAATATTACTGTAGTCTGATGCTCTGTAGTAGGCCCAGAGGAAATATTACTGTAGTCTGATGCTCTGTAGTAGGCCCAGAGGAAATATTACTGTAGTCTGATGCTTTGTAACAGCCCCACAGGAATTATTTATCTAAATCTACCAGCAATTGTGAATTAATTACATTGGCTCAGGGCTAGAGTGAACGGATGGGAACCACTGTCCATCCGTCCGTACACGTGTCCGCATGCCTGCGGGTGACGTAACAGTTGCCTGCAGGGGTGAAACATAGTCACCAGTCACCATAGTCACCAGTGTCTGTTACGTCACCCTCACAGGGTGACGTAACATTCACCCTGTGGGGGTGACTGTTGCCCTCACAGGGTGCCGGTGGAGACCTAGTTCAAACATGAGCTGCCCCAGAGTTAGTGGGCGTGTGGATGGGTGAATTTAATGCACAATCCCTGTAGATACTGTAAAATGACTGTGTGTGTGTTTGTGTTTGTGTTCTTAGAAATCCATTGAATCAGAAACAGTGAAGACGTCAGAGGTGTTTAAGAAGACTTTTGGCTCTCTTTCTAACACTGTAAAGGAGGTGAGCTAACTACTTACAATACAGTGATCTACATAATAGTGGTAATAACCAATCGAGACAGTGTTGTTTGTTTGAGAATATTTTAACTTAGTCTTAGTCTTAGTCTTTTGAGTAACACACATTTAGTCTTTTAGTCCCATTTAGTCTTCTGAAATTCATTTTTTTAGTCTTAGTCTAGTCGACGAAATATCAACATTGATTTAGTCTTAGTCTCAGTCTTAGTCTTTATTTAGTCTTAGTCTTTTTTTAGTCTTAGTCTTTCAGTCTTAGTCCTAGTAGTTTAGTCTTACATACACATGCATTGTAGGTTTATATATGTTATACAGATTTATAGTTTTTAGTATGAAAGATGTCTCGTTTTATTTCTTTGTATAAAATTACTGCATTAATAATAAGTTCCTTTCCTGAAAATGTATGCAATCTATACTGCAGATATGTTCACATACTTAAAAAGAACGAAAAAAAAAAAAGTTAAAAAATTTTCTTATTTCCATTAGTCTGAGGTTATGATTTAGTCTTCGTCTTAGTCTTAGTCTTTTGAAAACACACATCTTTTAGTCCCAATTAGTCTTTTGAAATAAATTTTTATTAGTCTAGTCTTAGTCGACTAAATATCAAAAACCTTAGTCGACTTAGTCTTTAGTCTTAGTCTTAGTCGACAAAAACAACACTGGTAATAACCAATCGAGAGACGACAGACCTACTGTTATATACTGTACCTTGTCACATCTTATCGTGAAACTAGGTGATCAAGAAGCTCACAGCTCGTAGATCGCCTATTTTCACTCTCAATGTAATTATGCTCTAAATACAAACCCACATGATGCCATTATGTCCTATTTCCTTTTAGAATCATGCTTAACTTAATTATGTTGGATTAAAACTTTTAAGTGTGTTATGTTGTGCTGTGTTCCAGTGTCGGATGCTGAAAACAGCAAACTACTCAGCATAGATACGTTGTGAACTTGTAGATCTGAGATTTTCAGCTACGGCAACGGGGGTTCTAAATGGCAAGAACAAAGCAATAGACATGAAACCAGGGTCCTAAAGTGTTTGCATCTGTGTGCAGGGCCTGGAGGAGGTGGGTCGCTCAGACCTGGGGAAGAAGATCAGAGAAGGGGTGGAGGAGGCGACCAAGACGGCCAGACACTCGGCTGAGAGCGTCTCTAAAGGAGGAGAGAAACTGGGCCGGACTGGAGCCTTCAGAGCCATCTCACAGGTCAATGCTCCGTGTGTCCTAGGCCAGGGGTCGGCAACCCAAGATGTTGAAAGAGCCATTTTTGACCAAAAATTAAATTCAATATCTGTCTGGAGGCGCAAAAAAATGTAAGCCTAATAATAAGCCCTTAAACGGGAATTTCACCCATTTTCTTTTTTTTTCTGAGAGTGTACAAATGTGAACCAAATGGTTCCATTTGTACACTCTCAGAAAAAAAAGGTCCTAAAAGAAAAATCATTAACATGGTGAAACACAACTTGATGACGTCATGTGTTTCACCATGTTAATGTTTTTTTTTTATCATGTCCACACAACATCTCTAAGATACAGTATATTAATGATATAGTATACTGTTGAATGGGTGGTTCAATCTCTGATAAGTGCTGGCCTTGAGTGGCATGGCCAACAAGCGCTACGTTAACTGGCGATGTAACTCAGACAGCACATGGTGTGTTGGGTGCTGTCAGTGACTGAAATGTTTATATTATGTTGCCGGATCACCCTAGTGTGTATGTAATAATGCTACAGCCATGGAGCCACTAGGGTTGTGTTCTAGAGCCGCAGGTTGCTGGCCCCGTCCTAGGCTCTTCGCCCTTCCCTTAAGCAGCTTGGACGACGCTCCACACTTTCTGTAGTCAACCCCACAGTATGGATGCTGGAGTTTATACTTTGGGCAATTTTGTCTCGCCTCTCTGCGTTCATTCACCTCCCAACTATATTGCCCTTTCTCCTCCTTCCTTTAGAGTGTTGAGAGCATGAAGAAGGAGATAGATGTCGGAGACGCCGGACCCTACAGAGCACCACCTCACCTGAGGAAGAGGAGCGAGTTCTCCTCCAAGGACGCTGACAGCGCCACCAGAGTGTTCGAAGCCAATGAGTGAGTCCCCCTCCCTACATTCTGAGTATTTCCAATTTCATATACTATTACTTGTACTCCACTACATCCCAGAGGCAAATTTGGTACTTTTACATCCACTCTAATTATTTGACGACTTTAGTTATTACATACCGGTAGTTACTTTTTCCATTTCAGCAATATGTATACATTTTTGGCTAATTGAAAATAGCATATGAGCATTGTTAGGTTCATCAGCTAATTTTAAATAGCACCTAAATTGACCTTTACAGGTCATTTGGTTCCATGTGTACTGTGTAGCCACTCTCATGTTCCGTTCTTGAACTGAGAGCCACTGCACACTAATGTAGATACAGTACAGATACAAGCTCACAACAACAGGTTGTATGGTGGTTGTATTTGTGGATTTTTGGTTTGGGTAGAAAAAAGTTACTCATAGGTGTGTGTGTGTGCACTTACAGGGAGGCTATGGGCGTGGTCCTCCATAAGGACTCCAGGTGGTTCCAACAGTGGAATGACTTCAAGGACAACAACATGGTGTTCAACAGTAAGGAAGTATCTGTAAATCTGCATTACATTCACTGTGAAGAGAGAGTGTGAGTTACCTTTTAAGACAGCAGATGGCACTAGATTCATGAAAACAACATGGTATGTTCATGCTCCAAGTGTTTGGGCAGAGATGGCTAGAAAAGATAGAAACTGTACTCAAGTAAAGCATTGTGTAAAATAATAATGACACACGTGGTAGAAGTAGTATAATTACTTAAATCGAATATGGAAGACCACTCGAGTTAACGATTTGACGTTATTCAACTTGATGTCTGATAATAAATCATTGTTATTAATACTAAGAAACGACAAACATGCTTGCCTTCGTGCCCTGCTGTGATGTTGTAGATCTGCTATTTTTGAAGAAAAATAAGAATTGTCCTTCTGAAGGTTCACTGGAGCAATACAAAGTTTGAGCGCACCATTGACAAACATGTCTTTCAGAAAAGTGCCCGGGATTTAGAAGACATTTTATAGACTCTGCTGCCTGGGATCTGAATAGTGTATGCTCTGTGCTCCCCCAATGCAGGGTTCTTTGACATGAAGATGAAGTATGACGAGAGTGACAATGCCCTGGTCAGAGCTTCCAGAGCAGTGACCGACAGAGTCACTGACCTGATAGGTGAGTACAGTACCGCTGCTGTGCTAGTCCACTCTTAACCCATTGTGTCCTATCTAGTTTCTGAATAACATAATATTCAAAGATTTCACCACGTTTTCACGATTTTTCAAAAATAGCAGAGATACAAGCTCATAGCGCGCCACTCGGTGGCGCGCTATGAGCTTGTAGATCTGCTATTTTTCAATAGTTAAAACATAATGCTTAGAACATCAAAACGCGTTCAGTACACTAAGGGTTAATGTCAACCACCTAAAGCGGCATACCGATTCTGACCAGGGTTGGTGGCTGAAACTCTGACAAAAAATGTCGGTCGACTACCTCAACTGACCTTGACCAAAACAAAATAATAATAAACTAATCCTTAATGTCAACCACCTAAATCGGCATACCAATTCTGACCAGGGTTGGTGACTGAAACTCTGACAAAAAATGTCAGTTGACTACCTCAACTGACCTTGACCAAAACAAAATAATAATAAACTAATCCTTAAACTATGGCTAAATAAACTGACAATTTCATCAGCAAATAAAACAACTAGACAAAAATGTAAGTGGGTGACTATTGCGGAAGAGGAGATCATTTTATGTTTGGTTGCACTTGGGTTGCGCACTGAAAACAGCAGATCTAGAAGCTCACTACGTGTCATACTGCAGCGTGTTGTGAGGTTGTAGATCGGTCATTTTCAGGAATCAACCAAGTGTAACATCAGCCATTAGAATGCCTTCAAGGCCAGACAAAATGCCTTGTGTTGAGAAAACCACCTGTAGATTTAGTCAAATAAAACTAGACCAACGCTAAAACATTAACTGTGACTAAAATACGTCTAAAACTAAACGTGTCATTGTGTCCAGGCGGTCTCTTCTCCAAGACAGAGATGTCCGAGGTGCTGACGGAGATTGTCAAAGCAGATCCCAACTTTGACAAGGACCGTTTCCTCAAGCAGTGTGAGAAGGACATTATCCCCAATATCCTGGAGGTATGGGAGCTCTGTTTGTCTGTCAAGTAAAAGTATCACTACCATCATGTAGAAAAAAGACCAATATTTAAATGCTATGTGAGAGCAAAATGTGCTTGAGTGCAGAAAATCATTAGAAAATATAATATTTTATAAAATCTACAATATTGTGATATATTGCACTACTGTATATTGGCATTGTCTAGCATAATATCCTCATAGGATTGCACATTCGCACTGTACTTTGGTGGACTCGTTTTTCAGTCCTGCACTTGACAAATTAGTCATCCTGAAAGGTCTTGTATACATAATGGATTTCCTACCTACTGACTATTTGCCCTATATCTCTTCTCACTCGTGTGTACACACACCATCTTCTCACTCGTGTGTACACACACCATCATTACCAACCATTTGTCTCTTTAACCAGGCTATGATCCGTGGAGAGTTGGATGTTCTTAAAGACTGGTGTTATGAAGCTGTAAGTACACAAAGTCTTGTGATCAGCTTCTTCTTTATTTAGTTTTACCCATTATTTTAGAAGTGTGACGACAACAACAACAAAACCATGAATTCAAGCATTCATGGGATTTGTAATTGATAAGTATTTTCCTTTGTTGGGTGAACTACTCCTTTAACACATCATATCCTGATGCCAATTGTCTTCTGAAAAATCTATGTTGCTACAAACAACAGTGGAGCTAAACCCTTTCATGTCAAAGACCGCCAAAAGAATATGTACAGTAGTGTTCAAAATAATAGCAGTCTGTTCAAAAAACTGAATAAAGCCCAAAATCCTTATAGTGATTTTATTTCCATGCATTGGGAACACTGCACATCATATTTTAAATCAAAACATGCAGAAAAAAGCAGAAATTATTTAATTACTTTACAGAAAATGAAGAAAAATGAACTTTGGGCTTTTCAAAAAAATAGCAGTGTCTGCACTTTACTTTACAAACTCAAATATTTACTGTATTAACTGAAAAATATCCAGGATTCAGCATTCCTGTGAATCACTAAACTAATATTTAGTTGTATAGCCACTGTTTTTGAGAACCGCTTCACATCTGTGTTGCATGGAGTCGACCAACTTCTGGCATCTGTGAACAGGTATTCCAGATTTGACAACGTTCCATAATTCCTCTGCATTTCTTGGTTTTGCCTCAGAAATAGCATTTTTAATGTCACCCCACAAGTTTTCTATCAGATTAAGGTCCGGGGATTGGGCTGGCCACTCCATGACTTTAATTTTGTTGGTCTGGAACCAAGAAGCTGCTCGCTTCATGGTGTGTTTGGGGTCGTTGTCTTGTTCAAACACCCATTTCAAGGGCATTTCCTCTTCAGCATAAGACAACATGACCTCTTCAAGTATTTTGATGTATCCAAACTGATCCATGATCCCTGGTATGCGATAAATAGGCCCGGCACCATAGTAAGCGAAACATCCCCATAGTAAAGCATTGTGGTGCAAGCATCCTGATACTCTTACTATGGTGCCGGGCCTATTTATCGCATACCAGGGATCATGGATCAGTTTGGATACATGAAAATACTTGAAGAGGTCATGTTGCCTTATGCTGAAGAGGAAATGCCCTTGAAATGGGTGTTTCAGCAAGACAACGACCCCAAACACACCAGTAAGCGAGCAGCTTCTTGGTTCCAGACCAACAAAATTAAAGTCATGGAGTGGCCAGCCCAATCCCCGGACCTTAATCTGATAGAAAACTTGTGGGGTGACATTAAAAATGCTGTTTCTGAGGCAAAACCAAGAAATGCAGAGGAATTATGGAACGTTGTCAAATCTGGAATACCTGTTCACAGATGCCAGAAGTTGGTCGACTCCATGCAACACAGATGTGAAGCGGTTCTCAAAAACAGTGGCTATACAACTAAATATTAGTTTAGTGATTCACAGGAATGCTGAATCCTGGATATTTTTCAGTTAATACAGTAAATATTTGAGTTTGTAAAGTAAAGTGCAGACACTGCTATTTTTTTGAAAAGCCCAAAGTTCATTTTTCTTCATTTTCTGTAAAGTAATTAAATAATTTCTGATTTTTTCTTCATGTTTTGATTTAAAATATGATGTGCAGTGTTCCCAATGCATGGAAATAAAACCACTATAAGGATTTTGGGCTTTATTCAGTTTTTTGAACAGACTGCTATTATTTTGAACACTACTGTATGTAGGTATCGAGTCTATGTCTAAATACTTTGCTCCAAGAAACCCCGAAAGTAAAGAAAGATTTGAGTTAAAAATATATACGCTGTAAAAAATATGTATTCAGAGCTTTGCAATAAGTCACGATTCTTCTAAAATCGCCCTGTCTCTGGAAGAGACGTGCTATGAATGTATATCCTGAAATAACGTTTTTAGCTCAAATCCTCTAAAAAACAATACACAGATACTTTCATGATGTTGGTGGGTTAAGTATGCAGCATATTGTTTGTGAATGTGTGTTTCAGACGTACAGTCGGCTGGCTCATCCCATCCAGCAGGCCAGAACCCTGGGCTTACTGTTCCAATCCAAAGTCTTGGACATTGACAACATAGATGTAAGTACTGTGCTGACACCCTGAAAATACATCACTATTTTGATATTTGATTCAGTTAAGCACATGGCAGCTTAAGACTCACCTCTTGTTTGTCTTATTGTCTTCATCAAATGACCATATAATATGCATTGTGTGTTGCAGTTGGCAATGGGGAAGATGATGGACCAGGGACCAGTTCTCATAATCACCTTTCAGGCTCAGGTTGTCATGGTGATGAGGGACCCCAAGGGACACCTGGTGGAGGGAGACCCGGTCAGTCCATTACTTAAGTTTAGTCACAATTTAATTAGTATACATTTTATGTGACAATTTGTCCACACAAGTAATTATGTGTCAACAATTGAATCAATTGTTCATTGAACATTATGGAGTATTGTGAATTATACATTGCAATTCTGTTCTGCTTTTAGGCCTTGAAGTTAACAACTTACTAGGGATGGCCGATATTGACTTTTACCGATATCCTGATATTGTCCAACTTCTAATTTCCGATACCGATATCAACCTATACCGATATATGCGGGCTCCAGTGGGGGAAAAATAACAAACTATTTACGATACAAATATTTAACATGAATAAATATTTAGTATAAATACTAATTCATGTTATATAGCCTAGAAATACTCCATACAACTAAATTCAACGTGTAGCCTACTTGAGTAAAGTACAAAAGTACATGACAGTAGAAGTGCTCATAATGCAGAATATTCCATTTCAAGATTTCAAATGTACTGTATAAATCATAAATCATTTGGGCCTGGGGTTCCCATAAGTTTGCTGTGTGAGCTTGTAGACTGGCCATTTTAACTATTGAAAAAAAATGTTTTTTTCTTTAATTAGTTTAAAAAAGAAAAGAAGTTATTAAAATAGAAAAAGAGGGATAAGAGGTTTGGGATGAGGGGTTTAGCATGCGACGAAAATGGAACCCATTGAATAAGCTCTTTAGCTTATGAATAATTCAGTAAGTGTTTTAGATGTTCAATTCTAGTTCAATTCTAGAGGGCAAGTACTGTATAATGTATGGCTACATGCAGATAAAAGGCGACATTCTCAGTCCATAGTATTTCATTAAAAGGCATATCAATATACACATCATATACACCCAATGAAAACATACAATGAACTTAGTAAAGAGTACTTTGAATTATCAAAATCCGTTCAGAATTCAAGATGCATGGAAGGAATCAAATCTCAACTATCTTTGGGGGGGGGGGGGGGGGTATTTAAGCTGCACAGAGTCTACATTATCTGTAAATAGTCATAATTTCCAGTTTTTAAATACCGACACAGAGATTTACCAATATGAAATTTGAATGCTTTTATCGGCCGATAACATCGGGAGGCTGATAACATCGGACAAGTCTACAAATTACCTAAATATAAAAACAATGATATACAAAATGATATAACTTTATACTTACCCCCCAAAAATGTAGAGTGAAAATAGCCAGTCAATTCTCTCTCTTACACACAGTTTCAACTGTGATTAAGTTTCTAATGTTGTAACTTGTAACATGCTACTCAATATAGATGTTAAGAGGTTACATAGTTCTGCTTTAATTCATGAAGTATACTTGGAATCTTTACCTTAAGCTTGACCTCTACTATGTCAATTATATTTGTTTATGACTGTGTGTGTGTATGTGTGTGTGATGTCTGTGTGACCTTTGACCTCGCAGGAGAAGGTGTTGAGGATGATGTATGTGTGGGCGTTGTGTCGTGACCAGGAGGAGCTCAACCCCAACGCAGCCTGGAGGCTGCTGGACATCTCTGCATCTACCACCGAGCAAGTCCTCTAGACACACACACACACACACACACACACACACACACACACACACACACACACACACACACTGCAAAAACAAGAGTCACTTTAACCAAGACTGTAACATATACAGTATATTATTTGTGTTGAAGATTAAATCTGTTGTATGTGTAAATGAACATTTGTATGTGTATATGAACATAAAGTGAACATGGTGTATATAGATACTGTACATCTCTACTGTAACCTATAAGTATGAGTCCACAGGTGGGCAGTGTCAAATCCATCATCAAACTGACAATTATGTACAATGATTACCCCCCCCCCCCCAATCATTAGTTATGAAAGATTATTATTTTTACAAATAGTGTCTACACTGTCTATATGTACACCCAGCTTGTTTCATGAGAGCTTTCAATCAGTGGTTTTCAAAGTGGGGTAGTGAACCCCCAGTGGTCCATGGAGGGATTCCAGGTCGTCACCAGCTTAATGATTGATGGTTAGAAAAACAAAATGTACCTTTTGCTGTCGTGTAATTCTGATAGTAATGGAGCTGATACGGTATGCATTATGCATGGTGACGGTATGCTTCATCGCTTATCAATACTTGCATGAAGTAAAAATTGTCCATCTTTATTTCATAAGCTATATGTCTGACCTGTTGTCTTTGAGTTGACCAAAGCAAAATGTAGATTTTGTTGTTTATTTGTTGACTTTTTCATTTTTTTGTTTATTTTTTTTTTACTATTTATTTGTATTTAGTCAATAAAAGGCACTGTAATATTAAGAATCAGAATTCATTGTGACCTTTTTGTATATATTGTATCTCTGCTGTAGAGGTGAAAATCGCCTAACTCCAAATTGTTCATTTTTAAGAAAATGACAAATGTTTTCTTTTTATATTTTGTCTTCATGGTATAGCACTTACGCTTATTCAAAGAGAGACAGATCAGATCCTACACTGTACTGTATGTACTGAGTTGACCTCAACATTGAGAGCAAGAGAAGCAGAGATGGGAGAAGTACAACTATTTGTGGGTGAGAAAGAGACTGTTATCTTGATCTAATAATATTTACATTGTACCTTATTTTCTGCACTATAAGGTGCACCGGATTACAGATGGCCTATTTTAGAACCATTTTCAAATACAAGGCATACTGAATAGAAGAGCTACATAGAATGGAAGCTACTGCAGTCAACGGAATAGAAGCTACTGTAGTGAACATACAACATATAATAGAAGCTACTGCAGTCAAACGATCCATATTGCAGTAAAATGCGCTTTGGATTATAAGGCGCACTGTCATTTTTTTGAGAATGAAAGGCTTTCAAGTGCACCTTAGAGTCTGGAAAGTATGGTAACTGGCTTGTTTTGAACATGTAAAAGTTATTTTAAAAAGAAATGCTTGCTAAAGTTCCCATCTCTGGAGACGAGACAGAATGAGAGAGCCAAGAATTTTGTACAATATGGATTGAGGGATCAAGTTTATAGAAACATGTTGGATGTTTCCCATGACAGAGCATCCCAGTGATAACAAACACGCACACACATATACATTGTCACTCTAATGTCATCTGGTAACGAGAGTTGAATCAGAGTATTAACATGTCGGCATAGTCGGGGTTTAGTTGTTGTAAATCAAGTCAACATAGTTCCATTCAGAAATATCGGGAAGACTTTAACATCATTCCTCTCCTATAGCAGCTACAGTATAATAGTGTGAGCCTGTGTTCATTCATTCGTGTGTCTGTGTGGACCCCTGAGGCCAACCCCCTTCACTGACAGCCTTTCAATGAAGACACCAGTGCAATTGATGGCACCAAGCTTCCCGGAAATAGCCGATCGACAAGCTCACAACCATGTGATGGAAGAAGTACTCGCATGCTTTACTTAAGTCAAAGTATAAATACTGCAATGTAGATGCACTCTGTACAAGTACAATTCCAAAAGTAAAGGTACTCGTGCAGGAGTTTAAAATGTAGCTCAAACACTTTTGCAAACAACTGGTGTACAAGCTCACAATGCATCAGATTGTTACACTACACAATATGCTTAGTTATTTTAACACCGCTGGTCACGCATTGGGATGCGTCGTGCAACTTGTCGATCAGCTAATTTCAGCACACAACTTGCCCATGTGGCAAGGAGGTATATCAATCACTTGTAGGAGGGGTATAGGAGGATGTTCCTATGGTGATTGATCAGCGACAGCTATAGGATAGATGCACCCACGCATGTATTGTCCATGTGTATGTGAACGGAGCAGACTTTCGTTATTTACAGCCTGACCTATTAGACTTGCACTGCCAAAATCCATAGCTTTATTATCAGGCAAGCATCGGTGACCACAGCCATACATATCTATCACTGCAATGTCACTTGTCAGGTGGGCTCCTGGAAACATATTAATGTATGGAAAATAATCAAAGCAAAATGTGTGAAATAAATGCTTTTTAACACTATCATTCCTCATAAAGGTGCCTACTATCGCCTCTCAATTTGTTCCAAGCCACTCTCTTGGGAAACTTTGAGACAGGTGCTGAAAGTTGGGCTACTATTAACAACCTACGGTATATGCAGGCAAAGTTTTCAAATTTTCATCCTGCTTTAAGTAGCATGTATCCTTGATAAGTGAAAGCCGGGACTAAATCATTGACCACGGTGGCCTAGAAGAGGAGAGTCCGGGCTTGACTGACAGATTGGTGACATCCAATCAGGGCAACTGCCTGTCTGAGCCAGTCCCCACCTCTCTTTAGGCCGAAATGCTTTCAGGTTAGCTCAGGTTAAGTAGCATGTGGCGAGTCAAGGCTAGCGTAACTCAGACACTTGATGAAAAAAGTGTGCTGTGTGATGAAAAAAGCTTTAAGTAGGGCTTCCTTGCTTGTAGACTGTTTGAGAGAAGCATCTGAAGATTGTGGGAAGAAACAGTGTTTCAGTGGCAGGGTGTTTCCAGTGAGCCCAAAAATGCACAATATCAGCGCCTTGACTTACCACAATGGAACAGAGCTTTCGTTGGTATCATTGGTAGGATTTCTTGCAAAAGTTCACCCCAGGATAGGGACACTAGGGTTCACGTGGTTTAAGGTTAAACTTTAAATGTGTATTTCTCCCACCAGTGACAGCTGCACCATGGGCTAGGGTTAGTGTTGCCAACATGGCAACACTAACTCAGCCCAAGGGGCATGTTCCCTTCTGATGAATACTAATAAACAGACTTTATTATAAGCAACTTTGGACTTGCTTTTCTTTATAATCGCTTGTAGATATTGATAGTTGTGACAACTTGTGAATGTGGACTGTGTTTTTCTTTTCTTTTTTAAATGTCTATTTTCAAATAGTAAACACGTATAGGTCTTTGAACATGTGGGCCATGTGGCCACCAGCCAGCCTTTATGACATACCACTGCACTCTGCCTGTTGTGTGGATGTCAATGGACTCTAACATGTGGAAACACCCTGTGGGCTTTGAAGCGTGGCCTTTTGGTTCAGTGCTACAACTCAGTACACTCTGTTCTTTAAATGGCACAGAAAATAAAGATGTTCAAAGAAATGATGATACAGTATAAAAGTGTATTGCCTGAGCCGTTATGCTTCTCCCCCTTGTCTGTGAAACTGGGTCTCCATAGCAGTTTTGAATTACAGTAAATCGCATTTTGTTATTTAGTCTTCATTTTTTTCATCCAAAATGTTTTAGTTTTAGTCTAGTCTAGTTTAGTTTAGTTTTAGTCAGTTAAATCTACAGTCGATTTTGTCGACTAACATGTATTGGCAGGCCTAGATTGCATCTCCATCATCATCATCATCATCACATTGCAAAAACTGCAAGAAAGTTATTACAAACACTTTCTACTTCCATGGCCATAGGCATATGTGCTCACTACTATATGCTGTTGTTAGGAAATGACCTGCTGGATAGGTTTAGAGGCCAATATACAGTAACAGCACATACTATTTCTGGCAGGTGGATAGCAACTCGAGAAAAACAAGATCTTTGTTGCTCCACACGCTCCTCACATTCCTAGACAGACATGGCAACGAGGAGGAGGGAAACACACACACGCACGCACGCACGCACACACACACACACACACGCACACACACACACACACACACACAGCGAGCCACAGTACCTTGGTGGGAAACTTGTGGATAGAATCGTATGTATGTGATGTGTATGTGTATGTGACTTTAGGACCTGGAGGAGAGCGGCAGACCAGAGCAGAGCGGCAGTTTTGACTGTTTAAGTCTCATGTATAGGCCTACAGTAGTTGTTTATTTATTTGAGCTTACTTCCTAAACCTTAAACCAGCGTTTTTCCCACATTTCTTCACGTCAAGGAACCCCACGTTAATAAGCAATACAAATGTACAGCCTCACAATGTGTGCCTGTCCTGTGTGACTGGCAGAAGACTGCCAGTGGTTATGTTTTGGTTTATGTTTTGTTTAAAGTGATCTAGGACATATCATATCTGCCAATGCACTATGTTGCCAGCAGGCAGGGCCTGATTGATTTTGTGGATCATGTCAGTATAATGTCTATGTCAAGAGAGTAACATTTCAGCATCATGACTGTGATGGTCCAGGGATTAAAGTTCTCAGTACTGGGTACTGATTTCAGTCCTGGGGATTTCACAGGGGCCATTTAATTAGCTCAGTGCTTATTTGCAAAAGATCATTTTCAGTCTCAAGATTATTTTTTACTTTAATCCAGGTCAGTATGATAGTCAGTATCATGGTTAGTGTGTGTGTGTGTGTGTGTGTGTGTGTGTGTGTGTGTGTGTGTGTGTGTGTGTGTGTGTGTGTGTGTGTGTGTGTGTGTGTGTGTGTGTGTGTGTGTGCGTGCGTGTGCGTACGTGCACCTCTGACCCCCTGCCTTTAGGCCAGGCTGTGACTGTCTGTATCTGTTTACATAGGGGGCCACAGTGTACATCGAGGACACCTCTTCGTGCCGGACCCTCACTCCTTATCTCCTTCACTATGTACATACAGTATATACCTGATAAGCCTCAGGTAGCATGACAGTTGTCATCCCAGAGGTGGGAGGAGGGTGGGACTTCTGGCTACATAGGCTGCAACTACACAGGGTTTTGCAAAGTCCAAGTCTCGGACCGGGGTGTGACGTCACGGCCTCCTTTTTGAATGGGTTTCAATGGGCACTTCCTGCTACTTCCTGTCTGAATTTCGGACGGCGGCCAGGCAGCAGGAAAGACCCGCCCGCGGCCGAAATTCAGACAGGAAGTAGCAGGAAGTGCCCATTGAAACCCATTCAAAAAAGGAGGACGTGACGTCACACCCCGGCCGAAAGTTGGAATGTGCAATCCTGTGGTCTGGCTGGGCCTATAGAAAACTATAGGAGGAGGGTGGGACTTCTGGCTACATAGAAAACTATAGGAGGAGGGTGGGACTTCTGGCTACATAGAAAACTATAGGAGGGGGGCGGGATTTCCGGTGATAGAGGACGGAACTTCCGGTTACGTAACCCTGTGACGTAGTTTAATGACTAACTTGGTGACAGCTTGTCACTCCCATATATCTCCGGGTTACGGTTTTAGACATTATGATGCAGAAAACGAATCATGAGATGAAGAGTTTTAGCGTTGTCACGTTCGGTTCAACCACAGTCACAAGTCGACAGAAAGGTAACTTTCAATCCACATGACGTGACCTCATTACATGCTGCGATGTTTCCATGACCCACATCAGGGAACTGTTACAGCCCACACTGTAAAACAAATGTGTTTCATTTAACTCGGGGAGCTACCTGTGCAGGTCTCTTTGTGCACTCTCTGACTTAAATGAACACCCTGGGCATTAAGTAAGGCCTTATGGAGACCCTGCTGTGCTCTCTGAAGGGGCCATGTGGTAAGATGTTGATCGACTCATGACTCACTTGATGATATGTCAAAGTGTACCTGTGGCTCAGAAACCCTGATGATGTGCATCATTAGTATGAACCCGCACTGATTTGCTCCATATTTGTGGTCATGTAATGCAGGTCAGCATCATCAAGTGTGTCATTGTTATAAGTTTATGAATATGCAAGAAGCAAAAGGACAGAAAACAACATCTTGTGAGAACGTCAGTGTTGAATTCTTGAGGTGTTCTTGTTTTTGTTTTTTTGTCTCCACCGAAGGTGGTGACTATAAAACGCCCTCTGTCCGTGCACGTAGCCCGTATGTGCCCTCGATTTGTCCGTTATATGACGTCATGACGACGTCATAGTTGAGCTAGGAGGGCTTTGAGCTAGGAGGACCCTTGAGGCTCCTGAGATGACGTCGAGGTAGGGGGGCCTGATCTGGGAGGACCCTTGAGCTAGGGTGAGCCTTGAGATGATGTCATAAAGAGTGAGATAGGGAAGCCCTGAGTTGGGAGGATTCGTTAGATGATGACAAGGTTAGGAGCCCGAGGTAGAATGATGTTTGAGGTGACATCATAGAGAGTGAGATAGGGAAGATGACATCATAGATAGTGGCAGTCCTGAGGTAGGCAGAGTTTGAGGTAGGAGAAGCTTGAGATGACGTCGTGATGAGGTCATAGGTAGGAGGTGCTCAGAGATAGTGGGAGACGGAAGTCAGTCAGGAGGCCTAGTTCCCAATAGATCGACCAATGCGGTTTTATCCGCTTTTGTGAGCAATGTTTCGATGGGTGCTACGGCTCAGAGGACCAGAGTTCAAATATCTCACTGCTGTGACGGTGAGGCACTGTGTGTACTGCTTTGGAAGCAACTGGCAGTCGATCGATGTCCACATCTTCAACACAGTGGCTTTGAACTGGAGGAAGTTGACCCCAGTGGCAACAGGAAGTGAACGCCGTGCAGATGTTCCCTACATGTGGTATGGCTACACAACTGTGCTGGTGCAAGATACGGTCCTCATCTGGGGAGGCTGGCTGGGAGGAAAGTACAACAATGTGCTTTATGGACTCGATGTAGACGCCCACAGATGGTTCAAACCACAGGTTTCTGGGACTCTCCCAGAGGGGAGGAGGGACTGCTCAGCCTGTGTCTTGGGGAAGGTGATGTATGTACATGGAGGATGCTGGCCGTGTATACATACTCATGACACATACAAGTTGGACACCAGCACAATGGTCTGGTCTTTGATCAACATTAGAGGAATTTCACCTCCTGCTTCAGCATATCACTCTGCTACCATCATCGGGACGAAGATGTTTGTATTTGGAGGCTACAATGGGTATCAAAAAAACACCAGCGTTAGAGTGTTTGACACAGAGAATGACCGCTGGCTGGACACACCTACTACCCAGCTTCATCCTGGAGAACAATGGAGTCATGCAGCCTTTGCCTACAATGGGGAGTTGTACATAGGTGGTTACAGGAGAGGAAATGGCATCCGCAGTTTATGGAAACTCAATCCAGAGACCTTCTCCTGGAGCGTGGTTAATACCAAGGGGAAAGAACCGTGTCTGAATGATATTTCGTGCTGTTCCATGATGGGAGATCGCTTCGTCACCTTTAGAAGAGACAATCTCTACATCTTAGACTTGAATCCCAGTCTAAAGACGTTTTGCAAACTATGTGTTATTCAGCACGGTCTGGAGCAGACGGAACTCCCACACGACCTCAGGTGGGAACTGGCAGCATGACTGCAAATACAGCAACTGAACAAAACTCAAAACTAAAAAAAAAATAAGGGACTGAGCAGGTTTTCCCCAGGTTTTCGTCATTTTATTTAAATCCTTGAAAACGACGATTTTGACATTTTGAAAATTCTCAAAAATGATCAAAACTGGCATACTATAGTAAACTTTGGAAAATGTCCTACTACAGATGTTTGAATGTTAAGCAACAGTAGAAACCTCTGGTGTTTCTGTTATTTTCTATGTGGCGTTTTGTGAGCACACAGCAAGCACAGTGACTCACTGGATAAAGATTCTGCCTGGAAATTTAAAGCCCTGGGTTTCTAGTCACAGATCTTACAGTGTGTTCAATTCATTAGGATCTAATGCATTCAGCAGAGAATTAAATCCAGGAATTCTAGTAGTTCGTTTTCTTTGTTTCTTATTCATGATTTTCATTTAAAGAAAAATCTAAACGACTTACTATAGTAATATGTCATCCAAAACCATGAACTATAGTATGCCTTTCATTCATTTCATTCACTTTTTATTTTGAAATGTTGCAATGCATTCTCAATGGCAATAGCAGAAACTTTATTGTCTCCACCGTAGGTGGTGACTATAAAACGCCCTCTGTCCCTGCACGTAGCCCGTCTGTACCTCGATCTGTCTGTCCTCCCAACTATGACGTCATGATGACGTCATACTTTGCAATGTGCACACGTTCAAACCTGGGCCCGGACGGTGGAGACCTGTGCCCCATAGGGGCACAACTCTTGTTTTTAGACTAGATAATAGGCTTGCTTAGATGATTTGCTTAGATGGGAATATAAACTATTCTCTGAAAGTAAGCCTAACTCTGAAACGGTAACCCTGTCAAGCATGCACACAACATACGCACACACACCAGGGTTTTAAAACACACATGCATGCACATGTACACGTACCCACGCGTGCGTGCGTGCGCACGCCCGCGCGCACACACACACACACACACACACACACACACACACACACACACACACACACACACACACACATACACCCACACACACACACACACACACACACACACACACACACACACACGCACACACACACACACACACACACACACACACACACACACACACACACACAGTCAAGTTGAAGGAACTAACTGAACTAGGTCCAGATGACAAATAATACCGAACAGTTTGTCCTCATCGTCTTGTGTTTGTCTGGTATTTTGAGTGATCCGACCCTTGCATCATATTCATCCAGTCATATGACATAATGTCAACGTGATCTGACCTTTGCATTCATTTCATACAGTCCTCTTAATGAAAACATAGCCCTCTGGGCTGTTTATTCAATAAAATAAACATATAGAATGCACATAAAACTAGAAGTAAACTGACTGATACGGCTAAGGTACTATAATTCCATTTGTGGTCTTGACAAAACTCAAACACAAAAAAGTCTGCCTACTGACAACGTACAGCAAATGGACCCGTTATGGGTCCACTTGCTACCATTTGTATATACGCTCTCAGCATTAAGTGGCAACTGAGGGTTTTCCGTTGTAGATAGAAATAGAAGCAGTGAGTGGAGGGGAGAGGAGAGGAGAGGGGGAGGGGTCACGGTGGTCACATGGAGCAAAACCCAGCACATAAAAGGGGAGCTGTTCACAGTGCTGAAGCCTGAAGCCCACTTACAACTTCATTCACTGCTGTTAAGGAAGGATCCATTCAGTGCTGGGGGAGGATCGATGGAGCTCGATAGTTCAGCCAAAGTAAGTTCTCTTCAGGCAATTATCCAGCTGATTTGTTTTGTTTGTCTGTAGTAAACATATTATGCATTTTTAATGTGGAAATAGTAGACAAACTGTCTGATATTGTAGATATTGCAGATCTGCTAACCCCACTATAATTTATTTTTTAATTTTATTTTATTTATGTATTTTTTTATAGTAGCCTTTGTGCATGGCTGCATTCTATGTATAGCTGTGCTAGGAGTCAGAATTCATAATCATGATTATGAGTCTACTTTTATTATTATTATTAGTAGTAGTACTACTACTACTAGTAGTAGTAGTAGTAGTAGTATTCATGGTAATTTGAAGGGCCTTTATTATTAAAACAAAAGGTTTATTGTTGTTATAGGAATCTTTGTTACAGGCGTAACAAAGTCTCTTTAATAAACAGAAAATACAATTTCAGGTGGGTTGATCATTTCATCCAATCAGAGAAAGTAGCAACAGGAAGTACCAAAAGAAGCAAAGTATCCATTTATCAGCCTCAATTTTCACACCTTTAACCACTAAAGACCCTCTGTTCTTGGTAAAAAAAAAACCTGAGTTGCAACTTAACACCAATAATCTCTGCCAAACAATAGTTGATAAGCTTTGCTAGCAACACTGTGCGAGCTTGTAGGTTGGCTATTATTGGCCTTGTGTGACCCATGCATTAGGCGTTTTCAGTGTTTCGTAAGCACAAGAAAGGACACGTTGAAGTTGAGTGTCTGTGTTGCAGAGAAAGAGCTATGGTTTGATTGAAGAGGTTGGATACGGTCACAGTGATGTACTGCTTAGGAACGTTAGCCCCCACAGGATTGATTGATGCATCTCAAATAGTTTCATGTCAAAGTCCCCCAAATTGATAAGAATAATTTGGCCACAGATCTCCATGAAAATATTGTGTGCCATGGACCTACATACTTTAATTGTAATTGACTATTATGAGCAGTGCTACTTGTCAGCTTGTAGAATTACTACCTGACACCTGGGTGTAAATGTCTAGGTGGAAGAGTCGGGAAAACACATTCAACCACTTCACTGCAATGTACAATCGAGTATTGATGTATAGGGCAAAAACTTTAATCTTCATATTTCAACTTTTTTATGCTATAGTTTAAAAAATAGCTAGCCTGACTAATAAGCCAGACTGAATCAGCTGTTGGCAAAAGAAAATCGCCTGTCAGCTAGGGCATTCATTTGTCGACTAGTTGCCTGTCGACTAGTTGCCTAGTTTAGTCGACTAGTCGTTAATGTACCAGGTATTAAAAATAATTATATTAAAAAAGAAAAAATGTGGGGGCGGGAAAGGGGGAAGCCTTGCCCCTGACCTCCTGGGCTCCCGGCACTTGTTTTAAGCCAGGGGCAGACCCTACTCTAAGCGAAGCACCTTTCTGTGGCAGAGGCAAGCGTCACACTCATGTTATTATAATGTTTGTTATTGTAAAAGGAAAACTACACTGGTGACTATAATCCAGCTAAGATTTATGTTGTAACACTAAAACAATATTAATAATAAAAATAATAATACCTCAGTTTTTATTAATTTCTTATCGACTAGTCAACTAGTAACATCGAGGTCGACTAGTGGTTTTACTTATTGACAATCGACTAGTCGACTAGTTGGTTAATGCCCTACTATCAGCAGATAGGTCTGGAATAGCTATACGCCTACTTCCTACTCCAGCGAATTGTGGCCAATCAGGACACACTAAATATATTTGCATATACTGTGTCCAAGAGCTGATTCAATCCGGTTTATTAGCATCCAATGTGGTCCTTATTAGGCTATACTCGTAGTGGACTCATCAGCACAGATGATACAAGATCACAAGGTTAGGCCAGGGATGCATGCTTTGAGACGTTTCAATCTATGAAATGCAGTATCAGAGTTGCCAGTACATGTTGCCAGCTTTATTCAGTGTATAGTTATCTCATTCACCATTTCTCTCAGACAACTGTGTGCATTTAACCCAGGCTTTCATGTGACCCAATATAATGCATACAGGGGCCATTTGATAATTGATGCCGAGGGAGCCATTAAACCTGGTCCTCTGGCTTTGTAGAGCTGCTATTAACACAGATACAGACACAGACAGACAGAGAGAGGGGGGGGCTGTGGAGCACAAAGCACTGACTGAGGAGAGTGCTTCTTTTCTCTCATGTTCCAAAGGATTGTTGCCAGATTTTGCATGTGCTCGCAAGGAGCAAGCAACCAGGTCCATGAAAACGCCCCCCAAAAACTACAGTCGGATATATGAAAATATGTATGTGGAATGACACAAATTTTATATCTGCTTTGCGGAGGAGGGTCCCTGTCATGACATTTTCGGATGGAGGTGCGCAGGCAAATACTTCATTCCTTGACCTGGAAAAGTTCCAGAGACACTAAACAACACTAGGAAGTATTCTCAAAACAAGTGAATGTACGAGCTAAAAATAAATAAAAGCAACGCATATACAAGTGACTTTACAGGAAAAAAGACAACCGCAAATGGATTATAGTAAGTGGACATGGCAACACTGATCTGAAACCCATTAAAGAAGCAGTGGATATGGAGAGAGAGAGAGAGAGAGAGAGAGAGAGAGATGGGGGGGCTCTGGTGCCCATCTCGAAGGATTGGGGACATCAGCGTGTGATTTATTTATTGATGTTGTTTATTCATGCTGCTGTACTATGATGGGTACCAGGGAAGAACACTTGTCCACACACACGTTTCCTTAAGAAGGTGAGGGACTTACTAGAACGGAGAGCATAGATGCAATCCTTTTATCCAACGGTCTGCTTAACCACTCAAAATATGCACTGGTTCAGCAGCGGTACTTTTTCCATCTCATGTCCCCAAATTGACACACATAATACCTCCGTCCTGTGGACCTCATTGTGAAAACATATGCAAGGGATGAATGAATGAAATTTTTATTAACAGAGATGAGAGTTACAGTACAAGTCAAGTACACACTGCTACAAAACTGATAACAGCTTGGAGAATTACAGTACAATTCAAGTACAACTGCATCAAATCTGAAAAAGCTGATTGGACACTAGTTAAGCATACACTTGTTTACAATAGTGGCCAACTTGTTCATTTCATTAAGGCATTCAAATACCGTACATACAAAACAACTACTTCAGTAAAATCAGAAGCAGCAAATCATGGAGGTAAAATCATAGGTGGAGGTAGGAGGTAAAAAGGGAAAAGAGAAATGTACAATGAGGAGAGGTGGGGTGGGTGGGGCCTGTTGTATGTTTTATTATATTAGCTGTTTTTTTTTTTAATAATACAAATACAAATACAATGTAGGAAACAAACAAAATAATCATAAATAAAGGGACCCATACAACTTATCTCTGGGACCTCCAATCCTGTAGTAGACCTATATCATGAAACATTTGCCGGTATACACTTTGAGTTGGAGACACAAGGGTCCATTTCAGTTCTTAACTATCAATCGTTCGGCCCATAGAACTCCCTGAAAGCCGCCTGGGGATCCCCGGACCCCACTGAGTGTACACTCTTTGCATTTAAATAGATGCATGGTGTATGGTGCTGTGGAAATCATTTACTCACAAAGCAATGTATACTCTTTCTGTCTCCTATAGGTGGTTATAGGATTGAAGTCAGTCAACCCTTGACGGATTGAAGAGCTTCTCTGAACAGGAGACACACGTCCACCACGTCACACATATCCTGCTGACTCAGCAGAGTCTGACTATCAATCATCTCATCTCCTCCCTCCGTCATACAGCTTTGACTGCTTGGAAAAATGATATAACATAAAACACTTTCTATGAAGGAACATCTCCAGTCCGTTGCACTTTGTACTATTGAGCCACGGAGAGTCTGAAAACCAATCATTTAAGATTTATTACACAAAAACGTGTCGACGTCTGCTGGTGTCACTGAGCGTGGGCAAGAACTGCTACATAAGTACCACCGAAGAAAGTTGACGCTTGAAGCTGTGCAGACCTGTATGAAAACGGTGTCCATCACAGGGTTTTCTCCTCCTGAGAAGAGAAAAGGCTTCAAACAAGCTTAACACAGGGGTAGTCTCTAGACGACTGTTCCATGATCTCTGACCACTACGCATAGTTCAAACATAAATACATGACAATAACAATTGAAAGCATCTTTAAAATACTTATGTCAAGCTAGATTTACAATAAAAACATGTGCCTTCCCATACAGAAGCATTTGAACATTGTCTGAGAGTACAGATTGCAGAAGGCACCAGTCAGCAGTATATCACTGAACAACTCTCAGAACTCAAGTAAAGACTCACACCAGCGCAGGAAAGTCTCCTCCTCCCCACGCCGACCTTCACACCTTAGAATGAGCGACACAAACTACTGGGTGGTGGACTACGACTTCTCGTCCCCCGCTCCTCCTCCGGGGGTCCCCAGGGGGGGCCCTGGAGCGGTGCTGCAGTCCATGCCGCTGCACGCCGAGCAGGGCACGGCCCTGTGCTTTGTGGCGCTGCTGCTGCTGCTCCTCCTCTTCCTGCTGGTGCGTTGCGTCCGCATCCTGTTGGACCCCTACAGCAGCATGCCCGCCTCGTCCTGGACCGACCACAAGGAGCAGGGCCTGGAGAACAGAGGACAGTTTGAATACGCTATAGTATAGCCATTGTGAGGGTTTGGTTTTCAAACAACCAGTACTTATACAGTAGGTGGTGTGCTTCTTGACTTTCCTCACTGCCCTGGGTTGGCCCCCACATAGTGTCAGTTTGCTTTCCACTAGTTCTAGGTGCCTGACGCAGCCTCTTTTACGGTATAGCACACAGTGGGTCCTTCAAGGACTCCCATAACACTGACACCATGCAGTAAGAATTAAGGCTGTCAGAGTTGCAGACAATTTCGCACACCGTCAACGAACCCAGAAGGTCCATGGACAATAGAAAATATAGTCCAGGTGGTTCTCAAACTTTACCTTTCCACAGAGCCCCATAACTCAGTGACTGTGTAGAAAATGCAGTGTTTCAGACCTGTAATGGTTCCTTTGCAAGACCCTCTCAGGGAACACAGAAGGTCCCTGAAGCCCACTTTGAGAACAACTAGTATAACAAGGAGCTACGGCATAGAACCGAGTGGTTTATAACAGTTTTGGAGTGCATAGTTGAGACTAGGCCTTACATTTCAAAGGACATCGGTGGCTATAATGGCATTGACGATATAGGCAGAGCGGAAATGGGAGAATTCTGTGGCCGTAAGTCATACCATATTTATAAGTGGTCCAAACAGAGGGGTCACCTCGATGAAATTCCTGCCCTGGGTGAATTGCCAGGCTCGTTTTGACGTGTTTAAATGTTTAAACGTGAAATCACAACTTGTGATTTAACATTTAAAACACATGAACTGATTGTATAAAATCCTTCTTCTGTCATTTTGTGAACATGAACACATGGAACTTCGGAATTACATTACATTTGATAGTTGTTTCTGTGCATATTATGCAACATTCTTGTATTGTGCGTGCAACACACAGACTGCTATAGCAATTAGCAACCAACACAACAAGTGTGAGGCACAGAGATGCAGAGCAGAACATCTGTGTTGGTGCCATCATATTGTTATTATTTTCATAGTGTATAATGCTGAGACAAATCCCAGGACCGGATTCTGACCCAGCAGCAGAGAGCTCTGCTGCTGATGCAGGGATATCCTGATTCAATCACACGGACCCTTAAATGACTTCAGGGATGCACATGGCAGACTTACACATAAATAACATCATCAATATCATCGTCATCATCATATTACATCCAGGGAGACCTTTTAAACCTCTAAACCACTGTTTCCCAAACAGTGGGTCGGTACACATTGTTGGTCCACTAAATTAATTTTCTTTTCCTACAATACTTGTACTTTTTAACTAGTACATTTTGAAATCCAGACATTTACTTGTAACAGAGTATTTCTATTTTGCTGTACTTGAGTAATTTTTTCTAACACTGACTCTTATCGCCACGTTTTTGCGCAATGCTGGATATTTCCTTAGCGCAGCGAGGTACCAAGCATTTATTGTGCACTGTGCGTTCAGCAATTCTGTTTCTATCTGCTTGCCAACGGAATTGAAATATTATCAACTCTGGGCGTTTGGTGGCATTTCTTTATATATTTTGGTCATTGCTGGTGAACACACAGAGCAAAAACGGGAGCTTGCCCAGTATATATATCCCTGTGGAACATGGATATCTATACTAAGCATATCATTTCTTTTGGGTGGAATTTTAATCTCCAAAACTCGGAAGGTGTCACTACTTGACATGTTTTCGACGTTGTGTGCTATAGCTTTTGTATGACGCTGTAGTGTATATGATCAAGTAGGCTATTGCAATTAAGTTCATATAGGTTTTTGATGTTACATCTGAGTTACAGTTACCTTTGTGTGTATGTTAACTAACTTACACCCCAACTATTTTCAGTGTGCAACACTTTGAGTACAACTTAGGCATAACACGGGTTTGCATATTATACATAATGTACATCTGTATACTGTATTTATGTATTACACTGTGTTCAGGTTTTTGAACCAAAAAACTGTATTACTATTAGCTGTAATGCCCTTTAATATCCACAGCTGCTCAGGATGCGATTGTACAATGCCTAATTCTCAAGTGATGTGAGTTTAACCAAACCTTTTTTAGTGTATAGCTTAGACGTAATACACAGCTATAGACTGTACCTGTGTACCAGCTAGATGTATTCAACAGTGCCTTTAGGAACTTATTATAACATCGTACTGCCGTAGTACAAAGCCAAAGTGGAATCAATTAGTTTTTGGACTCACCAACTTGTTTGTTTATGCCAAAAGTCAAATTGACCTTTGTGGATTTGGGGGATAAACAATTACTTCAAGAACAGATGTACAACATAATTAGTGTAATATCACTTACAGTACATGCTGACATCCAATTTGACTGACAAATTAAAATGATTTAAACCCATTTATCTGTCCAATTATTTGGGTACAGGTAGTTACTTTCATAGGTTACTTTGGCTCTGTAGGGCAATGTGTTTTTCTTACTGTTGCTCCTGCTCAAGATGTGTGTTTTTTATTATTCATAAATATGTATTTTCTTATTTTATTATAAAAGAACCTATGAACAACAGCACTTTTGAAAATTAAGATTAGCTTGTTAATTGATACTTTCCTTTCAGTTATTGAGAAGTTATTGTGATTAATTGTCATTTAGGTATTGTATAGGTAAAAACGGTAATTAAGGACATTATTTATTCTACAAGTTGTAAAATGTACTGTGCTCTGTTTCTACAAACCCTCCCTAAGATAGATATTTTCTTAATGGAGTCCCTGATATAATAATAAAATATATAATAAAATAAATAATGTTGTCTGTGAGAGTTGTTTCGCTAAGCTGATTACCTTATCATGAACCACACATGCACACAGACAAGCACGCACGCACACACACACCCACACCCACGCGCTCACACACACACACACACACACACACACACACACACACACACACACACACACACACACACACACACACACACACACACACACACACATACACACACACACACACACACACACACACACACACACACACACACACACACACACACACACACACACACACACACACCAACTTTTCCTTCATGGACGTTTAGTCCTCAGATCGATAAGAGTGAGATTTAAAGCAAAAGGGATCAATGCAATAATCAATAGGAAGCTCGTAAAGAGACACAGTCGGTTAACTCCAGGGACGCATTGACTCACAGAGGCAGATCACGCCTGTTGATATACAGCATATCTATGGACTGAGTGATTTAGAGCCTCATCACCGCCTGTTTAGACAGAGGGGAAAGCGGGCGCCATTCCCCAACAAATCTAACCCAACCTAATTATTCAGCAGAAACAAAAATAGGTTATGGGGAGTATTGGAGCGAAACACCCAAAGTAAACTTAATTGGTATCTGACCCTAAATTGACAATAGTCTACTCTACACCATGGCAGAATTTTGATCATGGTTGGTGACTGATAACAAAGTGAGAAAATCATTAACAATGTACACTCAGTGAGCACAGCCTGGCCATCGAAAGAGGTTGATATAGACAAAGTTAACCTGGCTGCACAGAGAGAGAGAGGACATGCTCTCACTGGATGCACAAAAAATAACAGAAACGAATATACCGGTATATTTAATTATTAGGTGAGATGTTCAAGTGTGGCAGCAAAATGTAGCAACCAATCACAAAATGAGGAGGATAAAGCAATAAGTACTATGAATATGAAGTGTGAGGTTTCCACCAACCCTCTCAGGGGAAAAAATGGCATCTCACTGCATCGCAAAGGGTGGTATTAAAAGGTGGTATTTCCGGATGTGCCCAAGCTAATGCTAATGACCCGCTGGGAGCACAGGTCTCCACCAGGCAAGGTCAGGTTGTGACCTTCCGGATTGGAAAGGTGGTGGACTCTGTTCATTTTTGGCGTAAAACATCCCTAGAATTGTATTAATTCACACAAAGTGGCAAAAGCATGAACAAGCACTGCAAGTCCTTTATGCATTTGTGTGAGAGACTGTGAATCATGAAAGTGCATTGCAGTCGTCGAGTACAATCAATGTTTTAAGCCCAGATCAGCTCGAGATGCAGTTCCTACTTTCAGCCAGCATGTCTATTTGGCTTCAATGCTTTAGCCTCGCTGCAAGAAAGAGAAAGCCTGGACTAAATAATTTGCCACAGTGGCCTATAGGGAGACTACCGCTCCTGGTGGGTGTCACTCCAAATTCCCACTTGGCCATGTCCATAGGGGTTGCAAGGGGGGTGTTTTTCAGTCTGGGACAAATTCACATGAAAATGACTGATTTTTGTTCCAATCCAGCTCTGACTAGGAAGGAGAGGAGAAGGGCAGGTAGGCTAATGGATCGGTGAGATCCAATTAGGGCGACCATGTGGGCGACCGACTATATGAGTCACCACTCTTGGCCAAAATGCTTTCAGGTCAACGTAGCCTATAAATGCTTCCTCTCAGTGGCTGGGGCTTGCACCACTCATCTCTACAGTATGTGAGCAGGTGCAGGGTGCTTAGATGCCTGTATGGCCAAAATAATAATCTGTACATTGAAACTAAGGGATGGTGAAAAATAACCTAGCATCTGTCAATGTTAAATTACATTTTAGACATGCTTACAAGCCTAAGTTAGCCTGGCTCAGCCCTGAATCAGCACCTGAAAAAATACTATCTTATTTTTCCCCTGTGATTCAAGTGAAACAAAGAGGAACAGAATGACAATTCAGATGGAGGTCAGGCTAAGCCTATAACAAAAAACAAAACAAAAACAAAACAACAACACGAGAACTGACTGGTGTATGCCTGCATGATCGCCATATTGGTCTAGTGCTAAATGAGGTGAAACCTTACTAGCTTTGCATCAGTCACATTGAGAACAGCATGTGCAATAGACCTGCGCAGTGACGTCACCGTCCCTGTTCCAGAAGTGGATTCCCCATTCATTTTCCTCATAGACTTTTTGGAAATGGTTAATAAAAACATGACAAAACCAACTCAGGTTGTGACAAATCATGACAACAAACACAATTATATCATATAATATCTAATTATCAAGAAGTAGAAAATGGCAATGGATACAACACTTTTTGTTTTGTTTTTCATCTTAGAAATTATTTGATTGTCCCCAAAAATTGTGTGTGTCATCATGATTTTTCACGACCCGAGTTGGCTTTGTCTGCGGCGTAATCGTCTTATAGCCTATAAATAATTTTTGGAAAAGTCTATGAGAAAAATAAATGGGGAATCCACTTCCGGAACAGGGGCAGTGACAAATATTGATAGTGATGTAGGAGCACAGTCGGTAGTGTGGTGCCTCACAAAATCCCAGGTCCAAGAGGGCCAGCTAATACTGTATATTTAAATGTATGAGGAATCAGCCAATCATGTGTTGTTTGTAGTTATGTTGCACCTGTGTCTAGTTAATCTGTGTCTATTTAAGCCTCACTGTGCTCTGTGTATTTGCCAGATTATAATCATGAATGTTACAATGTGTTCCTGGTGTCTGCATATACATTTATATGCCGTGCTGCTAGACTTGCCTGAGAAAATGATCATTGACTCCATCGGTTTGACTGCTTGGTTCTGGTTCCTACACTTGCCACTGACAAAATGGCTGTGTGAAGTGTGTGGCCACTGGCGACATACACATAAGGCTTCAAACTATTAAACATTTGGCAGTAGGCTAGTAAATTCTTAACCCAATGTTAGGGCGACCATATTCTAAAAGTGCAAAACCAGGACACCTTAGCGCGGGGGGGGGGGGGGGGGGGGGGGGGGGGGGGGGGGGGGGGGGGGGGGGGGTCCCACGGGTCCCACACACAAAAAAAATAACTTCAATTACAAATTATTTCTGTTTTATTTAAATGCATTTATTCAAAAAGTCAAAAGTGCTTTACAATGTGCTTTTCAAAGAAAGAAATAATGTCCATCAACTTCTCTCAGACATAATTCTGAACAGCAACACTGAAACTCAGCCTCAATTTCAGACATGAATGCAACAAAAAATAACCAAAATTTATATTTTGGTTAGTTTTTGGTACATTTTACTACAGTTACTTTCTAAGTTGTTAATATACAAGAGGATTTTTTTGTTAGATATTTTATTTTCATTTTTCCAGAAGACAATTGTTAACCTTTTTCAATAGCCTACAACAGACATTGTTGCATTCATGTGTGAAATTGAGGCTGAGTTTCAGTGTTGCTGTTCAGAGTTATGTCTGAGAGAAGTTGATTGACATTATTTCTTTCTTTGTAAAGCACATTGTAAAGCACTTTTGACTTTTTGAATAAATGCATTTAAATAAAACAGAAATAATTTGTAATTATTTCTGTTTCCCCCAAGGTGTCCTGGTTTTGTACTTTTAGTATGGCCACCCTATCTTTCCCTGGTTTCACGAAATATTCAGATATCGAACAGGTGCTACTATCGCCTCGAACAGCTTTTTTGTGTTTTTCTGTGTCAATGTGGAATTTTAGGTCCCTTGCACCACCATTGCAGAGCGAAACATATGTGCCTGCTTTGCAAACAGTGCACAGTGCTTCACTTTTGTCTCGCCCCGGTCTGAATACAGGGAATTTTTTCTGTAACTCGTCTGTAAACGTGCACTTGCGCTTGGGCATGGTGGCGGAGACTGACAACCACGCTGTCTAGTGTCTACTAACTGACTGACGAAGGCTGCCTGCTGCTGCTCTGCACTGACTGCTTAGGGCTGACGTCATCGTGCGCAGCGCTAGGGGGACGTTCGGAAATACCACACCAGAGCGCACTCGCCTATTAGTTTTCATTGCTCAGTGTACTCAGTGCGCAATTTCCGAACGTGCCCTAGTGCCTGTCGATTTACTGGTCCGATGTAAGCAAAGGAGTGTCGGAAAGGAACTGAATGAAAGTAATTTTACAAAAACCGGGACATTTCCTCAATTTCTAAAAATAAACCGGGACACCCGGGACAGGACGTGAAATACGGACATGTCCCGGGAAATACGGACGTATGGTCGGTCTACCCAATGTCATTTGCGACAATATCCATAGACCTTAAAACAAAATACATAGGGTGGCTGGAGCCACCCTATCATTTGTGACAGGCTGCACAATAGTGCAATTATGAAATTAGATTAGATGTTTGCCTGGGATTGAAAGTAGTGACAATAGCATATCTACAAGCACACAATGTGGTGCTTAGTGTGGTATATTTCAGTGCCAAACATTTCAGGGAGTGAGTTTTCACTTTTTTTTTTTTTTTTTTACACAGCATGTTTCCTTGTTTGCTATTGTCATCTTGTGGCTATTATAAAAACTGCAACCATTGGATCGCCACAAAGCAGATTGCTGTAGGCTACATGATCTGATTTTAGCCAATTCAGCACTCATGTCTGCATGCTTTTCTGGAATTCAAGATCAAAACAGTGGCCTCAGCCTGTCATCAATCAAGGGCTCATGCATGTCTGTACCTGGAGAAATGTTTCTGTGGTAAAAACGTGGTCTTGTCTTTATAGCCATGAAGACTAAACAGTAGGCTACCGGTGCCTTACAATCTGTAGCCGGTCTGGGATGTAAATCAGTATCGCGAGGAAGAACTACAGTAGGCTCTGTGGGTTGATCCTGGGCAGTGTTGCCAACGTGGTGCATTTGTCGCTATATTTATCTTTTCCCCAAAGCCCCATAGCGCCAAAATGAGTGAAAAACTCTTGGTGGAAGATCTGGTGCTTTTTTGCTGGTGAGTTGGGGCGAAATTGATTGACAGGCACCAGAGATAAAACCCTCGTTTTTCACCATTTTTCCTCTTATGATAGCATATAGCTATGTATGATAGTCTTCCTTCCTTCCTTCCTTCCTTCCTTCCTTCCTTCCTTCCTTCCTTCCTTCCTTCCTTCCTTCCTTCTTTCCTTCCTTCCTTCCTTCCTTCCTTCCTTCCTTCCTTCCTTCCTTCCTTCCTTCCTAGAAAGGACCATTGGTAACCAAATGGACATAAAATGTCCATTTTACGCTCTCCAGAGTTAATTATATTTAAACATCTGAATTACCTAATTTTCAAGAATCTACACATTTAGAAAACATAGAAGAATTGCTATTTTGACATTTTGCCAGTTATTTCTCCTAAATTAGTCTGATAGACTTAAACTCAACATCAAATGGTGGTCCTCCGTGGGGACCACCATTGCAGAATAATGCAATGCAGAATAAATATTGGGCCCTGGTATGACCACTGATCGAGCGCATTCTAGTGTATTTTGGAAGTGCCACTAGTGCATTTTGGATTTTTGGATTTTGGCGGTTGGCAACACGGCTCATGGGAACCTCACTCTACCGGCCATTCTACCCATGGGCCACTACCGCCCCCTTTTGTCTGTTTGGTCCATCACTTAACTAAGTACTCTCTCCTAAATTGATATAATTGGTATCCAGCATCCAGGCCTGAAAATGTGTTTTCTGTTCACTAACAGCTGCAAGGATGGAGAGATCCTTGATTACTATCATCACATAGAGCTATTATTCCACTCAGTGTACAAATGTACATTCTGTACACTTTCAGTTACAAATTATATGCTAATTTGAAGCCTGCAGATGATGGTCATGGCCGTGTGCTCCCCCTGTCAACTCCCTCTCATTAGTGAACCACTGAATGGGAAATGGTTGCGCTTCATTTGTTTCAGAGAATTCAGACACCAGATAGCAGCACAAAGACTCTATTCACACACACACACACACACACACACACACACACACACACACACACACACACACACACACACACACACACACACACACACACACACACACACACACACACTTACTTTAGTCATCATGACAGTGACAGACATAGGCTACTGTACTTTTATTCTGTCGCTATATGATGTACAGTGATGTAAACAGCTAAATCCATTCTGGATTAAAAATCCATTTGCTGCAGGATTAAAAAAACATCAACTGTCTGTATTGGTGTAGGCTCACCCACACACATGTGAGTGTGTGTGTGTGTGTGTGTGTGTGTGTGTGTGTGTGTGTGTGTGTGTGTGTGTGTGTGTGTGTGTGCGCGCGCGTGCGTGCGTGCCTGCGTGTGTGTGTGTGTGCGCGCGCGCACGTGCGTGTGTGTGTGTGTGTGTGTGTGTGTGTGATGAGTACCTACACACACAAGTACTCATCAGGTTTATTTCCATGTCAGTGATAGTAAGCGTGTATCAGGCGGTGTCTATTGTGTGTTAGAGGTTTTCAATGTCTTTCAGGCAAAGATAGGACCTAAGAGTGATAGATGAAGCAGGAACTTTAAACTTTGCTCCTCCACCCCTTCCTTCTCCAAACCTCTTGAGACATGGTTAACTGTCTGTCTGTCTGTCTGTCTGTCTGTCTGTTAGTGCATGAGTTGACAAACAGGCAGGCAGCCAGGCTGTATTAGTCTCATGTTTCGATCTGTTTAGCTGCAGGCAGTTCTCACACTCCTGCTACTAAATCATTTGCATTTCTCTATCCAATGTATTACCATGTGCCAAGAGGTGCAACCACTCCAAGTCCTGGCTCTGTCCCTATGAACCGCCCTACCGGTATGTTCAAGGTTGTCCTTTATTGTTACATAACATGAGAGTACAACAGATTTTGTTTGTCTTCCTTACAGACAATGCAGTAGCATATAGATATCATAACATTCATTCAAACAATAAAAACACAGCAAGCACAGTAAACAAAGGGTATATGTTTAATGTATGAAGTCCGGCAATAAAACCAGTAAAGTTGCCAGTTCCCCTGTCTGTCTACCTGAGTTGATTGAAATTTTAAATTCAATTCAGTTGAACTTTATTGGCCTGAGAAGTGCCTTTATGTTACCAAGCAAGCATCAAAACAATGATGAAACAATTGAATCCATTCATTCTGGGAAAGCAGCTTCAGAGTCATTTAATAGTATTAGCCTTCAGCATTGAATGAAGTTTTGTCGCTTCCTAAAACTTTAGTGTGTTCATGAACCATTTTTGTGATTTAATTATCTTTTGATCATTTCGCTCGTGGTTCACTGGTCCTTTGCACTAAAAGATTTACAAAGCAGCGAAAGCACAGATTTAGAAGGAATGTATAGA
>CM076976.1:8817634-8820134 GCA_039105355.1 Benthosema pterotum | reverse complement strand
AATGCTACACTGTTGTCAGTCACGCACAGCTGTGTGTTCAACTAATGCTAATGCAGTGTTTAACTAACACCATTTGCAGTTTTGCATGGTGTTTTCTTTTGTTAAAATGAGTGTTATTATTATTTATATTGTGATAGTAGTAGGTTAGTCATATTTGCTAGAGTGTTTGTTCATTAACAGTGTTATCATACTGTGATAGGCTTCATCATTTGCTCAGTGTTTAATTGCGATACTGTTCTGTTTCTTGTGATAACATCCATTCAAGATACAGTGTTTGTTCAGTAGCAGGAGTTGCCCTGTTTCTCCAGCTCTTTAATAAACAGAACATACTTTTAAGGTCAGGAGGATACCCACTTTATCCCAGAGAGATCTCACTTTAACCCAGAGAGATCTTAACTAGGATTTACCAGTGAAGTGCAAGGTGATGACACAAATACAGTAAATGAGCGGACTGACCAAATTGGACTTGGAACACTGCAGGGTAGTCAACTCAAGTAGCCTAGAAGATTTTGCAGGCCCACCACGTCACATCGCTATGTGCAGGGAGCCTTGATCTGATGTATTTGCTACATTTAAGTGTGAATTATGAAAAGTATGTTTTTCGCATGGCATAGACAATAGTGTAAAGACCAAACCGTGTTATTGTCCAGTATATGTCACCAGTGTTGTAGTGGTACTTTTAGAAGTGGGGGGGGGCGCCTCTGAAAGGGGAATCCCCCCCCATTTTTTTTCTGGGAATGTACAAATGTGAACCAAATGGACCCTAGCGGGTCCATTTGGTTCCATTTGTACACTCTCAGAAAAAAGGAAACGCATTAACATGGTGAAACACATCTTGTTGATGTCATCAATTTCACCATGCTAATGATTTTTTTTCAGACCCAAAAATATTTTAGATGTGAGAAGTGGGGGGATGCCGTCCTCCCGCGTCCCCCCTCCACTACACCCCTGTACACCCCTGAGTATATGTCACTCTCTCTCTGTGTCTGTGATCATCCAGCATGGAGGAGGTGGTGCGCTGGGTGGAGGACCTGGTGTGGAAGGAGGAGTACTGGCTGCCTCCAGGGGTGAGCTGGGCGGACATGGACCAGCTGGCCCATTCTGACAGGCCCCTGCCACGCGACCTGGTGGTCGCCTTGCCGCTGGCCCTGGCTTTTGTGGCCCTGCGCTACATGTTCGAAAGGTAAAATACCCCCCCCCACATACACACATTGAACTATGCCTATACTATAGTCAGCCAAGGCATTCTCACTCTTAAAGCCAAGAAACAAATATAGGAACACTTGCTTCAAATCCTGGCAACTTCGGAATGATCAGAGCCACAAATCCGCCGACTTTGTAACGGTCGGAATTGTTGGACCCTCAAATCCACTGACATCAGAATGGCGGGTCCCACCCGGTATTTCTGGCAGGGGGGAAGGGAGGGATTTAAGATTTTCTCCCTATCGGAACTTAATTCGAACAGAGCTGAGACAGACTTCAAAACGTTTGGGACGCTGACACACAGATCATCTGGGAGACAGAGTGGCATTCCGACGCACAGCAATTCCGACTATGCAGCATCTGTGCGGTTGGGGTTTGTAATGTGTCAAATCTAAATGCTGATGCTTTGGAATAGCATATGCCTCTTGTGGTTTAAGTCAAGTCCAACAGGTTTTTGCCTAACCCACTGTAATATATTAGAGCCCGCAGTGCCCACTTGGGGGCGAGCGATCTGATTACCAATAAAACAGTTATCTTGCAGAATGTTAAACCTCTATCATAAACTTAATTGATGGTTGGAAACATGTAGTTGATCATCTCCTCTCCCCCTTCATACCAATTCTCTTAACTAGAAATAGCCAATCTACATGCTCATGACAATGTAATGTGTTGTGAGATCGACTGTTCATCAAATGCTTTCCATGACCTTAACAGGGAGGGATGGATGCCAGGGTTCATATGGTTAAAATATGTCCTTTCCTCATTTCTGCTTGAACAAAACAAACATCTGACAGCTGTCATTAATTATGTGCTGACATTTTCATAAAGCTACAATGATTTGACTACTATGCAAAGCACAGTGATGGAGGAACTACTATGATTTATTTTACCATACATAAAATAAATCAATACATTTGTAGAAATAGCCCTAATCTGTAAAAAAAAAAAAAAAAAAAAAAAACACTTGAGTATAAGCATGCAAGTATTGCCATTTAAATATACTCCAGTACCAAAAATAAAATTATTCATTATGAATGGCTTAGACTATACATATATATATATATGTGATCAGATCTGGTGCTTTGTTCCCCATGTCGGGAAAATTTCTGAAACTTCGAATGGCTTTTTCTCAGTTTTGCTATTTTGGGACACTCAAACTACAAAAATGCTCCAATTTCCTTGAGTGATCCATCATATGAAAGCTTACATTGTATACTTTAAAAACAGAAAATTGATCCTGGCCTACATGAGGCACAAAGTACCAGGTGCTGTCACATATATTGTTGTTTTTCAAAAT
>CM076976.1:8640134-8815134 GCA_039105355.1 Benthosema pterotum | reverse complement strand
CACGGAAATGACCTTCAAGCACAAACACAGCTCTCTGTGCCAACAATCTCCCCACGCCAATGAAATACAAGAGTTGTAGCCTAATTCCTTTGCCTGCAGCTGCAGGCCAACCCACTTCCAAACTGTTTGTGCAGAGTCAACAACCCCTAGAATGCATGCACACGTCTAGAGGCAGTGATGCTAGGCAACAAGTATTGTAATGTAGTTAAAGGTGACCAGATGTCCCGGTTTGGCCCCAGGTTCACAGTTTTCAAGCACTGAAACCGTTCCTAGCCTCAGCACATTCAGAGGGAATGGGGGTCGTAGCCTACTCCGATGTCTTACTTACTAAAACGTATAATGCAATGAAACCATTACTTAGTTACAACTCTAACCCTGTTTGACATGAAGTACAAAAATAATAGTATGTTGTCGTCAGCTTAACCACCCAAAATGATTTTGTTGTACTTTGGCTACCTTTGAATATTCAAATAATTTTATGAATGCACCTGCAATACATCCACATACCGCTGGGAAGTGTGGCATGCAAAAAAAAGTGATCGCAGGCAGTCACCCCCAGCCCATCTCCCCCCAAGCCCCCCCCCCCCCCCCCAAGCCCCCGCCCAGTGGAGCAATATTGATTTAGTCGGCGTCCTGTGTGTTGTGTTTACGTTGCCCCCAGGTACGTGGCCCCGCCCATGGCCAGGTGTGTGGGGGTGAGGAACAGAGTGCAGATGAAGGCGCCCCCCTCCCCAAAGCTGGAGGCCTTCTACACCCTGCGGAGCAGACAGCCCACACAGGTCAGCACTCTACATACACTCTACATACAGTACACTGATTCACAAACACTAGGTGAACATCTAATCTCTCTCTCTCTTCCCCAGAGTCTCTTCCCCAGAGCCCAGAGTTAACCATGGAGTTGCAACAGTTACTTTTTCACCCCCTGAAAAGTAATTCCAGTTTTGGACACACTCCTGTCAGTCATGTAGAAATCCCCCTATAACCATTAGCATTATCACAATGCTACTTGTGCTGACAACACAGTGCTAGACACGCATACTTGCTCTTGAAAACATAGAGCCGGGGGGGCCAACTGGTCACAGACCAAGAGCCACGTTTTTCATTGTGTTACTGCAAAGAGCCACATCGAAGAGGATTCCAGGTGGTCCCCAGGCTAAATGATGGAAAGTTGGTTAGCCAGATGCAACTCTTTGAGAGCGTAAACATGAAACCAAATGGACCCTTGCGGGTCCATTTGGTTTCATGTTTACACTCTCAAGAGTTAAAATATTCATCATGTGAATTATCCCATGTCTACACAACTAGAGAATGTAGAAGATTAATGGTCATTTTGATCTGTATGTTGGACTGTTTTGTTTTCTCTGAAATCCAGCCTGGAATTTTTGACAAAAGTAAACAAAATCTTTAGCTTTGGGGTCTGTGGAGCTAAAATGTCATCAAATGTGGTCCATGGCTCAAATTCTGAATAAATGATGGGCCCTGGTATAAAAAAAGGTTTTTGATAGTTTCATGTGGAAGCCCCTTAACCCATTGTAGACTATCCCGATTCTAAAAATGTCTTTGAAATACTAACCTAAGTGTACTGGAAAACTTCAAATTATTGTGTAACACCATCAAATTTTTGACATTTTTTGATACTGTACATTCTGTACAGAACGCATACAACTAGGGTAAAACTACCACTAGCCCACTATGGGTTAAGAGCCACATGTAACCAGCTGAAGAGCCGCATGCGGCTCGCGAGCCGCGGGTTGGCCAGGCCTGACATAGAGCCTCGGGGGAATTTACACAGCCACGTATGCATGCATGCACACACACACACACACACACACACACACACACACACACACACACACACACACACACACACACACACACACACACACACACACACACACACACACATTTGGTAATGAGGGGTCTCCCTGACTGTCTTCATGGCTCTTTAGTAAACACAAATACGTCTTCAGGTCGTTATCAGGGGTGATTACACAACACAGGCCTAACGGGGCCCAAGAGCTCAGGGGACATCGCCCTAAGCCATGGGCCTTTATGTGAATTGATTGCTGTTATTAACTTCACCTTTCTTATCTAAGGGGGAGGACATTCATGAAAAGACAATGAATATCCATAGAGTGGGGGTCTTCAGAGTAATTCAGCCCAAGGACTCCTAGATGACAAAGAGATGAAGCAGGGATCCCGGCTACAGATTACATAGATACAGTAGCTTCATGGACTCTTGTTGACAGCACTGTCATCAGTGTAGTGTATTTTGGATTTGAGTTCATGTGTCTTTTCAGAATGTTAACCGCTTAAACCTTCAATTCTTAGTAAACCTGGCTTTGTACTCTCTACTGCAAACTCATTTTCTGAATAGAATAAGATAAAAATAAAAAAATACATTTAAAAAGAGAAGAAAAGAAGAACTTGAATTATTGTTCAATAGATATAGTGGCGCTAAGTCTATGAACTGAAGGTTGGGTCATGATAAATTCAATATGCGGACAAACTGACCATGGACATGCAAAAATGGAACAGGTCTAAATATGAATTAGCAACTATGCAAAAGGTGTGAGAACCAGGAAGAATGATGTAGACAACAAACAAACAGAGAGAGAGAGAGAGAGAGAGACAGAGAGAGAGAGAGAGGGAGAGTGTTCCAGTAGAATTATAGTTAAGTACCGGTAAATGTTTTTTTTTGGTTGGTTGCTGTTGCATTCTGGAAATATCACATCTATTATTTTCAGATCTGCAGGCAATTACCAAGGGTAAAATCAGCCACTGCGACACCATCAAGGTCCGCTAAAACACATTTTTTAGCCAACTATTTAGTCGACTAAAAACAACAAAAACATTTCTGGTGACTGCAATGTGACTAAAACTAAATGGCAAATGCATTCAAAGGCCTATGACTAAACCCAATCAAAATGTACTGTCTAAATTAACACTCACTTGTCTGTCCCCTTAACCCCACACACAGAATCAGATAGTGAGTCTATCCACGGAGAGTGGGAAAACCCACAGGCAGGTGCAGGCCTGGTTCCGTCTGCGCAGGGATCAAGACAGGCCCTGTCACACCAAGAAGTTTGGAGAAGCAGCGTGAGTGCATCACTACACCGTTGCTGTCGGGCAGGAACTAATTATCTCCATGTGTTTGTTATTTTTCCCCGCCCAACTTGATCATACAGTCCTAGAGTGTCACACACGCACAAGCGTGTGTGTGTGTGTGTGTGTGTGTGTGTGTGTGTGTGTGTGTGTGTGTGTGTGTGTGTGTGTGTGTGTCTGTTTTCTTTTGATTTTGAATCCTGATATGTAACCCATTTGAGTGTGTGAGGCGTACACATAGTGTATTTCCTGGCAGAACTCTGTTTACTTCCTCAATGTGACAAGTTCCTGCTTGGCCAACAGGGAAACCCCTTCAAGAAAACCATTTGTAATGGGACTATCAAATGTTACCATCAAGGAATGTAACTTTGTTCCTGCTTAGATAAAATCTTTTCAGGGTGTTTCGTTCCTAATACTTCTAGCCTGGTAGTTGTGCAGTGGAGGAAAGTACCTCCTGGTACATTTACTTTACAATTTTACGTTTTTGATATGATGTGGCAAAGGCCGACGGGCTTGGGAGTCGAACATGAGGCACGTCATCTGGCTGGCGTCGGCGACCTAGGCATCCAGACGGCTGTGCTAAACATTCATGCAAAATTATGCCTATAAATATATTCTTTGTCCTTATACAGCTGGAGATTTCTCTTCTACATCACTGCTTTCCTGGCTGGGCTGGCATGCTTGATAGATGTAAGTATTCATTTAAAGGTCCAATGAATTGAAAAATACATTTTTCCACACTTGTCATTATATCAAAACTCCATAAAAAACAATACAACAATAAATGCCAATAGAAATTAACCAGACCTGTTTTTATTCTATTTCTGAATCGTCCACCGACGTCCACAATCACAGGTCTTGATTACAGTCATGAATACCTTTAATCCTATTCCGGTATCCAGAAAGTGTATTACTTGGTTGAAAACTCAATCATGACCTTAGAACATATCTGAACACATTATATGGTAGAAATAAGCCACATAGAAGTAAAGTGGGACCGGGAAAGTTGGGGCCATGATTGGAACTCCCATTGAGATAGAATGAGCATGTGCACGTTGAGTGTCGCCACACCCTCGACAACTAGGTAGAGCCATCCGTTTGTTCTCTGCCATCCATCCCAAGGGATGCAAGCACTGATTGGTTCAGAACCCCTCTGTGCCAGATAATCGGGTGGGATCATTCTAAAAACCACACAGTTTCCCGACAAATTTCCCTTAATGTCTACCCCTGGAATGGATAGCACTAATCGATGCGTCACACTGGCGGAAATAGACAGGGGTGTCATCATGCATTTGATTCGACTGGTTTGTCTTGTTTCCTCATGGCTGTCTGGGGGGGATCTGAAAACCTATTCTAATCCGAAAATCACTGATCTAACCAAATTACAACACAAGGCAATGCAAGGTGAGGTTGTGGATCTTTTGTGTGACACTGTAGTATAGACAGTATAAACGTATAAACTGTTTTTTATTCATTTGAATTAATAAAGGTGGCTTTTAAGAATCACTGGCCTCACAACTGTAACCACTGGCCCAGGTAATCGATCCCCATAGTCTGCAAAAAAGACCACCATTTATTAATGCATTAAATGCATTCAAGTTAACAGCACTCTTTTCATGGGGGTCAAAACCAGTAGACCGTTCAGCAAGCTGACCCATATACAATGCAGAATGCCTAAAATATTTTTTGTGCTAATAAACAAAATATAAATAAAACTTAAACAATTACAAAACAACACCAACATATTGTGAAATAAAAATAATAATACAATATGTATATGTATAAGGTGCGGGCGCACCAACGGTTTGTACAACAAATGTGCAGGCGCCAGCGAGGGCATTTTACCACTGGCCCCATCGGGCCAGTATAGGGCGCCATCTGGTGGTCCGCACGTGTTTTCAAACCTGTTTCGGGCCATCGGGCCAATTATAATGTCGACCCCTGCATTCAGATTTACAAGATCGAGCCTGTGGATCAACTTGGCTGTGTGTGTGTGTGTGTGTGTGTGTGTGTGTGTGTGTGTGTGTGTGTGTGTGTGTGTGTGTGTGTGTGCGTGCGTGCGTGCGTGCGTGTGTGTGTTAAATGAGCAAGCTCACTATGTGCGCTTGCTGACAAGCTTACAATGTGACACATTGTGAGTTTGTAGATTTGCTATGAAAATCCTGTATGAGGTAGTGTGAATGATAACATCTTTCTACCCCCTCTGTAGAGACCCTGGTTCTGGGACCCCAAGGAATGCTGGAGGAACTATCCACTACAGGTCAGAACATGATCACGATCACCTGGTTCCTCATTCTCACATGTATCACTTTACCGGTACAAACCGTTTACATCCTGTATTACACACACACCCACACTTATGCACGCATGTCACATGCATGCACGCGCACGCACGCACACACACACACACACACACACACACACACACACACACACACACACACACACACACACACACACACACACACACACACACACACACACACACACACACACACACACACACACAGTAATATGATATTTAGTTGAAAGTAGGAACCATGCATGCAGCAACTCAAAGGGTGCTGGCTAATGATAGTTTGTCTCTACCTTGCTGTTGTTACTTATTTAATTATTATACTATCATGGATACAATGATGAGGAATCAACATCTAAGCATTGTCTTGTGTAATCTTATTGTCAACAGCATCTAACAACGTTCTTAAATCCTGAATATCAACGTGCATTAATGGTGCTGTAAGTGATTTTCTCTGTGAAAAGAAGGTGCTTTTCACAGCGGACCACTGTGCCCCTAGTGGTTCTTCATAATTGTATTTATTTTAATGAGTTTAGAAATCTAGTTTTACTGAGGTTATGTTTGTGAAAGAGGTTAGGCATGTATCCATTTACTGAGAATACGCTTAGGAAGGTTAAGGTTAGCCATAGGTTTACTAAAGTCAAATTTATGGCCACCGTTAGTGGCTTTTAAGTGAACAAAATAACACAAATAAGAATAAATCAACAATAAGCTCAATATATAAATATAATATATAATAATGTAATGTGACGGACAATTTGATCTTTCATATTATCGCCAGATATCACATCATAGTGAATGTTCTGTTTCCCCTACAGCCAATGGAGAGAGTCCATTACTGGTACTACATGTTAGAGCTGGGATTCTACACGTCTCTGCTGCTCCGCATCTACAGGGACATCCGGAGGAAGGTATGAAGTCTATTTTAAACCAGTGTTTCCTTATGATTGAATGAAGAGCATGGTGAACAGGGGCGGATTGGCCATCTGGAGTACAGGGAGTTTTCCCGGTGGCCTGCGCCACCTAGTGGCCTGGACAAGATCCAAAATGCATTAGTGGCACTTCCAAAATGCACTAGATTGTGCTAGATCAGGGGTTTTCAACAGGTGGTCCGGGGACCACCAGTGGTCCCTGAGAGGGTTCCAGGTGGTCCCCAGCTAAGTTGTTTAACCAGATGTAACTCTTGAGAACGTAAAAATGAAACCAAATGGACCCTGGCGGGTCCATTTGGTTTCATTTTTACACTCTCAAGAGTTAAAATATTCATCATGTGAATTAGTCCTAATCTACACAACTAGAGGATCAATGGTCATGGACAGAAGCAAAGGAAATCTTTAGTGTGGGGGGTCTGTGGGGCTAAAATGTCCTCAAATGGTGGTCCGTGGCTCAAATGCTGAATAAATGGTGGGCCCTGGGATGAAAAAGGTTGAAAACCCCTGTGCTAGATGCTTGCCTGGAACATACAGATCAAAATGACCATTAATCTTCTACACTCTCTAGTTGTGTAGACTAATTTGGGCTAATTCACATGATGAATATTTTAACTCTTGTGGGTGTTAAGAGTTAAGAGTTGGGTGGTTAACCAGCTGCCCCCCCAGGGTGGCCTGGCAAAGGCAAAATTGTCCAGGTGGGAAAATACATGTATGTGCCAATCCGCCCCTGATGGTGAATTAGATTAGTACTGTATGTCACAAACAACAATGATTACCCGTAAATCAAAAATAATCAGCACTCACTCACTGCTCTAAAGGTGCCATCCAAATACAGCAGAGAAGGCAATGCAGTTAATGTTTGAACTCCACAATTACTATGTAGCAGTTATAAACATACTTTGACGTCAATGTGTCCACAAAAGGCCGCTCCCCTCAGTTTGGCCCCTCAAACGGATGGAATGCCCTGTAGTAGATTGGATTCTGCAATGTTGACATGAGGAGTGGGAAAGGCTTAAATAACAACATTTTATGATTGGTTATGATAGATATGCCTTTATTGATCCCTACAAGTGCGATCCAACCAGCCCTGGCAGTTGCAGCAGTCATAAAAATACAAAACAGATAACAGCCAGTGAGATAAACACAGGGGAGTAAATATCAAAGACCAGTGGTTGGCAAGGTGGGATCCAGGAACTCTCATGGTTTGCTGAGGGGGTTCTAAATTTATCCTTAAGTCTTGAAGTCTATGGGCCCGATTTTGGTTACATTAGCCCTTATGCGAAATTAACGCACATAGCATTGGAGAAGAGGCGTTCCCCCACTAAAGGTCGCTAATTTCGTACCATGCCATCTCCCTTAAATACCTCCTTTACCCGTTAAATTATGCATAGGTGTGGTTTGGGCGTTTTTAGCTTTCATCCAATCCGTGTTGGTCTTGCCATTCCCTTTAATTCATCCCTTATCTAGTTCCCTTATCCCTACTGCTATGTCTGACCCTCCGAAGCACGCAGCCTGGCTGCGGGCTGGACACACACACATGCATGAGTAGCCTATTCTCAAAGATTATGCTCTCATTTTGAAACAATTATAGCGGTCAATTCTCAATCATTTCTTACCATTCAACATGTTATGTTGAAAAAACATGTTCCATGTTTTTTTTGCTGTATGTGGCATGCATTTATCCCAAGTCTGCGAAATGTTATAAAGTAAATTTCAAAAAAAGTCTGGAATTCGCGGCAAAAAAACGTTTTTTTTGATCATTGATTTCTCGGTCAATTCTGGACCATTTTTTACATTTCAAAATGCAGCATGATGGGAAAAAGCTCCTCTTTCAGATGCTGTATAGAATATGTGGGTAACTGTCGGGGATTAGGCGGAAACGGTCCGCCTAATCCCCGACAGTTATAGTTTGCCCGATCCCGCATCGTAGAGAAGACCTACCCACATATTCTATACAGCATCTGAGAGAGGAGCTTTTTCCCATCATGCTGCATTTTGAAATGTAAAAAATGGTCCAGAATTGACCGAGAAATGAATGATCAAAAAAACGTCTTTTTAGCCGCGAAATTGCCGACTTTTTTGCAATTTACAGCATTGCGTCACAAGTTAATGAATGTATTTAATTATATTATATACTGTACATTACCTAAACACAAGGAAGTGACCGACAGCAGGCAATCTACAGCTGTTTATAGGACAATCCATAAATAAGGAGATGAATTGAACTGGCGCCTTTCCACGTGGAGTCGTGGACATCTCCAAAGGCGCACAGACGCCGCACTGCGCGCACGTGGCTCTGCCTTCACATATCGGTTAACGGGTGGTCTAAGGTGGCCTTATCTAGTTCCCTAATCTATTTGACGAAATTAGCAATTTAAGGGACTGCGCAACAAACACGCCCATGACCACACCTCCAGCCACAAATAACGGTGTCGGCATAAAGATTAGTGGCTAAGGGAAGAGAAAAGGTGACCATAATAGCAATAAGGGAATTCGCTGCGGGGATCGGGTAACGTTAGGGATAAGGCCGGGAGGGAAAATCGCGCCCTATAACTGATAGTTTCTACGGTAGGGCCATGTGGTTCCATTTTGAGAGTTACAGATATGAATGTTTACATTTTTGAGACCCACTGCCACGGAGAGAGCATACAAAGGGACAAAAAGTCATAGAGTAAGTCAAAAGTTACAAAGGACAGTAGTCCTTATAAGAGTAGAATCTTATAAGATTTTCGACCATGTTGTAATTTAGACTGAAGTGTGCCTTGTGACTCCCAGAAATATGTATACTGTATGGATATGGCACCATTAGGAGAGATAACAGGCAAAATGGATACACTAACCATTTATTGAAATAATTAGAATACAGTTAAACTTGGCATTATAAAGCATTATGAAGAAACTGAATGCTGTTAAAGCAATCATACTAAGCAAAATTGGGAGATGTTAGCAAAACACCATAAGGATACGATAGTAATACAGAAGCAATATATTGACATGATATTTAGCTTCAATCAGCAGACTTTGTCATTAGGCAGATATAAATCTGAATGTGTGACAATGATCAGTTGAGATGTGATGAGAAATAGGAAGCTAGGCTGACTGACAGCCCTTTACAGCTGAAGGCACGCCGACTAACATGTTCCTGTAAAAAAACTAACACTGTGCCTTCATGTTATACGGGTCCATTTGGTTACCAACTTGACAATTTAGCTATGGTCCACCTAGGTGGAACCTGCTCAAGGACTAAAAAATAACAATGCGGTTATGTGATTGTTTGTGGTTGTCTGTTCTTGGTCAGGATTTTAAAGAGCAGGTGATCCACCACTTTGCCACCATCTTCCTGCTCAGCTTCTCCTATTGTGCAAACTACATCCGCGTTGGGACCCTGGTCATGTTGCTGCACGACTCATCTGACATAGTGCTGGAGGTAATACACGCACACACACACATGCGCGCGCACACACACACACGCACGCACACACACACACACACACACACACACGGTAATGAGGGGTCTCCCTGACTGTCTTTATGGCTCTTTAGTAAACACAAATACGTCTTCAGGTCGTTATCAGGGGTGATTACACAACACAGGCCTAACGGGGCCCAAGAGCTCAGGGGACATCGCCCTAAGCCATGGGCCTTTATGTGAATTGATTGCTGTTATCAACTTCATCTTTCTTATCTAAGGGGGAGGACATTCATGAAAAGACAATGAATATCCATAGATATTCACACTCACTCACATATCTGCTATTTTCACTACTAGTTTACTTTTTTATTTATTACCAGTAAATACTTATTATTTTTGTTAAAATAAAAACAAGAATGTTTCTGTTATGACATGCAGCACTGGGCCTACATACTACAGATTCACACATTCCTCTCTTTGACAGTACACCAACACCACCATGTTAACCCTTAGTGTTTTGGTGTTCTAAGCATTATGTTTTAACTATTGAAAAATAGCAGATCTACAAGCTCATAGCGCGCCACCGAGTGGCGCGCTATGAGCTTGTATCTCTGCTATTTTTGAAAAATCGTGAAAACGTGGTGCAAATCTTTGAATATTATGTTATTCAGAAACTAGACAGGACACAATGGGTTAAAAGGACAACCTTGTTTTTGTTGTACATGGACGACGTGTTTGAGTACTGTGTGACGTCACTTTGCTCGTGTCGTTCCAGTCGGCCAAGATGTTCAACTACGGCACAGGATGGAGGAAGACCTGCGACAACATGTTCATCGTCTTCACCCTGGTCTTCCTGCTCACTCGCCTGGTCATCTTCCCCACCGTGTAAGACAGACAGGGGTTTTCAACCTTTTTGACACCAGGGCCCACCATTTATTCAGCATTTGAGCCACGGACCAACATTTGAGGACATTTTAGCCCCACAGACCCCAAAACTAAAGATTTATTTTGCTTTTTTCCACAATTCAAGGCTGGATTTGGGAAGCAAAACAGGCAGTAATGAATATTTTAACTCTTGAGAGTGTAAAAATGAAACCAAATGGAACCGCAAGGGTCCATTTGTCTTCAATTTTACGTTCTCATCCTCTCAGTATCCACTGGTGGTCCCCGGACCACCTGTCGCGTATGTGTGCGTAAGTGTGTGTCTTTGTACAGGTCCATTATTTATTGATACAACTGAACTGACATAATAATTATACAATTAGCTTAAAAAAAAGAAAGTAGCGTCTAGTGATGACAAAAAATAGTGTTGTTGACTAGATGTACAGTATATGTTGTATAGAACGATAAGGCTTATTACTGTTTACCTGCTGCTTTATAGAATCATGAAGACCACTCTGTTTTCATCTATGGAGATCTTCCAACCGTTCCTTGGTTACTACTTCTTCAACGTTCTGCTGATGGTGCTGCAAGCGCTCCACATCTTCTGGGCTGGCCTCATCTTACGCATGGCCTACAAATTTGTGTTCTTTGGAAAGGTAAGGATTCATGTCAAACATACAGTACACTAATGGCAACACCTTATGAAACAGGATTAGGCAGAGCTCTTTCAGGAAGGCATACAGTATTCCCTTTTTAATTTTGATGCAGTACAGTTCCTCTTATCAACCGGTAGGTGTCATAACAGACCACAGTATCTGTAACCCTGTATAAAATATTTTTCATATTGTATATATAGTATATGTACCGGTATATTTCCTTGTAATACAAGCATTCTGCTTGATTCATGTTAAACATTTTAAACTGCTTTTGCTAAAAAAAAAAAAAAAAAGGGGGAAGTGTTGTATATATCCGCACACAGCGGATTGAATTTCTTTAGCACGTTTTGTTGATAATCTGTTTATTTTGTTCAATATTGTCTATAATGAATGTCTATAATGTTGCCAATTGTTATTTCCCAAAACACATCATACCATATTCTCTCATCAAAATGTCATTGTATGTAATACAATGTCATAAATTGTTCTAAACATGGCGACTCCTGCCCCCTCCTTCCTCCAGCTGGACAAGGACGCACGCAGCGATGAAGAGAGTGACGATGAAGAGGAGGAGGACAAGGACAAAGAGAGGGACAAAGACAAGAACACAGACTACAGCTGGGAGAAGACAGAGGCTCTGAACTGTAAGCTGTCGTCCAGCTGTGTGCTGCAGAACCTGGCCAACCACCGCTCCTCTGCCGCCCACAGGATGAGGAAAGCCCAGTAGAAAAGAAAAACACCCCTGGTGAAAGCATGGAACCATCATGTGTTCACTGACTGAGCAGAGCTTCTAGGAATGGGGCCTGGTGTGCGCTTGTGCTACTCCATTTGGCAAAGAACTCTTCCTACTTCCAGGCCCCTTTCCTTAGAGGTGTGAAGTGCAACCAAATGGACCCTTATTATGGATCCACTTGGTTCCATTTGTGCACAATGGAAGTTACGAACCCTGTAGGGGGCCATTTGGAGCCCACTGAAGGAAACTTTGATACCCCATCTAGTGAGCCAAAATGCACCATTGCAGCACTCTGACCCTATTTGACCAGAATGGAACAGACACCTGTGAAGGAAGTGGTAAGAGCCATTCAGTGGGCAAATACCCTATTTGTTGAAAACTACAAAACTCTCACCCATACACACGGCTTATTTTGTAGTAATTACCTTATGAAGGCTTGAATTCATATTTTGTTGCATTCCTGAGCCAATAATTCAATTTTATTTTGGAAATCAGATACGAAAGAAAGGAAGAAAAAATATTTTGACAAATCTCGACAATAATGTTGACGTCTTTATACATTTAATAAGGTTTGAATTTTGAATTCAATTAGATCGCGTTACCATTGAGAGGACAAAAAAACAAACAAACAAATCATATCAAAAGGAAAAGCATGCATTTCATTCAGTCTGACCAGAAGCTGGGATAAAACTTGAACAAACAGAGGGGGATATCAAAAGCAGAGGCATAGACGGTAGCTCAACCCCCCCCCTAGCTAATGAACCCTGACAGTAGGTTTAGACATACAGTATGATAGATGAGGGACATGATCACTGTCTGGATGTTAATGCTGATGTTGAAAAGTGTTTGCAGAGGATGGTTGTGAATAACCTCAGAGTTATTAAGGGACCAGTATGATTCTGTTGCACAGAGCAGCGCTGCTATTGAACACTTACAAAGACTAGATATTTCATTGTACGTCAAATACCGTCACCGCAAAGCTTGCACTGTACCTTTATTGTTTGCTGAATGTTCACACTTGATGTATGTTCACCTATTTTTGCACATGGCAAATGTTTTCCATGGGAAATCTAGCTATAGGCTTGGGACATGTTGTGAGCTTACAGTAGCTTTCAGCTAAGAGGTTTGGTGGTCCTAAGTGTAGCACCTAGCCAAGATCTGGCCCACAAGCTTCCCTACGCTGACAACCTGTCCATTGGCCATTGATCAATGTAGCGTCAATTTGTCATTTTCTGTCTGTGACTGACACAACGGTTCTTTATGTGACATCTGAATTAGGACCACATATTTCTGGCACATTTAACACAATTAGATACCACATAATACTCATTTGTATATTATTTATTTGTACAAGTTCACAAGTGTAACAATATTGTATATTGTTAAGCTCTACTATTATGTTCAGTCCCATGTTAATGTGTCACACACATTCATATTTTCCCTCAATAGGATATTGTTTCAGTAGCAGTCGGTAAACTACTTGAATAAACAATAGCTAACTATTTGTTGTAGAACATTAGCCGCTATTCAAGTAATATTTACATGATTTTTTTTATGGAGATTAAACCTGACGATTGGATTAAAATAATTCAGTGGAGATTTTTTGTGTGTGTTTGATTGTTTGTTGCATGATCCTACAATACAAAAAAGAAGCGTACAATTCAAACCAACATAAACAACTGTACTGCAAAGTTCCAGAAAATGCAAAAAACAATATAGCTGCAAGCAGCAATAAAACGGGATCAAGCAAGCAGCAATAAGGAGTAAGAACAATACGCACAAATAAGCCATAGAAACATGGGAGCCTGAACTTCAGAAATACATCAGGTAATTATGGGAGCAGGGCAGAGTTTTTGATTCCTGCCCTGACTGACTCACACATTGTAATCTGGTGTGACTGAGTGAATGATTGGTGAGCTGTGAGTGAGTGGTGAACTGAGCTATGAACTGTCATTAGTGACAACATGGCCGAATAGTGACAGTCAAACAGCCTTGCCCAGCCATGAGGCCCATAGGGCAGGTGCCTATCTCCTGTTTCTGTAGCATGAGGCAGCTTGATGTACAAGTACACCCTCTGGACATGACGCTAGTATGACACAGGGTCTTACCCCCAATCCAACCCTTGATGCTGAGTGCCAAGCAGGGAGGCATTGGATCCCGTTTTTAGAGCCTTTGGTATGACCCGGCCGGGAATCGAACCCCGGCCTCCCAGTCTCAGGGCGGACACTCTAACCACAAGGCCACTGAGTTGCTGAATGAGTAAATGATTGGTGAGCTGTGAGTGAGTGGTGAACTGAGCTGTGAACTGTCATTAGTGACAACATGGCCGAATAGTGACAAAACACAACATGGCCGAATGGTGACAACCACCATTACATTGAGTTTTACCCTGGGTTACACATAGAACCATGAACTTAGATGTAGAAGACCACATGAGATTGTGCATGATTGACTCATATTACTAGGTGTCCGTGCCGGGATTTGAACCCAGGAACTCTCATTTCCAAGTCATGCGCTCTACCAATGAGGCTACCCAACAGACACAAGACGTACTGGAAACAACACACACATTCAGTGGACTGCTTGGTAAATGGTAAATGGTGCATTTATATAGCGCCTTTATCCAAGGCGCTTTACATAGATTGTGCATCACATTCACCCATTCACACACACATTCATACACTGATGGCAGTGGGACAGGGACACATCGACACTAACTCTGCAGGAGCCCGGGATCGAACCGGCAACCTTGTGGTTACCATCCGGTTACTCTACCTCTGAGCCACTACCGCTCCTTAAATATGCACAAATAAGCCATAGAAACATGGAAGAAATACATCATGTGATTGTGGAAACACAGCAGGGTTTTTGGAGACTCAGACTTTGTATTGTCAGCAGTGGGACTTGAACCCTCAATCTTGTGTTCCGAAGTCAGGCACCCTACCGACTGAGCTATCCAGGCACAATGATTTGCTTAGTTGTTGTCATCAATGAAACAACCCAACAACACGCCACCAAGCAGTAAGCAATATGAACAATATGCACAATTCAGCAGTCCGAGGGTGGAGCTTAGTGGTCAAAGTGACAAATGGAAACAAGTTCCACATGCTTATTCCTCTCACACAATCTGGCACAATGTACTTGCTCCAGTGTTGCCAGAGAGAAACAAGCAGAAGAAGACTCTTCACAAACGAGCAACTTTCATTGGCTTATAAAAACGTCATTTTTTGATGAAAACAAATTTGCTTCTGAAGTTTTGTCCGGATGGGGCCAAAGTTCTCATGTAGCAGGTGTCATGCAAATTGATCAAAAATCCAGGCATAAAATCAGGCATGAGCATTTTTCAAACTGCTTAAAATGGCAGACACTCTGGGGGTGGAGCTTACCAGTCGAAATTACAGATGTGTTCCACATGAATCAAGGAACGTGTAGAAACAAGTCCCATGATTTTAAGCCAAACGAAGCCTGAGTTATGCTTGTTCAAATGTTTCAGTTTCAAAGAATTGCTATAGCGCCCCCATTTGAGCGATTGGAGCAAGACTGGTTTTAGTGCTATTTGGCATCCCCCTCTACCAAACTGTAAAATCTCATAAACAGATTACTTTGCATGTGTAGATTAGGGATAATAGAAGAATTTTCACAAACAAGCAATTTTCATTGGCTCGTAAAAACATCATTTTTTTCACTGAAAACAAAATTCACACTCATTTCATGTTTGTATGGCTTCAAAGTTCATGTGTAGGTCATTGTTATGCATTTTGATCAAAGATTGTAGGAGAAGAGACATTTTAACTGTTTTACATATGATTAAAGATGGCGGCTCATCTAAAGGTCAGAGGTCAAAAGTCAGAATACAAAAGTTGTTTGACATAAGCAGACGCATAAGTGAATATAAGTTACATTTCTGAGAGTCGAGCAGTTCATGAGTTATGAGTGTTTAAAGTTTGCAATTTCAGTTGAGTGCTATAGCGCCACCATTTGACCAGTGGTCACAGGCTTCGCATCATCACCGTTTGGCATCACCCTCTACCAGATTACCAATTTTCGCGAAAACCGACTGCACGGTTCAGCCAGAACAGCTATTTTTGGCGGAAGAAGAAGGAGATGGAGACAGAAACAAGAAGGGATCAAGTCCACTTCGTGGACTGCTTGATCCCTTAATAAAATAATAAAATGCCAATGGGAAAGGAGTACTACAGTTTTGCCAGCAGAGGGTGCTCAATGCTAAAGTAAAAAATAATATGGAAAATTATCAGTAGGCTATCAGAATTGTGGCTGTCTAATTAAGTTTTTAACAGTCAATATTATATTCTATATGTCCGTCAAGCTTATTTCTAATGGTTTGAGCATATCAGTGTTGTCATTTTGTTTTGAACTTTGACAGCAGTTTAGCTGCAGTACAATAAAACCAGGCTTGTTTACATTCAATGCCATTTAGGACAATCAGTGGTGGTCATGAGGACAAAATCAGATGAGCTGTTCCTAAGAGCAATTTCCATTAAAGCGCCTAGCATAATATGAAAGCTGGATTGTTCGAAATTGGTTATTTGTTCAGTTCAGTTCAGTTCAATTTTATTTTGGTCATACAGTGGACATTTCCATGGCATCATACATCTGACAGTTGTACAACGTATTGTCATGACCAAAAAGGTTTAGGCTGAAGCCAATGGCTTATTTTGCCTATCCCTAGACATCATCAGACTGGCGATTTTTATTATATATGTGACTACACACTGTGGGGGAATAGAAAAGCATCAAAAACACAAAAAATGCAAATGAATGAACTTCATGTTATTTCCCTTCTAATCCAAGGTTGGATGAACCGCCCCATCCATCTCATAATCCTGAGACTGCACTATCTAGCCCTATATGGCAATTGGTTATTGCCATAAAAAGTCTAAAAAACATGACAACGGGGTGAGAGACAGAGAGATACCATCCTACCACACTGGATTTGTTATTAACATGTGTATGTTAAATGTATCCACCTTCTGACATTTATCACATCACTCCCACATGGGTAATAATAATAATAATCGATTGCATTTTTATAGCGCTTTTCTATGCACAGCGTGTATACTCAAAGCGCTTACAATGGTCCATTCTTTCATACATTGGGAAGTAGAGCGGCGAACAGTCAACACCAGCGTCCCCACTTCCCACATTCACACACCAGTGGTGGCAACCACTGGAGGCAAGGTGGGGTTCAGTGTCTTGCCCAAGGACACTTCGACATGTAGACAGGAGGAGCCGGGATTCGAACCGCCGACCATTGGATCATTGGCCGACCTGCTCTACCTCCTGAGCCCAAAAGAAAAGCATGAAAGAAAAGCATGGCATATTTTGGAATAGTTCAAATGCTGATTAATCATGATTCATTCATTTTAAGCTGTGATTTATCTACTTCGAATTTTGAAACATTTGACAGCATTGTTCAGAATGCTGTAATGTTTCTTATTCGTTTTTAGTTTTTCTGAACCCAATTGCACCCCCCAAGAATCTGAACTTTTAAGATTCTGTTGATGTTTTGGAGTCTGGGGTTTTCTGGCACAAACAAGCGCTCTGTTGTGATGTAAGATCTACTGTAGCAAATCCCATATTGTGATAATGGCATATGCCAGCAGAAGTCACTGTTTTGCCTGTTTTCCTTGTAGCTCAAAAGGCTTCACAGACACAGAAAACAAATCCCAGGCCACAGAAAATCCACCGAATGTTCAAAGTTCAGGTTGTTTGGCTGTGGACTAATTGTGTCATGAAGGAAAAAAGAAAAAATATTGTCATGAAACCTTTCATACAATTAACTCCCCAGCCATGTTTACACAGGTCACAAGTGGTACTGTATGGGCAAGGGTCTTCACAGGTCACACATAGTATGGGGGGTCTTCTGTGAGGTGGTCCTGCTGCTCTGGCTGCTGAAGCTGATGTGTCTTCTTAGACAAGGGATCTTCTTGGCCAGCAGCCTCTTGAAGTGGCTCTGAAATTTCTTACCTTAAAAACAGAGGGTGAAGAAGATGTTTAGGTAAAAGTAAAAAAATAAATAAAATAAAGGACAACTTTTTTTCTCCTTTTTAAAACAAGCATGTATTAATCATGTATTAGGTTGTCATTAGAGAAAGTAGAATATGAGTGTTTTTTCTCATTTTATCATTTCTTAAACAAAATTTATACTGTATTGTTTGAGGTTGTAGATCGGATAATTAATAGTGCAGTAGTTATGCTTACCCATGAAGGTGTAGAACACAGGGCTGATGCAGCAGTAGAGGTAGGCAATGTTGCGCGTCACATACAGAGCGTAGCCCAGTGTGTCTGACTCTGTGCATGACTCTGTGCTGTTGGTGCCGGTAGACAGTCTAATGGCATGGAGGAGGATGACACTGTTGTAGGGCGTCCAGCAGGCAAAGTAGGTGAAGACGATGATGAAGATGAGCTGGATGGAGCACAGGGTTGTTGTGGTTTAATCAAAATGTGACCCAAGAATTGAGGGCAGTTTCCGGGGTCACACTTGTGTGACTGTCAAATGAGTGGCATTCTTATCATCATATCATCTTTTCCCTCCTGGCCCTAAATCTATGGAATTCACTTCTCAATGCAATCAGAATTGCAAACTCACTCCCAATCTTCTGCCACAGTCTGAAAGCAGACCTCTTCAGACTCCATCGCTCACTTGCAGTACATCTCAGCCCTTAGCACTTGCGGTACCAACCTAGGTATCCTCGATAGCATGTTTATGTAGACTTGGAGAGCAGTTTATGCAGACTTTTAGCTTTTCCAAGTAAATAATACAGGACTAGTAGTACTGTAGATATGCACAGCTAAATTAGGATATACAGTATATATATATTTCCTGCATGTTCTCAGCTTAAGTATGATACACATTTATGTATGCATCTCACACACCCACACAATACAAAATAAGGAAATAAGTGTATAACAACCTTGATGGAGCGACACTTCTCCTTCATACGTGTGGACATGATACGGACAGTGATGCTGACATAGCAGAACATCAGCATGCAGAGAGGAAGCAGGAAGAACACCAGGAACTGTTGGTAATAAACCACCTGCAGACATGAAGAGGAACTGTTACTAGTAATACTAGGGTGTTGTCAAAAGGTCAGGGACTCGGGGTCCCTCAAATTACTATGGGTGGGGTCCCCCAGAGCAATGGACCTTTAGCTAAGCCCCTCCCAAACTGCTATTGTCCAATAGGTCTTTAGATAACCCTCATGTGATAGACAAACCCCTGCACCAATAGCTTTCCTTATATGATAAAACATTGTTTTAAAAAATAAATGCCACACACACATTTTCTACTGCATGTGGCATGCCTTGTTGATGAATTAGGAAGAGATTTTGAAGGTCTGGTTCCAAAAATGAACTAGTATTTATTGTGTAAAGTCCATGATATTTACATTGTTTTGGAATGAATGAGCCCGGCTGGAAAGTGTCCTTGGGTGGACAACAGGGCGGGGCTTAGCTAAAGGTCCACTGTTTTCTCATTCAGGAGTATAAACACACACACACATACACACACACACACACACACACACACACACACACACACACACACACACACACACACACACACACACACACACACACACACACACACACTCCAGGTGGTTCCAGGTGGTCCCCAGGCTAAATGATGGAAAGCTGGTTAACCAGATGTAACTCTTTGAGAGTGTAAACATGGAACCAAATGGACCCTTGCGGGTCATTTGGTTCATGTTTACGCTCTCAAGAGTTAAAATATTCATCAAACGAATTAGCCCAAGACTACACAACTAATGGTCATTTTGATCTCGGAAATACAGCCTGGAATTGTGGACAAAAGCAAAAGAACTCTTTAGTTTTGGGGTCTGTGGCGCTAAAATGTCATCAAATCGTGGTCCGTGGCTCAAATTCTGAATAAATAGTGGGCCCTGGTATGATCTGTCTAGAGTGGATCTATGCCCTCCTGGTATATCCTACCTTTCTCCAGCGGTCCATGACCTCCTGAGTGTATCCTGTCTCCTCACACATGATGCCCTGACCCTGGTCCTTACGGATGTTCTGCAACACAAGCTCCTTCAAACTGCAATGACAATCACAGTGGGAGAAGAATTAGTAGAACGGAGCTTCTCGACTATTAAGACCTTTTTACCTCTCTACTACCTAAAAAAATAAATGAAATATGAAAGACCATTGTTTCTAAATCAACAAACTATAAAAAGGTCATGCAATAGGTCATATTGTAGCCTATGTGTATTGCATTATTTTATGTGTCTTTCTTGTTACAGAACGGTGTTTGGTCTGGATATTTTTTATTGCACATGTAGCACCCAGCCATGAGCCAGCCACAACAGCCCCACCAATCGGGCTCAGCCCGATTGGCACGACTTGTTGTGCGTTGGACTGGCGAGTGGGAGTCCCAGGTTCGATCCCCGCTTCTGCGTAATACTACACACAGAAGCGGGGATTGAACCCAGGGCTCCCACCCCTGTCCAACAACACAACCAGTCGCGCCAATTGGCTGGGCGTTACATTCTCCCCCATCTTTTGTAGCGCGTCCTCGTGCTTCACAGTCACACTACACACCAAGGAGCTTCGTACACAATGTCGCTCATGTGGACCTTAGAGTATATATTAATATGTCTATGATGGAAACCTGCACTCCAAATCCTTCCGACTACGCCAGATTGTAGAATTGCGCGGAAGCGGGGATTGAACCTGGGACTCCCACTCACCAGTCCAACACACAACCAGTCGCGCCAATAGGGCCGAGCCCGATTGGCAGGGCTAGTGGCTGCTACATTTATATTTATTCTTCACAGGCAGATTCATCTTGCTTCCAAGGAAATACCTACCTTGCTATAATGCTGATGCACCAGACTGCCAGTGATGCACAGACAGCATAGGTCTTGGTCCTGTTCTTGGCAGCCTCTACAGCGTGCACCACAGCCAGGTACTGGTCCAGTGTCATGAGAGAGAGGAAGAGGACAGAGCTGTAGAAGCCGATGAAGTACACGCTGGACACCAGCTTACACATCACTGTAACCAACAGAGCATCAGAGGAGCAGAGGAATGTGTTAAATTTGATGCTCCATTTGATGGAGTTTTTCTAATCAACCACTTCCTTTCCCCTCCACCCTCCACCAGGTACCCCAGCTGGTCAGGAGGAGGCGGTTTAAGGCAATCATTTTCAATATGGCATCCAGGAAGCTTCGGGGGGCTTAAAATGTCTATTGCTACGTAATTATGTAAAACAGCAATTATACAAAGGATGTTTGTTTGGTTGTAAAACGACTTTAAGCATAAAGAAAAGCACTATATAATTAATACAATATAATTAAAAGCTTGACAGTATAAACTATAACTATAAAACAATTAGATGGCTAAAATGTGACTAAAACTTCAGTAAATGGAATTTCATTCACAAGACAATGACTAAAATCATCAAAATGAACACTGGTTGACGCACCTCGTCCAAAGACCCACTCGGATGAATGGTAGACGGCCCAGAAAGGAAGGCTGGAGGCGAAGAGTAGGTTGGATAGCACCAGATTGAGCAGGAAGATGTTGGTCATCTTGGTGAGCTTCTCAAACTTGTAGATGATGAAGAGGACCAGCCCATTGCCCAGGTAGCTGAGCAAGAAGGTGGTGTAGTAGAAGACTGGGATGAACCTGGCGCCGAACTCGTTGATATCGGCCTTGGGGACAGTGTTGGACAGTAACTAAGTACATGTACTCATTTTGATGTTTCTTTATTATTATTATTTTTTTTACATGTATTTCTACAGAGTTGTTTCTAATTCGCAATACCTTTACAGTTAAAGTTAATTGCTAGTTACCGTATTGTCCCGAATGTAAGACGACTCGTTTATAAGACGACACTCATTCTTCAAGACCATTTACAGAAAAAAGAACATTGAATGTCAAATAGTATAGCCCCTACTCCTCCATTTTGGGGGTATTTCCATTGGGAAAAAAACATAGTCTTATATTCAGCCCAATAGGGTACTTTCTACTTTGTAGATTAAAGTGATAAAGTACAGGTGTAACCCAGGGTTAAAATGTTAATATTTGTATCACCACTCACTCAATCACACTAGGGCCTAGCCTATTGCACGAAACTTGGATTAGGGATTAAGCCAGGATTTAACAAGTATCCAGGTTTATTATATCCTGGATGAGTGATTAACCAGTTTCATGAAAACTGGTTAATCTTGCCAGATTAATTTCGCAAGCTAACCTGGATATGTTGAGGTTTCATGAAAGCAATGCCACACTAGTTACCATGGAAAGTTTAGCCTGCTCCGGACCAGGCTAACAGCCAGGTTTAACATAATCCTGGTGTATTTACTGTGCAGTCAATCAAATTACAAAGCAATGAGTTCAATTCATTCAATTATTATGGGTTTATGTTATCATACTGTACTGTACTGTGTTATACTGTACTCACTGTACTGTACTATACTCTACTGTGTCATGAAGTTAAACATAAATAATTGGATTGAAAATAAATAAAAATAATTACTTTTAAGGATTACAATTCAAAAATAGCCAAAAATAATCAGGTTTTTAATTCAAATATAGCAAAAATAGACAGGCTCTACAAGCTCTATTTTTGTAATGACCGTAATATCCATTGTGGCCCCTCTTCAGTGAGTGTGGAAATATTTATTATAGCAGTATCAGTATTTGTTTTAGAAGCTTAAGTCCTTGTATCAATGTAGCAGTAAGCCTGTGGGATAGAAGTTATTCTACTAAGATATACAGAAGGAGGCAGTAATGCAACTATTAAGGCTGCCAACTGCCATAATACGACACAAAGAAGAAGTATCAGTGATTCTGCATTCTACCAAGGGGCCTAGAAAGAAAAAGCCAAGCTGTGATTTTAGCCACACTTGACTATCTTGGCTTTCTTCCTTAAACATTGTACTGACACAGATTAACATTGGTTTGGTTTTACACCTCCATTTCATACCCCACAACTGGTGAACCGAGCCGGATGAGCTGTGAACTTGAACTGAATTGGTGAGTTTTGTTTGAAATGTTTGGTGAACTGTTTTGTTTGATCTTAGTTATTTTCACTTGATGGTTTGAAAATTGTCATTGTTTGAGTTATACGGATCGTTTGATTTGTTTTGATTAGTTGCATGCTAGCTTGTAGAACAGCGGATTTGATTATTTATTACAATATATTTAATTTGGCCATTTTATGTTCAGGCCAGGTTTCATAACCCATTGAATGCCCATGCATGTGAAGGATGACTGTGAAGGAACACATGGGAGCTGTGAAAACATTCTGTTCTACCTAGACGGTAGGACCTCTGATCCACATAACACAAAATCTCCCCATTAAAAGTGTGTGTGTATGTGTGTGTGTGTGTGTGTGTGCGTGCGGGTGTGTGTGTGCGTGTGTGTGTGTGTGTGTGTGTGTGTGTGTGTGTGTGTGTGTGTGTACTTCAGATATAACTACAACAGTGGTCACCACTCTAACAATCGTCTCTGTTTTTACTAGTCCCTGTATCGGTGGTCACCTATCACCTAAAACTGTATACTGTATATGGCTTTTATCCACCACTGACCTTGGGACAGTTACGGAGCACCCCATCCACCACGCTGAGCGGGTCATCTGTGGTGTTCAACATGTCTAAGTACTTCATATATTCGTCGTCATATTCGTCCCCCATGGTTAGATGCTTTAACCTGTCGGAGAGAAGGATGGAGACAATGTCAACCCATTCCAGTCACTGGTGTGTGTGTGTGTGGGGGGGTTGTCAAGGATCGCACTACCAAATAATTAGGTTGAACAACATTTAAGCAAAGAAGAATTTTGTTCATCATACAGTAGGTTGTTGGTAATGAACTTGTATTCATTCCCCCTAGAGACCAAATCAGCTGTTGCCGGCAAACAGGTGTACTGTAGCTAACAACTGATTCGGCTACATTCACTGTATATTCTCTGACTATCTTTACTACTTTGATGCTTTACACTGTAGTTGGGTGGGTCGTGTCTGATCGATCTGTGACCGCAGAGATCAAAGGTCTGTTTCTTCATAGATTTGTCATCTATTGAAGGTTAAGAAACAAATTGAGGCCCTATGTAAATGCGGGGTGGATTTACGAGAGACCCAAATCGATATGGCCTCCATCAAATTGCATGTAAAGGCACAATGAGGCAAAAAATACCTCCAATTAATTGCACTTTAAATGGCATGAAACATGTCAAACTGGGTGGTTTTCATCATGCCGAAGCCATTTCAAGCTTTAGTTTTGCTCAAAACACACCCCTTGCATGAAAAATGTGATGAAATGTGATGAGGTCAGTGCATTTGAGCAATATGCCAATTTTTAGGACAATGTTTTTTTCCCCCAAAACTAATGCTTGCAATGGCTTCAACGTAATGAACCAGTTAGACATGTCATGTGCTATTTGTATTTTTGCCTCATTATGCCTTCCCATGTCATTTGTTGGAGGCCATATGGAATTTTCCCCGCATTTTTGTGATTTACATAGGTCTGTTTTTTAACCTTCATAGATGATGATAAACCATATGATAAACCAGAGTTGCTCTCCAGTCATGGATCGGTCAAATATGACCCGACTACTGAGTGCATACATTACTTTGTACTCCTCCCGAGAACCAGATTGATGGGATACAAGCAGAGTGCACTTCCTGATTTAGATGGTGACAGTGTTTGTGTGGTCATTGAGAATTCCTGCACCCTTGAAGACATCCCAGTCTTCATCCTGAAAAAGCTGTGAGGATCAGGATGGAGCGGTGATCGGATTTGCCAAAAGCCGGACAGGGTATGGCTCTGTAAGCATTGCAGAACCATTGCGCATTCACAGGGCTCTGGGGGAGCGATGTTTAGAAGGCCACAGCTGGCTATGAGTGTCATCATGACATGGTTATCTTCCTGTTACCACTTATTCACTGTTTGTATCTTGCCATGACGACAAAAGAACTGTCGAACAGTTGCTCTGTCTGTCCTACATCGATCTGTCCTATTAAGCCTGTCGTTGCAGCTTGGTGCATTCTGTTATTACTTGGTTTTATTAAATAGGCTACCGATAATTGTTTTGGGTGTTTAGTGTGTGTGTCTCTCTCACCCACCTGGCACTTTGGCACACGGTTTCAGTTCCCTCAACTGCAGTCTATACATCCTGCTGCATGGATGCCAGATCATTTCAAAACCCCAATGCATGGTAACGCTTCTAGTCAACTTCTCTGGTATATTTCCTTGCAACGTGTTCATGTTTTCTTGGAAACTTGCTCCTCGCCAACCAGCCCCTGTGCCTATATATATATATATATATATATATATATATATATATATATATATATATATATATATATATATATATGTGTATACGGTATCCAAGGTGCTTTACATAGATTGTGCATAACATTTAGACACTGATAGCGGCAGAAGTTATGCAAGGCACAACCAGCACATCAGAAGCAATTAGGGGGTTCAGTGTCTTGCTCAAGGACTCTTTCTTTAACTGTAACTCTGGGGGAGCCTGGGCTTGAACTGGCAACCTTTTGGTTAACATACGGTGACACCACCACCTCCAGCCACCACTGCCAAAAACACAACAGTAAAGAATCTATATAGGCTATATCAGGGGTTTTCAACAGGTGGTCCGGGGACCACCAGTGGTCCCTGAGAGGATTCCAGGTGGTCCCCAGGCTAAATGATGGAAAGTTGGTTAACCAGATGTAACTCTTGAGAATGTAAAAATGAAACCAAATGGACCCTTGCGGGTCCATTTGGTTTCATTTTCACACTCTCAAGAGTTAAAATATTCATCATCTGAATTAGCACCACTTAATTAAGAAGTATACACTATTTTGTTTCCCAGATACAGTCTGGAGTTGGGGACAAAACCAAAAGAATTCTTAATTTTAGGTCTTTAGGGTGAAAATGTTATCAAATGGTGGTCCGTGGCTCAAATGCTGAATAAATGGTGGTCCCTGGAGTCAAAAAGGTTGAAAACCCCTGGTTTATGTTATTAAGTGCTATGTTTGCATGACATGCTATACATCTACATAGAAAAATGCTAAGATACATAAGTTGAGACTTCTGTTTTTAGAACAACAAACTTGCCTAATCAAAGTTGTTATCGTGACTATCGTGACGTTATCACTTGAATGTGTCCTTTAATATTATCATCACTACATTATCAACAAATACAGCTCAAGTGGAGTTAGGATAATTTTCAAATTAATGTTGAGAGGGTACTTTTTTTTGCCTGACCTTGTCATTCTGGACAAAACCACCTAACTCCAACTGACCGACAGCCAGAACCGAATTGTGTTATAGAGGTTTTAGTCAGAAGCCCTTTTTTAAATACTTTTCATTATTGGTAAATATAAACAAATATTGAAAACTGAGTTCTATCAAATTATTAAATATGGAGATATAATCTTTGTGTCCTAAACAAATCAAATATTGTGTATATATAAAATAAAATGTGAGAACTCACCAGTGAAGCGGAAGAGTCCAGACTGTGTGACAGGAGTTTCTGCTGACTGAGTGAAACTGCTCTACTGTTTCACCATCACACATTAGAGGAATTAACTTAAGGACTGACCGAAATTGTCGTCATCATGAGCATCGTGAGCAGAGCTCAGAGAGATTTCATACCTCTACGAGCACATATAAGATGTCACATTTCACTTCGTCACTCAATGGCCAAGACATAATGTTCAATTTTCGTTACATGCTAAACCCCTTATCCCAAATCCGTTATTTTGTTTTTACTATTTTGAAAAAACGTTTCGGAATATTTCAACACATCAATCTATTAACACGTTGTGAGATTGTGGAGTGGCCATTTGAACTACTGAAAATGTTTTTTAACTAGTTTAAAAAGGCAAAGAAGTTAAGGGATAAGGGGTTTAGCGGTAACGAAAATGGAGCCCATAATGTTCAAAAATAGCAGATGTACAAGCTCTGAGCGTGCCATGAAGTGACACTGCGAGCTTGTACAGTATATATGCTATTTTTGGATAAACTACGCAAAAATCCAAAATAATATAGATGTGATAATGATAAATAAATAAAATGTCAACACAACTCTTCTCTAATGAGGCTTAGTGGCAGTGTGTGTATACGCAAGCTCACACACAAAATTATCAGCCAAAGGGAGGCTCAGATCAACAGTGTGCAGCAACCATTTTCTGAAAACACAAGCTGTATAGATCCCAGGTTAACACCAGTCAAGTTATTAGTAGACAATTTTGATAAACTCTTGCAATCGCAATCGTGATTCATCTCTATGTTGCAACAAAATATTCTCCAGAGTTACACTATGGCACTATGCGACTTTATGAATTGTGTTACTTTATGCATGTGCGTGTGTGTGCATGTGTGTGTGTGTGTGTGTGCGTGCACACACACAATGAGTAATTATTACAAAACAGCTTGACAGAATTGATGGGAAGTGTTGAAATACAATGAGTAGGCTGATACATGGTCGGCTATACTTCCGCTCTACAATCTGATAAAAACACCTTCCATGCATTATAATAGGCAGCAACAACACTGTAACATTACCTTTTTTCAGTAACTAGTTTAAGTAACCGCAAAACGTTTTCATTATTATTATTCATTATTAGTATTCTTGTGGTCAATACATCATCATCATTGGCGTACTACACCTGTGATTTCTCTTTTGGAAAAAGCGCAACCAATTAAATTTCAATTCAGTTCAAAGGGCTCTATTGCTATTGGCATGAGAAAACATACGTTTACATTGCCAAAACAAATAAGCACAATACAATACAACAGTACAATATATCAATACAAAAGTTATGAACATTTGAAAGTCGCAGTCTTCAATAAATACATTTCTATATCCCAAGATCAATTGATGTAAGAGTACACACAATGATTATTCTTCAAGGTGGTTGTGTTTTATTTGATGTCCTTCTTTTATCACAGCAGTTCATAAATCTTGCTGCTGTGTTTTGCACATTGTTGTACTGTGCCCTGAGCAGATATGAGTTTTTCATCATTAGTCATGTTCTCGAAATCTCTGTGGATGATATCCGTAATCCGTGGGACGCATGTCTCAGATGTCATGTACATTGCTTTTTTCCAATGTGTCAGATAGTTTTCCTTTTGCCTTTTTATAATTTGGTTTAGTTGAATTTGTTTTCTATTTTGTGGCCCTGTTTGTGTTTGTGCTTAGAGCTCAATTCAGTGTGTATAGGGTCTAGATTTGGCGTTTATCCCATTGTCTGCTAATGGCTCCCAGATTTCGCAACCATAGAGGGGAAATTGGTTCTATAACAGAGTCCAGTATTTTAAGGCAGGTATCTACTTTGATGTTTCTTTTGATGGCATAGAAGGCTCTTCTTGCCTTGTCTCTCAGGTCCTTTACAGCTTGGTTGTAATTCCCTGTGCTGCTGATGTTCAGGTATAGTTTTTGGTTTGTTTTAATGAGACTGTGTTTAGGACAAATTGGTTTTTGAAATATCATGATTTTAGTCTTGATTGGGTTCACTGTCAAGGCCCATGTCTGGGAGAATTTGTGAAAAGACCAAGTTGCTGCTGTAGTCCTTCCTTGGTTGGAGACAGCAGCAACAAGTCATCTGCAAAAAGTAAGCATTTGTTTTCTGTTTGCCAGCTAGGGGGATGCCTGGAGCTGTTGATTGTTGTGTGTTTGATTGTTGTGTTTGCCAATTCGTTGATATACAGTATGTTGAAGAGTGCTCAGACTGCATCCCTGACTGTCTAACTCCTCTGTTTTGAGGGAAGAAGTCTGTGTGCTTTTTGTCTATTTTTACTGCACTGTGTGCTGTTAGTGTAAATTGATTTCATGATGTCATAGGTTTTCCCCCCAATGCAACTTTCCAACAGTTCATCAGGCTATCATGCCAAATTGAGTCACTTTTCTGAAGTCGACAAAGCAGGAAAATAATTCGCTTTTGTTTTTCTTTATTTGGTTCTCAATTAGGGTGCGCGTAAATGTGGTCTGTTGTGAGATATTTTAGTAGAAAGCCAATTTGCAATTTGCTCAGGGTGTTGTTTTCTGTGAGGAAGTTTAGAATTCTCTGGTTGATGATCATGCAAAGGATCTTTCCGCGGTTGCTGTTTGCACAAATCCCACGGTAGTCATTTGGATCATATTTGTCTGCACTCTTGTGGAGTGGCGTTATCAGCCCTGGGTTCCATGTGTTTGGGAAAATCCCCGAGCTGAGCACAAGACAGCCTGTCCCACATTCTCACAGACGATTTGTTATTCTCAACATTTTTTCTGCTAGTGTGACTGTAATTTCAAATATATTATTGAGGAATTCTACTGCCCTGTGTACACCTTCACTGCTATCTTGGATTTTCTTGTCTAGGAACTGGTCTAGTTGTGATTGGACTTGTATTTGCATAATAGCATTTTGGAAAGCTTCTGCCCTATGTTCCTTCCCACTGTGCACAGATCTAAAACATGTCTAAAAAAAAGTACAAGGTGAAGGTTTTAGAGGTCTAATCTTAGATTAGACATTTATTAGACATCTAATAGACACCTATCTTAGATTACATATAACTTTTAGATGTTTTTTTAGACACTTGTGCTCAGTGGGTTCCATTTGTTTGATCTGTTTAAATATGCTGTGGTTCTGTTGTGGTCTGGTGGGTGTTAGCGGGCCGACTGAAAGCTCTGAGAGATGCCAAGTTTATGTCAGTAATGAATACCGCTTATGTCAGTAATCTACTGTGGAGTCTTCCATTAACTATGTACAGTCCCAGTGAGTGACAGAGCTGTAGCAGTTGTTGTGACCCATGTTTGTTTGTTGTTTGTCAGAGATGTATCTCAGGGGACATGTTGGGGCAACCACAATTGTTTAGTTACTATGTTTCCAATAAAATAAATAAATATGCATGTGCGTACACATATGCAGTGTTGGGACACTACGTAACTTAATATATTACCTAATATATTACCAAAATGCAGTAACTTGTAATATAAATATATTACTTAACAAAAACAATCTAATATATTATACTTTTCTTTCTGCATTACTGCATTACTTTCAATATTACTTTCTGTCAATCTGTCTCATTGAAAATGTTCTTGTGAAATTATCTGGACAACTGCAGAAGTTAAATAATTACTTATTTTCTATCATTTGTCATCAAATTATTCATTCAGGAGTGACATTTTTTCAAGTTGATTTCATATGGATTTGGCCAGATAGCCAAGTGCGCTTGCTTTATTGTAGGTATGCCACTGGCCTACGCAATATGTGACACTGTTTGTAAAAAAAAAAAAAAAAAAAAGAACATTGTTTTGAGTAATATTTTTACAATTTTTGTTTCCCTTTTGGCTCAATTTGTAAGTGAATCAAATATGTGGCTAAAAACAACCAACACTGATTCTAAAATTTGGCTACTAAATAGTAGCTATACTATAATGTTCCAAAAGATGCACACTTTTGTTAAGAAAGGTTTAAGACCCACTTGAAGCCAATATTATAATATTACCACAGCCCATAGGACTGTTGTATGTGCGATGACAAGTATTCCCACCCCAGCTTCACTGCACCACAATGGATTCCCACCTGCAGACCACCACAGATGGTGGTGGGCAGGTTATGTTACAACTGTGCCACCTGAACACCCATGTTTCTTGCCATTTCTGTCATGGTCTGACCAGTCACTAGTAGTCTTGGGGATTGGGTGGAGGTAGTGGAAGTGGTACTTTTGTGGCTCCCATCACCAGTTCTCTTAACACGTGCACAGATCAGCTCCTTGGACACCCTTTTCCGATCAGAGGCCAGACCCAGGAGGCACATGAGATCAATAAAGGCGGTGGTGGGATTCAGCTTGAAGCCAAACTCGCTGGTGGAGTAGTCATAGGGGAACGTGTGGTGGTAGTTGTGGAAGCCTTCCCCCATGGCACTGAACGCGACCAAATAGTTCTCCCTAGGGTTGATGGTATGGTCATAAGGACGGTTTCCCCACATGTGAGCCGCGCTGTTGACCAGCCAGGTTGCATTGAGCACCAGCGTGTATCTCAGGAGTCCAGGGACGAAATATCCCACGGCCAACGATTCACCCCACAGGTACACTGGTGTCAACATGGGCACGAGGAAGCACATGATTAACACGGAAAGCCCATAATGCCTTCTCTGAAACATGACCACTTTGTCGGCCTCGAGGTCAGCAAAGCTCAGCTTGCGGCCTTTCTCGGCGACGTCGGGGTGCTTGCGGACCAGCAGCCAGCCGACATGAGCGAAGAAGAACCCCCGCACGGCGTTGTGGGGGTCTGCGTCCGTCTCGGAGTACTTGTGGTGAACGCGGTGGTCGCGGCACCACTCGTAGATGTGGTTTTGGAAGGCCATGGAGTTGGCGAGAGCGAGGAAAACCCGCAGAGGAAAGGACGCTTTATAGGACCTGTGGCTCCAGAGCCTGTGAGCTCCAGCTGTGATGCCCAGACCACTGATGAAGCAACACACGGCGGTCCAGGCGAGGGTTAAGGCTTGTGCGGAAGAGATGCACCAGAATCCGTAAAGCGCTGCGACGTGTAAGGCCGACATCAGCACGATGTTTCTCCAAACCAGCTTCATTGGTTGCTTTAGGCTCTGTTTTTCTTTAGAAGTATCACATAACACATCGTCAGCCAACAACGTATCTGTCACCGTCCCGTCTTTGCTCCGTTCCTTGTTTGTGTCTTGTGCCTTGGTGTTGCATCCCATGTCTGTGATCACGCGGAATACCGAAGAAATACTTTGCATGAGCTGACTTGGCAAGTCCTGTGTTTGTTTGACTGCAGTTTTCGGCAGATTTACTTATATTCAACTGCATAGGGCCGACTCATCATGACACATTGATGACATAACATCTTACCATATATGGTAAGGCTAGTACCATCTAATATTTGTACCATTTGTACTGTCAGAATAGACGGAATCTGTCAGAACAGATGTCATATAGATGGTCACATATTTTGTTTTTCACTGATTAAAAAAATGAAATAAGACTATGATTACTAAAATACACAACAATTTGGTATAACATTGACAAAGAGTATTAGGGATGGAATAGTGGGAGAGATCTTGTAGATTCTAGTCTAGAGTACGTTTGGTGATGACATGGTGGTGACATAAGTAAAATACCTTTATAGCTCATGTCATGAGTATTAGTTTGCTCTGCTATGGTCCATGGCCTACTTGTGCGCAACGTGCGAGTTTGCACACTACCTGTTTTTTGTTGAATTGTTTTAGATCTCAAGGGGTCGTTCCTAATAAATCATCAGCGTCAAGTGGTTATCATGTGTGCATTCTGTTGATTTAAAGATAAAAATCAAATATAAATATTGCATTAACACTCACCTGTTTGGACAGGTGTTTACTTATTTACTACCTGTGCTTATGTGGGGAAACAATGAAAACTGGGAATGTATATCCCACTGTAATATGCCATACCCATTATATCCATTGTCATTGCACCTGTTTAAACATCCGTCTCTCTGTGTCCTTTGTGTGTATGGAGCTTTCTCTATCTGTCTAGCTGTTTGGTCGCTTTATCATCTCTGATGATGATAGTATACTGTACATGGGGAAGCACAGCAACTCGAACTTGAACAGTGTTGGGGTTAGAGGGTACCATGGTTAGGCTAGATGTAGGTGGAAAACAGAGAAAATGCCAGCACTCATTAAATGTCCTTTCTAATGTACTTTATTTACCTCATACAGCGAGCAGCAACGAACGTGTTTCGACCTGTGCGGTCTTCCTCAGCGTTGTAGTGGACAACAGGTAGTGAGGTGAATATATACAAACTGATGCCACCATGTGGTCACAAGATAATTAGTCAGCTGACAGCTGTCCACCATTCACATGACATCAGTGTAAGAGGTTTTTTAATACATCGAATGGATGTAACCTGGGACATGTCTTCAGTGATGTATCCCAAGCTCATTGGGGTTTCGGGTCTCTCGAACATCATACCCCTCACTCAGGTGACCCAGCCGGGGTTCATGACGCCCCGACTCACGTCCCAGTAGCTACCCCTGATCAGTCCCACAAGGGAAAGGCCAAGGCCGTCCAATCCACCACCCCTGAAATACTCCGCCAAAACTGGGAGGTTCTGATGCGTGGAGGGACTAGGCTCTGTGGTTTGACACCTGTCCGTGCCCCTCCTGCGTCTCACCAGGCCCAATCCTGCTCTCACCAGGAGGCACAGGACCTGTGCGTTGCACCAGACTCCCAGCGCCGGACATGGAAGAGACTCCATGAGCGGTGGACAAACGGCCCTCCTAAAGGACTAACCAAGGGTTTTTGGGCGTCTTCCTCACGGACGACGCAGGCTGGGGCGCTAGCCCATACTGCTAACCCGGGTGCCGTCTACATTCCGGCTGCCACCCGTCTCTCCGGTGGTCACCAAGTCTTTCCCTGGTTGTCACGTAGTCTATTCCTATGAGTCACTATAAATAAGTTTAAGACATAATAATTGATGCAAGAAATATATACAACAGTAAATATAGACCAAAAAAGAAAAAGAAGAAAAAAAAAGGTTGTAAAAGATCATACCCTTCAAGAATCTATACTATATTTGGGCCGGCCCATAAACTAAGTCCTCTGTGAGGCTGTTGAACCAAACAGGAAATATTAAAGACCTTTGAGTCTTGTCACAGTGAGACTCATATTATAGAAATAGATAATATAGAAAATGTAATAATGTCAAAGAGTAATATAGAAGACGGAAGCTCCTGGAGTCAACCCAGACTGGAACTATAGCCTATATTAGAAAAGTTTAATAAATGTAATTTAAGAATTTAGTAGTGTCCAATCAAGAATCGTTGATGTGCACAACACAACCCAAGAGGAGCTTTTGGGTGCTCAGTCTGGAGTGTATGAATCCAAAAACTTCACGTTACAACAACAACCTGTCCCGACCCCCCCCTCTTTTCAATGGAGTCTTGGAGTCTTGTCAAAGTGAGACTCATATTAGTAGAGAATATAGACAATATAGAAAATGTAATAATGTCAAAGAGTAATATAGAAGACGGAAGCTCCTGGAGTCAACCCAGACTAGAACTATATATATATTAGAAAAAGTTTAATAAGTGTAATTAAAGAATTTAGTAGTGTCCAATAATGAATCGTTAATTTACAAAAAGCAACCCAAGAGGAGTTCCTCGTTCAGACCTTTTGGGTGCTCAGTCTGGAGTGTATGAATCCAAAAAGCTTCACGTTGCAATAACAACCTGTCCCGATCCCCCCCTCTTTTCAAGGGGTTCACAACCTCAATACACTGAAACCGCAAAGAGCTGACTGGGTCTGGGTGACCCACAGAATTAAAGTGTCGTGCTACCGAAGATTTTTCATCACTATTCCGGATATAACTCTTATGTTCTGAGAATCTAGTTTTAATTTCCCTCGCTGTTTTACCTACATAACATTCGCCACACAGGCATTTTAACTCATTAATTGCCCATTTTTAATGAATTAATCAAGCTCCCAGGCCCATATTTTGAATTCCAGTATAATATTTTGTGATATGACCACAATGTCACGAAATATCTCATTTTATGCATGAATGTCTCTGGTTTACACAGGAAAAAAAATCATCTCTCTACCACATTCCATTGTTGAGTTATTACTGGCCATGCCACTATTCCTCATAATGCCAACAATATACCCCAATTTTCACATTTTTTATTCATCAAATTAATGCCAATCAAATAAAGCATATGATTCCAAATACTCATCATTTGTAGAGTTGATCATATACTATATGATAACACCCAGTAGGTGGCAGTAATGAGGACGATAGCCGGAAATGAAGCGCATTTCCGGTCACAGAGTAAGAGTACTTCCTGTTTATCCGTTGCACTGCTGCTATGCAAACAGTGTGGTTGTGTGATCATCATGAAGGCCTCGATCGGAGCGATCGTGTTTTCTATCATATATAAGTCAAATCAAGCTGTAATGACGCACCGATGGTTGGATTATGATCAGCGATGGACATACAGACCGCGCACGCGCACGTGCAAGCGTGCACGCGGCGATTTTGGCCATTACTAAGTGAGTAGAACCTGCCGTTAGCCGATCATGCTAAAAAAATGTTAATCGCCTGAAATGAATGTTATAAAAATTAAGGATTAAATAAAGCGTCAAACACAGCGTCAAGGGCATCAAGGGCTTAGGTATTATAGCGTGTTTACAGCGTCAAAATGCGTCAAGGGCAATAAGAGTGTTAAGAGATAGACTACATGTTTCGTTTTGCAGGATATTGTCCCTTTAACAGAATATTTTTTTTCCCGAATTTGGGTGTAGAAATGTGAAAGGTCTTTAATATTTCCTGTTTGGTTCAACAGCCTCACAGAGGACTTAGTTTATGGGCCGGCCCAAATATAGTATAGATTCTTGAAGGGTATGATCTTTTACAACCTTTTTTTTTTTCTTCTTCTTTTTTGGTCTATATTTACTGTTGTATATATTTCTTGCATCAATTATTATGTCTTACACTGATGTCATGTGAATGGTGGACAGCTGTCAGCTGACTAATTATCTTGTGACCACATGGTGGCATCAGTTTGTATATATTCACCTCACTACCTGTTGTCCACTACAACGCTGAGGAAGACCGCACAGGTCGAAACGCGTTCGTTGCTGCTCGCTGTATGAGGTAAATAAAGTACATTAGAAAGGACATTTAATGAGTGCTGGCATTTTCTCTGTTTTCCACGTATATCTTTGAGCCTGTCACCTGGAAGAATATTTTTTAACATGGAGTGTTGCGGGTTGTCTGCTTCGGCAGCTCTGCTTGTTTTCCTAGGCTAGATGTAGGCCTACTACTATGTCTGTGTAACACATTTATCCACCTCTGACTCTAGGCAGGAGGCACGACAGAAGGAAGCTCTGAAAGTGAGGAAGGCACTTGCATGGAGGGCCCTGAAGGGCATGACCACTGAATGGGGGTCTAATATCCTTGTCAAATCAAACACAGCTTCTTATTCAACAATTTTTCCTTATGGAACTGAATACTGGACACTGACTCAAACCCTGCTGTATGAGGTCTCCAGTGCGGGTGAGTGCAGTACATAACATCAGCAAGAGTATACATGTTATGAACAAGATTGTGTTAATTTGGCAGTGTAATCTGGGGTGGCCATACCTATCAATTGGCTCAGGCAGAGCCAAAGTCTTAGGATATTAGTTCCACTGACAGAGCGCAATCGGAGCTTTTTCTGGCGGTTCTGGGCAACCAGTCGAGCATGATCTGGCTCTTAGGGCATAACAAAAGGACACCCAGTAGTTTAAAAGTGTACACATGATTTATTTGCTTAAAACCAGTCAATTTAATTATAAATCAAAAGTATAATACAAGTATGGGGTGTGTTAATCAGTCAGATCAGTAGTGTAAGTGAGTGGATGTGTGATAAATGTAGTGTGGAGTGTTGAAGGGTGTTGATCTTTTGCAAAACAGATATTTTCCTCCTCCTCCACACACACACACACACACACCCACACACACACCCACACACACACACACACACCCACACATATACAGTGTGTGTGTGTGTGTATATATATATATATATATATATATATATATATACTGTATATATATAATTTGAACGAAATAAATGAAAACGTCTTAAAAAGCCACCTAAATTGTGAGTTGAAGTGGAGCGTGATTATTACATCTTAGAATCCTTTCCAAGTAAAATCCTGACTTCTCCATATAATTAAAACAAAACATAATTCTCAGTCATAATCCCAAATAGCAGTTGAGCAGCTCTGGAAAGCCATTCACAGAAAATAATATCAGAGACAAGAGTCCGCTGTTGTAAGCTTGTAGAAGCTTGTAGGCTATTTTTTAGGTTTATAGTTATATAAAAATATATAGATAAATGTTAATGTAGACGTAGATGTACACACGTAGAGTCTTGGTTAATTTATTCTATGACAAATGCTAAGAAGGTCATGGCAGAAAAACCCAAACCCAACAGAAACCCCAAATTTATACCAATAACACCAAAAGCAAAAATACCAACAATCCAACATCCCCAAATAGAAACATATGATACAGAGCAAGCAGATACTACAAAACCACCAGCAACAACAATACTAATAACAACGACAACACCAATAGGACCAAACTCAACACCTGCAACAGAACCACCGACAACACATGAACCCAAGAAACCCCACAAGTGTTTTGTGTCGTCATCATCATCATCAAAACAACATGCAAAGACAACAAGTACAAAAGCAACACCACCAACAATAAGGCCTATATCACCACCACCGACACGAGCAACCACACCACCACCAACAGCACCACCAACAGTACTGCATACACCAACATAAAAAACATATCGTACACCACCACTATCATCAGGATGAAGCAGAACAAGACCCATAAGAACACCAACAACAACAAAACCAGCAGCCACACCACTAACAATGTCAGCAAAACTACAACTTGAAACACAAACACAAAAAACAACACCACATCCATCAACACACACAAAATAAACTATAACACCAACAGCATCAAAGTTCCTACGAATAGATTCCAAAGCGATTACAGAAATTAGACAGCCAACTGCAAAAACACCAGATACAATTACACAGACAGAAGCATCATGAAGAACATCAGTGATCATCTTTCCACACGTAGAATCATGTGAATGATTTCCTGGTGTTATTAGATAACGTCCAATGGATTCACAGCTGGAAAAGGAGAGGATGTATTAATTGGTTAAAATTAATGATATGATTTTGTATGATTGGACTATAGCTTTTCTGTATGACACTTACTCAGTGTGTGGTTGACAAGTTGTAAATGTACCATCTGAATATGTAACACCAACACAATCAGCACACTTGGTATCTCTAGAGTTTGTTCCTGTTAAAAAGAAGGAAAAAAGAACAGTCACAACACAGCAAGATAATATGCCAATACTTCAATAAATTATGTTCCAGTTCCACTTTTGTAAGAGATCACATGAACTATAGCATCCCTATCCTATACTATAGCATCCCTATCAACATTTGACTAAATTATCAGATGGTACATCTGATAATTTAGTCTACTGATAATTGTGGGCTATTGTCAGCATCTTTAATTTCCCCAGTCTCATCATACAGTAAGGCATGGCAATTGTCTATTAAATCCTGTCTTAAATCCTACCATTTCATTTAAATGTATATTCAAAACAATCAGACTAACCTCTTTCAACTATATATTGACCGGACTTGCATTTGCTATGCATTTGTGCTTTAATACATCCATCCGTTGTTGTTGATACACGGTAGTATCCCTCTGGTGGTTCAAAAACTGCTGTTATGGTCAAAGGACTCTTCTCTTGATCTGTAAATACAGAGTAGAAGTTTAAACTTGAGCAAACCCAGAGCACACAATCTAAAGTACAGGAAGTCAGAAAAAGAAAGGAAAGAAAGTACAAAAGAACAAAACAAAAGAGCAGTGGCTCAGGGGTAGAGTCATCGGATGGTAACCACAAGGTTGCCAGTTTGATCCCGGGCTCCCGCAGAGTTACTGTCGAAGTGCCATAAGTGTATAAATATGTGTGTGAATGGGTGAATGTGATGCACAAGGAATGTGATGCACAAGCTATGTAAAGTGCCTTGGATAAAGGCACTATATACTGTAAATGCACCATTTACCATTTAAGTGTGCTAAAAAGTATGTTTACTAATGCTCAGTAAGTAATTCACGATTAATTAGGTCTTAACTAATGCTTAACTAATGATTAATAGTGTATAGTTATTATAAACTGCTATCAAAAATGTAGAGTTGCAAATCATGGATAGGTTTCATTGCAAAATTAACAAGCAAACAAATACATATTTTGGCTTACCATGACAACATGGGTAAAATATGCAAATGTCATACAACATCGATTGCAAAATGTTTGTTTAAGCAACGGGTGAAAATGTTTGTTTTAGGCCTCATTAATTAACAAAGCTGCAGAAGGGGCTAGCACTCTAGCGTGTTGACATGCTCTTGTCAACAATGTTGACAAGAGCATGTTTGGAGGTATGTAATATATACAGTCATATTAATTCTTTTTAATAAGAGGAAGCATCAAAAATATATGTTAAGACTAATTTCTGAAGGGGCCCACTTTAGCTGAAATGGTATGCCCATTCAACCTGAAAACAGCTTGGTAAAATGGGCCACCAAAAAAATTGCATTTTCACCATTTTCATAGCATTATACCATTTTCATTTCTGTGTAACCGTTATCCGAAAAAGGTTCTTTCTCTCTGCCATCTCACTTACCTTGCAAACTCCACCTGCAGTCTGGTTGTGAGGCATTGCTCCTCCCTCCAAAACAAACATAGGCCAATCAAATCAATTGTTTGAAGTCAGGGACATGTATGACAAGAAATATGTGCACTCTAACACCATAATGCGTTTTAAGATGAAGCATAGATTCATAATAATAATAATATATCAAGTGCAAAACAATGCGCAGTGACAATACTTACAGCAAATGGAGGCTATTAACACCACAAAGCACACCCCAAGCAGTGCCCGCAATCTGAAAGTGCAGAAGCTGCCTCTTCCAGAACTAGGCTCTGTAAAGAGAGAAGATAAAGTAGAAACAATTACATTTAGCATTACTACGTCACTACTATCTGGTGCAGATTAGTTTCACTGATTCATCTGTTTGTGAGAGGCTTCATAATTCCCACTGTTGACTTAGAGTTTGAGTGAATATTCCAGATTGTACCAGTCTGGTAACAACCAAGAGTTTATCAGTTTCTATGTACTGAGTTCATGTATCATGTTCTTCTGATCTTGGAATTCCATAGTTTATGTTGAACGAAGTCAGGCACTATTAGCAGATGTAATGGTGTTCTTGCCATTCCTGTTGTTTCAGGTCTGCCCTAATCCCCTCACTTCCAGTAACCCCTCCAGACTTGACCACTGTGCCTCTTGTTTCATTGTGTTACTCAATTTTGTGTTTACACAAACACTCAAAATCGTCTATTCATTGTCAACGGGCTTTAATGTTTTTTGAGGGACATTGCTCAAGCATCTATTCTAAATGTATGTAAATGTAAATGTATTAATGTACAAAAATAGTCTAGAACCTCACCACAATCATTGAACTTCTCACTTGTCTTCCTCAGATCTTCCTTCTGCTTCGTCTGTTCATTCTCCTTTGCCATCAGTGGAGATGTGGTCTGACCCTGGGTCAGTTTCAGTTGCTGTTGCTGTGAGACTGTATAAGAGCACAGCAAAAGTGTAAGCAATTTTCACAAATTGCCATGGATCTGTAGGTGGGGGAGGTTTTTATTTTTCTCTCTTGGAGGAGCCCAGCCCCAACCCAATGGCCTCTTGAACTGATAAAGCTGAACATGTTTGCATGTTTGGAATAGCATGTGAAAAATATATCAGTATTCTGAACCAATCAGATTGCCACATTTCTCAGGTACTGCTACAAGCACCCTGCTATAGGCATGCATGGAGTGTCTTTAGTGTGTGATAATCGTCCAGTTGTACTAGTTCACTGCTCTGTGGTTTTTTTGTACCCCATACTGTCTTCAGATATATATTTTAGTAGTTTAAAATAACACAAGTACCGTATTTTCCGCACTATAAGGCGCACCGAATTATAAGGCGCACCTTTTAAAACTGATTTCATATATAAGGTGCACTGGATTATAAGGCGCAGTGAATAGAACCTACTACAGTTAACATAGAATAGAAGCTACTGCACTCAACCAATCCATATATAAGGCGCACTGGATTATAAGGCTCACTGTGGATTTTTGAGAAAATTAAAGGCTTTTAAGTGCGCCTTATAGTCCGGAAAATACAGTAACACAAGTAATATACTGTCTGAAGATCATTTTGAATGGGAATGAAAACAGAGCCGTTTGTAAACAAAAGCAGCTCTGTTTGGAGAATGATACTGCAATGGGAATCAAACTGGTGACTTCATTTTTCTCAATTTATTGATGTACAGTAGGCCCACTCAGTTCATAATTACTAACCTTACAATTTTGGAGGGCTGTGGCTCATGGGCTTGTTCTGAAAAGGTGTCCTAGGGTAGAATAAGAATAAAATACCCATAAATATGTCAATAGAATCTTACCAAGATAATCGAGCTCCTGCCCTTTCCTCCTAAGAGCTTCTTCTTTCTGCTCCAGTTCACTCTCTCTATCCTTCAGTAGAAAAGTGAGTGTCTCTACTTGGTGGTTCAGGTTCAGCTGGTCCTGGGTCAGTTGTGATACTGCAAGATTACAAAACATGTTACTACTGACTATGTTTTAACAACGGGCGACACAAAAACGCCTACTTAAATCCCCAATGCATTCCCAATGCTTTGATTGTGTGATCATTATCATCCATTACCATCCGTAAACTTCCAATTAGATTTTGAGCAGAAAAAGGAGCAATAAACCCAGGTCAGGTTTCCCCATGGGCAAAGGTCAAAAGGGGCGTGAGAACTGGGATCACAGCCTCAGCATGATACACATAGAAAAGTAGACGCCTCCTTCCGCTCTGGGGCGTATGCTCTCATTTGAGGGCAAGCTTCCATGTTGGTGCAGAGGAACATATTGAGGGGAAATGGCGTGAGTCATTACATGACTGGACAGTGGGCCGTGTCCACACCATTCCAATGAATTGCAGTGGTGAATGAGATGTCTACCTTTCTATGTTGTCTATGCTCAAGTTTATTATCATCCACCCTTATAGTCTTGAGGATATCCCTTTGGGTTTGACTATATTGTGGCTTTCCACGTGGGAGACGTGGGTTAAATGTTACTGTTACATTCACTGCAAGCAGGCTTGTATTCTGCTGTCGTTGAATCACTGTGGATAAATATATCATGTAAATATATGATGTAGGGAGAAATATAATCTCACTGAGATCATTGAGCTCCTCCCTTGTCTTCCTCAGATCATCATCTTTCTGTTCCAGTTCCCTCTGTCTTTGAGTCAGTTGAACTGTGAGCGTCTCAACTTGGTTGGTAAGTTCCTGCTTCTCTAATTGGTTGTCCAGGTCCAGCTGGTCCTGGGTCAGTTTCTGTTGCCGTTGCTGAGAGACTGCACAAGATCAGTATACAAAAGCTTATTCAATTTTCCCAAAATTACATTGATGCAACAGAAGCAAAGATGCACTTCCAAATTCTGCCTATTTTTCGATTCATTGCTGAAATACCGAACCAGATAAGTTGATCAATCATATGAAAGGTTTGGATACTGACTTTTATGCTATTGTTAAAATAACACAAGTAATACACTGTCTGAAGGTCATTTTGAATGGGAATAAAAACGTTTGTAAACAAAAGCAGCTCTGTTTGGAGATGGATGATACTGCAATGGGAATCAAACTGGTGACTTCATTTTTCTTGGCTTTTATTGATGTAGGCCCACTCAGTTCATAATTACTAACCTTACAATTTTGGAGAGCTGCGGCTCATGGGCTTGTTCTGAAAAGGTGTCCTAGGGAAAAATAATAATGCCTGCCAGTTTAAAAATAAAATACCCATAAATATGTCAATAGAATCTTACCAAGATAATCGAGGTCCTGCCCTTTCTTCCTAAGAGCTTCTTCTTTCTGCTCCAGTTCACTCTCTCTATCCTTCAGTAGAAAAGTGAGTGTCTCTACTTGGTGGTTCAGGTTCAGCTGGTCCTGGGTCAGTTGTGATACTGCAAGATTACAAAAGATGTTACTACTGACTATGTTTTAACAGCGGGCGACAAAAAGCGCCTACCAAATCACCCAAGTATCGCCGGTATCTTTTCGGCCCGGCATTCTGCCTATTTTTCGATTCATTGCTGAAATACCGAACCAGATAAGTTGATCAATCATATGAAAGGTTTGGATACTGACTTTTATGCTATTGTTATTCATTCTGAATAACATGTTTTACCATGAATCTAAAGATGCAACATTAACTGGAACAACATTGGCAACTGTAGCCCAGATCATTAATCTCTTATGCAAGACAAGGCTCTATTTTTCTAGTCCCTTGGTCCCTCAGGTTACTCCCATTGGCTGGTTTAGGTGACGATGTAATGTGATGATGTAATGGTGACGTAATTAAAAGACCTTTATAGCTAATGTCATTAGTATAAGCTTGCTTCACTCACTCACGACTCAAGTAGAGTTCTGATTGCAACAGGAAGTGCATATAGTTTTGGAGCCAGAAAGGAGAGGGGTTTGGGACATATGGAGCGCTGTCACATTGTTTTTAGCGAAGGCACTTTCAACTTCCCTGCGTCAGCTGACCTGAGTGCACAGGCAATGTCTGATCAGATTTGTAAGATATGCAACCATTGGAGTAGTCATGAATAAGGCACCATAAAGGTCCTTTTAGACAGGGAGCGTGTGTCATAGGCATTTTGGCCTGAATCACTATAGACTTCCAATTTTGCTTTGGCAGTGTGAACCATGTTTATCTAAGTCAATAAAGCTCTTTTGAATTGTTTTTTTTTTTTTTTGAGAGAGAGAGAGAGAGAGAGAGAGAGAGAGAGAGAGAGAGAGAGAGAGAGAGAGAGAGAGAGAGAGAGAGAGAGAGAGAGAGAGAGAGAGAGAGAGAGAGAGAGAGAGAGAGAGAGAGAGAGAGAGAGAGAGAGAGAGAGAGAGAGAGAGAGAGAGAGAGAGAGAGAGAGAGAGAGAGAGAGAGAGAGAGAGAGAGAGAGAGAGAGAGAGAGAGAGAGGGGGATCCATGCGGCCTCACCATCAGTAGCAGGAGCCTCTTTGGAAAGTGGTGATGGTTTTGATTGTTGAATTATCACTGTAGCTGGATCAGGAGCAGCCAGAGTTGAAGGATCTAAGCAGACATAACAGATAACTAGAAACAACATTTCTTAGAAACTTTGAAGGGTCACTTCACCCATTTTGCAACCAGATTGTGATTTGCCGATAGTAAGGCAGAGGGGGTGTAGACTCGGTCGCCACTCATCTATCCCCACAGGCTTACTCATCTGTGGAAAAGCTATTGCAAATGTGATGACCTGGAAAGGTGGCTATGGCCATTTGTAGCCCAAGGAGCACTGAAAATTGCATTGAAGAATGGAGATGATTTGTCCCAAGAAGTCATAACAGTGCATTGAGCACTACAATCGATTCACCTACCGTTGGGTATGTTTTCAAACCTCCCTGCTAGATCATTCCTGTTTATCTCCCTCAGCGCAGCTATCATGATATCCTTTCTATTACTGGGATAGTTCTGAACGAACAGTCTAGCTGTGTCCTTCCTGTCTGCATTCTCCAGACGGTACTTAGGGAGCGGCTTGAGGCCAATCAGGCCAGGGCCTTTAAAAAGATCTGTGTCCTCCAGATGCCACTTGAACGAATCAAACTCCTCATTTCCCAGCTCCTTCAGAATGTCATAGATGTATTTCTTAGGGACCTCCATGGTTGATTCCTGTATAGGAAACAGAATGTCAGCATCTGAGCTTTGGTGACTGAACTGAACACAAGTGGTAGCTTGTAGAATAGGCCTACACATTAATCCCGGCATGTGTGTAACCACAAAAATTATGGTATACGAAATGTTAAACACATACGTGTGTGTGTGTGTGTGTGTGTGTGTGTGTGTGTGTGTGTGTGTGTGTGTGTGTGTGTGTGTGTGTGTGTGTGTGTGTGTGTGTGTGTGTGTGTGTGTGTGTGTGTGTGTGTGTGTGTGTGTGTGTGTGTGTGTGTGAGTGAACTAGACAGGCCTACCTAAGTTACTAGGACCTTACCAGTTGTGAATATATGAACACCAAAGAGATGTACAGTGTGGTTAATGCAAATGGATCACATTACTGTTTGGGAGAGTCATTGCGCACACACACATCCACATCTTATGCAGTGTTTTTGTTGTCTTAAAACACTGACATACATACTGTAGTTGTCAACGTTTCGGTCATGACTGACCTTCATTAAGTCAACTGATGGAGGCCTGCTGCCGTGCGGACCTTTTTAAATTATTATTTTAGTGTATTACTTGGTGTGTCATGTGGCTATAGCCCACATAGTCAAAAAGCCAAATGGCCCAAAAAGTGTCTTTTTGCATAAAATGTTTTAAAATGGTGCATTTGTGACACCCCTAAGGCTGAAAATGGAATTGCTTTGGAGTCTTTGTTGATTAACCCTCGATGGGTGAATAAAATTTGGGGTGGATTGCATTCAGTCAGTCCGTGATTTGTGTATTTTTTGTAAAATAGGCCCCTCCAACTAACTTTGGAAGCAGATTACATCTGAATGATATGGACTATGAAAATTGTACATGTTGTTTTAATCAGATAAAGAGATTGGCACAAAAGCTGTAGGTGGAAGAGGAAAAAAGTGTGTTTTGAAGAAAGGTGAAAATGGCAGAAAATCAGTCCCAAAGCAAATTAGGCGTTACGACCCAAGTAATCCAGGGAAAGTGAAAATTCGATTTTACGACCGACGGTTCCAGAATTATAAGGCAAAATGTGAAGTAGGATGTTATCGCTCCTTCAAGTGTTGTAACTGTAGCCCTGACAATTTCTGAAGGAAAAATACTTCAATTGCAATTTCCCCATGTAAGTGGATTGAAAATGTTAATTCACCAATATGCATTGCATTATTAATCAATAATTTCTTAATTTGAAAAAAGGGCTTTGTTAATCTTGTCGTAATATTATGGTCAATGACTGTGTGAAATTATGGATGGTGGATTCAGACATTCCTTCATTTAGACCAGGGGTGCCCAAAAAGTGATCTACCAGTAGAACACACAGGCTATGCACGTAGATGACATGACAGTAGCGTCGCTGAAGCCACACTCATAATATCCCCCAGGACCCCCACTGGTCCTTGGCAAACGCAGATTACGGTCTGGCTTCAGCGAGGCTAACAAGACAGTCCCCTAAAATATATGTCAAATATATGTAAAATATATGTCAACTCAAACCCCAAATACTTTTTTTTTTTTCTTTTTTTTCAAATGTCAGTAGTAGCATATGAATGAAAACCCTTCCAATTCTCTTCCAAGGGCATTATTCTTAAAGACTGTATAACAGCAAGTACCACCATCACTACAATTTCAAAGCTCCCTCTTTCTACGGGCCTTGAAATGTGATTATGGCATAATCACATTTTGATGTGTAGTTCTTGTTGAGCCCGTCATTTTGAAAGTAGCTCTGAAGTAAAACAAAAAAGTGGGTGCACCCCTGATTTAGACATCCAAACATTCCTTATTTATAGTATGAATGGATAGTATGGATATAGGCAACTTACATACAGTGTGAAGGTGAAATGGTTGTCTCTAAAATCCAGTTCTTGAATGGCTCCTCAAGTTAGTCAATAATAATGTGATAATTATGTCACATTATGAACAAGCTTCGGGGCTATATGCATGTATGTCAGTTTCACTACCTGGGTCAGCTAACCTACAGTTACTTACTTCCTCTCTCACTTGTCTGTCTGTCTGTCTGTCTGTCTGTCTGTCTGTCTGTCTGTCTGTCTGTCTGTCTGTCTGTCTGTCTGTCTGTCTGTCTGTCTGTCTGTCTGTCTGGCTACTTAATATCATCCAGAGCAACCAGGGCCGTGGGAATATATTCACAGTAAGTTCAGTATGCGCATTTTTGTGCATTTTCACACTGAAATGTGGTTTCACTTCCCCTCTCAGTTAGAGCAGTAGTCCTCAACAATTGTTGTATTCTATTGAGTGGTCTATTCATTTCTCAAGAGTTCAATTATTAAACTATTTTACTATTATTAAAGTATTTTACTTACAACATAGTTGTAGTTGTAGTATTGTGTGTTGTAGTTATTGATAACTAAAAACAAACTGTTAGTAGGGCTATGTTTTGTTCTTAAAGTAATAAAGACATACAGTACATATTAAAGCCTACGGCAAGCCCAGCATATAGATGTGGAGGATTGGAGGATGTGGTTTACCTACATTTTGTCTCATGACTGTGGGAAGATATTTCCAGTAAGAGTGCACGCCTCGTACGTGCATTTTCACACATACGCATTAGAGCACAAGTCAACATTAAAGCACAAGTAGGCTATGGCCTACTTGTGCGCAATGCTCTCTACTGAGTGCTCATCCAGTTACAATAGCGTTCATGTCATCATCATTTGTTGGGCTGAGGGGGGGGGGGGGCATCTTAGTAGGAAAGGTGGGTCAGGCCCATGAGGGTAAAGAAAGGGTGGAGGGGCAGAAGGGCTGAGGGCGGTTGAATGAAGAGGAGAATAGGGAGGAGAGCATGAGAGGTGTATAGCAGACCTGTGGTTGATACAAACAACAATGTGCGTTGTGTTCATTGATTCCCGTTTGAAAGGCAATTAATACAAGTGTTTAACAATAATACTGTTACTCTTGCATGTGTAAATTGGACCCGTAGGTGGTCCTCAATTATGGGCTCCCTAATGGTGATGTATCGACCCACATGGTGTCACAGCTCTCTCCCTCTTGCTGTTTGAGGGAACAGTGCAGGGCTCCAGTACGCAGGGAGGCTCTACTTGTGCCCAAACATGGGGTTCGCTGGTGTCATAGCGCTAATGTCACAGATGGCTGTCATCACCGACTATAGTGGGACATTGTGGACAAATGGGAGTTGTTCTCCGAGTGTCGTCTTGGGCGTTTTGCTGGCAGGAAAAAAATGGCCACGATCCCAGCCATCATAGGCTTATCCTTTGGGAGTGCCCTGGGCCTCACGTTCCTTATGCTGGCATGCGTGTACTCCACCTATTGGCCCCTGCTACTGCTCGTCTTCTATGCCTTGACGCCGGTCCCATACCTCATCTCGCAGAAGATGGTGGATCCCGACATGGACGTCCCCAGTAATGCATGCAGAGAGCTGGCCATGTTCTTCACAACAGGGATCGTGATCACTGCCTTTAGCCTGCCAACTGTTTTGGCCAGAGCTGGCGTCATCACCTGGGGGGCTTTTGCACTTCTACTGACAGGGAACATCCCCATCTTCTTGTCCACGCTGGGGTTCTTCTACGTCTTCGTCTCAGAGGAGGAAGACTTCAGTATAGATACCAAGTGATGGCTACGGTGTTGTACTTGAGTCCACCTAAAAAGCCCCTGGGGAGGGGTCGAGCCAAAACGTGTGCATGGGTGGTGGACGAGGCAGAGACGCACCATTCCAAAACATACATGTACGTGTTGTGCAAGGATGCACTGGGATTGGCCAGTCACGTGATTGATTGATTGATAAACCTAAAATAATCTATAACCCATGAGGTCAAATTCTCTTTATCAGTGAAAATGTAATGTTTGTCTTGGACAAAAATACAATCTAAGCTGGAAAATAAACATTAAAAATGTCTATGAGTTCGGTTTGCAGGCGCTGGTCGTCGTCCGTCGGTCATCCCCCGAAGTATTCCAATTGGCCGGTTTAGGTGATGATGTAATGGTGAGGTAATTCAGAGAACCTATTATCTCTGAAAAAAAAACATTGTTTTTACAAGAGAATATTAAAAAAATATTTTTGTTTGTTTTTGGATGGCTCACTTTGCTCACGCAAAAGCAGACGATGACCTACTTTTGCGCAATTATGCAAATTGGCACTCTACTGATTTGGTAGTTTTGGTATATTTTGTCATGTTTCACCTAAATGTACCAAAACCTGTTATTTTGACATAAAAGTGGCTGTTAGTCCACAAACTGATCAGAGAATTGATTTCTAATAGTTGCACAGACATGTGATAATCCATCACGTATCCCCACGATGAAACCAGGACAAATGTGGCATTTGATGTGAATGTGCTCATGGGCACTCTTAGCCCATGAGTTGGGACTGGGATATGCAGCCCTCAGAAATAAGCACAGTTTTGGGGATCCCTCGACTTAATCTGATTAGCAGGTGTGAAAATAGGACAAAATCTTTCTGCCTGTGTTTAAAAAATATAAATTACAAGGAATTGGATGAAATAATGACCCATGACAAGTTCAGAATCAATTAATCAGCGCAGAATCAATTAATTTATTAAATGAATTGTTCCCCGAGCACTGTCTCTTAAATACAACACACACTAGTCTGTATAAGACAAAAATGCATAACTAGTGAAAACACAAACACAACTGTAGTGGCAAAAAAGAATATAATTAGAGCCAACCGCGTGGCTAAAAGATTAACACTGTACCATAGCATGCTGGCTACTGTAAGCAGGGAATAATAACCTCTACAGGGTGGGGAGGGATGGGTTTAAGTGGAATGGAGAACATTTCTGCAGGGTGGGAAACATTGGGAAGATAAAAACAGTATTGCCATACAACTGTAGATGGACCCATATAAAGAGTAATGACAAATGCTCAAAATCAGACCTATATGGGTATTCCTCCTATTTAGTGCCAATCACAACATTTCAGTTCCATTTAACATCCCCTTGACTATGGAGCTATATGAATAAATCAACATCATTATTTTCTTCAAGGCCTGCTTTCATTGCTGACTGATGGCCAAGTAAGTGAATTTGCCGATGGTGAAGGAATAATAATAATAATAATAATAATAATAATAATCACATCCTTTTTTCCCCTCATTTTTTACATATTAGAAGAAAAATACAGTATATAGCCTGTAGTGTCCCAGAACCAGTCTGTGTGAATTATCCACCCATGCAGCTGCAGTTACAGGTCCTCCACCATCACTTACATACCAACAGGGTTATAGGTTCTATTCCTCAGACTAGGACAACAAGGCAGGTTTTCTGTGCTTGATAATTTTATCAGACTTTGCGTTGTACAATCACTCATTCATTTACAGTGCTATGCTTAATCCTTACTATCTCTCCTCTCTAATTAGACTGGCACACCTGCTGTAAACAGCTGCAAACCCCACACTTGCTCATTTAAGGGGGTAAAGCTGTCAGTTATTTAATTTAGTTATTTGTTTGTCTGGTAATTCTTTTTCATCCATAAATAATAATAGTGAAGATGTAACAACTGCTTTGAGCTTAATCCGGCAAAGCAATGCTGTTAACATGAATCCAGTATATCCATGTTATTGCAATAAAATATCCTGCTTCTATGCCTTGGTGGCACCGCGGCCCATGATGGACTTCTTAGTGTTTCTCTCAGGTTTTAAAAGAATTATATAACACTTTGGTCCAAACAGTGCCCCCAAAAGGCCAAAACTAGATGCTAAAATAGCAAATACCTCCACTACATCTGCATATTTTCCTGGCGAGCTGATATATGCCGGGATGAAAGCTGTCCACACGGCACAGAAGATCAACATGCTGAAAGTGATTAACTTGGCTTCATTGAAGTTATCTGGAAGATTCCTTGCCAAGAATGCTAAGAGGAAGCTGAGGAGTGCCAGTAAACCAATATAACCTAATAGTACTGCAAATCCAACTGTTGACCCCACCTCACACTCATAGACTATCTTATCATTGTGGTATTGTGTGTTCTTATGGGGAGTTGGTGAGGCAGATACAAGCCAGACTGTGCAGATTATTGCCTGAACGGAAGTTAGAGCAAGAACTGTTACTCTCTGCTGCGTAGCACCAAACCACTTCATAATGTCTGCACCCCCAGGCTTGGAGGCCTTGAACACGGCCAACACCACCATAGTCTTTACCAGGATGCACGAGACACACAGCACAAAGCTGATACCAAATAATGCATGTCTCAACTGACAAGTCCAGAGCCTGGGATGTCCAATGAACATAAGTGAGCACAGGAAGCACAGTTTTAGTGACATCAAAAGTTGGAAGCTGAGTTCTGAGTTGTTGGCACGTACCATGGGTGTGTCACGATGATGGACGAAGACACCCATGACAATGGCACACAGAACTGTGCCTAACAATGAGATGGTTGTCAAGGAGATACCCAGGGCCTCGTGAAAGGAAAGGAATTCCAGTCTCTTAGGGACACAGTTGTCACGCTGGATACTGGACCAGAAGTCCTCTGGACAACTGGTGCACTCTGTAGAGTCTAACAACAAGGACAACATTAAAGATACAGCTACATAGAAGAACAATACAATATCATAACCTACTGTACATTGAGCTCTACATGTAAATATACCAGTCTCATTGCTTATTTCTCCCTCCGAGCAAGCAATGCAGTCAAAGCAGCAGACAGGTTCTCCTTTCCTTCTGGCAACACGGGTTCCAGGGGAACAGCTCTCACTGCACACTGACCGAGGAGGCTATAGAGGAAATTGAATCAGTTTCAATCTGAACTAAATTACATTAAACTATGAGCTTGACATTAACCATTTTTAGAAAGCCAAAGTGACCTTTGTAGATTCGAAGTTCCAGAAGATTTTGCTTTCATCCAGGATGAGTTCTTCATCCCCAGAGGCTGATTTCTTGACCACACCTACATTCTGAACCTTTGTGCTCCCATCAGGAAGCCACACCCAGTTCAATACATCATAGATTGGTGAAGCGTCACCTTTCTCATCAAATGATACATCATCACCAAATGATGTGGTGAAGTTCACCTTTTCCAGGTAATACACAAGCTAGACATTATGGAGATGGAGATTTAAAATATATAAATACTACTTCATACTATAACTATTATTATTGTTATGTTATAGGCTAATATTTTAACACCCTTCCCAGTAATTCAAACTTCTATTTCACCAATGTCTTAATTACACAATTATTATTTTTCTATTTTAAATTCCTATTAGGTGGTCAACTTTGAATTAATATCCCACCTGCCATGGCTGTATTGTCTGCAAACTGGCACAGCTGTGCCCAACGAAAGGACCTCTTCCTGGCACACATTGCAACATGTCATGTAGGGCATGGGCCAGGGCATACACAGCCTTGTACACGTTGTACTCTCCCCTGAGATCAGACACATCCAGAAGTTCTGTGTCTGCTGTTCCTAGGTCCTCTCGTCCAGTACACACCTTTCCCCCAGCATCCACCCACTCAGATGGAAGAGGTGAAAATTTGCACTGAAATGTGTGTTCCCAAAACTGCCTCACCTGAAGAAACACAAGATATGCTGTTGTTGTGCCCATCTGTCTGTTTGCCTGTCTGTCTGTGCCCCTTGTATGTCCATACAGTATATGTAATTCATCAGTATTTTATGACCAGAACTTTTCATACATGGGCATTGGGCATATATCGGTGGGATCAGCACTTGGACTTGGCACTTGGACAACTGGATCTCCATACAATATACTGTATGTGCATGTCACAAAATTGTATGGATTACCTTGTGATTATCGCTTTGAAATTGAAACTTAAAATACAGTATTAAACAAGACATACTATGGTATTTCCATGGACACTGTCAGGATCGTTGTCAGGATGTATTTTCAACAAGAAGTGCCTGAGACCTGGTATTTCTCCATGATGGATGTCAACGCCCAGGGTGCCTCTCAGGTATGGCATGTAGCGAGGATTGGGCAGAATAGGATCTGTCGTCCAGCCCACACCAGCCAACCATTGTAGACCTGTCACATTCTGCTTCACCACCTGTTATATGTTGGTGGTGTTATTTAATGTTGTGCCAGGGAAACACATAGTAAATCTTCATTCTAAAACAACTGTTCAGAATCTTAGCTTAACCCATTGTGTCCTGATCAGATCCTAGTTTCTGATGCTTTTCACAATTTTTTCAAAAATAGCAGAACTGCAAGCTCATATCGCGCCACTCGGTGGCGCGATATGAGCTTGTAGATCTGCAATTTTTCCAACAGCTTAAAACACCAAAACGCGTTCAGTACACAAGGGTTAACTAGCACAAAATATACGCTCAACAAGAGATAATTATCAGCTACTGCCAAATGTGCCCTTATTGACCATAATAACAGCAAAAAATAACGGACACTGAAATGTGACTGATATATCTGTGCATCCCTAATATCAACTTCATGTTCATGATATGGAGGAATCAGGGATGCCTTCACGAATCATTTCAGAATCCTTTTTTCCTATTTCAAATGAACATGCGTGCGGTATCGTGACACAAACCTCCTCCATCAAATTAACCATAAAGCTTCCATAGGCAAATGCGACGACCACATGAGAAGTGGACGTCTTCATGGCGGTGACGATCCTCTGTATTTCCACAGGGTCGTGGTCCCAGGGCAGGACCTCTGAATATGCCAGGCACGCCAGACCAGACTTCAGGCTCAGTTCAGTCTGGAAGTTTTGAGCTGCGTCCCGACAATAGGCATTGTCACAAAACACCAGTCCTACCCAATTCCACTCGAACCGCCTCATAATCTGGAAGATGGCTTTCACCTGAATAAGGAGTGGAGGGATAAACTTTATAGGCTAGGTTATTCAAACAACATTTTCAATGTTTGTCAACATTGAAACTCTACTTACAGGTAAACTGCTCATAGGAATGCATCATTTGGCTAGTGACGGAATGGAAATAATTTTGTACTTTTACTCAAGTACAATTTTCAGTTTTGAATACAGGCGTTTTATTTGTAACAGATTCTTTCCATATTGCGGGATTGCTGCTTTTTTAAAGTAAGTACTACTACAACATACTACTACTACTAATAATAATAAATCAAGTATTCAATTCATCTCCCTCTTTCATCTTATTTAAACATGTGTCTGCTTTGATGCTGTTAACCAATGACCTTGAGCTGCAGCAGCCATCTTACTGCAACATGTCAGAAAGTGAAGACAACTCACCAGGGTGAATGATATGCAATATCTTATCACACTCACTAGAGGGAAGTATTTGTCAAGTGTGTGGATTGAAAAAGTACTACTTGACATTTCTACTCTGTGCAGCAGTTCACCTGGAAGGCTCCACTTGGAACTGTTCTAAAGAAGGATGGGTAGTGATTCCGGTCACTCAGACAAGAGCAGGTGGCATAGTAACTTATCTGAAAAAGGGCACAAAGCATAAAACACCTGTTCTGTAATGTGCTGCATTTTGTGGGGGGGTCATCATCATGTTTGTAACAATATTGTAGCAAGACCCAGCCCGAAACAGCCCTGCCAATAGGACTCAGCCCAATTGGCACAGTACGTTCGTGAGTTGGTCTGGCGAAAGGGAGTCCCGGGATTCAATTCCCGCTTCCATGTAATGTTACATAATAGGACATTGGTGGTCACATTGGTAATGGTTCCCAGTATATTGTTGTAGTACTTGAGTCCTTGACTCATCTCCAGGCCGGTCTTGGGTCCCTTCGTCACTGCTATTGCGGGTCGCAGTCCCACCCCTCTCATGACAACGTCAGGCCCAGAACAGAATTCCACATTCATTTTTCTCCTTTAGATGTTTTGGGCCAATCGAATAATTAGGGGAAAAATGTACTGTTGTTCTAATCATTTCATCGGCACAAAACATTGTTTATTGTAATGATTTATTTTGGGTCATGCCCTGCTTTTGACTTAGATTGACTGGCCTATAAACCAAGGAAGAGTGGATGATTAGGGTTGTTGTTATAGTTAACATTGCTGAAGTGTGATATGTTAACCGTGATATGTAATGTAAGCCATGGAAGAGAGGAACATTACGTGGACCATTACGGTTGTTGTTATCTAGTTAAAGTGTACAAGGTATGAGGGAAAAACAAGTGGGAAGCCTAAGGCATCTTCATCTCCCTAGCTCCACATTTTCATTTACTTCGCCTTGTCTTGGTCCTGCATATAATTTGACTCTGTCTGGGACCAAGGTCTTGGGACTCTTCCCTAACTGTGTTCACTTGAGTTACGAGTCAATACAATGCAATGAAGTAAATGTATTATACAAGCCCTTTCATACTAACATAAGAAGCTGTCTAGCCAGTGCTTATAAAAACTGAGTAACAGAGTGTAGCTATTATAACGGAGTGTAGCTAGTATATTGCCTACTATTGCAGTGTTTTCTGTCCTTGAGTAAAAATAAAAATGGTCTTGGTCTTGACTTGGTCTCTCCCCCGTCGGTCTCGGTCTCAACTTGGACTTGACCCACTACCCTCTTGGTGTTGCCTTGGACTTGCTTTATAGGTGGAGTCGTACAAACCATTTGTACAAGTGTAGAGTTACAGACCCCACCTGTAATGATTGGACTAACTCTTTGCGTTTGTCTACTCATTTTGTAATTTTGACAAAAATGTCCATCACAAGCCAGCATGGCGATGACCCCTATTTTCACAAGCAGAGCATATAAACTGAAGGAAGAAAAAAAGAAAGTCCATTAAACAAGCTTCAAACAAGCAGTGACATTTGGAATTGTAATCAGAGACTAATGTGTTCTTTTAACACAAGCACTCACTGTACAAAATGTAGATTGTACATATGCAGAAGCACCATGGACAGTGTCACAAAACATGTTTTACCCCGCTGCCAACTAGTTGTACTGTGGAGATGTGCAACGCTTTAACAAGACAGGCAAATAATACAGGTAATCATAAATCCTGCATAGTAATCAACAGTTTAGTTAAGGTTACATGCACGCATAAAATCACTTTAGTGGACTCCCTAATAACAGAGTGGTAGGCAATATTTTTAGATGGGGTGGCTAAATACCGTTACATATACAAAAGCATTTGAGCACCACGTAGCAACAAAGAACTAAGACAATTTGAAAAATCAGCATCAAGTCTTGGTTCCTTAGATATGGCATAAATTTCCCATTACATATGTTCATGAAACACATGCATTGTGCTCCAAACTTTGGAAACTGCTCCTGAGTAATTTACGTTTCAACCTATAAAATAGCAAATACAGCATGCCATGTTTTAGATAAGGGGTTTTCAACAGGTGGTCCGGGGACCACCAGTGGTCCCTGAGAGGATTCCAAGTTGTCCCCAGGTGAAATGATGGAAAATTGGTTAACCATAATTCTTTGAAGTGTAAAATGAAACCAAATGGACCCATGACTGTTTTTGTTTCGGAAATTTCTGGAATTGTGGACAAAAACAAGAGAAATCTTTAGTTTGGGGGTCTGTGGGGCTAAAATGTCATCAAATGGTGACATGGTCCATGGCTCAAATGCTGAATAAATAGTGGGCCCTGGTATCAAATAGGTTGAAAACCACTGTTTTAGATGAAAAACATACCATTCTTAAAATAGGGCATGGTAAAAGGGGATACAGGAAACTTACCATGGGCACCATGTTCAAACCTAATATTCTAGAAATAGCTATAGCATTTGTTGAGGTACTACCGCCCACAATTCCGAGCACTGGAGGAGACCCGACACAGCTCTCGTCCAATTGAAACCTCTTCTCTCTCCCACTGACCAATGACAATGCTGCACGGAAGGCAACTCCAAGCGTGAGACAGTTATCGTAGATACTATATCCCAAAGTCACATTGGGTAGCAGGCCGGGGTTTCTGTTGATCTCACTGATGGCAAATGCCATGGTCTGTGCAAACCTAAACGCTCTAATGTGAAATCTAACACACAAAATGCCATTGTAACCGTGCATAAATTATTAAAGTTTTGATACACAACATAAACTAAACCTGTGCTACTATATCAAAGCAAGTTGCTTATGGCCTTGCTTGCTATTGCTTTGTGTGATACTACTCACCCATAACAAGTGGGATCCTGTGGCTCGGAGGTGAAAGCCAACTTAGGGTGCACAGAGTAATAATGGACATAGAACAAGCCACCCAGAACCATGTCCCCAGCCTTGTGCATTCTGCTGAGATTAAACTGTGCCTGTAACTCACAAGAAGAGGAAGGTGAGGAAGACAATGCAGAAAATGAAGAGAACAATATCAAGGACAAGTGCATGTATGAAAGCTGGTACGTGCCTATAGAAGGCCTCATGACTGTCCTCTATCTAACTCCCTCACCTCCTTATCTAAATGCACTGTCCAGTTGCTACATTTTATAGCTACAGTGCTGTCATCCCTTGTGTCACCCGATGGCATTACGTAATCTTTCACAGCGCCCATCTGGGCAGCGGCAGTAGAAGCACAATAGCAATCTTTTCATATCGAAACAATGGTGTTTATGAGTGTGCTCTGCAATGGGGCAGTCACACATAACTAGGGATAACTATCTCAGCAGGGCTACATTAACAACTATTCACCTGTACTATAGGCCCTATAGCATGAAATAGGCGGGTATGTGCAAAAAATAAAAGATACAACAACAACAACAATACTAATGGCTGTAGTGGGTAGAGGTCGCCGGGGGCTGGCAGTATTGTACAGTTTCGCCCCAGTGTTCCAGACCAAGAGTGCTTCCTGGAAATGTGGTGTGAAATCTCAATATATCCTATTTCATATGCAGTATATAATCATCTATTCTACATAAAGCCGCTATATTGTTGTGTGTATTATATTGCATATTTTACCAGTACACCTTTGTGTGTGTGTATGCATGTGTGCATGCGAGAGTTTGCATGTGGGTGTGAACTGAATTTGTCACAAAATAGGTGTCTGCGGTCTAATATATATCAATTTGGGGACCCTTAACATTAACATCTTTTATAAACTATGTCTTTTGCCCATGCTCCAATTAGACCTGGAATGGCCAAGGTTATTCAATCTAAGGTTTGACCCAAAATAAATTGCAATAGTAATCGTTTAAGGTTTTAAGTACATATTAGGAATTGTGAATGAGATACTTCAATGCAGGAGTTGAATGTTAGGGTACCTTTAACAACCTATAAAAGGCAAAAATATCTGGGCAAAGGCAAAAAAAATATCTGTGACGTGTCAAACTAGGGGGTTTTCATTATTCAGAATTCATTGCAAGCCACAAAATTATGTTAATAATAAAATATGGTAAAATACATTTATTCATTGCATTGTATTGACTCGTAACTCTAGTGAACTCAGTGGGGGAATAGTGCCAATCGAGTCCCTTGATTGAGTCAAATTATGACCATAGAAATCATCACATTTGTCCACCTTTCGTTATTTAGCCAAATTTAGCCCAAGGGGTGTTTTTCGTCACTGCTATTGCGGGTCGCAGTCCCGCCCCTCTCATGACAACGTCAGGCCCAGAACAGAATTCCACATTCATTTTTCTCCTTTAGATGTTTTGGGCCAATCGAATAATTAGGGGAAAAATGTACTGTTGTTCTAATCATTTCATCGGCGCAAAACATTGTTTATTGTAATGATTTATTTTGGGTCATGCCCTGCTTTTGACTTAGATTGACTGGCCTATAAACCAAGGAAGAGTGGATGATTAGGGTTGTTGTTATAGTTAACATTGCTGAAGTGTGATATGTTAACCGTGATATGTAATGTAAGCCATGGAAGAGAGGAACATTACGTGGACCATTACGGTTGTTGTTATCTAGCTAAAGTGTACAAGGTATGAGGGAAAAACAAGTGGGAAGCCTAAGGCATCTTCATCTCCCTAGCTCCGCTCCCATATGACCAAATGACACTCCCTTAGCCCAGTATCACAAAACAGTGTTGTCAGATTATGTGAGAGAAATAAGCAGTCAGGTCCCTGAAAACAAGCTCGAAAGAAGCCAGTGGTTCTCAACCTCTTCATACTGTATGTGGGGACTACCTTGGGGGGCCTGATCCACAAGTTCAGAACCCCTGGACTAGGCTATTTTAAAATACCGATTTACAGTACATGCAAGGTCACAGCGCATTGTTTTGTGAGCTTGTAAATTTGCTATTTAAAATAAACAAGAGGATAAATTAGGAAACAAGTTCATCTGGACTTGTTCCCTAATTTATCTATTTGTTGATTAAATCTGGACTGTCCAGATAATTAACTCAAGCTCAGAATCAAGCCAACTCAGTGGCTTTGTGGTCAGCTATGAGACGGGAGGTTGGGGGTTCTGTCCCCAGCTGGGTAATACAAAAGACTCCCAAAATGTGTCCTCCCTCTTTGGCGCTCAAGGGTTCGATTGGGGGGTCCCTGCAACATACGTTATGCCAGGGGGTGTACTTGTACAAGTCTGCATCATGCTAGAGAAAACGGAGGCTCCTGGCCCATGTGCCTCATGGCTCGACAGGCTTAATGTGGGGCATGGTGGTGCTACCCAATGAACGTTCAATCACTTTGTTCGTTTCATTTCTGGCCAATCACGTTACTCCCCTGACAACCCTGCACTCACTTCTCGGCAATAAATGTCCACCAAATCCATCCACTTCTCTGAGGGGAGTGAACCACAAGCTTTGGACTTGCTGTTCGAAACTATACAATTATAGAACTACGTTTGTATGTGGAGGAATGCCAACTATAGTCACTATAGCTTTATAAGCAACTACAAACATTCATTTGAAAACACAAGTTGCTTTTTGTTGATCGTTTGATTGAAATATAAACATGTTTGCAGAATTACAGTAATTTCAAGTACAACTCCATACAAAGACTGTTAACTGAGTGGACGACAACCTAAGCATTTCTGCTTAGATAAGCAGACATGGCAACAATGAATACTGTAGTACAGGCAATTTAATCAGTGTCTGCTAATAAACACTGCCTGATTGCCCTGGGCAGGTAAAGAAACGATCATGCAATTCAAACCTGTCCAAACCTGCCCCGGCAAGTACCAATTAAGTGCAAGTTTTGCCTTCATTCATTCATTCATTCATTCAGTCATATAATGCATAATTAAGTACCAAAATTCGATTAGCCAAGTGATGTTTTTTTTTTTCTTTTATTACTGTAAGTAAATAAATGCTTTATATTACATACTGTTAATTGTGTAATTAAAGTGTACATTTGTACAATTTGATGTTTATATAATAGAGATTTTTCAAATTAATGATAAATATGCCATTTATACTACTGAACAGATGTTTATGAATATATTAGTCAACCAGTAACCTGTGAGTTGCTGGTTCTGACAGAGGAAAAAGTGTAAATAATTCAAAGAAAGCAAAGTCACAATCATTTATTTTTAGATCATGTGACACGCTTCACAACTTGTCTTTGTCATCCTGGATTAAGATTTAAGGGCATATATCATCTTTGTCTGTGAAATCCTGAGCTATTAAAATATTTTATCCCCTATATGAATCCTCATGTGTCTTCTCAGACTATCATTTCGACTGAATCTTTGTTCACAAACGATACAACTAAAGGGTTTTTCCCCTGTATGAGTTCTCATGTGCTTTTCCAGCTGTGAATTGTTACCAAAGCCTCTGCCACAAACTGTACAGCTAACAGGCCTTTCTCCTGTATGAGTCCTCATGTGTGCAATGAGATTTTCCTTACGATTAAAAGTTTTGCAACAAATTGTACAAAAAAAGGGCTTTTCCCCTGTATGAATCCTCATGTGCGTCTTTAGATATTCTTTCCGATTAAAGCTTTTGCCACAAACATCACAACTAAAGGGTCTTTCTCCTGTATGCGTTCTCATGTGCTTTTCCAGCTGTGAATTATGAACACAGGCTTTGCCGCAAACTATACAAGGAAGCAGCTTTTCCCCTGTATGAATAATCTTGTGTGTATTCAGATTTCCCTTGCGATTAAAAGTTTTGCCACAAACTACACAAGCAAAGTTCTTTGTCACAGTGTGACTACTCGTGGATTGAGCTTGTGCTGATGACGTCAGGTCCTGGCTCAAAGGCAATCTTTGTCTTTCCACCGCGTGTGTCTTGTGTAATTGCACTAGGTTATTTTTCCTGGTCTCCTCCCACTCATCACTATCAGTGTCAAATTCAGAATTGTGTGAAAAGAGGGGCTGGACATCACTAGTTGGTAGTGATGTTCCACAGTTCACTACATCAGCCTGTGTTATCAGGTGTTCAGTTGAGGTGCTAGCTAGAGGCTCTGTCTCTCTGCTGTCATCTTCATTCTCGTCTTCTTCTCTTTTCATTGATTTTAATGTCAACATAGATCCATCAGCCTCCTCCGTAATTTGCAGTAGGTCCTCTTGTTCATCTTTTATTTGAGAAGGCTCTGGTTCCTCACAGACCAGACCAGAGCATTCCTGTTGTTGTCTTGGGGAAACCTCATCGTTATGCACACGGAGGTTCAGGAATTCTAGGCAAACCATACAATGACAGAATTTCATTAGAAAATGTTTTAACATAATACATTAATAATCACCATCTTTATCGCTGTTAGGTAACAGAGAACCAAACACAGAGAACTGAACACCGCGCACAGATCGCCTTACTTGCACCTGCTCCTCTCACGCAAGTAAAGACATTATTTGCCATTCTAAGACAGGACTGCTCTACAGAAAATTAATGGCAGGCGTAAATGACAAATGTTATGAAAATAGTGTTGTGTGAGCTTGTAAAATGCTTATTCTTTAAAATATTTGTCTGTGGAACAAAGCCAAAGCCAGGCAGAACATTTAGAATTCAGGCATTTAGCAAACATTCAGACAGAGAACCCCTAGCTGCTCCCGATGAGCAGGTTAGTGCCATGGGGAATAAAGGTAAAAAAAAAAGTTTTCTTCACCTGAAGTGTCTTCTGTCACCTTCCTATGTAGTGATGTCAAAGTTGACCCATCAGCCTCCTCTAGACTTTGAAGTAGCTCCTCTTCTCCCTCTTCAATCTGTGGAGGCTGTGCTTCCTCATGGACCAGAGTGGGGCTGCTCTCCGCATGTTTGGTGGGAATTTCCAGGAGAGGTAGACCTAGCAGGAGGAGAGAAGAGATTGTAATGATATTCACTTAGTCCTTCACGTCACCATATAGTCAGTCCGACACACCTCGTGACACACTCCATATATGAACATCACAACATTGACATCACCAAACCCTGGATAGCCATACATGGAGTCAGCCGTCTGACATTTATATGATCCTACTCGCCAGATTGCAACATATTGGTGACAAAGGCAATGCAACTGAACAATCTAACCAGGGGGGCCAGTAATGTGCGTCAATATGGCGACGAAAACATATCAACTATCTGACAAAAGCTGAAAGCAGCGATTTAAGTGTATGTTCAAATTACGAGTTGGGTTTACTCGGCCGTACATAATGTTAATCTAGTTACAAGTAGTGTTCGGCCTTCACTTTTTGGATTACATGACCAGAAACAGGTAAAAATCGTGTAGGCCTATTGTGAAAACCATGCACCGTGTCTGAACGGCGATATTTGTGCCTTATACGTGACCTCAACTCGGAGCTACATCTCGGACATGCTTTAAAAATAAACAAAATAAATATTATAATAAATTGGGATAGCAGATATGAATAGCATTTAATGGGGGGCCTATGCCTCCCCTAGCCTATATGCATGTCAAACTGGGCACCCTTCAAATTAACATTACAACAATCAATGCTAGAACACTGTCATACAAGAATTAAAGATCTAGAAGGGTCCCTTTGGTTATCAACTCTGCATAATTTAGCAGGGGATCACCTGAAACCTCTCAAGGACCACTAGTGGAGAACCTGCTCTACATCTACCGGTAAATTAAGATATTTCACTTTCAAGATTTATTTTGGTCATTTTAACAACTAAGGCTTATATAAAGACCCCAAACAGTATTTTTATTTTATTTGTTTGATATGAAGGGGGCAGGGCAGCTGAAATGAATATCAACTTAACTTAAAAACTGTTTCTGGGGTGTTCACAAAAGCCTAAGTAGATGTTAATGACCAAACCTTTTTGGGAAGTGAAATGTCCTTTTAATTAATTCAAAAAATAAAACCTCAATTTTTCGCGCACATGGACTCGGCCCCCGGGCCTGGTACCTCCGTCAAAATATGGCCCTCGAGCAAAATTAATTGGGGAACCCTGGCGTAGAGTATTGGGGGAACGTATCGGCCAACTGACCAACCTGTTTTTTGTAGTCCCAGTGTTCTGCGTTGGTTTTCAACGTGCTGCTTGGAGCACAACGCCTGGTCCTCATATTCTGTTAGAATTCTTTCTACCACCTCGAATATCTCTTCAGCAGCCAGAGAAAGTCGGTGGTTGATCAAGGACTTCAGTGTTTTAAGCAACGTCATAATAAGTGCTATAATGCAAAAGCGAAAATTATTCAAAAAAAAAAAATAATAATAATAATAATAAATAACGGTAGCTCAACGTAGTAGTATGTGCTGTTATATTGTATCGCACCGACATTCAGCAAGCTCCTGCTGCAGCACCACGACAAAAATCTACCAATCTGACCAAATTCTGTAGCCTAATAAATAACAAAAACATCCGGGTTAGGTCGCAGGCGGTGTTGCCATATCTCGTAAAATAAGCAACCATCCATGAAAGTAAACCCAACTATATAGATGGCCTACTTGTACACAAGCAGAGCACGCCACAAAGTCTGCTCAACACGGCTTGTATGACTTAGTCTTAACGCTCTCTGTTGCTGTGGGTTTTACTGCTGCTACTACTACTACTGTACCTTGCACTGAGCATCTAGATCTAAAGATCTAAAAAGGGTCTAAAAGTGAAAGTTTTTAGAGGACTAATCTTAGATTAGACATTCATTAGATGATATTGAAAATAGTAGTACTAGTTTATGATGTGTCATCTTGACATAATTGACAAAAATGTAGGATATCAAAATGACAATATTTACACATTTATATTAAACTAAACAAGCCCTAAGTCACTTATAATATACAGAAATGACAACACTGGTCACAGACTGATCCATGTGTCTGGTCCATGCAAGGCTAGTTTTGAATGGTGATTTGAAGTTTACTGCTGGTGAATGTGTACAGGCCTACAGGTGAATGTGTATACAGCTCCATAGATTAATTGATTGATTGGTTATGGTATTAACAGTTCAAGGAAAGTAATGTATATTATTATTATTATTATTTTTTTATTGTTATTATTATTATATTTATTGTTATTGTGAAGCATTTTCTCTGTGATGATAATATGCTGATTGATTGGTTGATTGATTGTTTTTTTTTTTTTTTTGGGGGGGGGGGGGGGGGGCTTTTATGCCTTTATTGATAGGACAGTATATTGACAGGAAAGCGGGAGAGAGATGGGAAATGACATGTCCGCCGGGCTCGGGAATCGAACCCGGGGCACGCCGTCAAGCTGGCTTAGCCAGGTGCCCAGACGGTTGAGCTAACCGCCTGGGCCAATTAATTGATTGAAAATGATATTAACGGTTCAAGGAAAGTAAATGTATATTATTACTTTAGTGGGGTTGCCTGAAGGGCAACCACACTATTGTTATTGTGAAGCGTTTTCTCTGTGATGGTAATTGATTGATTGGTTGGTTGATTGATTGAAAATAATATTAACGGTTCAAGAAAAGTATATGTATATTATTATCATTATTATTATTATCACCCATATAATAATATTATTGTGGTTGCCCTTCAGGCAACCCCACTATTGTTATTGTGAAGCGTTTTCTCTGTGATGCTAATATGCAGTATAATCATTTGATTGGCTGAGCAAGGAACGTGATGTCATGTATCATGTCAAGTATGATGATGTAAAACTTTCTTTTACTACGTCACCACGTCACCATTACAACATCATCGGGGCAATTGCAAAATTGCATTTTAGTTATTATTATTTTATCATCTATGTATATAGTTGTATTTGATACAAATCCTATTTGTATCAAATTATTTACTTTTGAATATTGTTGATTGACTGACTGACTGACTGACTGACTGACTGACTGACTGACTGACTGACTGACTGACTGAAGACTGGCTGATTGGAACTTGTATATAGTGACATCTCACTCTTTTTACAAAAAAATATACAGGTACATGTTAATGACATTTAGAACACTTTCCTGGGGGTCTTTTATGGGTGTGATGTGGTTTTGGATCTTTTAGCATTGAGCCTGATGTCTCTGATGTCACAGTGGACTTACTTCCCGTACTATGTTCTGTAATCTGTTGTAGCCTATGTTGTCTCAGTAAGGCAGCCCTTTTCCTATCCACAAGGAGCAGTGCACCAAAATATGGAATTTCATTGTAGTTTAGGAAGGGGCCCAGTGCTGATTACACGAGAAAGACTGAGCTCACATCTAAAATCTACTACTTTCCTGTTATTTTTCAAGGTTTTAAAGAAAGCATTTTTACATAGTTTTTACATTAAGTTTTATATTATCATAAAATCAGTGTTTTGCCAGATTATTTGGAGCCCACTAGCAAACCACCTCACTGCCCATGCACTAAGTTGAGCATAGTTGATATACAATACTTAGAGGGAAGAATAGAAGACACATGCTCATGTTGAACATCGTGATACAGTTCAACAGCTATGTTAGAGAAAGTAAGCTGCCAGAGCAGCCATTTTGTCCTTTGGCTTTTTGGGGTTGCCCCGGTGTCCTCCTCTGCCCCTGCCATGGCCTCCCCGCCGGGCCCCCCCTCCACGGTGCATGGGGTGTCTCATAGTGGCATGCTTGAGTTCCACCAGATCCTGGAAGACTGGGTCGCAGAACACACAACCGGTGTGCTCTGTCTCGCTGCCCGGCAGTGGGTTGCGGTTCTTGTTGAAGTCCACTGCCACCAGGGATGCATCGCATGAGTCACAGCTCTCCTGCGCCACCTGTACCCTGTGCGCGTGTTCGAAGAAGTGTACGACTACGTTGCATTTATTACAGGCCATCTTCCATTTGGGGCCCGAGGTAGTGTCGAGCACCAGGACTCCACTGTCGCACTCCACACACTGGCCAATACCCAGGGAGCTGAGGGAGTGCTGACATGATGGGTGGGTGCATTCGTTGCAACCCATGCCTTTCTTCATGTCTTGAAAGGGGGCATGACTGAAGCAGTAAGGACAGAGCGGATAACTTTTCCCCCGGGCACCAGATGTCCACAGCAACAGTTCAAAGTCATCCAGTGGACAGCGCAGCTCCTTATACAGCTTGATGGCCCCATTTTGTGGCAGGCTGTATGTCTCGTCACAGTGGGAGCAGTGCAGCCGGCTGGGCTTGGCCTGGATGTACTTCATGTAGCGACGGCACTTTCCGCAGCGGGACATGGGCTTCCCAGTGGCCGCAATGGGGGAGAATGACACTTCCATAAGCTCGTCCATAGTGTTGACAGAGTCGACAAAGTAATGGAACTTCCTCTTGAAGATGTCCAGCGTGTGTTGGAGGACCTCCTGGTAGTTGGCCTTGCCGATGGCTATAAGGTTCAGCTGTTTCTCCACGGCACTGCGGATGGTAGGCAGCACAAGCTCCGCATCTGTCTTGTAGTAACCATGGACCAGCACAATGCCCAGGTTGGTGGGTTTGAGCTTACGGCCACTCTCCACCGTTACATAGTTCCTCTGGCAGATGTTGTTGATGTGGACAGCGATGCTGGCATCTGTACCGATGCCATGCTTCTCCATCAGCGTGATGAGCTCCGCCTCCGTCAGGTAATCGGGGGCACTGGTCTGCTTCTCCACCAGTTTGATCTCATCCACGGTAAAGACCTTACCACGCTCACATGCTGGCAATGCCTCCCCCGGGGGAATTCCCTGCCGCGGCATAACAGTCGTGAACCCTTGGGATATGAGTGTTTTGCCAGTACATGAGAAGCCTTCAGTCCCAATACGGAAGTTGATGACTGTCTGCAGATACCTGCAGTCCTGGCTAATGGTGGCAATGAAGTGGCGCGTGATGTAGTCATACAGCTGCCAGCCATCACATCCCAGCTCTCCCTCTGAAGCAGCTCTCATGGGGGTGATAGGAGGATGATCCCCAGCATCCACCCCCTTTCTGGGTCGATTCAGTCCATTAGAGAGGAGAGTCTTCACCTCTTTTCCCCACAGGGTATTGTTGGCCTGTTGTTGGAGGGTCCCCTTTAGATCAAAGTTGTCTGGGTAGTGCGTGGTCTCCGTACGGGGATAGCTGATGTAGCCCTGAGTGTATAGGTGTTCTGCTATCTGCATGGCATGCTGAGGACCCATGCCTAGGGCAGAGCTTGCTACACGCAGCATCTCTATTGTGTTCAAGGCCTGTGGTCGCTGCTTTGACTTCTCTTTTTTACTCACAGACTCCACCTGGGCCTCTCTGGAAGCCTTGGCCAGGTTAACAAACATCTGAGCCACTTCTCTGTCAAAAACTCTAATCCTATCCCAGTCCAGTGTAAGTGGGCTTTCCTTGCCTTTGAATATTTTTGCCTGTAGGACCCAATAGGTCTCTGGCTTGAAAGATTGGATCTTGTCGTGGCGCTCCACACAGAAGCCAAGCGTCGGGGTCTGGCAGGGTCCAAATGAGATTAAGGTAGAGTCGAGGTTACCATACTTACCCTGGAAATACCTGGTCTGAAACCGTGTGAATGCACAACCAATTCGCAAGTCAAGTTCCTGGCGAGCATCCACCGACAGAGCCTCGTTTCGGTTGGGCTCTCCCAGGCAATTCATGGCATTCCAGATGTCTGTGTCCGTGATGGAGCTAAACTTGGCACGATACACTGTTTGCTTGCTGCCCCATGCCTTGTTCATTACTGGCTGGATGGCATCCAAAACCTCAAAACAGATGTTCTCTCCTTCTTTGTCACAGTCCAACCACAAAACTACACAGTCACATCCTTTAGCCTCAGTCTGGAGGAATTTAACCATATTGAGTTTGGGATTGGCTTCCTTCTTCTCTGTGGGAGCTTTACTGAAGAGCTCGGCTGGGTCCACTTTGTCCCAGCTATTATACTTCCCAATGAAGTCCAAGCTCATCACGTGCCCACAAACAGAAGTCATCTTGAAGCGCACAGTTTGACTATGGAAGATGCCGGTGTATTCATGCACGGAGCATGCTCCATTGAGTCCTTTGCGACTTGAACAGGTTCCTTTGGAAAGGATCTTGGCAATGGAGTGAGCCAAAGATGGCTTCTCTGCCACCATCAGAACTGTCTTCATTGTCAACAATGACTATACATAAAGCAATTTAGGAAGGAATATTGAATGGACTTTTTAATAACAAAGACAAAGTATTGCTGGTGAGAGAACTGTTAAATAATCTCACAAGCTCAGTTTACGTCACTGAAGATGTCACACTCTGATATGAAATCATGATATGAAATCTACAAGCCCACAAGGTTAGAACACGTAGCACTGACAACACTGAAACAGCCCTGACCATTGTACATTCAACAATGTGACTGTGACCTCAGTACCCACTCCTCCCGTCTACATATCGAAGTGTCCCTGGGCAAGACGCCAAACCCCAAATTGCTCCTGATGTGTTTTTTGGCACGGTACCTTGTGTAGCAGGAGGGGTGTGAGTTCCCACGCTGTCGACCACCCACCTATTAGTGGGTTGATTAAGCTCTCCATGCTGGTATTCCTGTCCCACTGAAGTAATAATTATAGATGTTGTCCCATCAAGTGACAGCGTGTTTGTTTATCCATCTTGCTGTTTGAACGTTCAGTTGTTTTAAAAAGGGCTCTATAAATAAACACCCAAATTCATGGTGGAACCCCTTTAAGGTGGTGCTTTAGGGTTGGAGCCAGGCAAAGGTTTACTTAAAGCAGGGGAGCCCAACCAGTAGATCGGGATCTACCGGTAGATCTCGGCCTGATCTCAAGTAGATCTCGGGAGATGTGGGGGGGGGAGAAAAAAATGGGGTGGAAAAGAAAAAAGAGAGATTTTCGTCTGTGTGTGTGATGCATTTGCAATGGCAGTGTTTGTCCATGTCTGTTGTACTTATGTTGTACTGTTGTAGGCCTATTTATGACAAGTCTGTTGTACTTTATGCTTATATGGACATGAAGTAAAGTGGTAAAACAAAGTAGTGATGTGTTGTTGTGAAGTTACTGTAGGCTGGCAACGATGCGTGTGGTTTGAAATGTTGATATTGGACTGGTAGATCCCGGAGGGGTTGGCTGCTGAAAAGTAGATCTTGGGTCAAAAAAGGTTGGGCACCCCTGACTTAGAGCATGTTGCCTCAATTAGGCCTATTGGCTGTTTATGGTATCCCAACTTTGAGCAGGTGCCAAAAAATCCCCAGGTGGTTGAATAGAAACCAAAGTGAGATAGCGATATTACACCCTTACCCACACATTTGAAGAAAATCCATGCATCCATCCATTCATCCTGAGAGATGGGTGTAAGTAACTAGTAATATTATTACTTTTCTCTGTAACACATAGGCCTAATATAACAAGATTACATCCTACAAAACAGTGGTAATATTATCCTGCAGTTACTTCTACTAATATTAGTTACTTTCATCATGCTGCTGCTTTCAACAGTATTGCATGGATGAAGGGAGATGAGCTAATGCGACTTTACTTTGACCTAAAAAGTGAGATGAACATCAACCTATTATTATTACAGTCAGTCTGCAAAGCCATCTAGTGTCAGAGTTACGACATTGAAACATAAAGTAAGATTTTGTGTGTCCTCCTTATATTAGGATTATAAACATTTGTAAAGTTGGTGACTTTCTTTTTAGCAGGTAGGGAGATGAGAGTTACAGTACAAGTACAAGTAAACAGTACAAGTAAAGTACACACCGCAACAAAACTGATAACAGCTTGGAGAATTAATTTACAGTACAATTCAAGTACAACTACATCAAATCTGACAGGGCTGATTGGACACACTAGTTAAGCATATACTTGTTTAAAATAGTGGCCAACTTGTTCATTTCATTTAGGCATTCAAATACATACAAAACAACTACTTCAATGAAGTCAGAAGCAGCAGATCATGGAGGTAAAATCATAGTGGAGGTAAAAAAGGGAAAAGAGAAATGTACAAAGAGGAGAGGGGTACTATACTACTAATTATACAGTATATTACTCTCCTAACTAACATTGTCCAACAGTGGGCATCAATTCATCCACAATTACTCACCTCCTACGCCAGGGGGAGGTGTGGACAGTTATGGACAAAGACAGTTGAGACTTGTCGTCCTTTATTGCGCACGCGTCATGATGCAGATTGACCTGGAAGTAAAGTTCAGTGTTTTGGCCTTGTTTTCGTGGTGAGGATTTTAAACCGTGAGAAACGCTCGCATGATGCATGAAAATGCCTCATAAACGAGGTAAAACATGTCATGTAGGGGCCCGGCGGTCGATAAACGAACACCTGACGTCGGTGGAAAAGGATATATTATGTGTTTTGGAAAAACGGCGTGGTGTTGATGGATGTTGTGTGAAGCGGTTTGTCCGCGAGCGTCTCAGTTTGGCGGTAAAGCTCTTCAAGAGAGAAATAGAGCAGCTGCTGGACCTCATCCTACTGCCACGAATCAAACTACAGCAAACTACAGAAGGTTCGTAATGTTCTTTGTTCAAACAGCATTTTAAGGAACTGTTAGCTCCGTTTCGAGCATCTAAGCTGCTGCCTGACACTGACGCAGTGTTTCCTGCGTCAGTGTAGTTTATCTAAGCTGCTGCCTGGATCATAGCTAGACCCAATACGTTCCCTCAATACTCTACGCTCACTCTAGTCTGTAGCCCTGCTTCCGGTGCATTCACTTGTGGTAACATTTAAATGTGGGCGCAATCATTCCCTGTGTACTCACCCTTTAAATAATTCCAAAGACGTGTGGTGTCATACACAGCTGCCAACTTTTGGAAAGTGCCTGGAGTGTGATCTGGCACAAAGACCCTTTGGCCGCGGTGGCGGGGGAAAAAAATGCAATTTTTTTTTACCATGATTTGACACGTTTTCGCGATTATTACCATCCATTTCCCTAAATTAAGTTCTGATCCCAAACATTACATCCAATACATGTCATTAACCAATATTTTATATAATTTAAATATTTATGTTCACATCAAATGCATTTCCCCAAATCCCCACTCATTTCTGTAGTCTTATTCTAATACAGGGGTCTCAAACTCAATTTGTCTTGGGGCCACTAGAAGCAGAGCCTGGTTGAGGCCGGGCCGCAGTCACAGCGCGTCACATGGACAAACGTTTTTTGCCATTTCAAGCCTATTTTTTCGCCATTTTCGCCTTCATTTCACTTAAATTTAAGTATATTCAGACTCACCAATGTGGGATAAAGAGTGTGTGCATATGTGGTGTTGTGTCGCACAAAAAAAATAACATCTCTATAATAATATTTCTATTCCTTTCTATTTCCATTCCTTCCTTCCTTTTGATACCACTGTGCTATCTGTTTCATTCAGTAGCACATAATAGGATTATGATGATAATAACTATAATTGAACAATATTAAATGAACTATTTACTGGACAATAGAACCTACAAACAATACACCTGGACAAAATAATTAACTGGACCAGCCAACCCATCAACAATGTGGCTCTGATTTGATTGTGATGGCATGAATTACAACCAATAAGGAAGCAGTAACAAAATGTTTACTTTATCTATCAATTTATATTCCTCCTAACAAAGTCAACTACAGCAATTTTGAACTTATACAGCCACTACAAAGCAGCGCCATAAAATAAATAAAATCAAAAATATAGTATGTCAGTGTCACTGAGAAACTAGTCTTGCAAACATGACGCTAGAGTAGACTATCAGAATCGCCACTTAGGCCCAACTAGCAGCATTGGTTTCCCAATAGTTGTCATGTTTTACACATGCCTAAATAGGCTTTTATTTATTTGCGCTAGCCTCTTTGAAAACTATATACCAGTTGCGCGACGTCGCACAAAACGCCTATTTAGTCAAATATCTCCACTTTTCACGAGACGCACACAGACATCTCTCCCTTCGGGCAAAGGGGATCATAATACCAGCTGCACCTGATCACTGCAAACGTCATCAGGGTAACACAAAAAGTTTGGGGAACTTCGGTGTATATCTGCAAGTAATTCCTAAAGTTCTGTCTGAGGTACATGTCTGTATGATATCCTATATCTACTTCCTGCCATTCACTTTTCCCCCCCTCTGGTCAGATTCTATGCATGCAACATATTGGTGACAAAGGCAATGCAACTGAATAATGTGACCAGAGGGGGCAGTAATGTGCGGCAACACTGCGATGAAAACATAAAAACTGTCTGACAAAAGCAGCGATTTAAGTGCTCTGTTCATAATGTTGACCTAGTTAAATGTTCGTAGGGTCACTGTTTGGATTACATGAGCAGAAACGGGTAAAAATCATGTATTGTGGAAACCATGCCCTGTGTCTGCGAACAGCGATTTCAAAACCTTTCATCATGTGACCTCATCACGGAGCTATTACAGAAGTAATAGCCTAGTAAATATGTTTTCATAGGTATTGCATTGAGGTGACCAATGTCACACACATTCTACGACATTGTGTATTCCAGACATTCACTGCGGGAAATTAAAAACAGTCATAGTTTGTTCAGTTTGTGACAAAAGCATAAGATTTTGTACACTTTGTACAGCCAAAGGCATTCCCAAAAGATTTGGATGTGGAAGCATCATGAATTTTCAGCATGTTTCAGATGTTAGCAATTTTTCAAAACGCTGATCAGCAACAATTGTTTTTAGAATCTACTGCGCTCAATAACTCGGATTGGGAGTTAGGGACCCATGTTGTCACTAGGGATGTTAATCGACACATATTTGGAATGTCGACATGTCACGGCCCAATGTCGACATGTTGTATGCGTTCGCCTTCTTTTTCGCTTTCTTTTTTTTTTTTTTAGGTCGCATCTGCAGAGCCGGATAAAAGGCTGTGCGGGGGGGGGGGGGGGGGTGCCCCCCCTAAACGCCCTAAATATAACATAACAGAGTTGCCGCATAAAGTCCCCCCCCCACCCCCCCCCAATTGTCAAAACTTTATATCTGGGCCTGACAAAAGCCGGCAAAGACAGAGAGAGAAAAAAAAACATCTTCAAGTTTGAGCACACGGCCCGCTCCAAAGAGCCAGAAAGACTGACTGACATTATCAGGCTGCATTGATGTGTATGATTGCACTTTTTGTTATTTATATTGTTTAAAATTGCTTGAAGATGTTCTAGTTGATTGAACTTGTCATGGTCCATATTGTTCAGAATCGTTTTAAATTTTCAGCATTTTACTGTACTGTATTTTACTTGATGATGACATCATAAAGTTGTGTTGTGTTTGTTTATGATTTTTCTTTTAGGACCTTTTTTCTGAGGGTGTACAATGACAGGTCCATTTGGTTGCATTTGCACGCTCTCAGAAAAAATCTTGAAAATGGTTGGAATCCTCCTTGTTCTAGTATACTAAAAGCACACAAGCTCTTGTGGGAAAGATGTGATATGTATCAAATCGAATCGCAGCATAATTAAGAATCGCAACATAAATTGATTCAGAACCCTAAATATAAATATATTGTATCATATTGTGAGGTAAGTGAATTGTCACACCCCTAGCGAGGGCGGACGTACATTTTGTTGTTGTGTTAATGCCACCTCTTCTCTCCTCCTGTCTGTCTATAAAGAAAAAATTCTACAACCTCTACAACATGAAAAGAGCCCCAGACAAGAAGAACCACAACCTTCACAACATGAGGAGAGGAGCTCCGGGGAGGAACTACAACCTAGTGAAATTAAAGAGGAACCTCCCACACTGCCTTATCAGAATGCCTTCATTGTTATCGCCAATGTCCCGACACGTGAGTGTGTATGCAAAATGCATAAATTAACCAAACGAGCTCATAGCTCATGACAAAAGGTTGTTTCCAGAAATCATGCCTCGGGTGATCCATGATTTTGGATAGCTTTAGCCATTTAAAGTTTTCCAGTCAATACTCAGGGTAATTTTTGTTAACCTGGTTGGTCAAAATTCAGTAAATCTTCATATTTACAATTTAGAATGAATCATACTTGATACAATGTCCATTGCATGGCTTAAACTTGGAAACGGGGCTTTCGATGTTACCATGTTCAAAAAAGTATCCGTTCAACCAGCCGAGACAAAAGTACTCCACGGATACATACGGTTACATGTTAAACCCACCCAAAGTGGTTCATCACAGCAGTTAACTTAGCAGTGACATAGGGTAATTGTTTCACCTTGAAAATAATGAAAATACAGACATTAATTATACAATTGTTTAAACAGATAACTCGTTTATTTCTGTTATGTCTGGGTTATTAAAATGTAACACCACCTTTGCAGAGGTTTGGGTTGTGTGCTAGTTGCCATGTTATCACAGCAGGAGTACCACAGAAGGTCCTGGGTTCAATTTTTGGCTGGAGACTCTCTGAATGCTGGTGGCATGTTTCCTTCTCTGCATCATCATTAACCATACCAGATGTGGGGTTGGTCGAAAGCCTTAGGCCCCGTCTCCACTAAGACGATCCGCCGTGAAAAAATGAAAACGGGCTCAAAAAGTTTACCGTCTCCACTGACCGAATCAATTAATCCATACGTCCCCACTAAACCACCGAAAACGCATTGAGAAGGGTGCAGTATATATGCCGGGCCTGTAGGTGTCGCTGTAGCAACTCGTTGGCACAAATATCCAAGAAGAGGAAAGATAAGCGGTTGCTATGTTTGCGTATTCTAAGTGACTTTGGGCCTGTTTCTTCAGTGTATATAGTTCACTAGTTGAGCTTGTTGAGCTTGTTTCCTTGGATTTGTTTTAGCACATTATAAAAACTAAACAATTAAAGACTAAAAATACTGAAATAAATATTTCAGTATTTCAGTGCTGCAAGGGTAATGCAAAAACCCCAAGGGAATTCACCCATGGGTGAAGATTTGTAGCCTGTGAGCTGAGCTGTAACAGACTGCCTAGTGTTGTGATTTTGTGTAGCCTATTGAGGATTTGTTGAAAGTATAAATTGACTTAAGATAAAGGAAGTGACGACCATACCAAATTTGTGTTGTTAAAATCATTAATACAATTGTCACTTTTTTCCATGGTATCCTATATGCATACATGCACCATGGTATCCTATATGCATACTTGCACCATGAGGACCCCCTCGAAAATGAGATGTGACATCTCAAGGGGTTTATCCTTTCAATAAAAGCATATATATATTTTGATCCAAATATAAGACAACACCCATTTTTCTAGATGGATTTGTGGAAAAATAACATTGGATGTCAAATGGTCTATTCGTCACTTAGCCTGTTTTTAGGATATTTCCTTTGGGAAAAATGTTCTTATATTAGGTTTATTCAACAAGCTCGCAAAATGCAACATCATGTCACGAGCCACAAACTTGTTGATCTGCTGTTCTCAAATAACCTGGTCGCATTTGGGCTAGTATAGGCCCGGGCGCTTCTTTCTCTCTCAGATTCTGGCAACTGTTGCTAACGAACGTAAACATGAACAGATCTATGGAACAGACGAACAGACACTTGTTACAAACAGCAGTGGTGTTGTTGCAAGAAGCAGTACATGTTGTTGGAAACGCACTACTGTGAACTATTTTCTACAGCATTAATGCAATGAATGCAAACGCTGGGTGCCGCCATGTTTGTTTATTGTTGTTCAGGGATGAGCATGCGTGTTAAGGCACAGATAGGGCTCAGCACAAAAATATTCGGATACACCGTCCACACGGAGACGCGAAGTGCGCGGTTTCATTTCTATCCACTCTGGGAGCCCGATTCAAAGTTTGACGGTTTTGTTTACCGTTTTGGGCGTATTAGTGGGAATGAAAGGGCGAATCGTTAAAAAAGTTTTGCGTTTTCACTGCGGATCGTCTCCGTGTGGACGTACCCTTAGTTTTCTCTGTGGAATTTGCTTGTTATCCCCGTGCCCCTTAAGCTAGGTACGCTCACATAGCCATGCAGCAATCCTGGTCTCTAAAGTGCGTTCCCCTGGCCAGCCATAGAAACCCCCTGAGTCCTGTCAGGTGCAAAGAAGCAAAATGGACACAGCACAAATTCAAGTCTGGACAAAGCACAAGTTCAAGTCTGTTGTTGTCCTTGGGGTGTTGAGCCAAGGATCATATTAGTTATTTGACACAAATTGTGGGCAAAATCATGGGCTAAAACAATATAGTAATAATAGCTACAGTGATTATAAATTGATATTCAAAATATGCTCCTCATTGACGTACATTGTGCCCTGCTGAAACTGCTCTAAAGTCACTAGTGTGTGCGTGTGCGTGTGTGCGCGCGGACTTTACTATTTGAAGATGTGGCTAAACTAATCCCGCCTGGTTTACTTCGTAATAATAAAAAATGTTTTTGCTTTAATCCAGCTGGACATTGTGTAACTAGTGGCTGCCTTTCCTGGTGAACTTTTTTTTTTTCACCACACTGAAGGAACCTCTGTCAAATGTGATTTGACAGAAGCTTCTCATTAGCGGGTAAAGGATATACATGCTGCAAATGGCAAAGATGTGTATCTTATCAGCATAGGATTTGTTGCAGACAAATTGTTGCAAACAAATGGTGAAAAACCTGTTGAATATTTAGTCTCTATTGATAGAGGAGGAGAATAAACATTTCATGATTTTCTCTGTATCCTTCGTCTAGAATTCATGCTCCGCCCTGTGTGCGAAGAGGATGTTTCCACTGAACGGCTGGAGATGAACCCCAATCTGGTCCACAAGGACCCAGAACCTCCACACATCAAAGAGGAACTGGAGGAACTACTTCAAGAAACAGTGGAGGATGCCGGACCAACGATTACATCACTAGACATTGTGTGTGAAAAATGTGAAAATGGAGAGACAGAGCCCGTAGCCAATGGCTCAGATGAAAATATGGAAACACAAGACTATGGAACATCACAGCCAACTAATGGCGGCAATGAAAATAGAAAGACAAAGCCTGGATCCAGCACCTCAACTGAACACATGAACATGCAGGCTGAGTTGGGGTGCATTGAAACATCACATCCAGCTAATCATAATCAGCTCCTCTCGTCGCACTGTTCTGTATCTGATATTGACAGTGATGAATGGGTGCCCGGGAACGAATCTGACAGTGATATGAGGGAGAGTAGGGAAGAACAGTTGGCTGCAATGGCACTGAGATCACACAAGACACAAGATGTGGAAGGAGATACACTGTCTTTGAGCAACAAACTTTCTCAGGACCTAACATTGTCAAATCAAACTCACTCCATAACAGGTCGGAAAAGAAAGAAAATCTATACTTGTTCAATTTGTGGAAAAGGCTGCAGACGAAATAATCATCTAGAAGCACACATGAGGACCCATACAGGAGAAAAGCCCTTTACTTGTGAAGTTTGTGGCAAAGTCTTTGTTCGAAAGGATGTTCTCAAACGACACACTGAGAATTCATGCAGTGGAAAAGCCAAAGACTATGAAACACCACAGCCAACTAATGAAAACACTGAAAATGGAAAGACGGAGCCTGTAGCCAGTGGCTCAAGTGAACACAGGAAAACGCCTTCTGATGTAAATCACTGTGGAACATCACAGCCAACTAATGGCGGCAATGAAAATAGAAAGACAAAGCCTGGATCCAGCACTTCAGCTGAAGACATGAACATGCAAGTTGATTTGGGGTACATTGAAACATCACATCCAGCTAGTCATAATCAGCTCTCTTCAGACTCTTCTGTATCTGATACTGACAGTGAATGGGTGCCCGGTAACGAATCTGACAGTGATATGAGGGCGAGTGGGGACGAACAGTCGGCTGCAAGGGCACTGAGATCACACAAGACACAAAATGTGGAAGGAGATACACTGTCTTTGAGCAACAAACTTTCCCAAGACCTAACACTGTCAAATCAAACTCACTCAATAACAGGTCAGAAAAGGAGGAAAGCCTATACTTGTTCAATTTATGGTAATAGCTGCAGCCCAAAGAAACATCTAAAAGCTCACAAGAGGACCCATACAAGGAAAAGGGCCTTTACTTGTGAAGTTTGTGGCAAAGGCTATGCTCAAAAGGCTGTTCTCAAATCACACATGAGGATTCATACAGGGAGAAATCCCTTTACTTGTGCAGTTTGTGGCAAATGCTTTAATAGCAAATGTGAGCTAAATGGACACATGAGGACTCACACAGGAGAAAAGCACTACACTTGTGAGGTATGTGGAAAAGCCTATGGTACCAGGCGTCATCTAAAAAGACACTTGAAGACTCACACACAGGAAAAAATGTTTACGTGTGAAGTTTGTGGCAAAGGCTTTGTTCGAAAGGATGTTCTTATATCACATACAAGGACTCACACAGGAGAAAAGCACTTTGCTTGTGAGGTATGTGGAAAAGCCTATGGTAGCAGGGGCCATCTAAAAAGACACTTGAAGACTCACACACAGGAAAAAATGTTTACGTGTGAAGTTTGTGGCAAAGGCTTTTTTCGAAAGGATGTTCTCAAATCACACATGGGGATGCATACAAGGTTAAAGCCAAAGAACTCTGGAAGATCACAGCCAACTAATGGCGGCAATGAAAATAGAAAGACAGAGCCTGTAGCCAGTGGCTCAAGTGAACACAGGAAAACACATTCTGTTGTAAATCACTGTGGAACATCACAGCCAACTAATGGCGGCAATGAAAATAAAAAGACAGAGCCTGGATCCAGCACCTCAACTGAACATATGAACATGCAAGTTGATTTGGGGTACTCAACAACAGGTCAGAAAAGGAAGAAAATCTATGCTTGTTCAATTTGTGGTAAAAGCTGCAGACAAAAGGGTCATCTAGAAGCACACATGAGGACCCATACAGGGGAAAAGCCCTTTACTTGTGAGGTTTGTGGCAAAGGCTATGTTCGAAAGGATGTTCTCAAACAACACTCTAGGGATTCATGCAGGGGAAAAGCGAAAGACTATGGAACATCACAGCCAACTAATGAAGACAGTGAAAATGGAAAGACAGAGCCTGTAGCCAGTGGCTCAAGTGAACACAGGAAAACACATTCTGATGTAAATCACTGTGGAACATCACAGCCAACTAATGGTGGCAATGAAAATAGAAAGGCAGAGCCTGGATCCAGCACCTCAACTGAACACATGCAAGTTGATTTGGGGTACACCGAAACATCACATCCAGCTAGTCATAATCAGCTTCTCTCGTCACACTGCTATCAAACTAACTCAACAACAATTCAGAGGACAAAAACCTATACTTGTTCATATTGTGGTAAAAGCTGCAGACTAAAGGGTCATCTAGAAGCACACATGAGGACCCATACAGGGGAAAAGCCCTTTGTTTGTGAAGTTTGTGGCAAAGGCTATGCTCGAAAGGATGTTCTCAAACTACACATGATGATTCATAAAGGGGAAAGGCCCTTCAGTTGTGCAATTTGTGATAAAAAATTTACTTGTAAGACGAATCTGAAGAGTCATACAAGGATTCACACAGGGGAAAAGTCCATCATTTGTGAAGTTTGTGGCAAATGCTTTACTGTCAAAGCTGCACTAAAAAAACACATGAGGACTCACACAGGAGAAAAACCCTTTATTTGTGTGTTATGTAGAAAAGGATTTAGTAGAATGACTCATCTAAAAAGACACATGGTAATTCACACACAAAATAAACCCATGAGGACTCACATAGGAGAAAAACCCTGTGTTTGTAAGTTATGTGGAAAAGGCTATGGTAGAAAAAGTAATCTAAAAAGACACATGATAACTCACACACAGGAAATCCTTATAGCCTCACTACGAGACACAGTAGAAAAGATTACTGGCATTTCATCATGAACATTGGTGAGGACCAATTATATGAAGGCAAGTTGAAAAATGGTGATCACCATGAACATTAGTGAGGACCAATTGTATGATGGCAAGTTGAAATGTGGTGAAGTGGTCCTTCAACCACTTTAACCCCAACATTCATATTGAGGGGAAATGTTTAGCAGAAAATAGTAGCGGGTTTGAGTGGTAATCAAACGCTAATTCCCAGTTGGTGACTTATCAAGTCTATCTTAACGATTTGCATATGCTGGGAGTCTACTGAGAACGACAACACGCATAATCTAGCCTGAATTCAACCGCAAGCACAGAGCGGCGTATGATGGCACAATTTAACGCATGTCTGTCAACCTTAATCCGGTGGATAACTTTAAAGCATGTTTATGAACCTTAATCCGTTTATGAACCTTAATCCGTTTTAAACCTTAAAAATGTTACCAATCACAGTCACTAGGCTCCGTAGGCCGATAAGTAGCCTGCCCTACTCGATAACATTTAAAACAGGTGAACTGAAAAAAGGTGATTGTATATTTTCAGCGTACAATATCAAACGAGAAAAGACACTTGTATAGACCTTGTGGTTAAGTAAGGCCCGGGACAATAACAATTATTGAAATTTGTTTATCTGTTGATATATATATTCTTTTGGCTGTTTTATTATTTTTTAAGACATTCACTATATTGTTCATTCATAAACTACGTTGCAATAAAGTGCTGATGTGCACATCCTGGTTTCCGCAGTTCTGTGTTGTTAGCATAATTAGTTACTGCTATGTATTTTCATAATTTGTTTGGATTATATGTAATAATTTCCTAAGCACTCAAAGCGTGTCAATCCATAAATTTGGAGGTGAAGTGGTTTATATTTATTTACTGCCAGTGTCCTCATATCCCACATTTACAATGATGATCGCAAGCTAGCACCGACTGACTCATTGGAAGCGATGTGGGGTAGGGCATTAACTAATTATTCGACTAGTCGATTATTCGACTAGCGAAACACTATTCGACTATTAATTCACTATTCATTATTCGGTAATAATAATTTTTGATATATATTTTTCAATTTCTGCAGCAGGCATTGTGGAGGTGTGCTGTGGTGTTGGTAGTAATTGTAGGTTGATTGCTCATTTTTCATGTCATAATGTAACTGAGTTACAGTAGTGTAATAAGCATGTATTTTTTCAATGGGAAGTCCAGAATCACACATTTTATTGGCTAAAAAACAAATATATATATCACTATAGACTAGTCGACAATTATTCGACTACCAAAGTATTCGATTCGACTAGCAAAAAAACGTGTTTGGTTAATGCCCTAATGTGGGGTACAGTGTCTTGCCCAAGGACACTTTGACATGTGGATAGTAGTACGGTAGTAGGCATATAGTTATTTGTGTTTACTTGTTGGTGGTCACTTGTTCTGTTGCTTCACTTAATCACTTCCTATGCTGAGGCACAAATATAGTGTGTGATGAAATCATTTCATGCTGACATGTACGTTGTAATGCCAAAATAAATGCTGCTGAATACAAGGCGATGAAAATAACATTATTTGAGACACTTTATTATGGGATGACATTTTGGGGGTCATGGCCAAATCCTTATCTCAGCCAGACATGGTTACCTACAAAGTGTGTATGTATAGCCAAATGCACTTAAAGTACTTTCCACCACTGGATGTTACTCTATTCCAAATCATTTATTTGACATGCAGGCATGCAGATACCAAGTGAGGAAACCCAGCACCCAAACACCCTCCCAGTTATACAAGTTATTTTCATGCAGTCAGCAGTCAAACAATTCAATAGCCACTGCCATATATACCACAAGGCCAGTTCACCCAGCTTATTCACGCCATGCCAAGTATGAGGTGAATCATTTAAGGGCATGATATGATTTACTGTTCCTTTAAAATGACTCCTCCTTTCTCATATGTCTCTCTCTATCTCTCTCTCAGATAAATATATATACCTGTATATAGAACCTAACTATGTCTGATCATTTCACTAACATTGTCACTTAACATAAGTACCGTATTGTCCGGACTATAAGGTGCACTGGATTATAAGGCACACCTTCAGCAAATGAACTGTTTTCATATATAAGGCGCACTGGATTATAAGGCGCATAGAATAGAAGCTATACTGCAGTGAACATAGGATTGAAGCTACTGCAGTCAAACTATCCATATTATACTGTATATAAGGCGCATTGAATTGTAAGGCAATTGTTTTTCGGAGAAAATTAAAGACTTACGTTTGTCTTATAGACCGGAAAATACGGTTTCTAGGCCAATTTATTTCCTTGAGCAGGCATTTTATCTTACTAAAATGGGTGGGATCAACATGATCCTAGCGATTTTACCAGATTAATGGTTTAGTCCATTACTTTAAGAAGGTGACATGTTCCTCAATCCCTTTGGAGAATACGGAATCAATCGCATGGTAATTTTCTTCGCTCTATAGCTGCTGTGTAATTTACTTTACAGATGATGATTTTGACATTTAAATAAAGTATTGTCAACTTCAGTGGGAAGGAACAAGTAAACAGTTTGCAAACTAAAGCTAAAATCCATAACATACATTGAAAACATTATACTGGTCCTCAGAGTGGGTTCGAGGGACCCTCAGGTCACTTTGAGTTTGGGGCATTCCAAATGGACTCTTATTGATCCTTAAACTAAGACGTATAGCCTTGGGTGGATTGTTACACTGTGAGCATGTTATGTGTTAATCCATTATCATAGCAGGGAACATTAATAGCTCATGTCAATGGGATTAGCCTGCATTATATAAAAGTTCCTTGGAGAATATGACCAGCGATCCTGCTACCTCTTGCATGTAAGGTAAGTACCATTTGGAGACGGTGAAATCCAATTGTGCCTCTCAGTGAAGAAACATTGGATAAATGTACACTTGCTCAGGGGATTTGTGATACCTGGTAGACGGGTATAGTACCAGGCGTTTTGTGATAAAAACAGATATGATGCGTTGTGAGCTTGTAGATCAGCTATTTTCAGAATGAAACTTGTGGTATGGCGAAGATTAAATCAGGCTTGATTATGTGAAATGCCCATTTGCGAGAAGCGACCACATCACAAATATGTTATGATGGCATCTGCATACATTCCATATTTGGGCATGCGAATTATAGAGCTGGCCTGTTCTGACATCACAGCACTCTATATTTGGGATGCCTGACACAGAACTATTGAAATAAAGGGACACAGTGACAGATACCGAAATCCCCATATGTGGATATAAATTAGGGATGTCCTATTTCACTGTTTCCGTCCTGATCCGTTAATAAAACAATTGTGGTAAATGTGTGATATGTGATAAATGATACCAGTGTTGTGATCTTTTTATAACACACTCCTCACTCATGTGCACTTGGCAGGCAACTCAAAAACAAACACCATATGTCCCAACATTTAATTTGCCAATCCCCTTACCCCTGTCATATTTGCCGATACCAATTTGAATCAACAAATACAGGCTGATAGCGATACTTTTACTATACCAATACAGTATCGGGACATCTCTAGTACAAAGGGGATGCAAACAGATGGGTGAAATGGGTTTTCTGACCACCCGCTTCGACCTCTATCCATCGATTAAATAGAGCATAATCACGAGTAATAACGAGATCGAATACAACGAGTACACGCAGATACTCAGATACCCGCCGGCCAAGTAGATATCACCAAGCATAGTTTTACTGAGGTTATGTTTAGGGTTAGTAACTGCATAAAGCACTGACTAACCCTAACCCAACCCTAACCCTAAAACTATAGCCTATAGGCTATGCCTAAACCGAACCTAACCATAACCTCAGTAAAACGTCCTTCGCCCCGCCCAACTAGTAGTAGCCGGCAAACCCATGATCAACCGATAGAATAAATACAAAATATCTACTTGCCCGGCGGGTATCTGAGTATCTGCTCTACTCGTATTCGATCTTGTTATTACTCGTGATTATGCTCTATTGAATAGAGCATAATCACCAGTAATAACAAGATGTCAGAGCTCCCGTTTATCCATTGATTGAATAGTCTATTAAATCAATGGATAGAGGTCGAAGCAGGAGCTCTGACACGGCTAACAGGGATTGCATAGCCAGGTGGGGATAACGACCCGGCACTCTACAGCCAGGCACCAGTCTAGTAGTCGAAAATATCTATAATTTATTTGACCAAGACATGCTGACAACAAGTGAAGAAACACAGCACCCTACCACCCTCCAAGTTATACCAATTATTTGTATGCAGTCAGCAGTGAAACAATTCAATAGCTGCTAATAGATACAATGAAACAACTTCACCTAGCTCCTTCACACTGTGCCAGTAGGGTGAATGTTGTGAATACATACAAGCTGTCATTCATAGTTCTTTAAAAAGATGGCTCCCTCCTTGTCTCACTGCTCAGGTCACGCACGTACGCATACACACACACACACACACTGATAATCATGTAGAGGGTTCTCCCTATACCTGTTTTCCCCCTGACAAGGGGGAGTTTTTCCAGCCAGAAGTAGGGTAAGACAAAAAATATATACGTATATATTTGTATTTGGTCTTTGCGGTTCCATTTTGACCTACCCAATCCCATACCCAAATATACCCATAAAAATGTACCCAGCAGGGTACGGAAAAGTGAAACGTGTGCGCGTGCGTGTGTGTGTGCAACACAAATGCCAGATTTAAGGAGGGCCCATTCGCTGCACATTTTCAGAGGCCCTTTCTTCGCTCTCATTCCTTTTTAATTGATTGAATACTTCATTAACGCATACAGTAAAACTACAGGTAGTAGTATTGTCAGGGGTTATGCCTGCTGATAATGCATTAAAGAATGCTTCTTGTGCTTGGGCGATATCAGCTGTGTGTGAGAGACCGAGTGTGCAATAAATACCGTCAATCATTTCACGCTGACATAAAGGCCTAATGCTGACATGAAATGTGCTGAGTTGCCTACAAGGGATGAAAATAGCATTATGTGGGCCACTTTTTTATTGGCTGACATTACCAGGAAGCAAGTTCACCTCATTCACGCCATACCAAGTATGGGTTGAATGTTGGAAGTATCATTTACAGTTCCTTGATGTGTCTTATTATTAGACTTTAAATAGTTTAATGTCTAATGTCACAAGGGAGTGGTGGTGGGTGAGAGGAGGTATTATCGGGTGAAGGGCGTTATTGTCAATACAATATACTTAGAGTACTAAGGTAAAACTATACTCATATTTTCTAAATATTGTCAATGTTTAAAAATCTATCTATCTACAAGCTCATAACACAATGTAGATCAGCTTTTTCCAAATAATCTTAATAAATAATAAACTTAAATTAAAAATATAGAATATACTCAAATTGCAAAGTAACTGTGGAATTATTTAAAATCAACCCTATATTTGGCTAAAGTCATTGATGATACAATGATGATTGTATTTGCGCTGAAGCCGACTCAACCTTGTTTTTAAATGCTATAATAATGTATAATAATAACAGTGAAGGAGCTTCCAATTGTCTCTCCTGCTCTGCTGGTGGTATTTTCCTTGATTAGGAAGGTGCCAAGTGCTAGGCAGGAGAGGGGTGTTTTTAATTCTTGTGCTTTGACTAATTATTTGTTATTGAGTTTCATGCTGATTTATATTTGTTTAATTGTAACACATCTTAGTATGTATCGGGTACTCTTCTACAAGGTGTTATTTATGAAAGTATTTATTGAGAAGGTCTGTTGCTAATTGATTCTGTCCTGGTGGTAGGATCCACCTCCACCTCCTATTTAAAGGAGGCTGTGAGACAGTCAAGTTAGTTGTTGGTAATGACACAGGTAACATCCCTGAGGGAGAGCTTAAGGGCCTTGTGTGATCAAGGTATAGCCTGAAGAGAGTTCTTACCCAGTTGGGTTTTGTTTGTTAGTGTTTGCTCAAGTGTACTGTTCATTTCAATTGTTGTCCATTATTTATTTTTGTTATGGAAACTGTCTACAAGGAAGAAAACTGGAGGTTGGTGGAGGAGTTTTAGGAAAATAAAATCCCTTAAACTGCATTTCTGACTGTTCCTGGAGCCTTGGCCGGCCGCTCAGGCCACTTTACACTACCATAAAGTAAATTAATGGAAAATGTAATTATTGAAATCATGTAAACAATTTAACACACTGCAAATACATTATACACATAAGCTGTAGAGAAGTCAAATATGTGTCAATAGGTACGATATGGGCTGTATAATACAGTAGTACATAGGGAAACATAAAATATTCCCCAGGACTATTATCCTGTATGTGCTGTATGTGCTTTCTGACTAATACAGTATTGAATCAATGCATTTCCTAAGTCTCCTGGGAATTAGTGTCCATTCCCGGACAATCAGGGAGATACATTCGTAAATTAAACTGAAACTGAAAGTAATCAACAAACTATATTATGCAAAATGTTATTTCTCAACTCCTTTCCATTTGCTTGTCAGGGGGGACCCGAGTTCAAATATCACCATGTTGGGAGTGACTGCCTGAAAAGGTTGAGAACCAGTGGTCTACTCTATTTGTAAACTGTCATATTGAGGTGAGTAAAATCAAGCCATGTCAAACTAGCAGCAACAAAAAAGATCCAACATTTTGTTTGCATGACTTTATTACGTGATCGGCATTTACTTGTAAATGTATCAAATACTTATTGTAGAAATAGTTTGTTCCAAGTATCAATACCTTTTTGTAGGAATAAAGTCTATTGCAAGTACAAGTATGGTATGGGAGGTATTTTATTAGAAGCATTTCTACATTGTGATATTAATACTTTTATTTAAGTAAAATATGTGAATACATCTTGTGTGGGGAAATACTCAAGTAATGACATACTTGAGTATTATACTGAAGTACACAATTTGAATACATTTACTTATTCATTTTCCCCACTCAATAATATTATTGTTATTATTATTATTGTTATTTTGAAAACATGTTGCGAATTGTGATAACATCCAATTATGCTATTTTTATACCATATAGCCATTGGCACATAAAGCACATGTCCAAGAAGCTCTAGCTATCAAGTTTCATGGGAATGATTTGGCTATAAGGACACTATTGCAATGTCAGTATGAAGGAAAGGACCTTTCAAGGCCATTCCTACTTTTACTTTCTGCATAGCATGCAATTATCAACTGATATAAGTACGCTGAGGCGGCCAGGGACCCATTGCAGAGGAGTTCGGAGTGACTTTGGTGAGTGAGACTTCATCTGTCCTTCATTTATAATGACATCATATAAATGTTTTAGAGCTAATCATAGTGATATAAATCTATTAGACATGCTGGCTATTAATCTTTAACATGGCTCCGTACATAGTGCCACATAGTTACATGCATGGCCCAAGGTAACAGACACAGAAGAATGGCTGGACAGCATACTGTAGTCGATTATATTGTACAGACTGAAATTATCCCAATTGGGTAATGATTGTTTAAATTATACCTGTTTGTATAATTTTACATCTAATTTTACGTCCTTACAGTTATTACTATTTTAGAGCAGATGCTTTTTTTCCCTGCTTTGAGTACTACCCACCTCTGAATGTAACCTTAATTCATACAATGAAATTATTCAAAAGAAGGAAAACAATTCTAGCCTTACTACAGTACAAATGTAATGACTGAGGAATAAGTAAATAAACAGACAAAGATAACTGAATGGGCAAGCATCATTTTATTTAAATCATTTGCAGGAAATAATGTAAAAATGTCTTAAGTGGTGTATCTATAGCTATCCATCATAAACTGAATGATCTCACTTAGTATATGATTATAAATCATTTGAAATTGTTCAACTCATGTTAACGTCCTCCCAATGTGTTTCTTTCAGACTGGAGGGTTGCACACGAGGTTCCACAGCCACTGGTAGAGGGGAAAGGTTAGTGCCCATATTTAAACGTACACCAAGCTACAAATAATACTACAAGTATCTGCTCAGATCTGAAGGTGGCAAAATCAAGACAATCTATATCAGGGGTTTTCAACAGGTGGTCCGGGGACCACCAGTGGTCCCTGAGAGGGTTCCAGGTGGTCCCCAGCTAAGTTGTTTAACCAAATGTAACTCTTGAGAACGTAAAAATGAAACCAAATGGACCCTGGCGGGTCCATTTGGTTTCATTTTTACGCTCTCAAGAGTTAAAATATGCATTATCTTGATTAGCCCACAAGTCTACACAACTAAAGAAGATGAATGGTTATTTTTGGTCTGTATGTTTTGCCTGTTTTGTTGCCCAAATCCAGTCTTGTATTGTGGACAAAAGCAAAAGAAATCTTTAGTTTTTGGGCCTGTAAGGCTAAACTGTCCAAAAATGGTGGTCCGTGGCTCAAATTCTGCATAAATGGTGGGCCCTGGTATCAAAAAGGTTGAAAACCCCTGATTTTAGTATTTAGTATTTATTTATTCAGCACAGTATAAAACGTTACAAAGAACATATATAAAAAGGGTGAAGTGCTAGGCTGAGGCAAAAACCCCAAGGGGCTTATACGAGGCCTCTGCCTGTAAGACAAAAATAGTTACAAAAAAATAGAATCAATTGATTGATTGAAACAGAACAAAATAAAATGGAATGAAATTAAATGACAGCAAGATTAGAATAATTAGTTACATGATTACAGATGAAAAAATATAGTACAATGACATATGAAGATTAAGTAATCTTATCAATTAAATGGGACCTAAGTTTATGTTTAAAACAATTTAGTGAAGTAGAATTGGAGGAAATTACTGAGTAAGTGTTCCAAATCTGGGCCCCCTGTATCTGATGGAAAACTGAGAAAGACCAGTACGAAACTTTGGAAGATGTAAATGATTTGCCTGTCTTGTGTTGAAATGATGCACGTCACTGTTAAACTGGAAGAATTTTATACATGGCAAAGGTAATGAGTCTGGCTGGGACAAGACTTTAAAAATAAAATTGCAAGTTAGGTATGTATTTAAATTAAAATTGGTGAGATGTTAAGTTGTTTGAAAAGAGAGATCTATAAGAGATCTATATCTAAGAGATCTATATCTAAGAGATCTATATCCATTTACAGAAAACCGCCACCATGAGTACGGACGCAGAGATGGAGCAGTATGGCAAGGCCGCCATTTACCTCCGTAAGCCAGAGAAGGAGAGAATGGAAGCACAAGCCCGGCCATTTGATGCAAAAACTGCAGCATATGTGTTTGACGTTAAGGAGCTGTACCTCAAGTGTAAAATTCTAAAGAAGGAAGGTGGCAAAGTCACCGTGGAAGTGCTCGATACAAAGGAGGTACTATGTAGTTGGAGTGGATATTATGTAAAATAATACATTCATTGACACAGTACAAGTGTAAAGACATTCTGAAGTTGGTTTTACTTTTTTTTTTTTTTTTTTAGGAAAGAACTGTAAAGGAGGATGAGGTCACCCCTATGAACCCTCCCAAGTATGACAAAATAGAGGACATGGCCATGATGACCCACCTCACTGAAGCCACTGTGCTGTATAACCTCAAAGAGCGATATGCAGCATGGATGATCTACGTAAGCTTTTCCACACACTGAGAGCAGTGCAGCATTGCACCTGTCGATGTCAGAAAGAAAACTGTGATAACATCAACTGAAAACAATGGCGTAGAATAACAAATTCATGGTTCTGATGTTAATTCATTAGTTGTGTATGTGTATTTTTGTGTGTGTGTGTGTGTGTGTGTGTGTGTGGGGGGGGGGGGGGGGGGGGGGGGGGGCTTTTTTATTCATTTTTTATTTATTGGATAGCAGACTGAAATATGGGGAGAGATATAGATAGATATAGGCAGTGACATATACATCACTGGGACTGAGATTCGAACCCACTGTCAGGCAGCAGCCAAGGTGATTTGCTATGACAAAATAGCCTATAATTGCTGCTGCTTGCAACTAGTGACTGTATTATCCCAGTTCTAGTGGTCCGTTGTCCCAGATACGTGCCATGCTCAGTGCTATGTTGTATCATAGACATAGAAAAGGAAGGTTCGTCTTTTGCTGCTGCAGTTCATTTGAAAAACATGTGTCTTATGGCGTATTGAACTATATTGATGCTGTATTGATCTAAAAAATGGCAGACAGCTGCCACTGAAAGTTACTACTTTCCAGCTACGGCTAATCTTGTCCGGGACTTGGAAGTGGTGAATCGTTCTGACAAGTCTCGGAAAAGAGATGCTGTCTTTGGCCAGTAGTCCCTTTGAGTGACAGTATGCTGTGCCTTCGCCATTTTGGGGCTCAATATGGCAGCCACCATATGCGATACTGAACTGGATGAGGCATCTACCTCGTATTGTATGTTGTATAAATGATGTTAATGTTGTCTCTTCTCCCCTTCAGACCTACTCTGGCTTGTTCTGTGCAACTGTGAACCCCTACAAGTGGCTCCCAGTGTACGACCAGGAGGTTGTAAATGCCTACAGAGGCAAGAAGCGTATTGAGGCTCCACCTCACATCTTCTCTGTCTCTGACAACGCCTATCAGTTCATGCTGATGGGTACGTACTAGTCAGAACAACATACAGTAAATAATATTTACTGTAACTATAATGGTACTGTGTTGTATGAAAGAAAAAATGTTTTTTCCTTTTTTTTTTTTTTTTTTTTACAGATAGAGAGAACCAGTCTGTCCTGATCACGTACGTTTCCTGTCTACTGGGCATTTAAAAATAATATTGTACCACACCCTATTTTATTTATTTATTTATTTATTTATTTATTTATTTATTTATTTATTTATTTATTTATTTATTTATTCATGGCATCAAATAATACTGTTTTAGTCCATTGAAATAATTAAATGTAAGTGTTACAGATTTTGATTATGAATAGACTGTCTGCAGTGAAATAAATCAAGACAGATATTGATACAGCCAGCAGGGGAATTATAGGCCAACTGTGGCTCCAGGGCATGGCGTTTTCTGAGGTGCACAAGACAAAACTAATGGGGAATGATAGCCATATAGCCTGCATGGACTTGAAATTCCTGTTCTGCATTGGACACAGATTCACTAATTGCATTTCTCTAAATTTATGCATTCCTGAACCAGTGGAGAATCCGGGGCCGGGAAGACTGTGAACACCAAACGTGTCATCCAGTACTTTGCAACAGCAGCCGGTTCTGGTGGAGGTTCTGGTGGAGAGGCTGGCAGTGGCAAAATCAAGGTATAGCATTTTTAAGTTTGACAAATACATGTTTTTGAACATACAAGCATTTATGAAACAATTATTTTAAAAACTATTCTAACCCTTTTAAATTGGGTGATATTTAAAACATCCAGGGGTCACTGGAGGATCAGATTATTGCAGCCAATCCCTTGCTGGAGGCCTATGGTAATGCCAAGACTGTGAGGAATGACAACTCCTCTCGCTTTGTAAGTGTAAATACTGACGTTTGAGAGAATGAGAATACTCATAATAATTCCACAACATGGAGGGATGAAACAACTTGTGTTATCAAACAGGGTAAATTCATCAGAATCCATTTCAACTCATCGGGTAAACTGTCCAGTGCTGATATCGAGACATGTAAGTATGAGGTCCACAAATAATAAATGGTGTCTAATGCATTTATAAGAGGATGCCATTTTGAGTTCTGTACAACCAATATGAATGATAATATTCTGAGTTATGTTCAACACATAGATCTGCTGGAGAAGTCCAGAGTGACCTATCAGCTTGCTGCAGAGAGAGGTTACCACATCTTTTTCCAGATGATGACCAACCACAAACCTGAGATTATTGGTAATTATTGATTATTGTTGTAAAATTGGTACTATGATGTGAGAACATAGGTAAATTAATAAAATCACACTTTTTTAAATCCCTTGTCAGAAATGTGTCTCATCACCAACAACCCCTATGACTTCCCGCTGATCAGCATGGGTGTGATCGCTGTGGCCAGCATTGATGACAAAGCCGAGTTGGACGCCACTGACGTCAGTGAACATTATTATTCTCTACTAACCCCATAGGACATGAGACCCGATTCTACAGTACATAATGTCTTCTAAATCTTTTTCTGACAATCTAATGTATATACGTACTTTTCTATACCAGGGGTTCTCAAACCTTTTTATGTGAAGGACCCAGAAATGATTGTATGTACTTGGCCACAGATCTCATCTCAAAATATTTTGTTCCTGGGACCCCAGAGACAAAGTTATTTTTAGTTAAAGACATACGCTTACAGAAAATAGGGGCACTGCACGTTCACTCCCCCCTCAAATAGCAGATCTATACATGCTATTACTGGTGTTGTTGTTTTGTTTACTGTTGAGTAGTACCCAGTTTTAAGTGATGTTTGTCAATCTAATCATTTGAACACATTATCAGGAAGCTATTGACATCCTGGGCTTCTCTGGTGAGGAGAAACAGTTAATCTACAAGTTCACCGGTGCGGTGATGCATCATGGGGTCCTGACGTTCAAACAAAAGCAACGTGAGGAACAGGCGGAGCCGGATGGCACGGAGGGTGAGCTACATCTTTATTATAATCATCAATTATGAGTTGTGAGAGAGAGCGAGTGCATTTTTGCTGCACCGGCGTGAGCATTGTTGCTTGCTATCAGAGTGAGTCACTCTCTGGATTAAGAACATCTGCTAATATGCCAACATTGTAAATGTAAATTGTATCATGATTTCAGTGGCTGACAAGATTGGCTACCTGTTGGGCATAAACTCAGCAGAGATGCTTAAGGCATACTGCTACCCCAGAGTGAAAGTCGGAAACGAGTACGTCACCAAGGGCCAAACTGTGCCACAGGTGAGTCAATTCCATTATTTCCATAATCTGATTTAAGATTGACATGTGGCCTTGCATTTTTTCTTCATATTACCCCCTCAGATTGTGTCTAAACGTCACAGAAATCAGTCCACAGTAAACAAAATGGATTTGTCACATTCCGTCCTGATTGGCTATGATTGGCTTCCAAAGTTTACAAGTGCTATGCTATATTTTGTACAAGCTTCAAATAACATTTTCCATGAAATTCTCTGCACACATAACTACTAGAGTGATGATGAAATCCCAATGACATTGGATGGTTTCCTTGCTTACTGTTAATTGCTCTGTTTAGTGCATACATTGTAAATTGTGTAATTCACAGGCCCATACTAATAACGCTACTAATAACTAATAACTATTACCCTAGGTAATGAACTCAGTCGGTGCATTGGCCAAGTCCATCTATGAGAAGCAGTTCTTGTGGATGGTCATTAGGATCAACGAGATGCTGGACACCAAGCAGCAGAGAAACTTCTACATTGGTGTGCTGGACATCGCTGGTTTTGAAATCTTTGATGTAAGCGTGGACTTGTTTTACGTGGTAATGGAGTTGTTTTAAGTGGGAGACAATATAATTTTGTCTCCGAGATTTAAGACACTGCAGGCTAATGATATTTCAACTCACAGTTCAACACCCTGGAGCAGCTCTGCATCAACTTCACCAATGAGAAACTGCAACAGTTTTTCAATCACACCATGTTTGTTCTGGAACAAGAGGAATACAAAAAAGAAGGCATACCCTGGGATACCATTGACTTTGGCATGGACCTGGCTGTCTGCATTGAGCTCATTGAGAAGGTATAATTATTATTTCATTTTATGCGTTAATGGACATGATATTAATATTGTTTTTGCTTTGTGTGATTTGCCTCTTCTATCCTATCCACAAAGCCCTTGGGCATCTTCTCCATCCTTGAAGAGGAGTGCATGTTCCCAAAGGCTTCCGACAAAACATTCATCGACAAGTTGATGGGCACCCATCTTGGAAAATGCAAAGCCTTTGAGAAGCCCAAGCCTGCCAAAGGCAAGGGTGAGGCCCACTTCTCCTTGGTCCACTATGCTGGAACTGTGGATTACAGGTGAACAGAACCATAGAGTCTGTAAAGTGAAAAATGAAAATGTTTGACTTAGGTGGTTTCTCCCAGACAGACAGCAGAGGTAACCCTATAACCTTCTCTTTGGACTACAGTATCACTGGCTGGTTGGAGAAGAATAAAGACCCGTTGAACGACTCAGTGGTGCAGCTGTACCAGAAGTCTTCAGTTAAACTGCTCTCTGTGTTCTATCCACCACCTGAGCCTGAAGGTATGTTTATTAATATAACATAACATGTTCTATCCCCCACCTGAGTGTGAATGTTTATTAATATAACATAGCATGTTCTATCCCCTACCTGAATCTGAAGGTGTTTATTAATATAATATAATGTGTTCTATCCTGATCTGGAGGGTATGCTAAATCATGATATAATTACTGTATATCATGAATGATATAATGTCCTGTATCCCCACCTGAGCATGAAGGTGTGTTTTTTTTTAACACTAAACGCATACATAATGAACCACCCCCTATGTTCTAACATAAACAGATAACACAAAGAAAGGAGGAAAGAAGCAGAAGGGCGGTTCCATGCAGACTGTGTCTAGTGCTTTCAGGGTAAGAATGTTTATTCATTATAGATATTATATAAATGATTATTTATTTATTATTTATTTATTTATTATTATTACTTAGTAGTTATTATTATCAAGATTCATGTGACAAACACATGACAAACACATGTTGGAGGTAAACTCAATTTCCCATGTTAATCAAATGGCTGGAGTTTTAAATTGGGATAATTTACAAATGTGTTTTGAAAAAAGTACAATTTAGTTTTTCACTTTTTACTACTAATAAGTCTAATTGTCAAATTATCAATAGGCAAACTTGGGGGTGCTGATGACCAACCTAAGAAGCACTCATCCTCACTTTGTACGATGCCTGATTCCCAATGAGTCCAAGACTCCAGGTAAACACAACATAAACAGTTAGTGCCTTTTCACTGTTTCCATGAAGACCTTGTAGTGCTAAGCCTGCATGTGGAAAAGGCTTTCGGATCTTTTGTTAATAATAATAATAATAAACAAGAGCAATATCTTTACAGGCCTGATGGAGAACTTCCTGGTCATCCACCAGTTGAGGTGTAACGGTGTGCTGGAGGGCATCAGAATCTGTAGAAAGGGATTCCCCAGCAGGATCCCTTATGCAGACTTCAAGCAGAGGTATCACTTCATTTCACACATTTTTCCTACAGCTTTTAGTTCCACATCTACCTAACAAGAAGCACTGCAAAATGACCATGAACTTCCACAACACAGGTACAAAGTACTGAATGCTAGCGCATGTCCCGATGGTGCATTTATGGACAACAAGAAAGCCTCCGAGAAGCTGCTTGGGTCCATTGATGTTCCCGTTGATGAGTACAAGTTTGGACACACCAAGGTAATCCTGTTTAATATGGACATGGGACTAAAAGTCTGTTTACAGTTGTTACAGTATTTGTAACACTGCATATATTAGGTTGTATTTACTAGTTACCATGTTTGTTGTTGTATTCAGGTGTTCTTCAAAGCTGGTCTGCTGGGTGTCTTGGAAGAGATGCGAGATGAAAAGCTGTTTGCTTTGGTCACCCTAACTCAGGCTCTCTCACGAGGTTTCCTCATGAGAAAAGAGTTTGTCCAGATGATGGCCAGAAGGTACTTTGGAAACAAAGTTTAACAATTTTTTTTTATAGTGTCACGATGATAAAAGCTTTACCGCGTATATAACAGGGTAAGAAATGACTAGCAGAACCAGATTGTGGGTTGTCGATATCTGCTTTTACCTTGACAGGGGGAGGACAACAATTACAATTACACCAGCAAGTAACGCTAAGTTGATCTAAATAAATCAAAACATGACACATGATACACTACAACTGTGCTCCCTCAGAGATGCCATTTTCACCATCCAGTTCAACGTGCGAGCATTCTGCAGTGTGAAACACTGGCCATGGATGAAGCTGTACTACAAAATCAAGCCTCTCCTGCAGAGTGCTGAGACTGAGAAGGAGCTGGCCAACATGAAGGAGAATTTCGAGAAGATGAAGACTGACCTGGCTACTGCCTTGGCCAAGAAGAAGGAACTAGAGGAGAAGATGGTGGCTCTGGTGCAGGAGAAAAATAACCTTGCACTGGCAGCCGCATCAGTAAGTACAGTGGACATTCGTTTCCCATCACAAAGCTGCGCACACGCACGCACACCCCTACACCCCTACCTGTCTGGTTGTCTCAGAGGACTAGGTGCCCAGACGGTTGCCAAATGTTTGCTCCCTTGTTCTTTTCTTCATTGACATCCAGGGAGACGAGGCTCTGAATGATGCAGAGGAGAGATGTGAAGGTCTTATTAAAAGTAAGATCCAGTTGGAGGCGAAGCTCAAAGAGACGACCGAGAGACTGGAGGACGAGGAGGAGATCAACGCGGAACTGACCGCCAAGAAGAGGAAGCTGGAGGATGAATGCTCTGAGCTCAAGAAGGACATCGATGACCTGGAGCTCACCTTGGCCAAAGTGGAAAAGGAGAAACATGCCACTGAAAACAAGGTAGATAATCTACTGTATACTGTACCTACTGTGCCTTGTTTCAGTAGTGTTTCTATATGAATCGACTCTCTAGATTTATACACTCTAAACTCACCATAATATTATACACACACTTCCCTGGAATCCACTTTGTAAAGCACTGATCCATTACATGAGGACACATATTCTTCTTACTGCATATCAGGTGAAGAACCTGACCGAGGAGATGGCCTCCCAGGACGAGGGTCTTGCTAAGCTGACCAAGGAGAAGAAGGCACTTCAGGAGGCCCACCAGCAGACCCTGGATGACCTGCAGGCAGAGGAGGACAAAGTCAACACTCTGACCAAGGCCAAGACCAAGCTGGAACAGCAAGTCGATGACGTGAGTTTTACAAAAGTGTATTTGGGATGTTCTGAACGCATTATTTTGCATTGTTTCACTGAATGATGCTGTACAAATGATGTACAAATATTGGATCATTGTGCAGCTGGAGGGTTCTCTGGAGCAAGAGAAAAAGCTCCGCATGGACCTGGAGAGAGCCAAGAGAAAGCTTGAGGGGGATCTGAAACTGGCCCAGGAATCCATCATGGACCTGGAAAATGACAAGCAGCAGTCAGAAGAGAAAATAAAAAAGTAATGTGGAATAAAATAATAATAATATGAAAATCACCCTTAAAATGGTTAAATTTTGTTGCACCGCATCATGCTCTGTAAAGCACTTTTTGCCTATATCTATGCCTATATGCTATTTAAATAAATTCATTATCATTTATCAAAACAGGAAAGACTTTGAAGTAAGCCAGCTTCTTAGTAAGATTGAGGATGAACAGTCTATGGGGGCTCAGCTACAGAAGAAGATCAAAGAACTCCAGGTATTTATTTTTTCCCACCCTAAAACATGATGATCAGGTGTTATTATTTAAGGAATATGTTTGTTATGTTATGTTTGTTATGTATGACTTTCCCAAACTAAGTACGGATTCAAGTGGATACATATAAGAGTAAATTATGTTACATATGCTAAATAAATCAAATTAATTTGAAAAGGCACGTATTGAAGAGCTGGAAGAGGAGATTGAGGCGGAGCGTGCTGCTCGAGCCAAGGTTGAGAAGCAGAGAGCTGATCTCTCCAGGGAACTGGAGGAGATCAGCGAGAGGCTGGAGGAGGCCGGCGGAGCCACCGCCGCTCAGATCGAGATGAACAAGAAGCGTGAGGCCGAGTTCCAGAAGCTGCGTCGTGACCTCGAAGAGTCCACCCTGCAGCATGAAGCCACCGCTTCTGCTCTCCGTAAGAAGCAGGCGGACAGCGTGGCAGAGCTGGGCGAGCAGATCGACAACCTCCAGCGCGTCAAGCAGAAACTTGAAAAGGAGAAAAGTGAATACAAGATGGAGATCGATGATCTGTCCAGCAACATGGAAGCTGTCGCGAAGGCAAAGGTAATAAAATTTCTGTGGATAATTCTTGAGACTATACTAAAGAGAAAAGAGAAAAATGTCTCTAAATGGCCAGTGATTAATTCTACTTCTGACTATTATTGTAGTGTTCATTTCCAAACTTGACAATTAGTCAATAATAATATTGAACTACTGTAAAAGAATAATGACGTTTGTCACAGTTCATTAAATATGTCCATTGTTAATCAACAGGGAAATCTTGAGAAGATGTGCCGCACTCTTGAGGACCAACTTAGTGAAATAAAGTCCAAGAATGATGAGAATATTCGCCAGATTAATGATGTTGGAGCTCAGAGAGCACGACTGTTGACAGAAAATGGTAAATGTGCTATGTAATGTATCCTTGGCATGGTTTATCAAACGTACCTCCCCAGATTCCATATATAGAGATGAGCGTTTGATTCACAGTTGTCCCAGGCAGTTTACAAATAATGTTATGTATCAAAAAAGATAACAGAACATTTTTAACAATATTTTACTTTCTAACTAGGTGAGTTTACTCGTCAACTGGAGGAGAAGGAAGCTCTTGTCTCACAGCTCACCAGAGGCAAGCAGGCCTTCACCCAACAGATTGAGGAGTTGAAGAGACACGTTGAAGAGGAGGTCAAGGTGAGGAGCATTTCTTTACTTATTTATACAAATAGGACTTGCATTTTATCATATTCAGCTGATATTATTTGGGCAATTTTCTTTTGACAGGCAAAGAATGCTCTTGCCCATGCCGTGCAATCAGCTCGCCATGATTGTGACCTTCTGAGGGAGCAGTTTGAAGAGGAGCAAGAGGCAAAGGCGGAGCTGCAGCGTGGAATGTCCAAGGCCAATGGTGAGGTGTGTCAGTGGAGGAGCAAGTATGAGACTGATGCTGTTCAACGCACCGAGGAGCTGGAGGAGGCTAAGTAAGTCATAAGAGGTTTAGACTATCAGGTGCCACACTTTATACAAAGTGTTTTACATCATCAGGTCACTCTGACTCTATATAGTGATCAGTGTTTTACCCCATCATGTACCACTCTCTGTAGTCTATACAATTTTACCCACAATGATTTGATTCCATTAAAACTGGCCAACAGGAAAAAGCTAGCCCAGCGTCTTCAGGACGCTGAGGAGCAAATTGAGGCTGTGAATTCCAAGTGTGCCTCTCTGGAGAAAACCAAACAGAGACTCCAGGGTGAAGTGGAAGACCTCATGATTGATGTGGAGAGGGCCAATGGTCTGGCTGCCAACCTTGACAAAAAACAGAGGAACTTTGATAAGGTGCTTATCAACAGTAAATTATTTGGCTCAGCGTCATTATTACAGCAGCTAATTATTGTGGCGGTGCCTTAATTCAGCGAATTGATTAGATTTTCCCGATTACTAGCCCTGTCCCTAACTGCATGCAAAGCTACGTTATTGGTGAATACATATTTTTGTTAAACTTGGTCATTTTAGCCTCCATAAAGTGGGGTAAATTACATGTTACAAATCCTGTGCAGGTCCTGGCAGAGTGGAAGCAAAAATATGAAGAGGCACAGTCAGAGTTGGAAGGAGCACAGAAAGAGGCTCGCTCTCTCAGCACTGAGTTGTTTAAGATGAAGAACTCCTACGAGGAGTCTCTCGACCAACTGGAAACCCTGAAGCGTGAGAACAAGAACCTGCAACGTGAGTCTTTCTTTACTTACTTTCAATATGTTTTTTGCTAACTTCATGTGTGTTTTAATATTCAATTCAAGTATATACATATGCCTTTAAAATCAAAGGCCTTTAAAATAAAATTCAAGATGGTTTCTTTTTTTCTTTTTCAAATGCAAATTCCTATATATATATATATATATATTTTTTTTTTTTTTTATATATATATTTTTTTTTGACTGAACCTTTTTTAATCCATTCCAGAGGAGATCTCAGATTTGACTGAGCAGATTGGTGAGACTGGAAAGAGCATCCATGAGCTGGAGAAGAACAAGAAGCAGGTGGAGACAGAGAAGGCAGAGATCCAAACTGCCCTTGAGGAAGCTGAGGTAGGAGGTTAGGTTGTGGGATATTTACATATACAGTAGAGGGCAATTAGGTTTTGTTCCAAATGAGGTTCAAAAAGTGGACTACCTTTTGATCCTGTGTTACATTTTAGGGTACTCTGGAGCATGAGGAGTCCAAGATTCTCCGTGTCCAGCTGGAGCTCAACCAGATCAAGGGTGAGGTGGACAGGAAGCTGGCAGAGAAGGACGAAGAGATGGAGCAGATCAAGAGGAACAGCCAGAGGGTGATGGACTCCATGCAGAGCACTCTGGACTCTGAGGTCAGGAGCAGAAACGATGCCCTGAGAGTCAAGAAGAAGATGGAGGGAGACCTGAACGAGATGGAGGTCCAGCTGAGCCACGCCAACCGCCAGGCTGCTGAGGCCCAGAAGCAACTGAGGAATGTCCAGGGACAGCTTAAGGTGCAGAACATAGCAGATAAGACACATATCCAAACGGAGGTACTGCTCTAAGCAAGGCACAGTATGACGTTTTGCTCGCCATGACCACCCTCAAATGTGATTTATTTTAGGATGCTCAACTGCACCTTGATGATGCTGTCAGAGCTCAAGAAGATCTGAAGGAGCAAGCCGCCATGGTGGAGCGTAGGAACGGCCTCATGGTGGCAGAGATTGATGAGCTGAGAGTGGCTCTGGAACAGACAGAGAGAGGCCGCAAAGTGGCTGAACAGGAGCTGGTGGATGCCACTGAACGCGCTGGACTGTTGCACTCTCAGGTAAGCACTGATGGAAGAAGTACTCAATTTTACTTAAATAAAAGTGTCAATATAAAATTATTAAAGGTATAGGTATCGGAATATGCTTAATATACCAAAAGTGTGAATATTCCTTATACAGAGGTTTTCATACGCACGTTGTGAGCTTGTAGAGCAGCTATTTTCAAATTGTCAAAGTATGGTTGATCTGAAGTTGTTTTGTACATTGAAAGTCTTGGAAATACTCCAACTTGAGTAAATGTACTTAAGACTCATTACACCACTACAGGTAAGTAAATGAAAAACAGTCAACATTAATGTACTGTATATAAAAAATTCACATACCAGTAATTTATAGTTGCGAACTTAAATTGTTAAACTGAATGTCGATTTTAGAACACAAGCCTTCTGAACACCAAGAAGAAGCTTGAGGCTGACCTGCTCCAAGTCCAAGGTGAAGTGGACGACAGTGTTCAAGAAGCAAGGAATGCTGAAGACAAGGCAAAGAAGGCCATTACTGATGTAAGTTAGGATGCCCTACCCTTATAGACAAACAAGCAGTAATTGGATATCTTCATCTCATGCTTGATAACATTTACTCTGTCAGGTGGTAATCTTATATGCCCCAAACAATTTACCATTCAGGATTGAAGTTAAAAAATGGCAACCATAATAACATAAATCACAACACAAAAAATACTTTCCAGGCTGCTATGATGGCAGAGGAGCTGAAGAAGGAGCAGGACACCAGCTCTCACCTGGAGAGGATGAAGAAGAACCTGGAGGTCACGGTGAAGGACCTGCAGCACCGCCTGGATGAGGCTGAAAACCTGGCCATGAAGGGAGGAAAGAAGCAGCTCCAGAAACTGGAGTCTAGGGTAAGATGTAGTTTACTTTCAGGGGCAGATTGGCCATCTGGAGTTTTCTACAGGGAGTTTTCCCGGTGGCCTGCGCCACCTAGTGGCCTGGACAAGATCCAAAATGCACTAGTGGCACTTCCAAAATGCACTAGAATGCGCTAGATGCTCACCTGGAACATACAGATCAAAATGACCATTAATCTTCTACATTCTCTAGTTGTGTAGACTAAGTTGGGCTAATTCACATGATGACTATTTTAACTCTTGAGGGTGTAAAAATGAAACCAAATGGACCCACAAGGGTCCATTTGGTTTCATTTTTACGCTCTCAGAGAGTTACATCTGGTTAACCAGCTGCCCCCCTCCCCCCAGGGTGGCCTGGCAAAGGCAAAATTGTCCCGATGGGAAAATATGTTTACTTTAACACAGGCAACAGTCCTAGCCAATGTATGATACAATAATGAATAATTCCACTGTGAAGGTGCGTGAGCTGGAGGCCGAGGTTGAATCTGCGCAGAGAGGTGGAGCAGATGCAGTTAAAGGTGTCCGCAAGTACGAGAGGAGAGTTAAGGAGCTGACATACCAGGTAACGTATACCACGTGTACCATGTTCAATCTAATGAGTCTGACCAATACAACATACAGTACCTCTGACAAAAAGCGATAGATTCTTTTTTTTAATTGTTTATTTGGAGAAGCAGTTTTCATCAGAATACAATTTCTTCTAATTCTTATAAAACTAGATCAGCACTTGGTAGAGTGCAAACTTGCCTGTTGTACACAAATAGGCCATGGCCTACTCGTGCGTGAGCAGAGTGGGCTAATACTCATGATATTAGTTATAAAGGTCTCTTACTCACGTCATCATGCAAGTAAAGAAAACATGTTGCATTTCACAGGTCTTTTTTTCAATCAAAAGGCAGGCATCAGAAAAAATACAGATTGTTTATATAGAAATAGATTCCATGAACATAAAACTAGCATAAATTCACTGTCACTTCAGACTGAAGAGGACAAGAAGAATCTTGCCAGGCTTCAGGATCTGGTGGATAAGTTGCAGATGAAGGTGAAGGGTTACAAGAGGCAAGCTGAGGAAGCGGTAAGACAAGTATATCTTTAGTTGTTGCCATGGACTTAGTGTTGTCATAGTTTTCGTGGAATAATTAAAGAAATAGGAATCAGTTATGTAATGTCAGTATGACCAGAATCCTACAGTGATGATCTTGCAGCTTTCCCATAGCAGCATAAGGAATCTCCAGCTTACCCCAGCTTCTGTAGTATGAAACGTACACACGCAGAAAATACTCTAATGTAACAGTCAAGTTCTGAACAGGATGTTTTCCACTGCAATGGAGTTGCTCTAGATGCAGGCATGTGTTCCAAAATGGACTACAGAAAGCAATAGAATGCATTGCCTTTAAGATGGGAGCTTTCGGTCAAAGCGTAAAACAAGAAAACTTATGATTTGTGCCATTCCAATTAGGACCTGTTCATTCTTCTAAGCCACCAAGAACATGCTGCATGGGCTACTACCGTACATTAGATATTAGCAACCTTTACAATTTCCTAAATTTGTTTTGTTTGGACTATATTTGCAATATGCTATTTTCACATATTGAAGCTTTGGACAATGTCTATATTATAGGAGGAAGCTGCCAATGCTCACCTGACCAAGTGCAGAAAGATTCAACATGAGCTAGAGGAGGCTGAGGAGCGCGCTGACATAGCGGAATCCCAAGTCAACAAGATGAGAGCTAAAAGTCGTGAGTCCAAGGTAAATATGTGCAAATGTTTATTAAGATGACCATCTTTAAGATTTAGCAACAAAAGAACATATACCGGTATGTTCAATATTTAATTGTATATTTCTGTTTCTTACAGGGAAAGGATGCTGCTGAATAAGTTCTCCAATTCAAGTCACCATAAAATGTCATAAAATATGACCCATTGGGCCCTACCAAGGATTAAATACTACTGTACCTACAGTACAGTAGTATTTAAGGGCCCATCGTATTCAATAAAGGCAACAAAGTAACTGTGTTTTTCGTATTCATTACTTCAAACAAACACGTTTTGATGTCATTGGTTTGTCTGTGGTGTGCTATTTGACCATTACATGTTGGAGTGCTCATTATGATAAGGTGTGTCTGGAAGCCTAATGTTCAATGTGAAAACAAATTAAGTTTAGACATTGTCAGCAAACGTGGTGTACATTTTATATTAAGCATTAGAAACACATTAGAGCACTGGTTCTCTATTGGTTTGGGAGCCATTTGTCTGTTGTGGACATTTTGTTTCCTATATTTGTCATTTCAAAAGTACCGGTACTCTAATTTAGTGTATTAAAAAAAGTGTTCAACATTTTCACCCAGAACACTTTTAGGAACAACCTAAAAAGCAACATTTGAGTGTAACACAATACAGATACAGTATAACTTATTGAAACAATAGCACAATGGATTTCAGAACATTGCTATTGATACAAGGAGTATATGAAACAATGCACAAAGAATCGTCCAAAATACCAACTCCAAACTCGGCATGCTCATCACCACCGACCTGAGGGACAATTATATGCCTAGTGTTGTGTTGGTATAGGCAACTGTTCACTACCTACAGCATGTACGCATCAGTGTAGAATAGGCATATGGAATTGGACAGTTGGTTCAACTAGAGACCTTTAACCTTTTATGGGGGCACAATTAGCTCTTCGCTAAAACCATAGCAAACGTTGCTGGCAAGCTTTAATCATCTCGTGGCTGTGGGAAAGTTAAACGACTGATCCTGGGGCACCCGCTGGCCTAGTGGTCCAGGCTGTGGGACTCGAACATGCAATGCGTGTACAGTTTACTTGAAAGCATTTCTCGCTCTGTTTAGAGAGTATCCGTTCAGTTGACTCAGATGTTTCGACTTTGCAAAGAAAGGTAGTCAAAGTGGGACAACAGAGAGCGGGAGAGCAGTCCACATACTGTAGGTGAGGCACACTGGCCTACTGCTTAGCTCCTGCTCTGGCCCTACATTTGTTAATGACGGCTTTCTTGAGTTTGCTTTCGTTGATTGCTGTCCAACCAGGCAAGCTCGCACATCTCAGGACATAGGCTGCAAGACAAAAAGTATTCAAAATTAGAATAAGCGATATTGACAAATAAAGGCAGTCCATGCTGTCATTTTGTCAGATCACTATTACAACCTTCAGAACAAAATAAATCAGGGATGTTTTTCAGACGTCACAAGTGACGTCATTGTGTAGTTGTATCGCATCTTTCCGACAAAATGTTGGGTGGATGGAGACAGCATGGACTGCCCTTAGCTCATACCACACAACACCAAGAATAGATTTTAGTTTGTTGATTTTGATCACAATATAGATATTTAAACAATTTATTTTAAAGAGTGGAGGGACTCTTTTAAAGTGATCCCAATTATGAGGCAACTTACTAAGAATTCCATTAACCTTCTTCCGTTCAAGGATCCTCTTTCCTTCTGGGATCCTGCCATGGCGACCAAAGGCGACTGCATTCTCACACTCCGCCTCAGTGAAAAAGCAGTCAAACAGCAAATGAAACAGGCGCATTGAGTCTTGTTTAGAGGCATGCTGCATGGCAGCAAGGCGGAACGACGAGACAAACAAGCCACTGTCAGGAAACAGCTCCTGCTGGCCTGGTGGTGCAGATGGGATGGTGGTGTCCAGATTGTAGGTGGTATCCTGCTCATGGTTGGTGTCCTGCTCGTAGTTGGTGTACTGCTCACGGTGTATCTCTCCAATGAAGTCAATGAGATTCCTAAACTCTCTTAGCTGGCCTGGGTCTGAGAGGGAAATCGCACAAACAGCCCATTCATGATTATATATTCATGGCCCTATCAACAGGTAAACAGAGCAATGCAGAAGAAATTACTTGCCTATTCTTGAGATGAGTAGATCGACCCTCCTCTTCTCACGCAACAATTTCTCAAACTCTCCCTTACATCTTTCACATGGTTTCCATGAGGTCAACCATGGTGGTGGACCAGCCACATAGCCTCCATTGGGTGAAGTACCAGCTGCATGGACTCTGTATGGTGTTGAACCACACGCGCACACGCACACGCACACACACACACACACTTCTATTTCTTGTCCGTGGCAGATCTGACATAACTCTTTTACACAATTTCCATAGAAAATGGCAAAATAAAGTAACATTTGCATTTGTTTAGATGACAACAGGGGGTTGAAAAAACGAAATAAAGTGAAAACCCCTTTGGAAAACGCTCCATCTGGTGTCTCATGTAAACACGCAAAATCGGCACTTGTGAAATCATGGCTCACGTCAGCTCACGTGCCTTGTGTTTATTATGTTGGTGCAGAGCTGTAGGCAATATTAGCTCATTCTAGTAACTAGAATGAGCAAGTAGTCCCTTGCCCTGCTCATCCTACCAATTACAAAAGTAGCAAATGAGCAAGCTGCTGCATTGGTCAATGTGAACAGACTTGGTAGTGGAAGTGGTTCTAGCATGCATGCATACCTGCCTAGTCTATCTGCAGTGTGCTACTGCCACCTAGTCAACAGACATGCACACTACAGCATGTTAAATCACTGTTGTGCCTCCCCGTTTTTTCTGGAGACCATTGCCATGTAAAAGTGACCTAAATATACAATTAAATTACTCTCACAATGACCAGTACCAATAATAATAAAGTATATTCTACTATGGCCTAATATTTATCATTCATCTTAATAAAAAAAAATGTGGAATTACAAATGCATAAAGCATTGTGTAGATTGACTAATTCCAATATTTATGAACATGTTTTATCAGTTTTATCTACATTTTAAATTAATTTATATAGTTGCATTTAAAATATTCTGATGATTATGCCCAATACTTAGTAATTGCAGACTTATATCAAACCATTAACAGTATCATAAATAAAAAAATAACCACAAGCTCATGTACTAATTGTGGCACACGTACCCATAGGGTGATGGGCCGGCTGAATGGTCTGCATAGGTCGATGGACCAGCAGTGTCGCTTCCATAGTGTGGTGGGCCAGCTGTGTGGACAAAGTCGAAGAGTGATGGGCTGGCTGCTGCAGCTTGGTGTGTTAGGTCTGCTTCGTCCCAGTAGAGAGGTGTGCTGGCTGCATGACCCACAGTGTTTCCCCAGTCAGGCGATGGTCCGGCTCCATTTACCCATTCATTCGATGGTCCAGCTGCATTGCCCCAACAGGTATAGTAAATCTTAGCCTCACAGTTAAGCCAGACAAACTGAACTTGACATTCATAACTATAAGCACTGTGTTGGCCAACGATGGCCTATGGTGAAAAGTACATCATCCCTAACTTGTAGTCTCTGTTGTTTTGTAGACTATGTGACTACAGTGGCACAGGGGATGTGGTGTACTCTCTCTGTCACACACACACACACACACACACACACACACACACACACACACACACACACACACACACACACACACACACACACACACACACACACACACACACACACACACACACACACACACACACACACACACACACACACACACTTTTTTAAATAGATTTGATAGATGGCCCCTAGCATTATTGTAAATTCTAAAGTAAAGTGTTCCATTGTCACCTGCATGCAATGCTGGAATGGCATCATACCATCTTTGTCTTCCTCTACGATAACGCTTCCCAGGTTCAATCACCTCAGACTGTACCGCAGGGGAGGGCACACAACCTGACAGAGGATGCTTTCTGGGACGACCAGGGCCTCGCTTCTTAGTTTGGACCAGCATGTGCTCTACGGTCACACTGGAAACATCTGAGTGAGGGAGTGAGAAAACAGAAAACAGTGAGAAAACACGAATAGCACACCTTTTGTTCAATTTTGACCCCTCCATCATTCCTCTACCACTGACCTTCTGATAGGGCTTTAAAAATTAACGAATGTTGCGATAATATTTTAGTAATAGGTCAACAATAGATTTCCGGTTAGTTTGGTGGATTCATTTTTGTATAATAATTGACCCCAGTGACCACAAAATGACGAACTAATTATATTTCACTAAAACCAGAAGAAAACTCCCACCACAGAATTTGGGAAATCAGAAATACAATAAATGCAGCCACTATATTTAAGGCAAATATTTCATACATCTTAAGTTTAAAAAATCGGAACCATCCCTTTAAGGTTGGTCAACTAAAACCTTTTGAATGCTGATCTCTAAATATAGGCATACAATCGTCAGATCTCAGAGATCTCAATATATTGAACATACAGTACATACAACAGTATCACATACTGTACAGCCCAACAGGAATGTGGGACCCACGTCAGTAAAATAACCCCAAAAGTCCTAAACTATCATGTTATGGTACTATCATGTTATGGTACATTACTAAGTGTTCAAACAGTTTGCATTTATTTGTCTTAATTATTTTGAATGTTTATTTTAAGCAATCCCTTGCAAATCCTGCTGAAATGCAGGTGAATAACACATGCCTATATGTAATATTTGAAGCACTATGTGCCCATCTGAGAGACAAATGCTCCAGTGTAGTGGTGAGACGTCATATGTGTTGAAAATCCAAGAACAGGACGTGCTAGCATTTCAAAAAAATATTATTTTTTAAAGCTGGATTAATGCTCTTTTATCATTTTCAAATCACATCTACACAAGATAACTTTAGGTTAAAACAAAGAATACCACATACACAGGATTTCAATTCTTCTCTGCACATCCGCTTGTGCCAAAACGAGGACCTCACCACACAGTAATTCAAATTATATTTGTATGGACTTTTTATATAAAAATGCACACATGTTCCCATTTTTGGCCATTGTATGCCCATATGATGATCACAGATGTGGTCTAAAACTAAGTATGTTTATTTTATTTTATTAATGTTTTTTTTTACCTTCTGTTCTGCACATTTCCTCCGGAGGTAGTAATGTCAATGTTGAGACATCATCCTCCTTTTGTTGTTCGTCTTTAATTTGCAAAGGTTGTGGTTCCTCCTTGACCAGATGGGGGCTCCTCTCATGTTCTGGGATTACCTCTTTACACACACATACGCATGCACACAAACATTTAGCATCAGCACAACAGAAGTCAAAATGTCATACGAATCTCACAGGCAAAATCATTTGCATGTGGCTGTATAACAGAATGGTTCTGTGATTATGACAAAGTCACAATTAAACATTAAGATTTCAAATACAATTTAGGCATTTAGCAGACGATTTACATTAAGGAGAGACATTGCAATGCATCATACAAATTAAACTTTACAAATTAAGCAGAATTTACAATACACTTTACAATTAGACAGGGAGGAAGCTATAAAAACTGATTAAAAGGGTGTATCTTTCCTCAGTTGTTCCTAACCTGATACATTTTTGTATCACGCATAGTGAAATAATTAGCATGAATAGTAATACACTGTCTGGTTGACATCTTGAATGGAATTAATCAAAATCAGCTGTGTTTGGAGGATGATGCAGAATTGGGAATGGGAACACAGTACATTTTTGTTTCAAGAAGAAATTCAAATTAGATTTTTTTTTATATAAATGTACACAAATGTTCCCACTTTTGGCCATTGTAGTTTACATTTAGCAGACACTTAATCCAGAGCGATTTACATTAAGAAGAGACATTTCAATGCGTCATACAAATTAAAGTTTACAAATTAAGCAGAATTCACAATACTAAAACATGTACAAGTCACTGCTATCTCAATAACTACCTAACTACAGTTCTGATTGCAATGGGAAGTGCATTCCATAGTTTTGGAGCCAGGAGGGAGAAGAGCTTGGGGTACTGCCAGCTTCCCTGAGTCGGCTGATCGGAGTGCACAGGAGTAGGGTTTTATGAGCCCAGGTGGAGACAAATCTTTGGTTGCTTTGAATGCAAACTTGAGTGCGTGCAGCGACCGGGAGCCAATGGAGGGAACGGAGAAGGGGAGTGACATTTTTGGCTGGTTAAAGACCAAGCAGGCCGCTGCATTTTGGATCAATTGGAGGGGCTTACCGGTAAGTGCACATGCCGGTAGACCAGTAAGGAGGGAGTTACAGTAGTCCAGTTTTGATATGCCCGTTGTTGTCTAGATGAGAAGCTGGGCTGACTCTTAGGTGATGAAGTGTCTAATCCGTCTGATGTTGTGGAGTGTGAACCTACAGGATCGGGTGACAGCTGAGATGTGTGTTTTGAATGAGAGCTGGCTGTCCAGGACAATGCCAAGGTTTTTGCCTTAGGGGCTGAGGTTACCACTTACCAGCCCCTACGGCTTACTCAGAATGAATTGAACAAAACTTCCTTTAGGAAGCACAAACATTATTACCAATTGTCATGGGAAACACAAATGTTTGGGGCAAACAATTGGCAGGTGCTTTGCGATAGGTGCTGGCTGCTGGGTAACTGATCACACACAAACCTTTGTGTTTCCCAAACCCTGGTGACGTTTGTGAGGATCACAGGAGCTTTTTCCAGCTGTCATTCTGAGCCCCTTTGCCCAGAGAGAGAGAGAATAGGTCCAGGTGCAGCTCGTAAAAGTGGAGATATTTAACTAAACTAACATTTTATGCCAGAACTTTCACACAGATATTTTTGTACCATATCAGACTCCCAGGTCTGTGGAATTGTTTACTGAGTGCAGTGTTTATGCCACTGTTATGCCACTGCAAGTCTGCAACCATTCAGTAAAAGTCTATGGAAGTGATCTAGGGCTCCTAATAATTCCACATAACTGTTCGAGGATGGGACACTGCATGAAAATCTAGGAAAGGTTTTTTTGGGGAAAAATTATTAAAAATAATTAACGGAATCACAGCTCGTTGGGATTTTGTGCATTATGTGGATATACATTACGTGGATATACGCGGGTATAAGGAGGAGGTGTGTGTTTTGATCAAAGTGGTAATTGTTTGCAGGACCACGCAGCCAAAGACTCCGGGTCGTATTAACGACCAATTCCCTTTAGTGGTCCTGGTAGGGGCTAGGGCTCCTGTATGTGAAATACTGCAATGTATTCTGTGCCCAGGAACACCTGTGGCACATGAATGCTCCATCAACATACCTGTTCTGTGTAGGTGGATGTGTGGCTTTAAAATGAGGTCTAGCTGTTTGTTTCGTCTCTCCAGTAGAGTTTCTAGAGTCTCTATCTCCCTCTGGAATATGTTGAGTATGAACTCTGCAGCCAAATTGAGACGATCGCTGACAAACACTCTGACAACCTTCACACAACATTCATCAACACCACGCTGTTTCTCCAAAACACACAATATCTCCTCCCCCATCGACGTCAGGTGTTCGTTTACCGACAGCCGTACAGTCTCTATTTGACACATTTTACCTCCTTCAAGAGAGCTCATGTTCACGTTTCACCAAGATTTGTTTCTCACCGCCATGAAAACACAACAAAGCTCACTTCCAGGTTAAAGTGCGCATTGCGCACTGACAGATCCCAATGCTGCGGGTCCAAGTGGCGAAAAGTGAAAATGCAGCCCTATAATTGAAGCAGAGCCATAGAGTTACGACAACGACAACTCTGTAGACTTCATGGGGCCAGTCCAATGGCCAGTGGCCAGTCCAATGGCAGCTCTTCCAGTTAGACTTGAATAGAGAATGGGGACAACAACAGGTACAAGTCTTGGACCTGAAGCAGAAATGCATTGGACTCAGGCAAGAGCACAGCGTTCTTTGTAGCCCACAACATAAACATTATTGTGCACTACACTAACATTGTTACTGTAGTACTGTACTTGTTGACATGTTGAAAACATGCATTTAAAAAGCTCCGCCCTCGTTGAAACAATGCATTTCCAACTCCAGTTTGTCCCTATTCCCATGTACAGCGCTCGAGCGCTCAGTTCCTGACCCCTTAATGTCGCACCACTTCTACTAGATGGCTCTGAATGGAAGTAAATTGACGTTCATGACGTCACGTGCGTACGTTTGCTTGTTTGCAGAGCCATCTAGTAGAAGAGTTGCGACATTGAGGGGTCAGAAAGCAGCCGGTCACGTGGCTCATGTACTCACACGAGCCCATAGGCTTTAATGCATTCAGTAACTTCCGGCTGTCACTATTTGTTGTCACTATCCAATTCAACCCACCAAGCAATAGTCGCGATTTAGCCGGCTAGTTGTGATCTAGCCCGAATATAGACGGCTACATTTTGTCTATTTATAGACCGAAATTAGACTTCGCAGTTTATTCCATAATTAGATAACTATTCATGAAAAAAACAAATGCTAGGTGCATAACTGATCTGCTAATATCGGATTTGGATCATTATCATGACCGCAGATCAATATAAAATATGGTTTATAATTAGCCCAGATTTAGTCGTCTAAATTTATACCCCATATAGACCAAATTTAGACAACTGAAATTAATCCATATTCACTTATGATATAATTTAAAAAAAACAAATGCACGTTGCAGAACAGACCTCCAGATATTGGTGTAAAAGATATTAATACTCATTTCTCACTATAATGTGTAGGTTGCGATTTAGACATCTAATATATTTCAACGTCTATATTTATTTTATTTATTTATTTATATATAAAAAGATCAATACTAAAATACAATGAAATATAGCTCCAACTCCGTTGGATAGTGACGTGACAGCCGGAATTCACTGAATGCATTGAAGCCTATGGGCTCGCGTGAGTACATGAACCACGTGCCCAGGTTTTCTGACCCCTCAATGTCGCAACTCTTCTACTAGATGACTCTGTCAGCAGCAACACACACGCTGAGTCCAGGCACATGCGCAGAAGTGCCCTCGTCATTCCAGCTAGCTGCTACTGTGTGCACCGTGTTGACGTGAGACAAAACTACAAACAACTCATCAAAATCAACGAATTTCTCGACGAAGAGAAGAGGTAGGTACTAAGGCGCTGTGAATTGAAATATGTTTATTGAGGAGAATTTGAAATGCTTGGCCCTTTCACCGTTGTGCATTATCGGCTGTATGTTTGTTTGCATGTATATTAGCATGGCGAGCTAGCATGCACCAGTTTAGCAGCTGTGTCTTTTAGCATTAGCTAGCGCCGCTAGGCGTTGTGCAGTCTGGCCTTCTCTATTCCAGCCAGTTTAGCATTTATTTTTCGGCATTATACAAAGTTTTTTTTAACTTAACTAAAACGTTAAATACATTTATTGTGTAATATGTTTTACACATGGTTGTTATGGCTGTATTCTTAACGTGTTTGCATGAAAGTAATTAACAGCCTTTTTGTAAGATCCATGGTTAAGACCTTCATGTTGGGGTATTTTCCAAACATTATAGCACTAATTATAATTATTACACTTGTATATGTCACTTAAGCATTGTTTACAGGCTTAAACCAGTGAGGGGAAAAAGCAACTATACAATGAGGATTGTGCTATGAGCTTGTAGATCTGCTGTTTTGCAAATTGGTGTAAATATCTTTTAATTTTTGATTCTATATATATTGGCTAGCGATTGTAAAAGAATTTGGAAGCCATTGAATCGGGTTAATGATAAGACTTGCACACATTTCCCTGAATTTTCCTGGATTTTGTCTCAAAAAGCAGATTAAAAAGCTCACATGGGGCAATCAGTGCCCGCCTTTGAGCTTGTATATCTGCTATTGTTTCAGTAAAGCCTCCTTCCTTATCCGAATACTCCACGGTAGCACCACTGCACTTTTCTGCTTACCACTGCATCCAATATCTATTCACTTACTCCCTACTATATACTATACTGTATATATACTATATTACAGGGGTTGACATTAAGGTCTCGGAGGCACTTGCCCATCGGGCAAGTGCAAGTCAGGTTCTACTTGCCCTCAGCGCATGGTCACTTGCCCCCCAAAAATATATTGTAAATTTTGCAGATGTAACTCTTGAGAACGTAAAAATGAAACCAAATGGACCCTTGCGGGTCCATTTGGTTTCATTTTTACACTCTCAAGAGTTAAAATTCATCATCTTAATTTGCCCAGGTCTCCACAACTAGAGAATGTGGAAGATTAATGGTCATTTTGATGTGTATGTTAATTTGCCAAAGAGAGCGCAGTCCAATATGGACACGATCGACACCAGAAGGTTCGATTTTTTTTTACAGCTGGAGATTATAGCACCACAACCACAATGCTGAATATAAATAAGAACGTTGCCTAAATTAGACAAGTGTCTTTGCTCACCCCTTGGTTTTGTTATAATACTGTTTAATCCTTTGCAGCATTTAACTGTTACAATGTTTTGTCTCCCAGCAGGCGTGGGCCATGGGAGGGGTGCAAGAGAGCAAAATTTTACACGTCCTCGATCAATACCACAAGGTAAATAACTCCCCTAATTTGCTTTTCTGTCCCCACCCTAGAATTTATTACAATAGTAATGTTTTAATCGGTACAGCATATACCACAAATGATTTAGTGGTATATGCTCCTATGTTGTACATTACAGCAAATGATGATAGATCACCCGTAGTGTAAACTGATTGTTTTAAAACTTTTGTTGCATATACATCAACTATAGGTGTAGTGACTTTTTATTTTAAATATACTTTTTCTCTCAACAGGCTCTCATCGCAGGCACTCGCAGTCTGTTCGTACTCCACAAGGTAAGCTTACTAATTTATCCCCTCTATATTATTGAAATGGAATGTTGCTAGTGTGATTTATTTGTTTCAATTGCATTGTCTTTCAGCCTCAGGAAATCATCAATCCAAAAGTCCACAGGTGGTTACTGGTACGTTTTGGGTTGAGGTGTGTGTGTGTGTGTGTGTGTGTGTGTGTGTGTGTGTGTGTGTGTGTGTGTGTGTGTGTGTGTGTGTGTGTGTGTGTGTGTGTGTGTGTAGTCGGGACTGTTTTGAACTGGGAATACAATAATACTTCACCCTAAATGAAGCATCACATTATGTATCCCTTTTTTCCCACGGAATTTTAGTGTGTGTGTGTGTGTGTGTGTGTGTGTGTGTGTGTGTGTGTGTGTGTGTGTGTGTGTGTGTGTGTGTGTGTGTGTGTGTGTGTGTAGTCGGGACTGTTTTGAACTGGGAATACAATAATACTTCACCCTAAATGAAGCATCACATTATGTATCCCTTTTTTCCCACGGAATTTTAGTGTGTGTGTGTGTGTGTGTGTGTGTGTGTGTGTGTGTGTGTGTGTGTGTGTGTGTGTGTGTGTGTGTGTGTGTGTGTGTGTGTGTGTAGTCGGGGCTGTTTTGAACTTGGAATACAATAATACTTCACCCTAAATGAAGCATCACATTATGTATCCCTTTTTTTCCCCACAGAATTTTAGCATCAAAGAGGACATTTTTGTTTCCCATGATAGAGAAAAGTAAGAAAGTATTATCTCTACTAAGTTAAAACATGTATCAGCTGTCTATGAATGAAATGGTTGTAATTGTGTTTATTGCTTTTATTCAGTGTTTCAAAAGGTGGTGGTGGAGACATTAATGTCCATCCTCGATGAGCTGAGGGTGATTAACAAGGCTGGTGACAGTGAGGACGTCAGGACGAGGTTACCGATGTCCACCTTTCCAGAGAACTGAAAAGCCGTCAAAACGTAAGAAAGTCGATGGTAAATCAAACATAAATCCTGAAAATATTTACTCCAATTCGATACTATCAATAATTACTGAAATCTTATAGGTCAAAAAGCTGGCATACGTTGTGGGGAAGAGTGCAGAAGACTGCACCAGAAACATCGTTCGCAGGTATGACTTTAATTTTAAAGTGAAATTGGTGAAAATAAAAACTCAAGTGGAAGGTAAAAGGCTAGACTAACTACTTTTATTAACTGCATGTTTTGCATCTGTTGCAGACTTATCACCAACGGCCTAATGCGCAAATTCAGTGTCCTCGGTGGTGGACTTCAAAATAAACGAAGCTTCAAGGACAGCACCTTGTGTTCCTTAGTCATTGGTAAAATATGAGAATCATCATCTTCAATTGCTCTATGCTACACCTTTGGGATGACACAATGTACAAATGGAGTATAATGGATAATTTATACTGGCTTCTGTCTCCACCCCCCCACCCCTGTTCCATAACCCTTATAATTGCAGATGCTGCCAGGAAGACGTGCAAGGAAGCCACAGGTTAACTGTTGGTGAACAGCTGAAACAGGCACCGGGCTGAGTTGGTGGAGGGGGTACCAGAGGAGAGCACCACCTGAATAATTAAACATGGCATGTCATGGCATTATATTGTACTTTCTGACACTAGAATCTAGTTTCTAGCACTAGATTCTACTTTTTCTAAAAAAAAAAAAAAAAAAAAAAAAAAAAAAAAAAAAAATCTGTGTCAGTGATGCTCAAAATATTTCATGCCAAGGACCCCTAGAATGGTTTGTGTTTGGCAGGCTGCAGAGGACCCTCCCCCTTGAAAATTGCAAATGTTTGGAAAGCACTATTTTATGTGTGTGAGTGTGTGTCCCTGCGCGCAACCTCCATTTCTAGGAAACAGAATGGGGGTAACTTTTTTTTTTACCATAACAACATAACATAACATAATTATAATGACATAGTAAAGTATTGAAAATGAGTGGAATTTCCCTTTAAGACACGTGCATGCACACTTGCTCAAATGCTCAAATACTGAATAAATATGGTGGGCACTGGTATCAAAATGATTGTCCTTATTATTACTTTTACTATTACATTTACAGTATAACTGTCTTCTGCTTGTAACAAGTTTGTCTTTGTGATTTTGCATTCTTATCTTAAATCGTAATGGTATATCCAGTAAGTAAGCTATGATAATAATTAGCTTGATATGTGATTTGTCATGTTAACCTTTGAAAACTTCAAGGATCGATCAAGGTAAGCATTGCAGGGAAGATGTGTCGAACCAGGGTCCAAATTGCCTTTTGAGGCTTTTAAATGTTGAATAAGAACTTCATAGAGAAAGGGTTATTTTTTAAATGAAATCTGTATTTATTTTCAGATCATAGATATATATAAGTGTATAGGTAGACGTTAAACGTCTATATTTAGTGGCTTTGATCAGTCGTCTAATAGACGGCTATATCTATCTAACCTGGTTTAAACGTATATATTTAGCCGTATATTAGCGGTGTTTTAGACGCAAAAATATAGACGTGCGTCTAAGTATAGACGGCTATTAGACGGCTAATAGACGGCTAGTCTAAGTATAGCCGTCTAATAAATTTTCATTTCTAGACCCTTTTTAGACCATTTATAGACGTGTCGTCTAGGTGACATATAGACGTATATTAGACGGCTATTAGACCAAAAATTGCTTGGTGGGAAGTCTATGTAGAGGAGCCGCCATTGGACTGGCCCCATGGAGTGAACGGAGTTGGCGTAACTCTGTATTTCCAAGGCTCTGCTTGTTTGCGAAACAAAGCTTGTAGGCCAGTAATTTTAGCTCATGTTTTACCTAAAATTGGAATAAATTGTAACATGGGATTTTTCTTCACAGATCATTTCTTTGAGGTCTCCAGAACAACATATTAAAAGTCCCGAAAAATCCCAGTTGCGCAAATATGTTTAATTTCATAAAGTAATAGAATACATAGGCTCCAATGGAGTGATAGCCCCGCCCCCGCCCAAAGGGGGCGTTTTTGTTTGGCCTAATATAGGCCAAACAAAAACGCCCCCTTTGGGCGTAAACATTTTTCGCCTCTCCGCTCCGTCCCTGCTCTAGGGCAATTGGCACAGAGCCAAGAGCAGTCAGTCCGTCAGTCAGTCAGTGAGCCTAGTAGCGGCAGCAGCAGCATTACTAGACTAGTGACTTCTCTGTTTTATATGTAGTGGGTTGGGCTTAAGAGGTTGCTATTAGTGATGCCACGCCCCCTCATTATCAGACCGATTTAATACAAGCCGTGTGCAGCTGGCATTAGGTGGCTGTCTGTCGGTGGGGGTAGCATGAGAGAGCATCTCTGTGCTCAAGGTACAGATTATTTCAGAACTTGTTTAATGTTTGCCCGCTTTTCTAATAGTTGTTAATACATATCACCATGTCGTAGGTGCCTGCTGGGCGCTGGTCGGGCTCTGGTACAAACATGTGCGTCCAGGAACTTCTTGCTAAGGTATCGCACATGCCTGTTAGATTATTTTTAAATGTTTGTTTTAATAGCTCACTAAAACGTACCATATTTCGTAGGTGCCGATTGTTCTGTGCTGGCCTTAGTTTCTTAGTTTCAACCACATGTAATGGGCACGTCTGCCCTGTGTTTGTGCCACACTGTGTTCATATGGGTAAGGACGATCCGTACTATTTTAACATTTCTCTCTAAGCATAATTTACAGATTATTAATTATTCCTCTTTGTGTGGCAGCTCTTAACCTTGTACCCAGGCCATAGTGGGTCGTCTGCCCAGTGTGTGTGTAGGCCTAAAGAGTTCGTTTTATTGAGGTAAAGCAGTTAGTCTGCAACATTATAGCTTAATTTGTTTGGTGACCAACGATTGAAACAAGTTATTAATCATTACCTTTGTTTCTTTGTGGCCGTGTCCAGATCTGGTGTTCATGTTGCTCTGCTGCCCACAGTGTAGACGTGTGTAATGTGTGTGTGCACATAGCAGAGGTAAGGTGGCCCCAATGTGTATTTGTTTCTAATTCACCATGTCTATAATAATGCCATTAATTGTAAGCTTTGATCCTGTTAGGTGACATCTTGGGCTACCTTGCCGCTGCTGTTTTTGTCCTCTTTATTATTTTGTTGATTTGATTTTGTTTTGTATTTTCTGTTTTATTTGTAAACCAACTGAACACTTATAAATCAGACTGACTAGCTACATTTATAAGACAACAGTAGTACCGGGAAGTGCTGGTTGTGTTCTGGATAGGTGGAGGGGGTTCACTGGTGTTGGGTTTTCTTTCAGGGTACTTTGCGGGCTACCAAGCATGTTTCCTTCTGGTGTGCAATTTTACTGGTGTGTTTAACCTTTATTTTCTGTTTCGTTTGCAGTGTGCGTGTGACCCAGCTTGGGGTTTGCTGTGTTTTTGGTGGCGTTGTTCTTTGTCCCTACACTCCCTCACTCCCTACCTTCCTTCCCTTCCAGGACCACCGGCAGGACCCCAGACCGCTACTGGAGCTCATTTTAACCCTTTTGATATATTTGATATCTTGACTGGCTGTATTAAAGTCGATTTTAATTAGCCCTTTGTAATAACCTGAACAGCCTTTTATACGAACTGATTGTGAATAAATTAATTCATTTAAAACTGGAACACACGTCTCTGCCACCTTCCTAGGTTTGCCAACCCGGTGGGCTGGTAGATCTCATTGCTCTCTGTACATCTCTAATTTTAGCTTAACATTCTCAGGTGAAATTCCTGAGTGGCGTAGTCAGGCTACTTATATGGTTCTGGGCCTTAGTGCCCTGGCCACAAATGGCGTATGTCGGCAGGACGAACAAACTGTAAAGCAGAGACGTGTCACTCCAGTTTTTATCTACTCGGTTGGTTTACATTGTTTTCTGTTTCTTTATACGTGCTTGAGTTTATTTATTTTTAAGGACAAAAACAGCAGCTGGCTTCCATTAAAGGAGGCACCTGCAGACAACCACCTCGTCATGATGAGCAACAAGCAGGAGCTACAGGACCCGAGGATGCAGCCTCGAGCCAACGGGACAACCGCTACAAAGAGCTTGCTTCGGTGCTCATGGTTTCCCCCCCTGCCCCGCAACTCGCCTTCGTTTGCCACTGCAAGTGGAGGCGCACCCCCCTTGTTCGTCCTCGTTGCCCCTGCAAGTACGTGGAGGCACCCCCTTGTTCGTCCTCGTTGCCCCTGCAAGTACGTGGAGGCACCCCCTTGTTCGTCCTCGTTGCCCCTGCAAGTACGTGGAGGCACCCCCCCTTGTTCGTCCTCATTGCCCCTGCAAGTACGTGGAGGCACCCACCCCCGTTATTGTTGCCCTCGTTTGCCACTGCAAGTGGAGGCACCCCCCCCCCCCCCCCCAAAGAGCTTGCTTCGGTGCTCATGGTTCCCCCTTATTGTTTGCCCTCGTTTGCCACTGCAAGTGGAGGCACCCCCTTTATTGTTTGTCCTCATTTGCCCCTGCAAGTACGTGGAGGCACCCCCTTATTGTTTGTCCTCGTTTGCCCCTGCAAGTACGTGGAGGTACCCCCCTTATTGTTTGCCCTCGTTTGCCACTGCAAGTGGAGGCAACCCCCCCAAAGAGCTTGCTTCGGTGCTCATGGTTCCCCCTTATTTGCCCTCGTTTGCCACTGCAAGTGGAGGCACCCCCCTTATTGTTTACCTTCGTTTGCCACTGCAAGTGGAGGCACCCCCCTTGTTCGTCCTAGTTGCCCCTGCAAGTACGTGGAGGCACCCCCTTGTTCGTCCTAGTTGCCCCTGCAAGTACGTGGAGGCACCCCCCTTGTTCGTCCTTGTTGCCCCTGCAAGTATGTGGATGCACCCCTTATTGTTTGCCCTCGAATGCCACTGCAAGTGGAGGCACCCCCCCCCCCCTTGTTTAACCTTCGTTTGCCACTGTAAGCGGAGGCACAGGAGTTCTGTACTGTGGGCACGTCTGCCCTAAACTCTTGGGTCCCTGTGTATGGTATTATGAAAAATGTGTAGGCCATGGAAGTGACTTTTAATGTATCGCTGGGACATCGATAAGAAGCAGGGGGTAGATTGTAGTGGGTTGGGCTTAAGAGGTTGCTATTAGTGATGCCACGCCCCCTCATTATCAGACTGATTTAATACAAGCCGTGCGCAGCTGGCATTAGGTGGCTGTCTGTCGGTGGGGGTAGCATGAGAGAGCGTCTCTGTTCAAGGTACAGATTATTTCAGATCTTGTTTAATGTTTGCCCGCTTTTCTAATAGTTGTTAATACATATCACCATGTCGTAGGTGCCTGCTGGGCGCTGGTCGGGCTCTGGTACAAACATGTGCGTCCAGGAACTTCTTGCTAAGGTATCGCACATGCCTGTTAGATTATTTTTTAAATGTTTGTTTTTAATAGCTCACTAAAACGTACCATATTTCGTAGGTGCCGATTGTTCTGTGCTGGCCTTAGTTTCTTAGTTTCAACCACATGTAATGGGCACGTCTGCCCTGTGTTTGTGCCACACTGTGTTCATATGGGTAAGGACGATCCGTACTATTTTAACATTTCTCTCTAAGCATAATTTACAGATTATTAATTATTCCTCTTTGTGTGGCAGCTCTTAACCTTGTACCCAGGCCATAGTGGGTCGTCTGCCCAGTGTGTGTGTAGGCCTAAAGAGTTCGTTTTATTGAGGTAAAGCAGTTAGTCTGCAACATTATAGCTTAATTTGTTTGGTGACCAACGATTGAAACAAGTTATTAATCATTACCTTTGTTTCTTTGTGGCCGTGTCCAGATCTGGTGTTCATGTTGCTCTGCTGCCCACAGTGTAGACGTGTGTAATGTGTGTGTGCACATAGCAGAGGTAAGGTGGCCCCAATGTGTATTTGTTTCTAATTCACCATGTCTATAATAATGCCATTAATTGTAAGCTTTGATCCTGTTAGGTGACATCTTGGGCTACCTTGCCGCTGCTGTTTTTGTCCTCTTTATTATTTTGTTGATTTGATTTTGTTTTGTATTTTCTGTTTTATTTGTAAACCAACTGAACACTTATAAATCAGACTGACTAGCTACATTTATAAGACAACAGTAGTACCGGGAAGTGCTGGTTGTGTTCTGGATAGGTGGAGGGGGTTCACTGGTGTTGGGTTTTCTTTCAGGGTACTTTGCGGGCTACCAAGCATGTTTCCTTCTGGTGTGCAATTTTACTGGTGTGTTTAACCTTATTTTCTGTTTCGTTTGCAGTGTGCGTGTGACCCAGCTTGGGGGTTTGCTGTGTTTTTGGTGGCGTTGTTCTTTGTCCCTACACTCCCTCACTCCCTACCTTCCTTCCCTTCCAGGACCACCGGCAGGACCCCAGACCGCTACTGGAGCTCATTTTAACCCTTTTGATATATTTGATATCTTGACTGGCTGTATTAAAGTCGATTTTAATTAGCCTTTTGTAATAACCTGAACAGCCTTTTATACGAACTGATTGTGAATAAATTAATTCATTTAAAACTGGAACACACGTCTCTGCCACCTTCCTAGGTTTGCCAACCCGGTGGGCTGGTAGATCTCATTGCTCTCTGTACATCTCTAATTTTAGCTTAACATTCTCAGGTGAAATTCCTGAGTGGCGTAGTCAGGCTACTTATATGGTTCTGGGCCTTAGTGCCCTGGCCACATATATGTTACATTTTATTTACATTATTTACTTCTTCACTGGCTCACTATGGTGCAGACTTGCTGTAACAGAAGGACGCCTCACGCAGCTTCGCATGCAATTGTTTTTTACGCTGTTCCAGCATGGACCCATATAGACTGGGACCATATTACAAAAATGTGAACCCCGAAGGCAAAACATGTTTTTATTTACATACAACTGTTCTAGGGGTATTAAGGCGTGCTGAATCCAAATCTGCTGTATGTAATGCTCAAAAATGGCTGCTAAGCCTTCAAAATGGACCATTTAAACATGGCGGCCACCACCATAATGAAGCATAGTAAAATGATGTATGTTTGACTAAATAGGGTAGAAAATAGATTGAAATGTATGTTTTCATGGGAGTACATTGACATTCATATTTTAGATCAATTTTAAAGGTACACTTTAATATAATTTATATTATGTAATGTAATTTGTTGGTGAATAATTGCTTCAATAATGGCCTAAATTAGTGTTTATGACTTAATGCATGCAGTAAACGCATGGACAGTCAGTCCCTATGATCTTCAATGTTCTGGCAGGTGTTGCCAATTAAGTTTCTTGAAACGGCACACTTCAATGTACATTATGTGTACTTTCTTGCAGCCGCAGCGTTGGCTGAAAGCAGCCTTGTGCAAATGCATGACGTGTTCTCGCTGCATGCTTTTGGCAATGGTGGCAAGGAAAGCAGCCGGGGTAGCAACTGACCATTCAGGATCATCCATGCCATTTCAGTAATGGGAGGAAGATCAGGGTGTGTTAAGTGAGCTTGATTCTATACAAGAGCTTGATAATGGGAACGCATGATGTGAAACTTTACTGCATCTGAGGTTGGTGGCATAGTCTCTTGCGGACGCCCCATACAAAACAACTTGACTCTTGCTTCATTGCATGGACCAACTTCAGGCACACCTCATCGAAGGCCAAGCACTTGTGATGTCAATGGAAAAGCCACCTGGCATTAGACCACTTGGTGAATATGTCAACATATGTCAACACTCTGCTCATTGTTGTATCAGGGGGTTTGCTGGAGTGAATGACCATTGTCAAGTCATCTGATCCTGATGCCAGGATCTGTGCCAGTCTCATCTCAGTGCTGACCATGAGGAAGCTGACACATGGCTTGGTTTGCACTACATTCATGCTCAAATGAAACAGTTCTTAGTTGTGTCAGCACATGATAAAGATGTGCTTCTTTTACTTCTGGCATGCGATGGCAAGATGCAATGTAGGCCTGGGTCTCTACATTAAAGCTGGGACAGCAAAGGATAGTAAGTATCTCCAGTGCATGAAATTCAGAAGTTGCCTTCTGGTCAAGTTAATACTCTACTTGCCTCTCAAGCTGTAACAGTTTAGTGGCAGTGGTAAGAAAACAACCTAGCAGGTGTTCCAGCAACATCCCTCAGACGTCAGTGGCCTTGGAAAAGGTCTTCTTACGGAAGACATATGAGCTCAGCAGAGAAATTAATCTGTAAGATATATGGTGTTGGCAACACCTGCCAGAACACTGAAGATCATTGGGACTGACTGTCCATGTGTCTACTGCAGGGGTTTTCAACCTTTTTGACTCCAGGGACCACCATTTATTCAGCATTTGAGCCACGGACCACCATTTGATTACATGTTCACACCAATGACCTAAAAATAAAGAATTCTTTTTGGTTTTGTCCACAATTCCAGGCTGGATTTTTGCAAACAAAGCAGTGTAGACTTTAGAATTAAATTCAGATGATGAATGTTTTAACTCTTAAGAGTGTGAAAATTAAACCAAATGAACCCCCAAGGGTCCATTTGGTTTCATTTTTACATTCTCAAGAGTTACATCTGGCTAACCAACTTTCCATCATTTAGCCTGGGGACCACCTGGAACTTTCTCAAGGACCACTGGTGGTCCCCGGACCACCTGTTGAAAACCACGGGTCTACTGCATGCAAATAAACACCAATTTAGGCAAATAATGAAGAAATTATTCACCATTAAAAAATATTACCATAATAATACCAAAGAGGCCAATTTTCGCAATATAAATTATATTAAAGTGGTACCTTCACAATCGATCTGGAATATGAATATGTCATTCTATTCCCCATATATGAAAACATAAACAATACATTTTAATCCATTTTATAGCTTATTTAGTCAAACATACATCATTTTATTATGCTTTATTATGGTGGTGACCGCCATTTTTAAATGGTCTATTTTGAAGGCTTAGCAGCCATTTTTGAGCTTTACATATAGCAGATTTGGATTCAGCACGCCTTAATGCCCCTAGAACACTTGTATGTAATAAATTAACACGAGCTTCCTTCAGCACTTAAAATAAGCACATTCTTGAAATCTAGCCTAGTCTACCACCACGGACCAAACGCATGGCATGGATCGCAGCTTTAAACTGTCGGAAAAAGTAAAAGTGTTTACACTGCACAGCTGATGATGACGACGCGTCAGGCTCAACGAGAGTTGAGAATGTATGTAGCCTGCAGGGCTACTAGCGTATGCCCTAGGGCAGGGAGAAAGGGGCGTGGACCATCGCACGACGTAATCTCATGACGCGCCGTTGGCGGGCCTAATACAAACCCATTATAACTTAACTTTAACCATGATGGATTATTCAAAAACAACCCATCTTTTTTCTGGTGACTGATATTGTCCTTCTAATACGTGAGAGGACAGTGGAATTTCATTCACAGGTTTCAGTTATTTTTAAAATATTGTTTTGGAAAATGTAGCTGCCTCCATATCTGGCTATGCCCACCCAAATGAATATTAAAAAAATAAATAAATGAAACCTGTAAATGAAATTCCACTGCCCTCTCACATATTAGGAGGACTATATCAGTCACCAGAAAAAGGTGAGGGCAGTGGAATTTCATTTACAGGTTTCATTTATTTATTTATTTTAATATTCATTTGGATGGGCATAGCCAGATGGAGGCAGCTACATTTTCCAAAACAATATTTTAAAAATAACTGAAACTTGTGAATGAAATTCCATGGTCCTCTCACGTATTAGGAGGACAATATCAGTCACCAGAAAAAAAGATGGGTTGTTTTTGAATAATCCATCATGGTTAAAATGGAGTTTTAAGTTATAATGGGTTTGTATAGGAGGGGGCGGGGCTATCACTCCATTGGAGCCTATGTATTCTATTACTTTATGATATTAAACATATTTGCGCAACTGGGATTTTTCGGGACTTTTAATATGTTGTTCTGGAGACCTCAAAGAAATGATCTGTGAAGAAAAATCCCATGTTACAATTTATTCCACTTGAAAATTCATTTTGCCTGGACTATTGGTGGAAAATGTCTCATGATGAGGGATTTAAAATGTGTCAAATAGAGACTCTGCGGCTGTTGATAAATAAACACTTGGTGTCGGTGGGAGAGGAGATATTGTGTGTTTTGGGGAAACAGCGTGGTGTTGAGGAATGTTGTGTGAAGCTCGTCAGAGTGTTTGTCAGCGAACGTCTCAGTTTGGCTGCAGAGTTCGTACTCCAGGTATTCCAGAGGGAGATAGAAGCTCTAGAAACACTGTTGGAGAGACGAATCAAACACTAGACCTCATTTTACAGCCACACGTAGAACTACACAGAACAGGTTGGTTGATCTGCATTATTCTAAACACTGTGACGTGTCGTCATTCTGTAGTACTTTAAAGGTAGGGGAAGTGATTTCACTTTTGTCAGATATCACCCATTTTTTTTTTTTTTCTGTTAAAATGCTCTATTATAAGGTGTGGAAACCACATATGGAGTTTCCCCCTCCCCCACGTTAGCAGAGGAGCTAATAAAAGTTCCCCAGGTCACCACAATTCTCCTCCAATCAGGAGAGAGCAGCAGGTTCACATAGTGTAGCTACTTTTGGGGCGCCCTAGTGCACCAGGCTGGTACTACACCATGAATTTCAAATCACTTCCCCTACCTTTAACTGATTTTCAACTTTTATTGTATATTTTCCATAGACAGCCTGTACCCATGTTCTGTTCCCCCTGTGAATAAAGAGGATGCTACCTCTGAGCAGCTTGAGAGGAGCTCCAGTTTGGACCAGGAGAAACCAGAGCCTCCACTGAGTAAAGAGGATCAGAAAGAGCTACTTCAAAGGTCAGTGGAGGCTGACGGCTTGACAATGACATTACTAGTAGATGATAGAGACAGAACCTGTTGCCAGCACTTCAACTGAACACATGAAAAAACAAGCTGGTGTAGAGGAGTGTGGGCAATTACAAACAACTAGTGATGACCAGTTCCAATGGTCGGATCGTTCTGAATCCGATACTGAGGACAGTTTTGAGTGGGAGCCCATAGAAAAATCTTCCATTCAAGACAGAGATGCGTCAGAGCCTGCAGAAGAATCTGCCACTGAAGGCAGTGATGAGTGGGAACACAGCCAAGATCGGTCTGCTCAAAAGACAAAACTCTCTCAGGACCTAACCTCATCAGAGCCAATTAACTCCACGGGTACTCCCACAGGAAAGAAAAGCTTTAAGTGTACACAATGTGATGAAGTCTTTGATAGAAAAAATGATTTTAACACACACATGATGATTCATACAGGGGGGAAACCCCATGCTTGTATGGTTTGCGGAAGAGGATTCCACGTAAGACGGGATCTAGAAAGACACATGATGATTCACACTGGGGAAAAGCCATGTGTTTGTAAAGTTTGTGGCAAAGGATTCCGAATAAGACAAAATCTTAACAGACACATGATGACTCATACAGGTGAAAAGCCCTATATTTGTAAAGTTTGTGGCAAAGGCTTTGTACAAAATGCTGGGTTGAATCAACACATGAGGAGTCCTCATGAAAAGCCCTTTATTTGTTCAGATTGTGGAAAAAGGTATAGTGACAGGAATGGTTTAAAAATGCACATGCAGACTCATACAGGCAAAAAACCCTTTAGATGTACTGTATAGATTGTGGCAGAGCATTTACTTATCAACATCATCTAAAAAGACATGCCAGTATTCATATACGACCAGACTGATGAAATTTACCCCTCATCTACGTTCTGTAATTGTGTAGACTTCGTATAAATGAAGTAACACAAACGTTACAATAGGCCTAATTTAACACTTGAGAGCGTAAAATAAAAGCAAATGGTCAATTTGTTTTCATTTTACACTCTAAAGAGAACAAGATTCAAGGGAACAAGGGTTCACTTGGTTACCAACCACATGTTATAAAAGACACTGAACAGCAAAAATCCCTTCCGCAGTCTGACACGAAGCCTGCTATGCCAACATGCCTGCACACCTCTCTGGCAAATGGATACTGGAAACCAGCAACAGATTTGAAGATTATCTAAAAGCATTAAGTAAGTTGTTTGTTTGTTTGCTTGTTTGTTTAGTTTTTTGCTTTGCTTTTTTATGTGGAGTTTGGATGTGTTACATTTTAGTCAGCAATAGTTAAATAATTGAATGGTAGTAGTACCGGTAATAGTGTTGTGTCTTTGTCAATTCTTTGAATCTTTTCTTATCTACCTGGATGGAATTGTTCGCTTTTGTCTGTATACTACAGACAAAAGCTTACAATTTTGCAGGTCCACATGTAAAGGCTTTACCACCACTTTTATAGCAACAAGACAATTTTCCTCTTTTTTTAGATTGATTTATATTCATCCCCCACACACGTGTACACATAGAGTCCAGTGGCCTCTTCAGAAATAGAACACATAAATGTATGATGGATAGTTGATTTTAATGCACACCTAAAACAACAAATCCCAAACCCCTTATACTTTTTTACTATTTTGATGAACTTTTTGGAATAGTTCAACATGCCAATCTATTGACACATTGTGTAGCTTGCAGACTGCCCATTTTAACTATTGATTTTTTTTTAAATAGTTTTAAAAGACAAAGAATTAGGATAAGGGATAAGGGGTTTAGCAGTGATGAAAATCTAGGCCATTGTGTAATAATTTGCAATGCCATTCCAATTTTCATGTTCAATTAAATAATGGATCTGATGCATTACACAGGAATATTGTGCTGGATAGGAGACTTTCAGGCCTCTTTTCCTGTGCTCCAAAAATGGACTGTTAATTAGTGTGTAAAACCATGAACCATGTTATCTCCATGAAAGTTCCCCAGTTGTCTATTCATGGTATTACAATTCTCAAAAATGTAAATATGGAAACGCTACTATTGGGGAAGGGTTATCATATATTAATTTTCTTATTGATCCTATAAATAATTTAATATACCGGTAGGTATTCTTTTGGAGGTCTGGCTTGTGGACTGTAGTTCTGAACTGAACTGGTTCGCAGTACTGCACATAGTTACTTTCCACCACTGCTCTCTCTGTATGCAGATATCGATTTTGCCACACGGAAAATCGCTGTGTCACTGTCCCAGACCAAAGTGATCACCCAGGACGGAGACAAGAAGTTCCACTTCAAAACGCTGAGCACACTCCGGAGCTATGAGCTGGCCTTCACTGTCGGGGAAGAGTTCGACGAGGTGACCAAGGGACTGGACAACAGGAAAGTCAAGGTATGAGACATACCAGAAGGTCAATGCCAGCCCTTTGCTGGATGTCAATTCCTTTGCCGGATATTAAGCTGTGGGCCACGTTAAGTTAACTGTTACGGCCCCATATATGTCTAGGGGTTCATTGGACCGAACATAAGGGTAGACGGACACCAAGAGTATAAATCCAAATATTTATTTTATATTCTATATAATAATAAATATTATGAAGCATTTATATTTTATAATGCAATTGGCTCGATATATATATATTTACAATAATGACTGGAGTTTAGATAACAGAAAACAAAAGACAATAAACGAAACTAACAAACAAAAGAACAAAAGGCTAAACAAACACTGGTATGCTATCAAACTACTAGTCGTGCCGCGGATCGGGGGAAGGACTGACGTCGCCGTTCCCCCCCCTGCCACAGCATGACAGGTCCTCTATGTATGGGGCTGGCTGAGACCAACGGCCAATGAGGACAGAGGGGTGATCAGGTCCACTATCCTCAAGCCAGCCCCGCTGATGACTCAGGACCTGCAGCTGGGCGAGATGACAAAGAGAACACCAATCAGACACCGGTTATCTAGACAGGAGTTCACTACCACTAGCACCATGCATATGTGTATATATATACATAAGGAGATATCCATGATATTCCATATATATATAATACAAATATACATTCCATAACATTACCTCATATAGATATATAAATTATAGGTACCATATAAATACATATCTATATTACAATACCATACCTCATATAAATATATATACTAATATGTTCCATATACATAGACATATATATATATTTATATTACCAATTACCACCAAATAAAATAAACAAAACAAAACACGAGACTCAGTCCCGTGACATTAACCTTCACTTAATGTGGTCCATGAAACAATACTTTCATGAACTCTATTACTGAACTCTGTTGGTTAAAAATAACTGATTGTTTCTGATAACTATGAAGGTTTCATGGGGTCTGTAGCCTTATGGATAGAAAATACATATTTTTGGCACAGAAATACTCCTTTATGGACCAAATGCATTAGGCCACACTCTACCATTTGAAACCATCCATTCACTCAAAATGAAATAGCTACACGGTCCCCTGTTTCTCTACTTCTCAGGCTGCAACCGCCCCACGTGTGCGCATACACGCACATGTGTGCACGTGCACACGCACACCACACAACATTAAATTTAGTTTGCTTGTAGAACTGCTATTTTCACAATATTTACGTGTCTGTAGAACTGGCTCTCATTCAATGATTGTGGAATAGTGGTCTAGACACACCGACACATAAAAAGAGGCCATGGTCAGTGAAGACACTGACCTTGTGTTGGTCAGTCTGGAGAATGTCTGCCCCTTTTGTTTTTTTGTTTCTACACTTGGTTGCATGCTTACAATAGTCAATCTGCATCAGCTATTTTCAGAGTAGTGGGGATCCGTTTCACCCCTCAGCTAAGGCGTTCTTTGCCTCGTCAAAGCTCCTATAAAGTATGAGGAAATAAATGTGTGCCCTCACATTTCCACCAGAGTGGTCCTCAACTCCGCATGCAGTGTTTTGGCTAAGAATTTCTCTTTCCCTTGTGAACAGTGTGCAGCTGTCCTCCCTATCAGCTTGTTGACTGTCTGCTAGGACACTCCATTCAGACATAATTATGCATAATAATGGAAGTTGAACGACTGAACCAACGCAGTCATCACGATTAGACCAAACATTAAGTAGCAATGAATGATACATTTTATAATACATTTTAAGATGTGCATTCACTGTGCCCTGCATGTGCCTGCTACACTCTCAGTTACAGGTCGGCAAGCGTCCATTTGTTTAGAAGTAGAAACTTTTGAGGAATACACATTACTAGACATAAAAAATACCATGTATCATGTACTATTTATGATTTCTAATCAAGTGAGCAACGTTTATTTAGAAATTGAGAACCGCCTGAACACCCTTTGCCAGGTCTGATAACGGACAGAGTGCTAATTGGGTTCCTGTTGGTCAAAATATAAAATCAAACAAAGATCGATGGGTAGCGGTACTTGAACCCAGGAATCCAACTCGCCAGTCCAACACACAACCAGTCGCACCAATAGAGCTGCACAGTCCCGTCCCCTCAAGACGTCGCCCCTGTTCCGGAAACGAATTCCCCATTCATTTTTCTCATAGACTTTTCGAAAATGATTCATAAAAAGACAATTATGCCGCAGACAAAGCCAACTCGGGTCGTGACAATTCATGATGACACACACTATTTTTTGGGACAATCAAGATGATAAACGAAACAAAAAGTGTTGTATCCTGCCGTTTTCTACTTCTTGATAATTAGATAATGCATGCTAATATTGTGTTGTCCCGAGTTGGCTGTGTCCATGGCGCAATCATGTTTTCATTACCCCATTTTCAAAAAGTCTATAGGAAAATGAATGAGGATTCTGTTTCTGGAACACAGGCGACATCATGAAAGGGTCGGGACTGTGCAGCTCTATAGGGCTGGGCCAGATTGTCGGGGCTGGTGTGGCTGGTTCATGGCTGGTTGCTACATTCACCCCCTTGATCTTTTGGAGTGTGTCCTCACGGTCCAAAGGTTAGGGGGATTTGAATTCCCTAAAGGTATTGTGATGCCACCCATATATTCATTGTAGTCACACTAGTGGGGTAGGCTAGAACCGGTCCTGGCAATATAAATACCTAACAGAACAAAGGGAGTCTACCAATGCTCCTCAAAGCTAAAACCAGTGCGGTGCATCACAGACACAGGGACATCATAGTATAAATTGCAGTAAAAGATACTCTATTGTGGAAATAGTCTGTTACAACAAGCCTGATATTCAAAATGTGCTTTAGTAGAATTGACAAAAGAATTGGCATTAGTTAATTAAACACAACCGATGCACAAACCTGGACACATCAGTAATTATTTCTCAAAACAGACACTATCCTCCAGGTGACTTCATTTGTGTCTAACTAGTTGGCACACTAGAACCGGGCCTCAATTGGTCACAGATTTTGTCAGGTCACCGGTTTCACCACAACAGCGCCTGTGTCTTCTTCTCCACCCATGCAGAGCCTGGTGAGCTGGGAGGGAGACAAGCTGGTGTGCAGGCAGCAAGGTGAGAAGATGAAGCGTGGCTGGAAGCACTGGCTGCATGGAGACAGACTACATCTGGTGGGTGGAAAAGGAACTACATGGAAGTACATTTAGGCTACTCAAGCACAGTATTAAAGGAGAATTTCAGACTAGCCGTTTTCTTACCGAAATAACATTAAAATCAGAAAAAGACACCAGAAAAGTCATCATGACTCCATTGCTCTGAGCATGTGTCGTAAGGTTTTATTTTGTAAAATGAATTATTACACTCTCTGCATTATTAACACTATAGAAATGTGTAATAATAATAATACATAACCTACTAAACACTTATATTTTAACAAAGAAAAGCAGTTACCCTACCCTGAGTACATTTTGAGTGAATATTTTGTACTACCACATTGTAGCCACAATAAGTATGAAGAAATTATATCCTAAAAAGTCTTGTTTAGAAATTATTATTTAATTTGCTAATCTACATTCTGAACATGTTTTTGTTGAACCATTGTATATTAAATAATTTAATGGTTTGTTGTTCACAGGAATTGAGCTGTGAGGATGCAGTTTGTCTTCAGGTGTTTAAGAGAGCAGAATGAGGGCCTGAACAGACCTGCAAATGCTCCTGCTTGAAGCCCACTCCCAGCATGTATGGTGGAAATTAACTAAGTACATTTACTCAAGTGCTATACAATTTTACGTTTTTTTCTTTTTTCCCCCCAAGACAACTACTGGATTACATTTCTCCCCACAAAAAAACTATTTGAAAACTACCTATAGTATAGATTGTTATTATTAGGTCTATACTGTAACATTGGCAAAATGAAAAGGATTTCTAAGATTTTTGTACATTTGAAAACTGTATAAACTGGATCAGCACTCAGCAGAATGCAAACATGCGTGTTGCACAAAGGTAGGCCATGGCCTACTTGTGCATGATCGCAGCGAGTGAGCAGAGAGCGAGTACCCCGACACCTACAGGAGATAATGCTCTATAGTCTCAACAATGCTTAGACTTCTTAGTTACATCACCATTACGTCATCACCTAAACCAGCCAATTACTGTACTTGCAGGAGCGGAACGGACCGCAAGTTAAGCGATCGGTACACAGTCGGCCGTATTAGCTTGCTCCGCTCACGCATGAGTAGGCAATGGCCTACTTGTGCGCAAGTTTACACTCTGAGTGCAGATCTAGTTAATTTCTGCATAATGAATACTAAGTTACTTAGTACATTTACTACTTAAAGTACATTTTGATGCCAATACTTTTGTACTTTTACTCAAGTAAATTTTGAATGCCAAAAACATGCACGTGAGTGGTATCTTGTGAGTGATAACTGTTTGTATTTATCAAAGTGTCCAAATTATGTGCACACTCTGGGTGCTACATCCAAATCAGTTTGAAGTGGAAACAAAAGTATCCTGCCATTTTCTAATTCTTGCTAATTAGATATTAAATGATGATATTGTGTGTGTTGCCATGATTTGTCATGACCCGAGTTGGCTTTGTCCGCGGCAAAATCGTCTTTATAAATTATTTTCAAAAAATGAATGGGGAAAACACTTCCGGAACCGGGGCGGTGACGTCACTGCGCAGGTCTATAGGTCTCTTTTCCACCAAAAGGACTTTGATTATAAAATTGGTTTTGTTCTTAGTTTTTTATGATGGTATATCACATCTGCATCTTCCAATCTGAAAAGTGATGTGGTCACCTTGGTTCCTTCTCCCACCAATTTCCAAACCAACTTTTAGGGATCTGAACCAATTAAATTTGGTTCAAAATTAGGCATCCCACACTTCTCACATGTGTGCATTTATTCTAAAAAAAAACTAAAATAAAAAATATAAAAGCATGTCCAAACTTTTTTTTTGTAGAATTATTTAATGAATACAAAAAGCAGAGAAATTCCATAACAATAATAATACAGTAAATGAAAAAAGCCAATGTACTATTATAATGTACAGGCTCAACACGGGTCATGTCATGATGCCATGCATGGCGAGCTTGTAGACCTGCTATTTCCACTACTTAGCTCCCGGGTGACATCACAGAGATGTGCATAATGTCATGCATGGCGAGCTTGTAGACCTGCAGGTCCCAGTATGACCAGCCCTACCAGTACACTGTGTAGCTTCCAAGATCAGAAGTGGCCGGTACAGCGCATGTCCATCTCTGGTATCATACTGATGATGTCAGTCTTTTCCATATTTAGAGGAGGACGGGATCCGCAAGTCACTAAAATATAAATCGACACAGAATAGAATTAGTCCCGCACACTGTCAGAGTTGAACTTTATTTACAACATTTCGGTCCTTCACCAGACCTTCATCAGGCAGGGCTGCCGAAGGTCTGGTCAATCAGTCCCAATAGTGTTTTTTGTTTTAGCTGTTTTGTCTACTTGTGCTGCATACCATTTGCCCTTTTAGGGACTTATATAAACTTGAACTTGACTCATTCTATTCTACATATCCAGTTCCTTTTATCCGATGCACCTGTCCGCTGTAGGTGTGCATAAGGACGTTTTTCCACTAAAATGTAAAGAAAATATTCTAATACAATTAGAAAATGGATAGGTAAAACATTGAGCACCATGGGGAACTGGAGTTTGAAAAGGCTCGTTGAAATCACTCAACAGTACTGCCTAACCACCTTTTCTATCTATATTTCTAAATAGCAGGTGGCAGCAGGATATTGCGACATTGAAAACAAGCACTTTCAAACTCTTACACTTAAAAATAATCACCTGCACAGAAATGTCTTGACATAAGTTTGCTTATTGGATTTTTATAAAACAAAAACTGCAGATAGACTATAATTCAAGTTTTTTGTACAGCTCGATTTTTTTATTTTATTTAAAAGCTTTGTATATAAATATCCGTAAATGTTGATGAAAAACTAAGGGTATTCTGTTTTAGTTAGTTTTAATTAACTATTACAGCCTTGACTGCATGCTGGGACATGTGGTTCTTGCGGACGTGGCGTAGCAGCAGCTGGCGGTCGGGGCTGGAGTACGAACACTGTTGGCATGGAAACGATTCCCCAGTGTGGTGGCGGCGGGCGTGGAGGTCCAGACACTTCTTCTGGATACTGAGGAGTTGGAAGACTATAATTAAAGGAGCTGGAGAGATCTGCTGTATTTCCTGAATATACAATTCTACCAAATAGTAGCCAGCTCAGCATATTCTAATGTACAACGTACAGTATGATGCCTGTGAAACAGCCTGCTGTGTGTGGGTGTGCCTTACCTGCTATAGGTGCAATGTTTACAGTGGTAGGGTTTCTCCTGGCTGTGCGTGCGTGAGTGTCTGCGTAGAGAGCTTCGGTCTATGGAGGCATAGGGACACTCGGAACATCTGAATGGTTTCTCTCCTGAGCAACCACAAAACAAAACCAACTCATTCTACTGTACAGTACAGCCAAAAATAACAATTTAGTATTTGTATATACAGTATTGTTTCACATATTATATACGTTGTACATTTTAAGGGTTAGGTCCATGAATAAAAAATAAGTGAAAATGCCCAATCTACAAGCTCTCAACACTTGTAAATCTGCTTTTCTCACTAGTTTGGGTCCCACGTATAAGCATCTAATCTCTTTTGGGGTTCGACCTGGCAAGCTTGGGAACCACTGTTTGAGAGTATTACCTGTATGTATGCGTATGTGTTGTACCAGGGAGGCCTTCAGGCGAGTGTTGTAGTCACAGTGAGGACATTCGTAGGGTTTCTCTCCCTTGTGAATACCCATGTGACGCCGCAACGTCAACTTACTGCTGAACTTCCTGTTTACATAAAACATACAGATATGACAGTTAGGATGGGAATGACTGGTCCTGCTGCATCTTTGTCTCCTTACCTCAAAAGCAACCTGATTATGTCAACAGACTTGATTTTTGCAAATCATAGCTTAAATAATAATCACTGTTATGGGTCCGAATAACATTTATTCTTGAATGCATAAAGTGAGTTCGTCATATTTCAGTTAGAATTCACAAGAAAAAAAAATGTATATGCGGTATCGTGGCGATAATGACAAATCTGAAAAGACTGAATTGTGAGATATACACACCGAACCGCTGTCAATGGTACCTCTCTAGGTAGGGATATAAAAGTAGAACGTGTAATGGGGCAAGCACATTGCAATGCATAGGAAGTATAGGAATAACCTAAATGTCAGAAACATTTAAATACGGAACATTTGTATTCCCGTACCGGTTACAAACAGAACAGCAGAAATCTCTCCTTCCGCCATTCCCTTCTGCTGTGGTTTTATCCTCGTCTCTATCTCTTCCTCTGTTCTTAACTAGGTCTGTTTTCTTGCTGCAGGCCCATCCCTCTGTCGCCCCCCGTCTGTCCTCTTGGAGAACTGCTCCCCCTGGTCTCCGTTTACCTGCAGCATGCCTGCTGAATGGAAAGATATATATATACCACTACTAATATATACCAAGACCCATATTTACAACTAATATATGCATATTACATCTGCATGCACACACACAAATAAAAAATAAACCTTGATCCTAATGACCAACTTCTAGCAACTAATTAGCAACAAAATAATTAACAACATCTAACAGTATTCATAACAATATGAGTTGTAAAATAAAAATAAAATACTCCCACAATATGGACCTATTTAACACTCATTTTAAAATCACACATGACAACCATTATGTTTAACTGTTTATCCTCAGATATTAAGGTGTCTAAAAAGCAGTCAGTCGGTGTCACACTTACCCCTCCAGTACCACTTTCTGCTTGTCTGCTGAGGTCTTGTGCTTTGAGAGGACGTGTTTGTGTAGTCTATCTCTGGACTGGACTGCAAGACAAAACGAGACATTGCCAGTACAGTCACTACTATTACTGTTGCCACGACAACAGACACCAGTGTGAGGCCACAGCATGGCATCACATGGACTATGACGTTTGGGATACCACAGGAATCACACCAGTTACAGTATGAAGCAAGTATGGACTTTTCACGGGTTAATGCATGTGAGCCCCCAAATATAGTAACTGAAAAATCACAAAGATTTTGTTGATAATAACACATTTAATATTTAAAAGGATTTTAACCCGGTTTCCACACAGTTCTGACTTTTTTTTTACTGAGTTAGAGCCGGCCTGCTTGCACAGAGAATAAATACTGGTATACTGACCATCAGAATGTGTCAGATCCTGTGTCTAGCTGAGCTGAACATGACCTTTGACACAATCTAAACGTCTCAATAGAGGATATTGCTAGCAATGTCACATTGGAAGAGTATGATTTACTTTATTCTTGAATGAAATATACTGTATTATTTCATGCCAAATAGCCACACAAGGACAAACTACAAACTACAGTACATGACAGTACCCCCCCCCCCCCCCCCCCCCCCCCCCACACACACACACACACACACACACACACACCTGTTGCTGTGTGTCTCTTCTTCCTCTCTCTTCCTTTCTTCTTCTCCCTCTCTTTCCTCCTCTTCTTCAGGTATCTGTCCGTCCCTGTCCGTCTGTCTGTTCTGTGGCTGGCTTCACTCTGCTGGACGGAGCCTGTAGTGTGCCTACACTCACAGTAGAATAGAAAGACCAAACATGGAGTGTGCAACACACATATGCAGGTTGATTTTAAGTCAGGGTGGTGGTGGTGGTCACTTGTTCATAATAAGTTGAAAACCCCGGCTATAATGAAACAGAACGTGGATGCTGGGTTCTTCTCACCTCCTCAGCGTGTCTCTACGGGAGGTCTCCCTGTGAGGGCGGGGGTCAGGGTTGTGGGCGGAGCTTTTAGTAGCAGGGGGCATGGCTTTGAGGGGGGCAGAGATGCGGCAGAGGCCGAGGGTCATGAGGTGGGCGGACTGCGCCGTCTCGTCGTCATTGTTACTGGGGCGGGTCTCCTCTGGTGTGAATACGTGGCTGTCGTCGTCGTCGTCACCACACCCCTCCTCCTCGTTCTCTTCGAAAAGAGTGCTCACCTGGAATACATGAAATGGACTACCTTACAATTTAGAAGGAAGCACGTGTTCATTTCGGCAACTAAAAGTAAGTGGCTAAAACGTGTTTAGCGGACGTTCTCAGCACTGTCTGGGGTAGTTTTAGGGAAGAGTCTATAGACCATACCTGGGCATTATGCGGCCCGGGGGCCAAATGCGGCCCTTTGGCTGACTCTGACCGGCCCGGGGACCACCGGTAGTCCTTGAGAGAGTTCCAAGTGAAATATGCAAAGTTGGTTAACCAGATGTAACTCTTTGAGAGCGTATAAATGAAACCAAATGGACCCTTGCGGGTCCATTTGGTTTCATTTTTACACTCTCAAGAGTTAAAATATTCATCATCTGAATTAGCCCAAAGTCTACACATTCAATGAGAGAATGTAAGAGAATGGTCATTTTTGTTATCCTGTTGTGTTTCCCAAATCCAGCCTGAAATTGTGGACAAAAACAAACGTTTTTGAAAATTTTGGGATCTGTGGGGCTAAAATGTCATCAAATGGTGGCCTGTGGCTCAAATACTGAATAAATAGAGGGCCCTGGTGTCAAAATGGTTGGTCTTACTCTTACATTGATCTTGAAATTAAATAAATATTACACAGACTTTAGTTCAGCCTTTAGTCTTGGCCCTCCACAATATTTTATGTATCTCATTTGGCCCCTTGGGAAAAATAATTGCCCACCCCTGCTCTAGGGTGTGTTGAGAGAAAAAAAAGAATGGTCTGTGGAGCATTGTCCAGGTTGTTTTAGGTAAGGGAAAAGAGTCTAGAACTTGTGCAGGGGCGTTGGGCTCAGCCAGCATTCCTGTGTTAGCAGTGAGCAAGGTTCAATCATGTCTTGAAGTAATGGGGTGTCATGCTTTTGGTTTCTTTATCCACAACTTTCCTACAACCCATAAGTCTTTGCGTTTGTGTTTCCTTTTAGGTTCCTGTTATCTTGTGATTTATTGATCTACAAGCTCACAGCGACACATTTGTGCATCTGTATTCTAAAATCACATTGAATAAATTATAAATATTTGGAATACTCTTTAAACATTTGAATAAAGAAGGCACAAAACATTTTCAGATGGATGAGTGTGGAAATTACAACAGTCAATCTGGGTTCCTTGATGTGGAAAAAAATGTGTGATACTGGTTTAAACAACATTGTAAGCTATCCCGATTCTAAAAATGTCTCTGAAATACTAACCTAAGTGTACTGGAAAACTTCAAATTATTGTGTAACACCACCAAACTTTGACATTTTTTGATACTGTACATACTGTACAGAACGCATATTGGTGTTCCCGTCAACTAGGGTAAAACTACCACTAGGGGTTCCCGTCTACTATGGGTTAATAAGCAAGCCCAAAGAGGTTCTACATTTACAGTACACTTTAGAAACAAGCCCAAAAACGTCTACCAGCAAATATTTGCAAGTGACTTTACAGAATAAAACAAGTCAAATGTTGCTTATTATAAGAACACATGGCAACACCGGCCGGACGGAAAGTAAGCACACACACAAACAGCAGAAAATTGTGGATCAATCAGCCACCAAGGACTTTTTGGTGCCATCCCTTTTGTGTTCACCTTTTCTGTCTAATATGCTATTAAATCAATCAGTCAGTCAGTCATTCTTACCTCACAGGTCTGGGCCACATGGAGACTCCCATCAGACTGGGAACCCAGGCCAATGTCACATGAGCGGGGACTGATGTTGGGCAGCATACCATACATAGGCAACAGGAAGCTGATACGGTCCAGGCCCAGGGAGTCCTCGTCACTGGGGGGTTTGGACGCGCCACTCAGATCCTGATCCTCCAGATCTTGGTCTTCCAGATTCTGATCCTCCAGATCCTGGTCTTCCAGGCTGTAAGGACTCACCTGCAGCCTGTCCACGGGATTAGGGTAATTTGTCACACATTTGTAACACAAATAATTGTGATAGACAGTTTCATTGTGCTGTTGGCATTTCTGCTTGGATTTTAGACTTTGTAAATAAAACAATTCAGGGGGCAGATATGACACATTGAAATGAAATAAAGGACATCTGACAAATGTTGTACTTTGTCCATGCACAACATTAATTTGACATTGAAACATTGAAAATATTTGACATTTTTTAACACAATGCCAATGATGAATTCAAAGATAATATTTCAAATAATAGTGATCTAGGCTTACTTGGGATTCTTTGGGATTAAATGGATCTGATCCTTAAAACGTAAGAGTCCACATGGACTCTTACACCTTTGTCCTATTGCCCGCCCCTGTAAAGTTCAGGACTGTAACTGAAAGTCTACACATGTACATACATTATGGTGTACATACCAGAATCAACTTTGTTGCATTTTGTTACAGTTTTACCAGCTCTGACAGTGTGAACATAAAACCCACAAAGTGGTGGAACTTTTTGTGGTGCCACAGATAGAAATCTCAATACTTTTTCCCAAATTAAATTCAGGCTTTACATTATTTAAGGCCTGGGACCAAGCCAACCAGGCTCCTGTTGAATCAACAATACCATAAAATATTTAGTTTTGCTGAAGGTGAAAATCACCCCAGGTTATGAACCAGAAGTTAAAACAAATAACAATCTCTCTGTGTAACAGTGACAGCAGGCCCTACCAGTGTTGTAGTGGTACTTTTAGAAGTGGGGGGACGCCTCTTAAAGGGGAATTCCACCCATTTTTCAATTTTTTTCTGAGAGTGTACAAATGTGAACCAAATGGACCCTAGCGGGTCCATTTGGTTCCATTTGTACACTCTCAGAAAAAAGGAAACTCATTAACTTTTTTTTACCATGTCCACACAACATCTCTAAGGTATATTAATGACATTGTAAAATATTGAAAATGAGTGGAATTCCCTTTTATGACACGTGCATGCACACTTTTTGCGCATTTGCGTGCACCTGCGCAACACACACACAGATTGTTTACAATGCCTAATTGTATCCATAAAAGTAAATGACAAGACAAAAAACATAGGCCTACTTTTGCCCCAAACATATTTTAGATGTGAGAAGTGAGGGGGCGCCGTCCCCCCGCGTACCCCCTCCACTACACCCCTGGGCCTTACCCGTGGTCGGACTGTTCCTCGGGGCAGGAGGCCGTGTCTCTGTCTCCTCCGGCCACATGATGGCGCTGTAGGAGGTGTGAGACAACGCGGCTCTTATGGCCAGTGGTGAACAGACACACCCTGCAGCGGAACACCTCCACCAGGAACGACTCCACCAGCGTCTCCCCCTCCGCCCCCTCCAGGCCGTGGACAGTACTGCAGTACAGACTGGCTGTCAAACTGTCCTCGTCCACATGCAGCGTGATAGGAGAGATGTCACGGTACAGCCCCGCCTTCATCTAGGAGAGGAGACACATAATGTAGAGCAGTGGCTTTCAACCTTTTTGATTCCAGGGACCACCGTTTATTCAGCATTTGAGCCATGGACCACCATCTGATAACATTTTAGCCCTAGCTTTTGTCCACAATTTCAGGCTGGATTTCAGAAACAAAACAGTCAAACATACAGATCGAAATGACTATTAATCTTTTACATTCTCTAGTTGGTTAGACGTGGGCTAGTTCAAATGATGAATATTTTAACTCTTGAGTGTAAACATGAGTCCAAATGGACCATGTTTACGCTCTCAAAGAGTTACAACTGGTTAACCAACTTCCCATCATTTAGCCTGGGTACCTTACTTACATTACACTGTGTACAACATTAAAGGTAGGGGAAGTGATTTCACTTTTGTCAGATATCACCCCAAAAAAATCTGTTAAAATGCTCCATTATAAGGTGTGCAGACCATATATGGAGTTTCCCCCTCCCCCACGTTAGCAGAGGAGTTAATAAAAGTTCCCCAGGTGGAGGGTGAATTCTCCTCCAATCAGGATCGAGCTGCAGGTTCACATAGTGTAGCTACTCTTGGGCGCTCCTAGTGCACCAGGCTGGTACTACACAATGAATTTCAAATCACTTACCCTACCTTTAACATTATATAATGACTGTAATTCATTCTAATTGTCATGGGGGAGATTCATGCCCTATATACACATAAACTGAGGGATGATAATGCACACACCTGAACTACAGTTTTATCCAGTTAACTAATTGTGTCGGCTGATTTGGAAGACTGGGTAAATGGACATAAGTGCATATATTTTATTATTGCTAACTCAGTGAATGAGAACACAAGTACTTCGCACAGGTTTTCACTTTATTGTTCATTTTGTGTAATTCTGATTGTTTGGCACCTGCTGGTGATGATCCTCTTCATTTAGTAAAGGAATGTACCAAGTGCTTTAGAGCAGGAGGGTTGTCTGTGTTCAAGAGCTCTTGTGTTATGTGCCATTTAGATGTGATGTATGTAACATACGGTATCTGAATTGTAGTAGAATTGGTTTAGTAAAACCGGGTAATTGTATAAGTTAACTCATGGACCTTAGTTTGCTAAATGTGAAGCTATGTGGATTACCAATTACAGAACTGTATGGTCTTGCCTAGTATAAGAGGGGGGCTGTAGGGGCAGTTGTTAGTTCATTTGGCTTGAGGCAACACCCAGGGAGAGCTAGGGGACTCGTGATCGAAGGGTTTATAGCCTTAAATTTTGTGTTTGTTTCATTAACTTGTTTGAGTTATTTTCTTTGCCTTTTCCTAAATTCGTCTTCGTTTGTTAGGCCTGTGTGAATTCTGTGATCATGGTACACAGAGGGAAAATAAAGGGTATTTCTGGACTTCGTCACTTTTTGGAGCCTTGGCCGTTTGGGCAACCTTACACAAATGTTATTAATTAAAGGGGAATTACACCCATTTTCATTTTTTTCCTGAGAGCCGCTAGGATCCATTTGGTTCCATTTGTACCCTCTCAGGAAAAAGGGGTCTGGAAGAAATCATTAACATGGTGAAATACATCTTGATGATCAGGTCATCAGATGTATTTCACCATGTTAATGATTTTTTTCAGACCTCCATTTTTAGGAAATACAGAATTGGGGGGACTTTTTATCATCACCACACAATATCTGTAAGGTATACTAATGACATTAAAATGTTAAATGGGTGGAGTTCCCCAGATCTACAAGCAGGTCGCAAAGGTAACAGGTTTTGGGTGAATGTGGCTATGGTCCAATATAACATTTCGATTCTGAAACATTCTCCATGCGTACATTAGATCCTTAATTTTGGTAAATGTTTCGCGTGAAAGCACAACTCTACACAAAGACTGTGGAAGACACACTGATCATGATACAGTTTGCAAGATTATGACATAACTACAGTCTACATCTGAGGAGAGGATAAAACCAGGGGGCCGTGCGCTCGGCTCTGTTTCCTCGCTGTGGACTACAGCCTATTCCTAAACCTAACCACAGTAAAACTCTATCTAGTAATCCTAACCTTTAGCTCTTCTTAGGGTGTGAGGGAACATCGAGCTGAGGGCACATAGACATGACCGCTTGTAAAGCACGACGTTGATGACTGAAAGAAAAGTGAAACATAAAAACGTGAGTAGATAAATAACCCTTTTCTGGGTAAATAAATACAATAAGTCAAGATATAGGCCTGACTGGCCTGCCCTACCGTAAAACATTAAGAAGCCCCACGTCTTCATTTGAAGCGGTGCTTTGTGTTATTGTTCCGGGTGGTAGGACTACTTCTTCCTTCGTTACTTGGCTTGATCCCGTTTAAACGCTGCTGCCCCCTGCAGTCCTTGGATTTACCCATGGCTGCTTTGGGCCAGAGCCAGTTACGACAACTCCGTCCACTTCATGGGGCTAGTCCAATGGCGGCTCTTCTATTTAGACTTATAGAGAATGGGGACAACAAATGGGTACGAGTCCTGGACCTGGAGTTGGCAAAAATGCATTGGTCCCAGGCAACAGCCCATCGGTCTTGTATTATAGCTTTATTTTAGATCGGTTTTAATAATAGTACAGCAAACATTAGGCTATTGTACAGAAACATACTATACAATATCATTGACACGTTGAAAACATGCATGAAATAAGTCTTATATTTGCGCCGCCCTCGTTGAAAACAATGCATTTCCAACTCTAGTTTGTCCCATGAACATCGCTCAATGCCGCATCTCTTCTATTGGCTTATTTGCTTTGCGCGTTTCTGTTTGCATAACCGGTCTACAGCGGATACGGAAACTGTGTAAGTCACGAAGTTGGCGTCAAGGCTGAAAGGCAAAGGTTTCCACACAGGCACCCAGGAGAGCTACTGTCTGTCACTGACGTTAATAGCCTATTCGTTTGCTTATTTTCATTGACTGACTGACCGAGATAGAGGGGTTCTGTCGTTATTAATTATATGTTGCTCAATCCTTTGGCATTCATATCGTCACATTACTAGCTCTCGTGCGCGACACTTTTGGCCCTTGATCAGTAATTTGGCCGCTAGAGGGCAATATGAAACCATACGATGGCTTACTGAGGTTCTTATGGCAAACCTTTTAAAAGTCAGGACCAATCACCAAGGGCCGCCACAAGTAAATGTTGGCAAAATTACATTTTCTTATTTATTTTATTTATTATATTTTATTTTAAAAGATAATAATGCTTGTTAAATGGTTGTTGTGGAATAGCGTTTGGCGTTTGGGTATGGTCGTGTAACCCAGCAGCTTCCCAGTACCCAGATAGCAAAATGCATTGATTCAACCAAAATTCAACGTTGAATCAATGCATTTTGCTATCTGAGTAGGGATTCTTTGGCACTGGTGCCAACATTGGCACAAAGGAGGCTGATCAGTGGGGATACACAAGCCTCGGAAACCCAGCCATTTTTTTTCCAGGAAGTGTGCGAGAGAGAATTTTTGGTTTATAATAAGCTATTAAAACAATGTATAGTTAAATCACATGTGCATGTAAATGCAATCCTGTGCATTCAGCTTACACTCCGAGGCTGTGGGGAGGAAGTCTGGAAGATGGGTTATTGCTAATGATCATTATAAAAATGTGAAATAAAACAATAACAAAGAAGGGAAAAAAGTTATGTTCGTGTAAATGGTAATGTTGACTAGTAACTAGTAGAAAATGAATTGCAGACCCTGGCTGGTGTAGCCTACTGTCTCTTTAAGAAGCACCCCACGGCCCCTCCCCCATGTTCGCTGTCGCTGTCCTTGGTGCTGAAGCTTCTGGTCTCCTCTCGGGTTTCTCTCTCTCTCCTTCCCCTTACCTTCATCACTTAATATCGCTAAATTATATTGCAGCTCTATGATCTCAAACCATGGCAGAAATAAAGACGGGAATCTTCGCCAAAAACGTCCAGAAACGACTAAACAGAGCCCAGGAGAAGGTAAGAATATTGGAAATATCTCCAATTAAAAGCGGTTTGTAGTGGAAGGAATAGCGGCCACCGTGGCCTTTAAATACGATGTGGGGATGCCTATCTGTGATTGAGTTAAATTAAACGTGCTAAAATGTCCATGTTTATTTATTGGATTTTATTTTTCATTTCATTGGATGTTTAATAAAGGACGGCGGATCCACTCTCATTTCGCATAGAAGAAACCATTCGACAAATGAATAACACTTGGGCTACCTATCGCTGTTACACCCATATTAGTGACCTATCGAATTACGTGTATCCAAAGGCTCCAAACAGAGAGGCATGGTGGGTGTTTATTGTAATCAGGTCACTCCTGGATACTGGTTGTTGTTATTATGTTTATTATTATTACTAAGTTGTATAATCATCAATTTTATTGTTGATTGACTGCTTTAATTTCGGGTTCTGTCTGGAGTCACATAATTCCATAGGTCTAGTTAGCGTGTGGCCGCAATGCGTCCATCTTACATCATTCTGACGGGTAGACGGTGTGTGGATTATGATTATTAGTGGTGTAAATAATTATGCTTCATTGTGAATCTAATAACTCGTTGAAGACTGAACGAGTTTAGATCCTCGAGGGAATTCGAGCTGAGCATGCTCTCTCTGTGCCACTATTACCCCATTAATGTTATTAGGCTGCTACATGAATTTAGGATTTATTAAAATTATCAGGGTATAGTATATGTCTCGATTCTCATGACAAGCTATAGCTGCCATCTATCATATCAACTGCTGTCCGTATACCTACACACGCACGCACGCACGCACGCACTCTCGCTCTCTCTCTCTCTCTCTCTCTCTCTCTCTCTCTCTCTCTCTCTCTCTCTCTCTCTCTCTCTCTCTCTCTCTCTCTCTCTCTCTCTCTCTCTCTAAGAGGATTGTATTTCTTTTAATAACCCAGTAGCAGTGTCTCTGTGTGTGTGTGTGTGTGTGTGTGTGTGTGTGTGTGTGTGTGTGTGTGTGTGTGTGTGTGTGTGTGTGTGTGTGTGTGTGTGTGTGTGTGTGTGTGTGTGCGCGCGCGCGCGCGCGTGTGTGTTGTCACTGTTGTGCATCTTGGATGTTAAGTCAGATGACTGCCATTATATTTGTAGTAAAGTGTAGCAAATCTTTTAAATACATGTTTGTTTGTTTTTCCACCATTGTGGCTGAGCATTCAGGGAATCTCGTGTCTGAATAATTAAACAGTTAAGGATCTGTTAGCTCAGAGAGAGAGAGAGAGAGAGAGAGAGAGATCCTAGATTTTGTTCAAGACGTTAATGTAAAACAATCCTACCACACAGATATTCTCCCGGGAACCCATAGGGGACCCGGACCCCCTGTTAAAGAGCCACATGCTATAGCAAATGGGCAGTTGTGCTGGCTGTAAGTTTAACATGGTTTAACATTAGCTTCCCAAATAATGGGTCAGGACTAATCTGGACCAATTTTTTCAAAAATGTTTGCCACATTTTTTATTTACTACATGCTTTTATTGTTATTTACATCTGACTGAGGTTTTCATCTGAGGTTTTCAGGAGCTGGAGGAGCAGTTCATGAGTTAACTTCTACCAACAGTCTAACGGTTAGAGTGTCGACAGCAGTTAACTCATGAACTGCTAACCTCCATATTGGACCTTTGATTCCACTGTCAACCTCTCTGCCATTGCAATGACCACCGCCCCTAAATCAATTTCACTGAATGTCCCGCCTCCTCTCTCATTTTCATTACAAAGGGACAAAAGCACTACAGGTATTTCGCTCTGAAGACAACTATTGATTTATTGAGCTGAGACAGCTGTGTGTGTGTGTGTGTGTGTGTGTGTGTGTGTGTGTGTGTGTGTGTGTGTGTGTGTGTGTGTGTGTGTGTGTGTGTGTGTGTGTGTGTGTGTGTGTGTGTGTGTGTGTGTGTGTGTATGCATGCACATATGTTTAGGGGCACCCATCTAACCACTCAGGCGGTGGTCTGTGATGATATTCGAGTGCATGGGTCCTGGTCCAGTAAAAGTTAACCACTGGTCTAGTGTACAGTGTTGTCTTTCATCACAGCTAAAATAGTCTGGTTCACTGGCAACAGTAGGTCATGAAGTCAGCACACTCTCAGAGTTACATACATCCATAAGGGAACCCCACTAAAGGAACCATGTGCGTGTTTTCAGCGAGCCAACATGCACAATATCAGCACCCTGGCTCTGTTTGACCAGAATAACAGAGCCTTCATTAGTATAATTGGTAACATCTGTGAAGGAAGTAAGGCAGAGGCCCAATTTATTTCCATTATGGCTGCTGTGCATAGAGCCTATTAGGCCCAGCGTGTGACGCCACACCGGTTGTGCATCGAGTTAATTGATGCACACAGGACAAATGTCCATGTGCAGTCCCTCGTTCAGTGGGCCTGGCTGTCATGGTAGCATGTTACTTCTGATCGTACCATTCTGTGGCATGAAAAATCAGCTTCTGTAATCAAGGTTAAGGCTACTGTATGGGGAGCACCCTATGCTATAGCTGAATGAATAGAAATAAAGGTGATAGCTTTGGGGGATGATGTATAACTGAATGAGTATAAAGGTTGTAGCTATGGGGGGGATGTATAGCTGAATGAGTATAGAAGTGATAGCTATGGGGAGGATGTATAACTAACAGAATGATTATAAAGGTGGTAGCTATGGGGTAGGATGTATAGCTGAATGAGTATAGAAAGGTGGTAGCTATGGGGGAGGATGTATAGCTAACAGAATGAGTATAAAGGTGGTAGCTATGGGGGAGGATGTATAGCTGAATGAGTATAGAAGTGATAGCTATAGGGGAGGATGTATAACTAACTGAATGATTATAAAGGTGGTAGCTATGGGGGAGGATGTATAGCTGAATGAGTCTAAAGTGATATCTATGGGGGATGTATATCTGAATCAGCATAAAGGTGATGTTACTGAATGAGTAAATGTGATAGCTGTAAGGATGTATAGAGCTGCGCAGTGACGTCACCGCCCCTGTTCCGGAAGTCTTTTCCCCATTCATTTTTCTCATAGACTTTTCGAAAATAATTTAAAGACGATTACGCCGCGGCCAAAGCCAACTCAGGTCGTGACAAATCATGACAACAAACACAATATCGTCATATAATATATAATTGGGAAGAAGTAGAAAACGGCATGATACAAGACTTTTTGTTTCGTTTTTCATCTTAGAAATTATTTTATTGTCCCAAAAGTTTGTGTGTGTCATCATGATTCGTCACGACTCGAGTTGGCTTTCTCCGCGGCGTAATCGTCTTGATATAAATTATTTTCGAAAAGTCTATGAGAAAAATGAATTGGGAAAAGACTTCCGGAACAGGGGCGGTGACGTCACTGTGCAGCTGTATAGCAGAATGAGTATGAATAAATGTATTCAGCTATAGGCAGCAATGATAATGTTTCTAGCTTACTGGGTCATGCATTAATTTGTGGAACTATAATGGGGACAATAATACTTGAATATAGGGGGATAGCGCCCCTCAAAAAAAAGGTTCTTTAGTACACTACAAGACCTCCTTCCCGTACTCACAGCTGATTCACTTGATGCTCACAATATGCTTGCTTATACTGTACTTTCAAACATAGGGCAGAAGTTGGGCTACTGCTAAGAGTCAGCGATGGTATCATTTAACCGCTCTATCAAATTGGTATCTTTCTATCTGTCACTCACCAGCAGTTGATTGTTTCTATTAAATTGTCAACAGTCCTGTTGGTTCGTTTCGGCTTGAAAGTGGTGCTAACCAAATATTCAGCTGCAGAAAATATTCTGCAGTGAGAATAAATAAATAAATTATTATTTAAGTTACAGTTTGCCAAAATGAAGCCATAATCGGGTAGCTTTTAAGGTACAGCCATGACAGAAATGACAGGAAAAATATATATAATATATGCACCCCTACTTGAAAGCTGTGTTGCCATATAGCTGCTGGTAGTTGGCCTGAAGTGTGTGCTGGGCAGCGTAAGCTGTCACAGCATGGTGGAAGCTGTGAGGAATCAGCTTCCTTGTTTCCAACAGAACATTAGGTATTGACATCCACTGATGTCCGTGCAATCCGTCTTCTCTGAGAGGTACAGGCAGCATGTGAACGCCTCCATCCTTTTTAACTGTTATATATCACATTTCTGACCAGTTCCCCCAAACCACTGCTGGAATGGTTCATGGGTTTGATTTTCCCTTTCCCAGGCACTAACAGGGGCATAAGTCAACCCCATGTTGACTTGCAACTCCCCTGTAGGACGGCTGTCAAAAACAAGTCGTCTTATATAAGTAGAAATCTACCAGGCTGTTTATGCTATGTGTGAGGCTTGATGACAATAATACCATGAGCACAAGGGAACATAAAATCATAATTTAATCATCAGAAATTACCTATTCTATTCTTATCAACCCCACTGACCAACAGACTGACTGAACATTAGTATGAATGAGGGTGCGGACAAATATGATCCTTTTCTATTTCTGTCAGATTGTTTTCTCACAACCGTTGGCATGGATCATGACATAATTGACATTGAATTGAATGGGCAACAGTCAGGAAGGGACACTTCAAAAGCGGTGCATAACTGAATGTGCAGAGAGGCTGGCTGGGGAGAGGATGCACACTGCCCCGGTGTGTCGCCCAGAGCAAGGCACTGAGCCAACTCCTCCCTGAGCACAAGACACTTAACCTCTAACTGCTCCCCCAGCGCTGCACTAATAGTGCTCACTGTAGTAGTAAGAATGGCCAATGTATGAATAGCATCCACATCGTATTAATGCATGTACAGTATGAATAGGGTCAGTGTGAATAGCACTATGTCAGAGCACAGGGTGCTGAGTACTGGAGCGCCTCACGGCTGTGTGAGCTCACCTGTCCCTTTTATGTTGTACTAATGAGTGTAGGAGTGGCAACCCGAATAAATGAATTCACATGATACTGCCATCTTAGCTCTTCTGGATAAGGATAGGGATTTGGCTGATTACTTCTCAGTATTACAGAGCTTTGTGAAGTGGTGTGATGATAACCACCTTGTTCTTAATATTAAGAAGACACAGGAGATGGTGTTTGGCCCTAAGAGTATTGGTGACCACAGGCCTGTGGTCATTCATCACTCGACTATCTCACAGGTCTCCTCATAAATACTTGCGTATCTGTATTGACAACTTACTAACTTGGAATACACATGTGGACAATCTCTGTAGTAAACTACAGCAATACTGCACTACCTTCGACGTCGCTGGGTTCATGGTGTGGACCAAACTATTATGTTAGTGTTTTATCGAGCAGTCTTGTAAAGCCTGGTCAGATTTGGCATCACAGTTTGGTTCGGCAATTTCTCAACTGAGGTCCAAGCTGTTCAGACGGGAGGGAAGATCATAGGAGTAAGACAACTCCCCCCCTCTGCTGTCTATTTATGAGCAGGCTACACAAAACCGGATCAAAAGATTGTCAATGTTTTAAATGGAGAGTATGCTTCTGCCCTCTGGGAGAAGGTACAACAAAAGTGGAACTAAAGTGGAAATACATCAGGTTTAGAAAGTCATTTGTACCAGCGTCAACTAAAATATTGAACAAGGCAGGCTATATATGTTGTATTTCTGTTATGTATTTTGTTTGTTTTTGATGTTGTATGTGTGGCTGTAGAAGGGGTGTAAGCCCAAGACAAATTTCACTTATGGTCAATAAAGCTTACGTTGACCTTGATAGCAGCAGTGCTAGCAGCCAGGTTTATGCACTATATATCATCAACTCTTCCTAATATATTTAGTTAGGACAGGTAAAAGTGAACAATGAATATTAAGAACAATAAACCTATCAACAATGAAACATATACAGTAGTTGCAGTATACTAAACAAACATGTGTAATGGTTGTGTAGTGAAATGTAGGCCCACTTTACATCGCAGTAGTGTTGATGTGTAAACATAGCATGCATGTGTAAGTATTTTGTTTTGACTTTTGTATCTGTTTGTAATCAATGCAGGTAATTATCGAGAAAAGGTGATTGCATAATAGCATAGTGTCTGCCTTCCCAATTTGCATCTTTTCTGATTAGGCCATTACCCACTACCTAGCCTCGACACCCAGGCTTTCATTTTCGTTCGCGTTGCGCGAAAACGGAAAGCCTGGACTAACGTGTTACATGAAGTGGCCTTGAGGGGGGAGTTAACCTTCCGGGGTGGGCGTCGCTCTATATGATGTGACGTAGAGCAGCAGTGGACGGGCGCGGGAGGGGCCGGGGATGACGACACGTTAGTGAGATCAAATCAGCGCAGCTCTTCTGCCGCGTGGATGCCACGGCACCCCGCCCCCCCAAGGCCAAAATCATTGAGGGCTAGACCAGGCTACCCACTACCCAATGCAGCACAAATGACAACAGTGCAAACCTATACCCTAAAAGTGTACACAAGGTACATCTTTTAGCTTTGGTACCCAGGACCCAGTACCCATGAAGGACATAGCTTTGGTACCCAGGATTTAATTTGCATTCACATTCATCTAATTTCTAAAACATGACACCCTAGCTGTGGAAATGCATGGGAAAATCTGCCATAGGAAGTCCACTGCCATGTATTCTGCAAACCAATAACAGTGCAGAGGTGCATTGCTCCAAATTTTTTGACACTGATGTTCTCTGCGTTTTCTACCGGGAGGGGATGGAGGCAGGGGCTGGCGATCAGATCGCTGAACCAGATCGCCCCTCTAGACTAGACTATTCATAGCAACTAGATGCTCTTTGTACGATGAGACCAGGCAGCCAATCATGAAAAAGTGTCTGGTAATATAGAGAAGGAGGGAATCATGAAAACGTGTTGCCAGGATGCTTTGCAAGCACCTGATCAACAGTGTTGGGCAATATTACCAAGGAGAGTAATATCTTTACTTTACTTATGACCCCTTAAAAAGATATTACTGAGATATTACTTTACTTATACTAGAGTCAAAGAGTAATATATGACATATTACACTATTTCTTTCCCAAGTCCCTCCCACCCGCGAAGGAATAGAGATGTACAACACAATCTGTTTAGTGACAACTTGCGATAACTTGTAGTGTAGGTCATGTGTGCAGAATGCTGCGGTGTATTGAGATCTATTGTGCATCTCTGTTGTTATCTGTTAAAAGCTTGTAAATCTGTTCTATTTTCACATGCAACAACAAGCTCAAAAGTAACTAGACATGTTTTGGCAGAGTAACATTACTTTACTTATTACACATTTGGCAGAGTAATCTTTACTTTTGCTGGAAAAAGTAATATTATTACAGTAATATGTACTGCCCAACACTGCTGACCAATAATAGATGCATCATTGGTTGCTAGTGATGAATGGAGTGACCTGTGTCGCAGGGAGGGAGGAAGTCAGGCGGAAGTGGGTCTACCTTTCTATCTCCATGGTGGTGACATCATATATGTCATAGCTGGGAGTGCAATGTTGCTAACTAGTGTTGCGGTGTGCTGACAGGCTAAACTGGATCATTAAATGTTGATGAGTTGGCTGTTGGATTGTGTTTCACAGGAGCAGAGATCATCTGTTAAAGCCAAGAGATAAAGATGCATAGATGGACAGACAGAACATCACTGTGTTCTTATCGAGAACATGCAATGGAGCCAGTATGGACATTTCCTATTGACGTTGTCGTCAGTCATTGTATCGCGTTGTCTGACATCAAATACATAGAAATAGTCATCAAGAATCATAAGCAACTTAAGCAAGATAAGAACCTAATATACCCTATGTTTAGATCACGTGTACTGAGTACAGTATGGTGCTAACATGATACAGTACATTGTACATACAGTATGTCTACATAAAAATATATAGAATGCTAAATTATAATTCTTTAGATTGTTTAGATGGAGGCTAGTTCAAGTGCTATACGACTAGGGCTACTTAAGAGTTCTCAATGCTAAATTATAATTCTTTAGATTTTTAGATAGAGGCTAGTTCAAGTGCTATAAGACTAGTGCTACTTAGAGTTCTCTATCCGACCAGGACCGAACCCAAACAGACCCGACATTTAGGGCTGGGTCGGCCTAAAATCTATGCTAATCAGTAGGGCCGGGTCGGGCTTGGGCTCCATAAAAAATAATATATATTGAATTATTTTACGTTGTATTATAGTAGTAAATAATAGTTATTTCCTGTATTTACACATTATGAAGATCGTGCTGATTGGCAATTCACTTTTGCTCTGTGGCGATACTCAAATTTTGACCAAACCCGACAGTTTTAGGCCGGCTCAGGCCTAAAATCTATTCCATTTAGTCGGGCCTGTATGGAACGGCCGTCACTTAGGGCACAGTTACGGCCGGGCCTTAATTTTCAGGCCCGTTGAGACCTCTAGTGCTGCTGGCCAAGATGGAGTCTGAAGAGACTTTTCAGACTGCAGTGGAAGATATGGGAGTGATTCTGCAGTTCTGATTGCAATGGGAAGTTAACTCCATAGTTTGGGAGCCACATTTTTTTTTTTTTTTTTTTTTGATTGCTGCAGCCTCCCAGTCCCTACCTTTTTTCTGATCTCAGCAGGGAGGTGGGTTACTAGGGTTCGATCTAGGGTGACCAGATCCAAACTGTTCATTTGAGGGACAGCAGTGTTGTGTGTGTGGGACAAGTCGAGTGTGGAAACGGGACAAAATGTAGTTGGCAAATCTGGATGTCAATATTCCAAAAATATTTCAGGATTCCATTTCACATATCGCAAAAACAGCTGATCTAAAATCTAAAATAGCTGATCTACAATCTAAAAAAAAGGTGAGATTGTAGATCAGCTATTTTTGATACGACATATGCGATGTGGCCTCTCTAGAGTGAGTGTGGAAATATAGTGGTACCACACAGGGATTATTTAAACAAAACATAGCAAGAAATCCAACTATTAGTTAGGTCACTACAAATTATTAGGGCATTTTGAACACTGATTCCTATCAGTCACAATGTGGGACAGTCTCAGTTTGTGGGACGCTAGAAAAGACTTGGAAATGAGGGACTGTCCCACGCAAAGAGGGACATCTGGTCACCCTACTTTGAAACATAGCTTATCAGACTTTGAAGATGTGGGTGTGCCATACCTTTGTTTACCTATTTAACTAGCTGTCACTGACTACTTTACAATACACTGCACGTGCGAGCACACGCACGCACGCACACACACACACACACACACACACGAACGCACGCACGCACTCACACACACACACACACACACACACACACACACACACACACACACACACACACACACACACACACACGCACGCACACAGAATGTACAATCAGATGTGAGCAACTTGGAGCTAAACAGGCATGCTGTGTAGAAAGGTAATTAGCACTAAGGCAGGTGCTTGTCTGGTTTGGCAAACTATTTAATGCAGCATGGCAGTAGTTGATGTGTTGCAGTCACTGACCATGACTCAGACAAACTCGCCAGTCAACCCCAGCAGCCAGTGCTACCTACTAGTAGCAACATTAGGGAAATCCTGCCCACGCAATGTCTGGTTTCTCTCTCTCTCTCTCTCTCTCTCTCTCTCTCTCTCTCTCTCTCTCTCTCTCTCTCTCTCTCTCTCTCTCTCTCTCTCTCTCTCTCTCTCTCTCTCTCTCTCTCTCTCCAGGTGTGTGTGTGTGTGTGTGTGTGTGTGTGTGTGTGTGTGTGTGTGTGTGTGTGTGTGTGTGTGTGTGTGTGTGTGTGTGTGTGTGCGTGCGTGCGTGCGTGTGTGTAGTGCCTTTAGCCCTGATTGTGATTCTGACAAGAACTTTTAAAGCCTTTTTCAGAAACCCTTTTTCTGAAAAACTTTTTGTTTGTTTTTTGAATACTCTACATATTGTAGTCCAATATGTAGAGTTTTCCAAAAGTCTACAATTGAGTCCAAAAATAGCCTCCCGGTCTGAAGGGGTATACAACCAAAACGAATTCCCGCACAGAATAAGGTTTACATTAGAGTTATTTACAAACATTAATAAGTAAATAAAAATACAAATGTTAATCCATCTTGGAATCAAAGGGAATCAGAATCGGTCTCATAACAAAATCAATAACATTACCCATCCCTACCAAGTATTTGTGGACCACTGTATGGTATGTACTTTCTTTTAGTGTGTGTATAATGTAAAGTGTATGGTGTGCGACGTGCATGTGTGCATGCGTGAGAGAGATTCATAGTGTGTGTGTGTGTTAAAGGTTAGAATCCAACTGTAAGAGGATTGAAACTTGGCAGGAGGCCAGATGGTCGCTGTCTGGATCACTAAACAGTGATGTATGGATATAAACAATGTATTCTATATGAAAAAGCACACTCAAAGTTTATAGATAACATGCTGACCTGCATCCATCAAACCTCTCCACTAAAACGTGTGGATAGTTTCAGTGGCAAAGGTACTTGGCAATAGGCCCTGCTGCAAATGTTCTGTTTAGGCCTCCTAAACAACTTATTTGGTGGTGAGGTGTGTCTTGTTTCATTGTACCAAATCTGGACCTTCCTTGAACGTAGCTAAGCTATCTATTACAAAAAAAATGAATCAATGAATCTGTATGTTTAATTCTAGTAGTATGGACTTGAAGCTGTTTACAAAACAGTCAGTCAGGGAATTCTGCGACTGAGTAGCCTCTGGAACCAGACTTTATTTTTACCTGGCTGCCTTTTTTCCCCAATGTATTGCACCTGGATAATGTCGACATTTTCGCCACTGGATAGTATACAGCTTGTATACAGCTTGTATACAGCTTAGTTCATTGGTAAAGCTGCACTATCTTACTTTACTCTTTTACCTCGGTTTTGAATCTGGAACTTTACCGCTGATTCACCGGTAATTCACCGGTAATCGAGCCGGTCGGCCTGCTTGGGCAATAACACACCTTTCATGTTTTCAAGTTCTCAGCTGTTTTTTGGATATAATGGTCACGTGATGTCATGATGCGTGAGCATACATTATATGGAGATTTAGGTGACTAGATGTGATTTCACAATGTGTGAAATGACTGATGGAAGGGAAATGCAGGTTTTCATTGTTAACTGCAACCTACAGTCACAGTTTAAAAGGTCACATAGTACCACTTTAATGTCTGGATAGTAATTTTAATCTAATCAGATAGGAGGTTTCTGCTTATATGCATTGGCCCCCAAGGTCAGAGAGTAGTTTTACCCTCAAAAGTTGTTTTATTGAATTGCTAAAGGAACCAGTGTCATTCCCAGTGACCAAAGCAACAACTAGCAGGGATTCCTGGCTGATAGACATAGAATTGCGTCTGCCTGACTCTGTGACAGGGGCTGTGTCACAAACATACCACACATACCGTACCCTCTATAGCTAATGTGTAGATCGTAACTGCTGTGTTCTATGTGGTTGTGGTGAAATTTGCTTGGGTACTCATGATTATTTGTGTATATGTGTGACTTTCTCTTTTCAGGTATTGCAGAAGCTGGGCAAAGCTGATGAGACTAAAGATGAGCAGTTTGAACAAGTTGTCATCAACTTTAAGAGGCAGGAGGTAATGAGTCACACAAATTATTTCATCATATAATAAATATGATTTTACATAATTAACCATGATTGAGCTATAAGCATTTATAGTATCGGTTTATGGTATATAATGTATATATGATGTAAGTATGTAATTGCTTGTTCCAGTCAGAAGGATCCAGACTACAGAGAGAGATGAAGGCCTACATGGCTGCTATTAAAGGTAAACACACACATACACGCACCCACACACAACGCACACACGCACGTGCGTGCGTGCACAGTGCACACAAACACACACACACACACACATACACACACATTGACCAGGTGTAACATCATTACATAAGGATGTTATTCCACAGCTTCCTTGTGTGGTGTGGTGTGAATTCCTACATGACCAAAATTATTGGCCTTGTTTGTTGATCTGCCTACTATTGTTTTAGTCCTCGGCCATAGCTCCTACTTGCCATGATGTGCACTGACTGCTCCCAGATATAGAGACATATTGACTTCCAATAGTTCCACATACTGTACTCAAGTTATCAGTAAGAATAACCAAATAAATTGTTCTAGATGACTGTTCTGAATCAATTGGGCTTGTCCTAAAATACAGGGCAACCAATGATAACTTACAGTAAGTTGTCATAGATGGAGAAATAAAGCATTTTGAAAGCATTTTAAAATAGTGAAAATAGTCAATCTACAAGCACACCTCCTCTCGAGTCACAACATTTTCACTACTTGTGTGCAACACTTTTTATGTGATGAATTAATGTAGGTACAAATGTGAAACTTGGAGATACAAGACCTCTGTGACCGTCTGTGTGTCTGTCGTACAGGAATGCAGCAGGCCTCCATCAACCTGACAGAATCTCTACATGAAGTCTATGAACCAGACTGGCATGGGAAAGATGACGTCATGGTAATAGGCAAGGTCAGTGTGAAAACCCACCATAACCCTGACCCCTTCCCTGAACTATACCTAATGTACTGTTTACATTATATAAACATATATTTGCCGATCTTCCATGATCAACGCACTATACTATACTCATTGACATCCCTAACAAGAGCCAGTGCATTGCAGAGACTTTAGTAAATTCAAAACAGCCATGTTAGGATTAGGATTAGGAACCCCGAATGAGTTCTGGCCACTCCGTCTGGCGTTTTGCACTGGACCCGTTTGGTCCGCTTGATGAAATGACAGCCACAACGACACTCTACGACGTCAATAACATGCACCGGGTGCCGTTCCACAACTCCGACCTCGGTTAGTTGAGGGTCAGGGGTTTACTAGGAGGGGGTAGGGTTTTGCTACAAACATGCCTAAACCCTTCTCTAACCCTCATCCTCACCATAACCGCAAGCATGTCGCAGCTGATAGTGGATTTCCAGCGCATGTTCGGACTAATGGGAGTTCTGATCTGTGGGACTTCGGAACTTAGATCAGTCCCCACCAGCGCTCGAGCGCTCGGTTTTCGGACCCCTCAATGTCTCAACTCTTCTACTAGATGGCTCTGAGCCCGTGTGCGGAGCATGTTATGGACGTAGAGTGTTGTTGCAGCCGTCATTTCATCCAGTGTACCAAACGGGTCCACTGCAAAACATAAGTCGGTGCTGGCCACCACTGGCTTGACGTCACATTTTCCTCCATTATTTTGTATTTCTCAATGCTTTCTAATTCAACGCTTATGGCAAACCAGGCATACCAGCCTGCCCATCCCCCATTTGCACATATGTTTATTTCTTCGATAAATACTAGTTCTCTTCTCTTATCGCGCCCAAGGCAACTGCCTAGTCTGTCTAGTGGCAAAAACGCCCCCTGCAATTGACTGTTTATCATGCTCTTTGTGTTTCCCTCAGGACTGTGATGCATTATGGGAAGACTTCCATAACAAACTGATCGACTCCACACTACTAAACCTTGATGCATATCTGCTGCAGTTCCCTGACCTAAAGGTAGAATCATTCTTCTTCTCCTTCTTAAGTGCAGGCCAAACCAACCTCTGTATCATTTGCTCAGCTCTTCGCCCTGCTTTGCCTTTTACAGGATGAGATATAAGCTTCTACCTTTGTCATCTGATCTTTTGTAGCTGCTATTAAAATGCGTTTTAATAGCTGCAGCCAAGGCTATTTATGCTGAAAGAATATATAATTAACATAATATTATTGTAATATACTGTATATTTCATCTTTTTACTGACACATTTTGAAAAGGTTTATTTCTGCAGTACGATTTGATCATGTTGAAGTTGAAAAATAAATGTAACTTATTATTGTATTTCAGACTCGAGTGGCAAAGCGAAGCAGGAAATTGATAGATTATGACAGTGCTCGTCACCACATGGAAACCCTGCAGGTAGTAAGTCAAGGTTGTTTTTGGGTGGTGCCAGCCACTCTAACAACTGACAGAGTGTGTTTGTCTGTATGTGCATGGCATCAGCAACTGCAGCTCACTGCAACACAAAGATGCAACTCGTGACACAGTACAAATGCAAATATTCATGAATAAACACTGTACAAACACAACTATGTAAATACTAACCAATAGAATGAACCCTGCAGGCCACTGGGGTGAGAAACGACCGCAAGATGTTAAAGGTATGTCTGTCTGTCTGTCTGTCTGTCTGTCTGTCTGTCTGTCTGTCTGTCTGTCTGTCTGTCTGTCTGTCTGTCTGTCTGTCTGTCTGTCTGTCTGTCTGTCTGTCTGTCTGTCTGTCTGTCTGTCTGACAAATTTAATGTAAGATATATCAATGGCAAGAGTAACAAGAATGTTGTTACAATCATTTACATTTTAAATGAAATATAATGGGCTTATATAGTGGTATACGTATTGTATTGTACACTGGTTATCACACACTGGTTTGGGACCCAATTGTGGGTCACAGACACCAATTTTCGCTGTTATTAATTTAAAGTTCCATAAATAATTAAAGTTCCATTAATTAGAAAACAGATATTTTCAAAGTAATGAAAATAGCTGGGCTAAAAAGCTCACCACTGTTGTGTAATATATTATGTATAGTATTGTATTGTGTAACATATAGCTGTAGACATGATCAGTTTCTTTTTACAGGCAGAGGAGGAGTTGAAAAAGGCTCAGAAGGTGTTTGACGAATTAAATGTTGGTCTACAAGATGAACTACCCACTCTATGGGACAGGTGAGCACTACACTACACATACAATACAATAATACAGCATACATGAATACAAGATTAACTACCCACTCTCTATATAGACTAGAGCAGAGGTTTTCATCCCTTTTCGCATCAAGGCCAAATATTATTTTGAATGCCTGGATCAATTGATGTCTTATTATACCGATTGATCCAGGAGCACTTTTTGCTATTTTTACGTCTTTTATCTACCTGCACGTCTCTATTGAGCACATGGTTGCTTTCTTTCCTCTGAACTGTTCGTTGTTTAACATTGGTTCTACATGAAGGGAACAGGAACCGACCCTCTGATGCAGAGTAAAATATGAAGTAATGTGATCCAGTAACAATGTTTTGTGTCCACAGTCGTGTGGGATTCTATGTGGACACTTTCAAGAGCGTCACCAGCCTGGAGGCCAAGTTCCACCGGGAGATCTCTGTGGTGAGTATACAGAGTAAAACGGTAATGTTCTGGGGGGAGTATATGTGAGCCTTAACTCAGGGGGAGCCCAGGATCGAACTGGGAACCTTCCGGGTCCCAAGTCGCCGTTCTGCCTCCTGAGGTAACCGGGCTTAAAACATACATCCTCTTTTTTTTTTCCAACCGACTGCTCGGTGGGGCGGTTCTTGTAGTCTTGTATCTGTTTTACTGATGATAAGATTAGAACTACAGATATGTCTATGTTTATAAGGTTAGGAATAAGGTTAGAAAAGAGGACAAAGAAATGCGCAACAGTTTCCTCAGTGCTTCAACATCTAAAATGGAACATGGAACAACGTTGTTAACTTGTTCTACATCTAAAATTGAACACTGCGTCACCGTTCTTGTGTTTCCAGCTCTGTAAACAGCTGTATGAAGTCATGACCAAACTGGGAGAGCAGCATTCAGACAAGATGTTCACCATCCAAGGAGCACCCAGGTCAGTGCCGAACCCTGCCGTACAAGTTTTGTACAATTTCGAATCGTTATGAAAATGTACATGGAATTACAGTATGTTCCAGCATCAGAATGCAAGTATGAACATACAGGTATACTGTATATTGCTGTGTTATTATTATACTGTGTATTGAATATATGACCACAGGGGAAATTACTACCCCCCCATTACTACCCCAATGTCTGACTGTACACAGTATGTTGTTTATTATTTTTACATATAAAGTAATCAATCAATAAAAAAGGTAAGGCTGTTGGAAATAGTTAATTAATGGGATTAAATCAATTTTGTTGATTAATCTGATTAAAATTTTTAACGCAATTAACTATGTACACACTGACTCAACCCACTGAGTATTTTCTCATTGAAAAAAAGGGTTGAGCACAGTTTTACGGAGACATATAGCTGTGTGTCTCCCTGTAACCAGAGCCATAGAGTATAGCTGGAGGATCTACAAGCATTGAGGGCTTGTAGATCACCTGTTTTGATAAATATTTTAAAGATAAATGGTTATTTTCTTCACAGATTCTGTTTCTATTTTAAGTGTTGAAATCCTACAGGAAACAGGAAAACATGCATATTTTGGACATAGTTCGAATGGTGATTAATCAAGATTAAATTAATTTTGAAGCTCTGATTAATTTGATTAAAATTTTTAATCATTCAACAATCAATAAAAAAGGTTATTATCAGCAGAGGCAGTGGCACTCAATCTGAAAACCCACTTTGTGGACATATTTTGTGTCCTTCCACAGTGATTCAGGTCCTCTCCGCCTGGCAAGAACTCCGTCGCCTCCGGACTACGACAGTTCGCCAGAAAGTCCAGAGCCTGGTTCCAATCACATGCTGCGACCCGTCTCACCCGGTCCACCCAGACCCAAGTCCCCCGCTCAGGTAAAATATATCTCACCTAGCTCACCCATTAGGACCACGCAGACCCAATTAAGTCCCTGTCTCAGGTAGGGGCGGCAGTGGCTCAGGTGGGTGGAGATGGTAACCACAAGGTTGCCAGTTCGAAGTTCGAATCCAGGCTCCCCCAGAGTTAGTGTCTCCCTGAGCAAGACACTTAACCCCTAATTGGTCCCAATGCGCTGGTCAGTACCTTACACGGTTTCCGCTGCCATTTGTGTCCACAACCTGTGTAAACCAGCATACAGATACAGATCAAAATGACCATTAATCTTCTACATTCTCTAGTTGTGTAGACTAAAGCCCCATTCGCACGGGATTAGTATTACCCCAGGACCTCAGGTAATATGGAATAATCACCGAGGACGTCTGTGTTTTTAATCCCGTGCGAATCGACCATGTCTGTGATTTGGCCTGTAATTATTACAGGCCAAATTACCTACCATAATTCAGCCAACACCGGGGTCCAGGGGTAATACTTATCCCGTGCGAATCGACCACCTCGGTGATTTGGGGTGTAATGGAGTTTTTTTTTTGTCTTGTGTTTCGTATTACCTTTCGTTTTGGGGTGTAGCGGACTATTTAGGACCCCGTAGTTTTGTTTAGTAGCCTATTTCCTCTTCCTATCGCGCGCATTTCCAACCACACAACCACAATGGATGCAGCATCGATGTTATTAGAAATTCTGGACAGCGTTTTGGGAGGCGCATCTCCCTACAGGAGATTGGGATCCACCAGAGGACCCAACAAAAGACGAAAACGAAAACTTCTGAGACTGAGGCTACGTTTACACGGAGACTATGTGAACAGAAGACGCAAAAGTGGCGTCGCGTCTTCACTTATTATTTCGCGTCTATACGAGCGTTCTCATGAGGAAATCTGTGTGCATACAGTGACGCAAAAGTGTGTAGAAATCCATTGGGCGTGCTGCCCTGTGCCCCCGCGGGGCGCACTTTGTCCGCGGCGGTGCTTCGCGACCGGCTCTGGGTCGGCCTGGAAGGGTCCGGCGTAGGGTTTATTACCGGGATCCCGGTTTCCCGGGACGCCCGGGTACAACTGACTGAAGTTCCAAACATCACTGATAATTAGACTATGCAGCGAGGGGGCTATGAACAGGAGCCCCGCGGGACACAATATTGGCGACACGTGGTCTAAATGCGAGCAGTCAAGACTCAGGACTATGGACCGCACGAATGCTGCATCCTCCTTCATTCATTTAATCAGATGCAGACCAGCTTATACAGCCTACAGTAGCAAAAATATGAACTTCTGAAGAGAACATTGAAATTCCCTATACTGCACGGACTTATTTTCCTCGCGACAGATTGTCCCTGTTCTACAACTTATTGTACATCACATGGCCACTCAGCAATGTGAAATAACTTACAACACAGGTAAAAAAAAAAAAAAAAAAAAAACACACCAGCGCTCTCTCTGTCTGTCTCTCCCCCCCATGTCCACCGAGGCTATTGATATTACAATATTACAATATATACAAAATAAGTTATATAACCTGCATCCCGTGACTTGTTGTCATGTCAGACAGCGACTAAAACATGCGTAGTCAACAGCGCTTCGTTTGCATTGATGAACTGGAAACACAGCTGCAATCAATAGTAGGCTATTAAATGCCCATACCAAATATTTGTTCGTCAAGCCTCAATCATCGTATCTTACGCGATGTACAAGAGCACTTTTGAGGCGCGTTATTTCTTTACTTATAAAGATGTGATATTATAAATGATATGCAACTCCACTTCATCCGATGGTCTGGGACGCAATGTGATCACGTTCACCGGCATCAGAATCAGAATTATTTTATTGTTTTCATAATGAATATAAATACTTTAATACTTCTTTTATATAATAAATACTTTCACATTTAATATAATATTAATAAACATATGGTAATGCAACTAACTATATAGTGTGTGTAGGTCTTCAGCCCTATTACATATGTCCGTAATTTCAAGTAAAACACAGACATCGCTTATCCAGTGCGAATCCGCCCTTGTGAAACACAGACGTCGGGGGGTAATTTCCAATTACCTGAGGTCCTGGGGTAATACTAATCCCGTGCGAATGGGGCTTAAGTTGGGCTAATTCACATGATGAATATTTTAACTCTTGAGGGTGTAAAAATGAAACCAAATGGACCCGCAAGGGTCCATTTGGTTTCATCTTTACACTCTCAAAGAGTTACATCTGGTTAATCAGCTGCCCCGCCAGGGCGGCCTGGCAAAGGCAAAATTGTCCCGGTGGGAAAATATGTGCCAATCCGCCCCTGCCATTTACCATTTAAAATAGCCCACCCATCTGGTTCACCAACACTCGCTTTCCCATCTCAGGTGAAAATCTTCTCACTGGTCCTCCCATCTAGTCCAGCCAGTCCCAAGTCCCCCTCTCAGCGAGGCAAAACATATCTCACCTGGTCCACCCATCTGGTCCACCCATACCAAAGACCCCAACTCAGGCAACCTTCCCCCCAATGCCTCTTAGTTTTAGATAGTTGTGGCAGAATATATACAGTACGTAGTAGTACGTAGAGAAGTAATGAATATTCATCACTGACAAAGTGTTTCCTCATGTTGTTGAATGGTTTTATTATTCTTTTCCTTCCTGCTGAATTGTTCTGTTGTGCTGGTAAGTAAAACATCACTGGAGTTGTAATCACTAGTAGTGTTGTAAGTGTTAGTATTTTGTGTTGTGTATCAGTGGGTTCCGTCCGGAACCCCCAGTGGTCCTTGACAGAGTTGTTGAAATTATAACATTTGAGACTGTTATAATTTCACATAGCATTCTACATAATGTATAGATGTAGAACATATTTAGAAAATTATAATGAATACAAACGTATTTCATTTAGTTTTCATTAGTCTTATTGCGATCACAGTGAGCAAGCTTACTATGTAAGCCAGGCAAAAATGTCTGTGCGTGTGTGTGTCCGTGCATCACACTTCATATTTGGGCATGCCCCGAAGGCGTATATGCAAGGGAAGCGAACAGCGTTCCCTTCCCGTGCGCCAGTATGACGCATTTGTTTCCTTCGTCTTTGAGAGAAAGCATTTACTGTGTGTGTGTAAACATATTTCTTAAATATATTTCTGATGAACTCTTTTAAACTTTCTGTGTAGAAAAAGGCTCCCCCCAGCCGTCCGCCCCCCATGGCGACCCCCACTAAGGAAGTGGCTCAGGAGCAGATCATTGATCTGTTTGGAGGAGAATTCCTTCCGGCTCCTCCTGTTTCTTCACAACCACAGGTCTGTTTAAAACCCCACCCTTAACGAAACCCCACCCATACCTCAGGTCCGATTAAACCCCACCCTAACCAGAACAACTTGATGAAAATGTAACGGTTTCGTCCTTGTTTTCCCTGCAGCCCAATGAAAGACCCGGAGAATCTCTCCTTGACCTGGACTTCGATGCGTTCCAACCAGATGACAGCGTTTCACCCATACCACAGGTAAACCTCCACCTGAATGGCAGGCATTCATGACCACATGGTTTCCTTCAATCTGGGAAAAGAATCAGACATAAATGCATTTTTCTAAATGTGGAGCTAAAAAATGTTCACGTCCGGTTCATTACCGATTGTATCGGTTGCTTAGCAACCTAGAATCATACTTTATGTTGGTTCTGTTATGGACCACTGAAAAGACCACACAGCAGAGACTTGACATCCCCAACAACAGCATGGAAATGTGTTAATTGATGTGCTATTAAGGACTCCCTGGAATGCCCTCAGCAATGGCCCCGCAGGGTCTAATAAAGAGCTGTACATGTACAGTACATTCATAGATATGCAGTCATATGACCCTGCTTTGAGAAAATGTCATACTTGATGACATTAAATGCAACAAATACCCAGTTTGTTTTTGTGCCTGAAACAGAACACGTTGTTTTAATTAATTTGTTTTTATATACTTGTTTTGCTCCAACAGACAGCCTTACCGTGGGACATGGGTGGGTGGGTGAGTCATCCAGTCTTTATTTATTTCTTTAGGCTACTTAATCTTAATGTGAATGAGAAACAAGAAGCTAACTTATCAAACACTATACTATCTCACAGTTCTATTTCTTTGTTTAGGGAAACACTCAAGCAGCGCAGCCTGTAAGTAACCTCTGTATTATGCCAATGCTTTGTGCATCATATTGTTCTACATTATAGCAATGTTTAAGGACATTATAGGCCTGCAAAATGTTGACAACCTCCAGTGTGTAGTACTTGCCTATAATGCATGTGTCTACCAGTGTGTAACGCTAGTGCAGGGGTCGGCAACCAAAGATGTTGAAAGAGCCATTTTCGACCCAAAATTAAATTCAAAATCTGTCTGGAGCCGCATTTTATTTATTTTTTTTCCTGAGAGTGTGCAAATGGAACCAAATGGACCCGCCAGGGTCCATTTGGTTCACATTTGCACACTCTCAGGAAAATAAATAAATAAAATAAAAAAAGGTCCTCAAAGAAAAATCATTAACATGGTGAAACACAACCTTTCTTCAGAAATGTAGTTTCTAAAAAAAATAAATAAAGGAGTTTTACAGAACTCCATTTCTAGTCCACGCAACATCTCTAAGGTATATTAATGACATAGTAAACTGAGTAAACCTTTGAAAATGGGTGGTTCAGATTGAAAGCTCCACCTCTGATAACTGCTGGGCTTTTTTGACATGGCCAAGTTCTACTTTAACTGGCAACTGTCAGACAGTGCAACGCGTTTTGGGTGACTGAAATGTTTATATTATTTTGGTGTGGATCACCCCAGTGTGTGTATGTAATAATGCTACAGCCATTGAGCCACTAGGGCTGTGTTCTGGAGCCGCATGCGGCTCCTGAGCCGCAGGTTGCTGACCCCTGTGTAACGCTAGTGTATAACTGTGTATTCTTCATCTTGCTTGCGTGCAACAGCCCTGCAGCTGGGCTCTGCAGATGCTGTGAAGTTTACCCCCTTTGTTTCCCGACCAGGCCCCAGATGCCGGCTTTGTGGCCGACTGGTCAGCTGATTTTGGTGGCACGGCTGCAGCGGCGGCTAACGGAGACGCCGCCGCCGCCGCAGAGACGGCAGCGGGACAGCAGGACGCCACAGCTCAGGGCTGGCCGGCGGCGAGCGGCTGGGCCGACGAGGCCACCGCGGCAGCGGCGACGCCCGCAGAGGAGAACACAGAGGCTCCAGCCGGAGGAGACGAGGTTAGCGCCCGGGAACCGAACGTCCAATTTAACTCAGGGTCACATGATGAGACAGAGGAGGCAGGGGGGGCGAGTACAGACTGGACGGTACAGAGGGACGATTCGGGGGGAGATGAGGAGCGCAGGAAGTCCACCCCTGGACTGGTATTCACCAATGAGCACGGAGAAGAGATCGAGGACTCCACGAAGGACGGACGAGACCAGTGGCGCGGGTCGGCCAGGTCTCCAGACGGCTCTGGATCCGAGTACGAGACCGCCGAGGAATGTGGCGCAGGCTGGGTGAGTGCAGATGACGAGCTGGCTCCTGAAGACCATGTTCCGGTGAACAGGGACGCCGTCCAAGAGGAGCGTGATCCTGATTCAATGCTTGGAAGTGATCACTTCACGGCAGAAGGGTCTCCAACAGGGCAGGCCCCCACAGAGCACAGTTTGCCTTCACAGAATGAAGCAGGGGAACGACAAACGAGTATCCTAGTTGACCAAATGTCTTTAGCTCAGCAAGAAGCCCCACAACAGATTCCGGCTGATTTTGCCTCCGATCCCTTTGCCGAGAGCGCAGGCGGGTTCACGTCCGATCCTTTCGGAGAGGTCGGAGGCGCATTTCCAAGTGACCCTTTCGCAGAAACCCAGGGCGGAGTCGGCTTTGACAAAGACCCCTTTGCAGAAAGTCAAGGGGCAGGTATGGGAGAGTCGCTCGGACCTCAGGACTCAGTTCCACCCACTGATCCTCAGGCTGTGGTGGACGACTTCACCACAGATCCGTTTGCTGAAGTAGCAGAGACTGGCGGCTTCCCAGATCCGTCATCACAGGCAGACTCCTGGCAGGAAGTCACCGACAGCGGTGGTTTCTTCGCTGCAGACGCAGGGCAGGCAGGGTTTCCCTCTTTCCCCGAAAATTCAGACATGTCTGAAGACGAGGCGGCAAACCGAAGATACGGAAAGTTGTACCAAGCGGAAGAGGTACCATTGCTTCCTCTCTCCACCTAGTGGAGTAGACTAGAGAAAAAAGCAGAAACCCCTACTCCCCTTTGTACCTGCCTGTAGACTGAAGGAATAGAAAAAATATATATATAACAATAAAAAAGTAAACCCCTAGGATATAATAAAGCCCAGGATCCTTTTTGTACCTGCCTGTAGAACCAACAGCAGTATACAAATGAACCCCCAGGATCGTACTACTCAGCAGAACCCAGTCCTCTCCTCCTGTCTCTCCTGATACTTGCTGCCTATTTACGTTTTTGTCCAGTTTCATGGAAAGAAATAGTCCATTGTGCATTACATTTTATATTGGCCTTCTGACATAAAATACTAATTTGTGTCTCTGTTCAATTAGGTGACCAATGCCTTCAACGGATTTTCACAGGTAGGCGAATTTGGCTAGCTGATCATTATTATTAATCCTAACCCTAACAAACAAAAAACAACCCCCACATTTGCAAAGTGAGTTGCTTAATGGAGCACTTGCCATTAAGCAACTTGCTCTGCAAAAAACAACTAAGCAACTTAATGTTCTGAAGCAGAAAGAAAGATTATTTGCTGATATAATGATATTTATCTCTTTGGAAACAGGATGCAGCTGCTTCATCATTTTTTGCTGATTTTGATAAGATAGTAAGTTGACAATTTTACAATATTTACATGCCGTTATGTTTTCAAATGTGTTTTGATTGAAGAGACTTATAACATGCATATATTAGACTGACAAGTCTAATATATGCAGTATATATATATAAGAGCTAATTATATTCATGTCAAGTAGTGGTTGTATCACTTAACTGAATTGAGATATCATATAGGCTATGTAGGCCTATACTTTTTTCTGACATTCGCTCATTGGGTGGGTGAGTGTGATAGAAGGATGAAAGTGAGTCAGCTGCATTGATTGTTCTTGCTGTCTGCTTACAGAATGAGCCCAGCCCAGCCGCTGAGGGAACAGAAGCCCCGCAGACAGAAGGCGAAGTTGGAGCGCCACCTGTAGTAGAGTCAGCAGAGGACAAGCCTGCAGTGAGTGTTTGGAAGCAGCATGCTGAGCACACTGTGTCACAGGGGCGGATTGGCCATCTGGAGTACAGGGAGTTTTCCCGGTGGCCTGTGCTACCTAGTGGCCTGGACAAGTTCCAAAATGCACTAGTGGCACTTCCAAAATGCACTAGAATGTGCTAGATGCTCGCCTGGAACATACAGATCAAAATGACCATTAATCTTCTACATTCTCTAGTGGTGTAGACTAAGTTGGGCTAATTCACATGATGGATATTTTAACTCTTGAGGGTGTAAAAATGAAACCAAATGGACCCGCAAGGGTCCATTTGGTTTCATTTTTACGCCCCCCCCCCCCCCCCCCCCCTCCCAGGGTGGCCTGGCAGAGGTGGGAAAATATGTGCCAATCCGCCAGTGCACTGTCATACCAGCGCCTTGCTCTTTTTCCAATAGGATAGACGTTTTGCCCAGCTCTGAGAGTTTGTGTGAACACAAACACAAACTGATGATTGGCTGATCACCCCATAGTGATGATTTGGTTGGCTGAGCAAAGTACATGTTGAGGATAAAAGTGAGGACAGAAAAGTGCAGAAGCCAAATGTGCTTGGCCGGAGTGACATTTGTGATAAGGGCACCGCCCTCAATTCACACATTTTTTTTTCCAATTTAGTTAGGATAAGTAATATTTTCAAGCTCTTTATTGTGATAGTAACAGTTGTTATAAAGTGTTATATAGTGTTATAATAACAGTGTTGTTTGCTATTTCTACAGCTCTTTACTAATAAGAAAAATAATTTTCAGGTGGGCTGAAGCATTCAAGCAAATCAGGAGAGAGTAGCCATTTATCAGCTTCTGTTTTATAATGTTTCATTAACAATAACACTACCACCTCCATCTATGCAAGTTCTTTTTCTTGTTTCAGTACAATTTGTATCATGACCTGGAAATGCAGTTTCTGTTTAATAAGAGCTAGAGAGGCAGGGAGACTCCTGTTACTGAATACTGTATAGCTAATTAGCTATGAGCAAAGACTATTGATCTATTTAACAGTTATGCGAACACTCTATCATCTGCACTATCAAATTAGTACAAGATGTCAGAAGTGACGGGATTGTTATCTTTTATAGTCCACTGTCAGCTCTCCTGTGGATGCAGTGGCGACTACACAAGATGAAGAACAGAACCAGGTATTGAACAGACACGTTTTATTAACTTAGTAGCTTTTAGTTTATACTTTACATAAACATTATTTTATAACACAACCATAAGACAAGTGAACAGGCCCATAGTGTAGTAAAACTCTATCTAGGCTGGTGAAGGGGAAGGATAGAACTCATAAGAATGATACACAACAACAGAGGTACTGGACTGGTAAGAATACTGTAGAAGTTAAAAATAAACCAAAATAAATAGTTAAGGCCAGTAATAGTAGTAACCTTTAATTGCGATAACCATAATAGTAACCATAATATCCATGACAACCAATATGCACAAAACTTTGAACACACACACTGTTTGTGTTTAGACGCCCTCTGCTGGACTCATGGACACAACACCTCCAAGAGAAGATACTCCCTGGGTAAGTGAAGTGACAAAATGTGTTTGACTGTCATATTGTGTGCGTGCGCGCGTGTGTGTGTGTGGGGTGTGTGTGTGTGTGTGTGTGTGTGTGTGCGTGTGCGTGTGCGTGTGCCTGTGGACAGCGCAAAAATACTTTTCTAATTACTACAAATTTCACGCTAAGTGGCCAGTTTGCACAAAATTCCACAAATTATGAACGCATTCCCACAAAGCTGAGGACAGGATATTTTTCAAAAAATGCTCCCAGCCTGGTTAAAAATATATATTTTAATGAATGATTAATATTGTAATGTGTTTGATTGATCAATATTTGAATGTGTTTGTATGAATCACTAACATTCAAACATAACAGGCTTTCATTAATGTCCAACATTTAAACATGTATGCCTACCTGTATTTGATGATGAATATTAATACATTAACCGCTGCTATTGGCCGTTCCCCGCACCAAACTCATGGAACACAAAGATTATTTGATTCCATTCTATCTCAGCATTTGAATGGTATCTCAGATACTACCCCTCAATGTCTGTTTTTCAGCAAACCAGATATTTTTGCACAGAGAGTTAGACTTTGAGGGCAGAATGGTCAAGACACGAGAAACAAGATTATGTCATACATTCGGAGATCTGGCGCTTCAGAATAAGGGTTTCAAATGTGAAAGCCATGGCATAGACACATCCATAATCCTCACGTGCAGCCTGAAAACTGTGGTGGTGATGATGATGTTCTCATAACAGAGTGTTTTGCATCATGTGTAGGAATCGGTTTCTGCTCCAGTGGAGAGGCAGATCAGCAATGCTGAGGAAACACCGGTAAATAAATGACTCCATTTGTCCATTTACAATGAATACAAGAACGCTTTCCCAAAACCAAACACGCTTGCACACCCTGGGTCTACTCCGATGACCTCATAGTGACCACCGCAGGAATCCCCATAACCACTATTCCTTAAACTAACCTTATTCCTAAGTGTAGGAAAAATACACCCAGACCTGACCTTAACCTTTACGTCAGTAAAACTATGCCTAAACCTGACCTTATTCCCAACCTTAACCCCAGTAAAACTATCCCTAACCCTATAACCTTATTCCTAAATGTAACCTCAGCAAAACTATTCCTAAACATGATCTTATCCCTAGCCAGAGCGACACAACATCAAACCACTAACATAATTATGCTACCTTATCTCCATAAGCCCCAGTCATCCAACCATTAACATCCATAATATGCTAGTTTATTAAACCCCTAACACAGCATTATGGCTGGATGGTTCTCACTACGCAGAGTCAGTTAACATGGTAGTTTTGCTGATGCATCTTTGCCTGTTTCAGACTGTGGCAGGCGACTGTCAGTCTCCAAAAGAAGAGATAATGGTAAAGTGTTTTTGTTTTTTTCATGGGTCAACACTAAAAGATACCGTGACCGCTTAGCCTTACTAAAATATCTGTATCTATATGCTGATATCAGTCTTCTATATCAGCGCTTCCTATAACCACAGAGAGGCCAACAGTACATAAAATGTTTGTGTGAAGCCACAGTTGGTAGCTGGTGGCTGTGGTACAGTGCAAGGTGTCATGCATAGGGACTGGGCTCCTAATATTTTTATTGATAATCACCACCATACGGAGCATATCAAGCAAGGCTTTTATCAAGCCCACTATTGAACTGACCACCATCTGAAAATCGCAATGAAGATCACAAAACAAATCTTTTTGTCAATCAATTGAAACAACCCTTCATTTACAGGCAATAAGTGTCAAATGGCTTTAGGTTATATTATGAACAGCATTATAATAATTCTGATAAAATCTACATGTACTGTATATACACTACAGTATATAGTTCTTTATAAACAGAGAATGCACATTTATGCACATTCCAAAATGTATCACTGGGGCAATGCAGTTAGTACTACAGTACTAACAGAAACAGCTTGTGCTAGCGTGTGTGATTAGATTTAATTCTTGACCTCCTCTTGTCTTTATTGTTTAAATACATACAAAAAATAAACAGTAAGACATTTAAGCTTAACTGATAAATTAAAAAAAGAAAGAACAAAAACATACTTCCTTTGTGGTTCTAACTGTATGTCAAAGTCCCAAACACAGTCCCATGGAGGACATCGGGTCGACATGGTTGCAGCTTTCTCAGCGCTCCATTTGCCGCCATCTATACGTCCATAGACCACTCATCACACACTTATGGTAACATGCAGGCCACATAAATGTATTTCTGAGCTTCAGAGTGTCTAGTCATTCATTTCTAAATGAATTATTCTAATTATTTCTGCCAAGCAGTCCTACAGGTATGTTGTAATCATTACTAAGAATCAAAGGATCACATGGCGTTGATCTTTTGTCGCTGCCATTGTGAACACAACATTAGCATGTGTTTTGTTCCTTGTTGTCTAGGAGCAGATGTCCATTCCCTCTGTGGTGATTGAGCCGGCCTCCAGTAATGAAGGAGATGATGACAGGGACAACGACATCGTCTCTCCCACCATCACTGCCGTCATGAGCAGCTCCTCTGGGGGAACCTCGGGTCTGCCAGAGGGCTACATGTACAAGGTCACCTACACTGTTCATTATTGACTGCAAGTTTTGATTTAATTTTAGTCGTAGCATTTTGAATTAATTTGCAACTGTTTTTGTTTTAGTCTAGAGTTAGTTCAAGTATAAAATTTAATTTTAGTACACAGACAAATATTATTTTTGCGGGCATTGATGGTGTTGATGGCATTTCTGATTTTGCACTTGGTTGCATGATGAAAATAGCTTGTATAAGTTGAAAGCTTGTTAGATCTGAGTGCAGAGTGCAACCAAACAAATAAAATGACTTGTCTCTTAGTTTTACTGGATCTCATCTCCACTAGTCTCTTCCTAACATTTCAGTCACGACCGGTGTAGCTTTTCACAATACTTATCTCTGGGAGGAATAATGTGGGTCACCACAATAGCTACAATTCCAAGGGCTTGTCAAGGTTGCATTAGGGTATGAGATGATTATGGTTTCAAGGAGTGTACATGAACTAGTTGTGAACTTAACAAATATGATACCTTTTCTTTTATGATGTTACCTTTTCTAGGTGGAGACAATGCATGACTTTGAAGCTGCTAACTCTGATGAGTTGGACCTGAAGGCCGGTGATATGGTCCTGGTCATCCCAACATTACTCCTAGAGGATCAGGTGAGGAATCTGTTCCAACTGCCACTAGGTCCCATGAAAGAGCAGTTACCAGTACTTTGATTATATTAATAGCAGATATACAGTACAAGCTAACAGCATGCGGTTTTGTTTTGTGCTGTGTTTAGATGTACTTGTAGGCTAGTGTACAAACATTCTTGTGATTACAGTAATAATCCTTATCCCGGGCAAAACAAAATGGACCACTGGCCCACCGGGCATACTGAATGCCCTCTTGTGTCAAAAGTCCAGTCCACGTTGACATGGAGATGTTTTAGAAGTAGAAGACCTAGCATAATTCCTTTGTGTAATATAGAGCTCCGGATGACTGAATGCCAACATACAGCATCTTTTGCTTTCCTTTACCAGGATGCTGGCTGGCTTACAGGGATAAAAGAAACCGACTGGTACTCGCTGGGCTCGAGCGCCCAGAAAGGACTCTTCCCAGAGAACTTTACGCAACGCGTTGAGTGAAGGCCAGGAGATGCCTAGAGGACATACTAAAGAACAGCAAGACCCTAATAATGACATCATAACAACAATGGCGTCATCATAATGATATCATAATGAGTTCCAGTCAGCCTAGTAGCCCGGCTGCCTGCCGAACACTAGTACCTTACTTCTAAAAAACAAACAACACAAGCATGATGTCCCCTCCTCTGGATTTGAAAAACAAAAAACAAAAAAAGCCTCTTCAAACCAACTTATTGTGTGATTTGTTGGGAGAAGGATGACGTGTTTAGCCCCGCTGTTTGTTTCAAGCGTGGGGCATATTCTCCTTATCTTCTCCGCACCAAGTGTTATTGTATCGGAGAGTTGATCAGAATCTGTAGTGCTGTGAATCTATTTAGCATTCTGAGTGTTCCATGAAGACTTTTTCAGTGTTTCCTTTCAGAACATTTCGGCCGTGGTTTTTTGTAACCATGGTTATCTTTGCATCGTGGTTGACGTTGTAGTGTAATGGCTGAATGTGTGTGACTGTGTGTGCCGGGTCATTCCTTTTGGCATAGAGGTGGTGTTGACATTGTTCATTAAACAATAATATTTGCTGTGCTTTTGCCAAAAGTTAACTGGCATTCATGTCAGTAATGGGATGATCATTCTACAGGGCATAGCAGTGGGGGCTATTTTGTGTTCCCACTGACTAGAGCCCATTATTGCTTCCTATAGAGATTTCCAAAAATATTGATATCAATAATTTTAAGGCTAGAATGAAGCCATGAATGAGGCTAGGCATCCTGGACCATAAACCATCTGATGTCCCATTCCCTGGTTTGCGGAAGTAATGGAGAACACTGAATCATTTAGAAATGTTTGATATTGTCTGGGGAAGGTGGCTCTATGTCGACGACAGTCAGTCACTCCTATTTGATACAATTTCTGGGATAAATATTAGTAATTGCTTTTTTATTCACCAAGAGCCTGGATGATTGATGTAAATATTTTCAGAAATCTCTGCAACAAACATTAATGGGCATTCTCTCTGTGAAACCACAAAATGGCCACCACTCCTATGCCCTATATGGTTCCAGCATGAAATAATTTTGTTTTTTAAATGAAAAAAGAAATCCTTAATGAAAACTGTTATTCTAGAAATTACCAGATACAGATACTGCAAAACTGGAAATAATTTAAATGAAAATCAAGCTGAGAATAAGATATGTGTCTTCCCTGGGCGCAAAACAAAATATTATGTATATATACAGTAAATATATACATTATATATCGTTATGAAGTATATCTCCATTTAAATATATCAGAGTTACCATGTCAACCAGCAAATATATATGAAGATGTTTATTTGTGAATGAAACGTATGTGTTCTGATGATGAATTGATTCAACTTTATATTTTTAAAGTTCTGATCACAGGGAAGAAATCAGATATGCAATCTATGTTCAAATGTGTGGTATCAAAAATAAATGTCACCTTCTGTGTTGGTGCAGTAAAGCCCTCACTGTCATGTTACACACCCATGATCTTTATCTAAAGGTGAATAAAGATTATTCATACAGTACAGCTTGTCCTTTCTTAGTTATAAATAGCTTTAATATGAATTGTTAAGATTTAATTGTGCTGTGCAAGACTACACATTTTCTCTTTTATTGCGACTATAGACTACCAGACATCATGTATCCAAGGAGTCTTTGCCAAAGTCATCCAAAGTTGTCTTTGTTTGAGGAAATGAAACAAAGGCATGAGACTCGAGTGATCTCTTTTCAGTCAAGTGTCGCCCCTGCGGACAATTCTACAGCTAAATGTCATCACTCAGTGACAACTAAAAGTATAATTAACAGCAAAGTAATGTTCTTAATTTGACTAACACCCAATTATTGAATGGACACTAATTTTCTGTGGCACTATGGCACATTAGAAGTGGTTCTAGTGGCGCTCAAATGTTTTATTTGCCATTTGCCACAGTATATAGTTCCAGACCAGATAGTCATTCAAGGCTATCTGTATTATTATTTTGCTGATTTGCAATGCGCCAGAAGAATTCAATTGTTTGTTGCCCTACCAAAAGTATCAGTAAGTACTGTTACGTAGTCGGGTTGACCCTGCAACTCGACAGACAGATAAGCGGTTGAAGATGAAAGGGTGGCTGGATAGCCTGCAAGACAGTTAAACACCAGTCCACACCAATACAACTATAGTTGCAAAAAAAACTGTTTTAATTCCAGTCCACATTAATGCTGCTCTTGGTTACAATGTTGCAAGTTAGTGTGAACTGGCCTTTACATTGAGGTGAATGTCCTTCACACACAATGCTGATTAAGGGTTAACACGATATGCTGCTCGGCAGCATATCGTGCCTACTTATACATACTGTATACCTAAAAGGACTGTTTCGTGATTGCTGGTGTTCTCTTTTTCTAACGTCCTACTCAACCTGCAAGAAAATGAAGAAGTCATTAACAGTCCTTCCCAATTGTTGGGGTTATTGTTAGAGTGTGTTTCCTCCATCAGCGTTTTCTTCCATCTGTTGAGGTTAGGATG
>CM076976.1:8630134-8635134 GCA_039105355.1 Benthosema pterotum | reverse complement strand
TGGGATAATGTAGGTAGAAGATGAGGGCAAGATTTGCTGTTATGGCCGCTGTGATGGTCTCATAGATCCATTATAGGCATTACTTACGACATGTGGCATGTTGGTATAACTAAATGATGTCTTTAGATCAGGGGTGGGCAATTATTTTTCCCAAGGGGCCAAATGAGATACATAAAATATTGTGGAGGGCCAAGACTAAAGGCTGAACTAAAGTCTGCGTAATATTCATTTAATTTCAAGATAAAAGTAAGAGTAAGACAAACCGTTTTGACACCAGGGCCCTCTATTTATTCACTTTTTTAGCCACGGACCCCCATTTGATGACATTTTAGCCCCACAGATCCCAAAACCTTCTTCAAGATTTCTTTTGTTTTTGTCCACAATTCCCGGCTGGATTTGGGAAACAAAACAGGATAACAAAAATGACCATTCTCTTACATTCTCTGATTGAATGTGTAGACTTTGGGTTAATTCAGATGAATATTTTAACTCTTGAGAGCGTAAAAATAAAACCAAATGGACCCGCAAGGGTCCATTTGGTTTCATTTATACACTCTCAAAGAGTTACATCTGGTTAACCAACTTTCCATATTTAACTTGGAACTCTCTCAAGGACCACTGGTGGTCCCCGGGCTGGTCAGAGTCAGCCAAAGGGCCGCATTTGGCCCCCGGGCCGCATAATTCCCAGGTTAGATGAAGTGCATGTTTGTTGTCTTTGGTTGTTCTGCCCTCTAATTCTACAAGATGTGCACTGTAGACATTACATTACATTACTTACTTAAAGGTAGGGTAAGTGAGTTGAAATTCATTGTGTAGTACCAGCCAGGTGCACTAGGGGCGCCCAAGAGTAGCTACACTATGTGAACCAGCAGCTCGATCCTGATTGGAGGAGATTTCACCCTCCACCTGGGGAACTTTTATTAGCTCCTCTGCTAACGTGGGGGAGGGGAAACTCTATATATGGTCTGCACACCTTATAATAGAGCATTCTAACAGAAAAAAAATTGGGTGATATCTGACAAAAGTGAAATCACTTCCCCTACCTTTAAACCTATTCTATTTATTTATCTATTTATAGTCAGTCAAATAGATGTGAGTTAAGTGTACTTGGAGTCTTGGACCCCTGTTTTCTGTACAAAATCTCTTCATGACGTTGAGTTTCTAGATCAGCTATTTTTGTGCAGATGTAAGCATGCTAGATATACTGTATGTACAGCAGCCTATGTGCAATTGCAATTTCTATATAATAAACGAGGAGTTGGGCTTTTGTAAAGGTAGAACAACAGATAAAATCATATTTGACTATTATTGGTTATTGCAGTGCTCATGTGCATGCAAGGTCACAAAAACAAACCTGATCCACTCGGGGGCAGCACAGGGCTTTGTTTTTGATTGCTGTACTGTAGTGTGGAATGTGCTACACTGGTGCCTCTCATTAAATTGCATTAAAGTTTGCTGTTTAGTGTTTTCATTGTTATAAAACTCAAGGAAACTATATAAAATGCACAAACACCAAAATACCCTGGATTCTGATCTCTTTTATTTAGCTATAAACTGAACGAAAGGATAAGGATTACAATAGGAAGCAATTTAGCAAATACATATTAGGTTTCAAGGAAACTTGTCTAACCAACTCCCAACCAAATAAACTAACTTACCAAACTTATTTAACTAACCAACTGCAACCATCTGGATTTGAACCAATCATCTATAGACAGCTGATCCAAAGTGGAACTCAGCCTTGCCAAAGGGAATATTAGCCCAGCGAGACATTGACCCATGGTCTGTGATTTTGACACTCAGATTACATCCTGTTTCAAACAGTTTCATCGGTATGTCACTGACCTCCCTTTCTGTCCCAGCCAGGGACTCTGATGAAAGAATACAAGCCTATATGGTTAGGGCACATAAAGGCACATATACATACTGTACACACACACACACTCGTGGTGTGAAAGGGAGTTGTGGATTTGATTCCCAAGATTTGTCTATAACCTATCCAAAGGTTTCCCACAAATATCTCTTTCAGGGACGAGCGGTCCCTGAAAGAGTTATGACTTAAGTCAAGCTCTATAGTCAAACACAGGCTTCATTCTTTTTTTTTGGCCATAGTATGGAAATTTCAAATTCTTATTTACTGCAAATACTATTAACATTGAGTGACTGCATTTTCATCCAGTGGTGAAATGTCCTGGTAAAGAAAGAAAAAAAAGGTACTTTTTCCACCACTGATAAACATCATTGTAAATGAAAGCAATATCGATCTGAGCTTCAACTGTCATGTCAGAAAGCTGTGCTGTGTCAACATTTCTTTACTGGCCGTCCTGACTTCCTCATCTCCACCTGAGTGCTTCCAACAAGTTCAACGCACCATCTCTGTTTGCAGCATATCTTTCCCTTATTTACTCACTGTTAGCCTCCCCATTGACTATTTCTGTCTGTTATTCTAGGTCTTTTTGAGAAAATACCTTCAGTGAATCAATTATGTGTATCATGTGAATTGTTTCACGCTTGTGTTAAACAACTTACTGTTCATATGCCATTATATTAAATGTTAAATGTCAATGACTACAACTTAACAGCATCGATTAGTGTAGCAGTGCTATAACATGACTGATACAAGTTCCTTTAATTCATAAAATGATGCTGAATATCAGTCCAGCATTATTAATCCAATAAAAACATCATTTTATACTTTGGCTGTTTAAAAAATGCAGATGTACTGCTCACTATACTTCACACATGTGTGCAAAGGTTTTTTTAAATTAGTTTTTTACTCAAATATTTGTTTCTTTGCCGTCCCTGGAACCAAATATTTTGAGATGTGGGTTGGTGACCAAATACATAGGCTACTATCCTTCAATATGTATTTATTTATTTTTGAAGAGAGTTAGCGCTAGCTCCTATGACCAGTTTTTCATTTTAGATGTGTTGTTTTGCTTTATGTGACTTGCGGTTTGCTGTGTTTTGTATATTTTGCATACTTTAGAATAAGATTATTGTCGAGTGATTTTACATTATAATATCTCCTTTGTGATATGGAGTTGCATGATTTTGTATAACTCTGTTTCTGACTGGCTGACTGGCTAAGCATCACCCTGATGAGGACTTGCAGCTGATGGTTTGCACCTGGGTGTGTCTACTAATGAAGAGCCCAATATAACAGACTGGGAGTGTTTGGAGAGGAGCAGAAGCACTGGGAAGAGGGCTGCAGAAGCGTATAAGGGACGTTGAAGGTGGGTGGAGGGCAGCGACCAAGGCTGGGGGCCAAAATGCTGCTGGGGGCCAGTGGTAGCTACGACGTCGACACTCAGTAGGGCTGTAAGTGCCACGACCACGACTCTTGTAGGGGGGCCAGTGGTAGCCATGTCCCTCGACTCTACCACTACCTCTGGTATGTGCCCTCGCCATGAGGAGGCTGCCCAGGCGCCCCAAGAGAGGAGGAAACCAGACGAGTTCTGAAGATGTCTGCAACACTATGTGCCATCATCAGAAGGGCCCAGGCCCCAGGGTGAGACTTGTCTGTAAATAACTGCTCTATTGTTGCCAACGGATCACTATCTGTAGAGCCATCACTAGAGTAAATTGTTGCAGAACGGATGAACTGTGGCCTGTCCTTTCTGTGTTACAGTGTCAATGAAATAAAGTGGAATTGGTGGTATTAATGGAGGACCAGTCCAGACCTCTTAAAAGAGTGGGGGTGTCATGGCTGAGGGAAGTAGGGGTTTCAGACACAGCCCCCCTTGGACAGGAGGAGAAAAATACTATTTACTAGTAGTTATTACTAGTTACTAGTTATTTTAATCAAAACAGATTCCTGTTAATAGGCCCTATACATATGCTCTATGGCTGCAGAGGCTAAGGTACCTGTGTCAGTTAGCTCATGCATGTGGAGAGGGAAGGTAAAAGCCACTTTTCCGTGTGTAAATACAGTAAATGCATGAAAATGTGCATGCACAATGCGCATTCACACACATTTTGCATGTGTGCGCATCTTGCAGCACCCCATGGTGAACGTCCAGCACCCCCGACTGTCAATATCTTCCCGCGGCCATGGGCGCTGTCTGCAGTTAATTCAAGACCATGCACCTAGAACTTTATACTTAGGGTTTTATTGTGAAACTAGAAAAGTGCCCTTCTGGGCACAGGTCTCCACCAGGCCAGGTCAGGTTGTGGCCTCCTGGTGGCACTATAATAGGCCAATGTTAAAAGAGTGCCATTGCTTCTTATGGCATTAGCATTTGGATGATTTGAGGAATTTTGTACAAGAAATGTGTTTTGCCGCCTGTTTGCCACCATGTCCACCTGTTGGACATGGCAAAGCATACTCCCCACCATGCCTCTGGCCTGGTGGAGACAATAATATTCATTGTGCTTTGGTGTTTTTAGCAGGGCAAGCAGAGTGCACAAGTACTACGGTTGGCTGTGTTTTACATGGTATGTATTTGTGATACGTATACTGTATGCCTGTATGATGATTTGCAATGTTTTTACTTGATGTAAATTGCTCTGGATTAAGTCTGACTGCTAAATGCTAAAGTTGTGAATTATCCCGACCCTAACTGGCTGTTGATGGTGACATAATTTATATATGTCATTTTATTGGCTGTTGATGGTGACTTAACCAGGATATGTTTCAAAGTTGGTATAAGGTCAACAATAGACATTAGTTAGTTGCAGTAGTTAGTTACACACTCTGCTTCACATGTGCACAAGTAGTATGGCCTTGTGTACAAGATGCAAGTTGGCACCTCGATAGTGGTAATTTCTAGTTATAATTAGTATTAAATCAAAGTAGTAGTGAGTTCAAATCATGACAAAACAGTGCCAACATTTCTCTCTCCTGACTTCCGAGTGCTTCCAACAAGCCGGTCAACGCACTTTTGCTGTTTGCAGCATATCTTCCCTGTTTACTTAAATTATCTGATAGTCTCTCATTCAGAATTCCTGTCTGTTATTCTGCTATAGAAAAGACCTGCAGTGAACCCACAAAGTTCAAG
>CM076976.1:8612634-8625134 GCA_039105355.1 Benthosema pterotum | reverse complement strand
AGAGTTTAGGTCATGCCACTAATCGGCCATATCACGAACAGCCACACTCTTCCACGATCATGTTCTGGATGTCCTTCTTGATGATCTTCTGCTCCTCGTTGTAGTACAGCATGGACATGGCACGCAGCCGGGTGGGGATGCAGCAGGATCGCATGTTCTGGAAGGGGCCGTAGCCCCTCATACGGTAGTGGTTGATGACCGTGGAGTGGAAGGACACCGTGGAGCCGGCGATGGTGGCCAGGTGATTCGGGCACTCGCCCTCACAGTAGTTGGCGTGATACCCGGAGGGTGCGATGATCCAGTCATTCCAGCCAATGTCTTTAAAAGAAGAGCAACAGATCATTTTAAAATGACATATATGATTAATGATCGAATGATTATTCGAATAATAATAATAACTCGATCAGCACGCGGTAGCCGAGTTTGCACTCTACCGAGTGCACACTTGCATATTACACACAAGTAGGCCATGGCCTACACACAAGTAATAAAATCACACATGTGAGGTGCTCCCTGATTTTGGGTGCATGTTGATGTTCCAAACTATGTCCATAGAGCACAAAAAAATCTAAAAAAGTTCAATAATACCTTAGAAAAAGTCAGGGTCAAGGTCAAGTGCACTTGACCCTGACGAAGGCCCATGTTGGCCGAAACGCGTTGGTCACTTTTTAATCCCTGTTGCCCCAAATGAATTAAAATAAAACATTTTCTACTGCCCAGAGCTGCCTTGGACATTCTTCAAAAGTTCACCACCGATTCACTGCTGTTTCACAGTATTTTGTGACTTTTTCTAAGGTATTATTGAACTTTTTTAGATTTTTTTTGTGCTGCATTGTTGATACCCTCTCCAAAGAGCACCTGTTGGCAGTTTTTTATCACTCATAAGGGACCCACGAAGCGCTTCTTCTTCTCTTTTTTTCCTGATTACTATGTCCATAGACTTTGGATCAACAATGTATAATTAAACTGCCAGCAAACATCAAAAGTCATGGACCTGGCTGGCCTACATTATGTAATTTATGAAAGCCTTGCATTGAAGTGGCAAGCAGCCCTAAAAAAAATCACACTTGGTGAAGTGAGAGGCTGCCAGCATGAGGTTTTTGGTGGGTAAGGGGGGAACATAGAAGAGCTGAAGAGAATCCAGGACGCCATGTTTTTTCAGGGGTGCCCCTCAAGACCAGGTGGTCCACCCCCACAAAATCATGTGTGGACCCCTCTGCCTCCCCACCTCTGGGTGGCCCGACCTAACATGTTGAGAACCACTGATCCAGGGCTTGACACTAACACTTGCCCGCTTGCCCGGGGCAAGTAAATAAAATGGTGGGGAAAGTGAAGACTGCTACCTGGTTGCCCGATCGGGCAAGTATGCAAAATAGTGCACTATAACACAACACAAGATAAATTTGTCTTGAAGGCAGTCATTGCACTCTCTCTGCCTCTGTGTCTTTCCCTGCTTTCTAGCTATCTCTACCTATCTCTCTCCCAGGTCCATTTGGTTCCAAACTATCATTTTGCTGGCGTCAGGGACCACTGGGTCTGTGACCACTATGGGCTAATTAAGATGATGAATTTTAACTCTTGAGAGTGTAAAAATGAAACCAAATGGACCCGCAAGGGTCCATTTGGTTTCATTTTTACGTTCTCAAGAGTTACATCTGGTTAACCAACTTAGCTGGGGACCACCTGGAACCCTCTCAGGGACCACTGGTGGTCCCCGGACCGCCTGTTGAAAACCCCTGGTTTAAAGCACCCAAGTAGAAAGTAAACTTAAATGCAAAATTTACAATATATTTTTGGGGGGCAAGTGACCATGACCTGAGGGCAAGTAGAACCTGACTTGCACTTGCCCGATGGGCAAGTGCCTTGGGGACCTTAGTGTCAACCCCTGCTGATCCGTTGTATAGTATACAGTAGCTGTACCTTTAAAGTTGACGTAGAACTGGCGCTTGCAGCATAGGCGTATCTTCCCGTCACACTCCAGCCCTCTCTTGGCCCGGTGGTGGCCATGCTCTTCTCCTGCGCGCAGCACCACCATGAGGAAAGGTCGGTGGGACTGGTCTCTGGCGTTGGTGTCCGGGGAGGCCAGGACGGCCGTGGCTCCAGCCTCAGAGCAGAGGGGACAAGACACGCGCAGGTCCAAGGCGCTCTGCCCACTGTCCAGCAGAGCCTGGACCCTGGCGGGAACGGGCAGGGTGTGCCAGCCGCTCCGCCGCGTGTCCACCGTCTTCTCAGCGATGGACTCCTCCTCCTGAGTGCGGTTGACCTGCAGACATTGTTGGAAATTTCCAACCCTTAATTTAGTTTGTAACCCTAAAAAAGTGAATTAATGTCAAAAACCCTATAACCAAAATGGAGATAATGGACATAAAGGTTCCATCTCAGTTACACTACTGGACCCTTTGGAACCCACTCAAGGACACTTGAGTGCTACAAGGGTCTGTGGGGAAACTACAGGGGCAAAATATTGACCCCCATGGCAATTCATTTTGGATCAGTATAAGTATGAAAACTAGATCTGGAGCACCGGCTCGGGTCACATCACCCTGTGAGGGCAACAGTCACCCCACAGGGTGACTGTTATGTCACCCTCTGAGGGTGATGTAACAGTCACTGGTGGTGACTAACGTAAGGTGGTGACCGCCGCCTCTCCACCGCCTTGGGTCAGGGTGAAGACTGTTACGTCACACTGTTGCGGGTGACGTAACAGTCACTGGTGGTGACTATGTTTCACCCCTGCAGGCAACTGTTACGTCCCCCTGCAGGTATGTGGACGGACAAACGCATGCACAGACAGACGTGTAAACGGACAGACGGATCACCACCATGCTGTTACATCACCCGCAGGGTGACGTAACAGGCGTGTGCACGGACGGACACGTGCACGGACGGACAGACAGGGGGCGAAACATCACAACAATGAGCCTATACACTATGTTATTGGGTCAGAGTTGTCCTTTAAGAGCACATCACCCACTTTCAACCTATCTGCATAATATGCTGCCATTGTTGTCTGCAGACAGTTCAGCAACCAGTGACATCATCAGCGAGGAATCCAAGCTAAACTGCATGGTTTCTATTCCTGGAAAGCTACAGTACCATGCTATAGAAGCCATTGTCCTTGTGTTAATCATAGATGAGCAAACCTGCCTGCCAATGATGTCAGTGGTAGGCGGCTTTCTCCACAACGTCCTCCCTTAAGCCAGTTTATATATAGGATCAAGTACAGTATAATGAAATTGAAATTTTAGTAAAAGTAGGTTACCTATAAGATTTTGACTTAATGGGATGAGTACAATAGTAGAGTAAATGTAGGCCTACTTGGTTATACCTGCAGTAGCTGGATGGTGACTTTGCCTTTGGAACGGATGTTTCCCTTGGTGAGCTTCAGGAACAGCCAGACGTTGGCCTGCTCCACCACAGAGGAGCTGCTGCCCTCTTTGGACAGGTCAAAGGTCACACTGGAAGGAGACTCTCCTGGAATGCAAGAGCATGTTGAATAGTCTGTGAGCACGTTGTCCATTCGCTTATTGTTACACTTAGTTACAGTTCTTCTGTTTCCTTTTCTTTAACCATCCAGGCTAGGGTTGTTTTACTTCAGCATTTATAGCATTTCATAGACTTGGCTGGGAAACAATTTAGGTCATATCTGTGCTGTGTTTCTGTATTTTGCAGACAGTTAGTTAATAACTTGATCCCACAATAGTGATGATTTTCATAGCAAATACACGCACGCACGCACGCACGCACGCACGCACACACACACACACACACACACACAGTGGGTTTTAGTGGATCACATCTACCCTCCCTAACATTGACAGTTTATTTAGTCCAGTCTTTAGCAATCATATTTTCATTTTTATCACAAAAACTGTACTCAAATGTACTCATTTTAAGTCATAGTTTTGGTTAACAAAATCAACCCTACAATATTTAGTAAACTTGACCTTTGGTTCTGTACTGTTTCCATTGACAATCTACAAGCTCACAGCATGTCGCACATTGTGAGATTATAGAAGTACTATTTTTGGTACAGAGTAATAGTGATGTTCAAGTGGGTCATGTAAACAAATCTGGTTAATGTAATAAATTAAGAGTTCAGATAAGGACTTGACAACGCCCTGATGCAACAACTCTAAAGACTAGGGGGTCCCGGACCCCCTGTTGAAGTCTCAGGCATTAGAGTGAGTATTATTAGAGCGTTTGAACTTTTGGGAGCTGCAGCCTCGCACAATTCTGCAAAACACAGCTGCTGAACAAAGACAAAGCAACCATTATTATTGTGATTAGGATTATATTGTTCAGTCTGTTTACAGCGGCCATAGCTGAATGGTTATGGAGAGCCCGCCTGGGAAGCCAGACAGGGGTCCCGGGCAGGGGTCATCGCCATGCTGGCTGCTGGTGGACATGTTTGTCAAAATATTTTTTTGGTCACACAACATACAAAATGAAAGGACAATAATATTACCAGAAATGCTAGTCCTGAGTGACAATAACTCCATAACTCATACGTATTGGGGGACTATGTTCCAAATAACCAAGAGATTTGACATTCAGTAATTGGCTGTTGTGATCAAATTGGAACATTATAATGTTGTGTAAAACAACCGATAAAATAAAATGAAAATTGTGCCATTGAAAAGACCAAAGTCGTTGTCACTGACGGACACGTGTCTGTGTACTGTATAGACATATTGACGACCTCAGGTCTGTTCCCAAGGTCTCTGTCCCTGAGGTGCTAGTGTCCCCACTGATGGATGGATGGATGGATGGATGGATGGATGGATGGATGGATGGATGGATGGATGGATGGATGGATGGGTGGGTGGATGGATGGATGGGTGGATGGATGGATGGGTGGATGGATGGGTGGGTGGGTGGATGGATGGATGGATGGATGGATGGATGGGTGGATGGATGGATGGATGGATGGATGGATGGATGGATGGATGGATGGATGGATGGATGCTTATGTCAGACGGATAGATGGATAAACAGGTGTTTATGTCAGATAGATAGATGGATAAACAGATGTTTATGTCAGATAGATAGATAGATAGATAGATGTAGAGATGTTTCCTCCTTTGCCCCTAAATATAATCCCCCACATCATGAGCAGCCTGTCTAAAAAAAGAAAGACGCAGGCCGCCGTTCAGAAGGAATGTGGTTCCATTCAAAAATATAGACAGGCTTTCTGTCTCTCCCTCTCTCTCTTGCTGTCCTTTGTCATTGCTCTCTCACACTCTCGCTATCCAGCAGTCCACGGCCATTAATTACTGAGACTGTATTAGTGTGAATGAGGTTGATTATTCACGGCCAGCAGAACACAGGGTATTCTGCCCCCACATCGGCGAGCCTTTGAGGGTCTTTTTTAATTGAAGATTTCACTCAAAGGGGAAACTATTTATAGTAGGAAGCCATTATGCACATTTCTCTAGAAAAACAATCCACTGGAAAATGTGTTTGTCACACGCTGCTTCCACTGGTTGCAACAAAGCCCAAAATTACCCACGAGCTGACCCATAACCTGCATGGTGCTATCATGTGCTGTATGTGTGCTGTATGTACTGTAGGCTAAGGGCTCCATTTTCGTTGCATGCTAAACCCCTTATCCCAAACCCCTTATCCCTTTTTTACTATTATAAAAACTTTTGGGAATAGTTCAATGTGCCAATCTATCAACACGTTGTGAGCATGTAGACTGTACATTTAAACTATTGAAAATGTTTTCTTAATAGTTTAAAAAGGCAAAGAAGTTAAGGGATAAGGGGTTTAGCGGTGACGAAAACCTAGGCCTAAATGTTCCCTCAGCTCTATGTTCCCTCACCCTCAGCCCTATGATCCCTTGGCTCTATATTCCCTCAGCTCTATTCTCTCTCAGCTCTATGTTCCCCCCCGCTCTATTCTCCCCCAGCTCTATGTTCCCTCAGCTCTATACTCCCTCAGCTCTATGTTCCTCCAGCTCTATTCTCCCCCAGCTCTATGTTCCCTCAGCTCTATACTCCCTCAGCTCTATGTTCATCCAGCTCTATTCTCCCCCAGCTCTATGTTCCTTCAGCTCTATACTCCCTCATCTTTACAGCATGTTCCCTCAGCACTGCAGTATATGTTCCTTAATTCAGCTCTATGTTGTCTTTATTCTTGTCCGTATTTCTGCTTTTGTCTCCAGAACATCCCCATATTTGCTATTGCATGAAAGGATGTAAATTAAACATAAAGCGCCATTGACCGGTAAATCGGCTAACCAATCACTTGCAGTCAGTGGGAGCCCTTGGCCAATAAGGGCACACCATTCCTGGTCCATAAGATATCAAAGTTCTACTGATTGGCCAGTATGAGATGATGTATTATGACAACAGTCAGCACCCCTCACTTCTCATGGGTGTTATTTTTAGATATCAGAAACAATCTTCACCTATGACCAACTTTGTATGCATTGTTCTTAGGCTAATAAAAAACAATGACAATAACAAAAAGGTGAATAACTTCTAAAACACATTGACAAACACATAGCAAGACAGAAGAACATGGGCAAGAATCAACTGATTAATTAAATTAAGTTGAAGTTGACCAAAGAGGTTTTCCATGATCTCTACGCCACCAGGCTTGCAGAGACTAAAATAGCATTATTGTCTGAAACCAATTGCCTGAATGCCCCTGTTCCTAAGCATATAAAACGCTAATGGTAGAAGTAAATACATGATTTTTGTAAAACTCAAAATGATTGTCTTTACACATTAATAGATGAAGCCTTTCATTGTAATTGTAAAATAAAATAAAACTCATGCTTACTGCATTACATCATGCATGGCCACAGGCTTCTCAAACAATATTAAAACCTTTTAACACTTGTGATGCTAAAGATGTGTAAACATCTCCCTGCCTTAAAACTAGGATCAACCTTGGACATAATGTTATTAACACATATTTTCATGTTTTGCTTGGACATAATGTTATTAACACCTGTCTGCCATCTTTGTTGTTGTACTAGAACAATGCCCTTCAGGCCTCTACAGCGGTGCACGTTGGGCACTTGCCTACTAGGAACGATTGGAAATGCATGCTCCACACAGAAATGTGCAAAACAACTTTCATTTCTAGCAGATTTTTTTATATTTTAGACGGCCCTTTAGACTGTAATAAAATGCTTAGTCGGTATCTGTATGTCTTGGTGTGCTGTAATCGTTTAATCGTGGAACATAAACCAGTGTAATGGCACCATTGTGGCATTCTAAGAACATTTATTTACCTTAAAATGTTTATATTCATTTTTGAGGGTCACTAGACCATCCAATGCTATGGCTTTCCGAAATTAAGGTATAGCAGCCAAGTCCATGGACTTGTAATGTCTGTTTAGCACACTAAATGATGAGATCATATGGCCAATATACTGTGAATTGTAATGTAAGTAATACCATTTCATACATTGCATTGATGTTTTGTGGAGGGCGGTGAGGATCATGGTATTGGCAGACTGTCCAAAACTGTTCAATCATATGGCAGCCACAGTGGTTTATGTTTAGTAATGTTTCACCTGAACTTTCTGGATTAGTTGTTAGACGTCACAACTACAAGCTTCCACTAATTGTCTTGTTCCAAAGCACAATGGACTGTCTGCCTACACAGAAGAAGGGGGCAAAACTCCGGACCTCCCTGCCCATTGACCTAAAACGTGTGACAAAAATGTATTTGTCACAAGCTGCTTCCACTGGTTGCAACAAAGCCCAAAATTACCCACGACCTGACCCATAACCTGCATGGTGCTATCATGTGCTGTATGTGTGCTGTATGTAGGCTAAATGTTCCCTCAGCTCTATGTACCCTCACCCTCAGCCCTATGATCCCTTGGCTCTATATTCCCTCAGCTCTATGTTCCCCCAGTTCTATTCTCCCCCAGCTCTATGTTCCCCCAGCTCTATTTTCCCTCAGCTCTATTTTCCCTCAGCTCTATGTTCCCCCAGCTCTATTCTCCCTCAGCTCTATGTTCCCTCAGCTCTATGTTCCCCCAGGTCTATTCTCCCCCAGCTCTATGTTCCCCCAGCTCTATGTTCCCCTAGCTCTATTCTCCCTCAGCTCTGTTCCTTCAGCTCTATTCTCCCCCAGCTCTATGTTCCCTCAGCTCTATACTCACACATGTGTGCTGTATGTACTGTAGGCTAAGGGCTCCATTTTCGTTGCATGCTAAACCCCTTATCCCAAACCCCTTATCCCTTTTTTACTATTATAAAAACTTTTGGGAATAGTTCAATGTGCCAATCTATCAACACGTTGTGAGCATGTAGACTGTACATTTAAACTATTGAAAATGTTTTCTTAATAGTTTAAAAAGGCAAAGAAGTTAAGGGATAAGGGGTTTAGCGGTGACGAAAACCTAGGCCTAAATGTTCCCTCAGCTCTATGTTCCCTCACCCTCAGCCCTATGATCCCTTGGCTCTATATTCCCTCAGCTCTATTCTCTCTCAGCTCTATGTTCCCCCCCGCTCTATTCTCCCCCAGCTCTATATTCCCTCAGCTCTATACTCCCTCAGCTCTATGTTCCTCCAGCTCTATTCTCCCCCAGCTCTATGTTCCCTCAGCTCTATACTCCCTCAGCTCTATGTTCATCCAGCTCTATTCTCCCCCAGCTCTATGTTCCTTCAGCTCTACAGTATACTCCCTCATCTTTACAGCATGTTCCCTCAGCACTGCAGTATATGTTCCTTAATTCAGCTCTATGTTGTCTTTATTCTTGTCCGTATTTCTGCTTTTGTCTCCAGAACATCCCCATATTTGCTATTGCATGAAAGGATGTAAATTAAACATAAAGCGCCATTGACCGGTAAATCGGCTAACCAATCACTTGCAGTCAGTGGGAGCCCTTGGCCAATAAGGGCACACCATTCCTGGTCCATAAGATATCAAAGTTCTACTGATTGGCCAGTATGAGATGATGTATTATGACAACAGTCAGCACCCCTCACTTCTCATGGGTGTTATTTTTAGATATCAGAAACAATCTTCACCTATGACCAACTTTGTATGCATTGTTCTTAGGCTAATAAAAAACAATGACAATAACAAAAAGGTGAATAACTTCTAAAACACATTGACATAGCAAGACAGAAGAACATGGGCAAGAATCAACTGATTAATTAAATTAAGTTGAAGTTGACCAAAGAGGTTTTCCATGATCTCTACGCCACCAGGCTTGCAGAGACTAAAATAGCATTATTGTCTGAAACCAATTGCCTGAATGCCCCTGTTCCTAAGCATATAAAACGCTAATGGTAGAAGTAAATACATGATTTTTGTAAAACTCAAAATGATTGTCTTTACACATTAATAGATGAAGCCTTTCATTGTAATTGTAAAATAAAATAAAACTCATGCTTACTGCATTACATCATGCATGGCCACAGGCTTCTCAAACAATATTAAAACCTTTTAACACTTGTGATGCTAAAGATGTGTAAACATCTCCCTGCCTTAAAACTAGGATCAACCTTGGACATAATGTTATTAACACATATTTTCATGTTTTGCTTGGACATAATGTTATTAACACCTGTCTGCCATCTTTGTTGTTGTACTAGAACAATGCCCTTCAGGCCTCTACAGCGGTGCACGTTGGGCACTTGCCTACTAGGAACGATTGGAAATGCATGCTCCACACAGAAATGTGCAAAACAACTTTCATTTCTAGCAGATTTTTTTATATTTTAGACGGCCCTTTAGACTGTAATAAAATGCTTAGTCGGTATCTGTATGTCTTGGTGTGCTGTAATCGTTTAATCGTGGAACATAAACCAGTGTAATGGCACCATTGTGGCATTCTAAGAACATTTATTTACCTTAAAATGTTTATATTCATTTTTGAGGGTCACTAGACCATCCAATGCTATGGCTTTCCGAAATTAAGGTATAGCAGCCAAGTCCATGGACTTGTAATGTCTGTTTAGCACACTAAATGATGAGATCATATGGCCAATATACTGTGAATTGTAATGTAAGTAATACCATTTCATACATTGCATTGATGTTTTGTGGAGGGCGGTGAGGATCATGGTATTGGCAGACTGTCCAAAACTGTTCAATCATATGGCAGCCACAGTGGTTTATGTTTAGTAATGTTTCACCTGAACTTTCTGGATTAGTTGTTAGACGTCACAACTACAAGCTTCCACTAATTGTCTTGTTCCAAAGCACAATGGACTGTCTGCCTACACAGAAGAAGGGGGCAAAACTCCGGACCTCCCTGCCCATTGACCTAAAACGTGTGACAAAAATGTATTTGTCACAAGCTGCTTCCACTGGTTGCAACAAAGCCCAAAATTACCCACGACCTGACCCATAACCTGCATGGTGCTATCATGTGCTGTATGTGTGCTGTATGTAGGCTAAATGTTCCCTCAGCTCTATGTACCCTCACCCTCAGCCCTATGATCCCTTGGCTCTATATTCCCTCAGCTCTATGTTCCCCCAGTTCTATTCTCCCCCAGCTCTATGTTCCCCCAGCTCTATTTTCCCTCAGCTCTATTCTCCCTCAGCTCTATGTTCCCCCAGCTCTATTCTCCCTCAGCTCTATGTTCCCTCAGCTCTATGTTCCCCCAGGTCTATGTTCCCCCAGCTCTATTCTCCCCCAGCTCTATGTTCCCTCAGCTCTATACTCCCTCAGCTCTGTTCCTCCAGCTCTATTCTCCCCCAGCTCTATTCTCCCCAGCTCTATGTTCCCTCAGCTCTATACTCCCTCAGCTTTACAGTATGTTCCCTCAGCACTGCTGTATACAGTATGTTCCTTAATTCAGTATGTTGTCTCTACTCTTGTCCGTATTTCTGCTTTTGTCTCCAGAACGTCCCCATAAGAACATCCCCATATTTGCTATTGCATGAAAGGATGTAAATTAAACATAAAGCGCCATTGACCAGTAAATCGGCTAACCAATCACTTGCAGTCGGTGGGAGCCCTTGGCCAATAAGGGCACACCATTCCTGGTCCAGAAGATATCAAAGTTCTACTGATTGGCCAGTATGAGATACCAGATGAAATCCCTGCCCATTGACCTAAAACTAGATACTCATGCTAGCAATCAGTGATGCCAGATGGGATTTGTGACTTGTGAGAGACACAGTCACAGAGGATATTCATAAACAGCCACACAGACACACACAGTTGACACTGACACAGAGCACAAAACTATAAACACACCTGGCTCCGCAAAGGTGATAATCTCAGATGGAGGCTCGGGCTGAGCGTTGGACTCTGCTGCCACCCCTCCATGCTCGTCCTGGATCTCCACAGTGCCGTCCTCGCCCACGCGGCCCACCTGCAGCTTCCGGATGGCGTTGAGCAGGGCCGCCCGGGGCACGGTGTGCGTCAGGTTGGGCCGCCCGCTCAGGTGCAGCATGGTGAGGATGTGCCTCTTCACTGCCTCCACCATGTCCGAGGAGGAGGACGCGTTCCTCCGGGTCACCGCCGCCAGGGAGCAGGAGGGACACGACGGGGGCTCCTCCGTCCAGGTATCTACTGGCGCAACAGGCGGAGGAGGAGATGTGGGCGATCCAGACGCCATGAGGAGAAGCCCTGAAGCTGCCAGAAGACAAAGGCAAACTCCTTCTGCTCGGGATGACCCCATGCTGGGTCTCTCTCTCCGAATACCAGAACTCTCACCTCGAAACACAGTCACCTTGGGCGTGCAGCTGGCAGGAAGGTGGAGTGGTCTCTGCCTGGTATTCCTCAGTAAACTACGCCTAAACGGTTAACAACAAGCCGTGACCCCAGTTAAACTGTGCCTAACCCTAAACTTATTTCTAACCTTATCCTCAGTTACGCAAATACAAGATTACCAGAACCGCCCCACAGAATGGTCGGCGGGAAAAAATGAGGGTGTGTGCGTTTTAAGGCGAGCATTCCGGTTACCCTGTCTCCAACCCCAAGATGTGGTTAACACTGTAGTTATGACTGTAGTTAACGCTGCTATACAGCCAAAGTCCTCGGACGGGTGCTTACACCAGAACGCTGTGTGTGGTGCTGATCATCAAACAGGACGGACGCATTGCCAACAAACGTCTGGACGGGGAGATGCCATGTGTGTCAGAGTGAGAAGATGGCAGTCAGGGGGATGAGACTGGCCAGTCATTGCCGTCGGCTCAGAGAACTCCCTGACAAAAAGCTGGATCAGTAGGATGTCTCACACCTGCAGTATGTGGTTGTGCTAAAAGAAAGACACGGGTGCGGAAAGAAGGCTGCGAACAAACTGGCCAGACGTGCTGTATGGAGACTGGAGATACGACTGCGACACGGATGGAGGGCCTGTCTGAGGACGATGTAGACACAGACAGACAGACAGACAGACAAATTGATTAATTCATGTTGATTAATGAACATTTATAGCTGGCTCTGACCCACCCCAACACGCAAACTAGTAGAAGAGCTGTGAGCAGCCTGTTAACCAACACACCAAACTATTAACACTAGTTATAACAACTAGTTCTACTGAACATCTACTTAGTTTACACTGGTA
>CM076976.1:8557634-8607634 GCA_039105355.1 Benthosema pterotum | reverse complement strand
GATTAAATTAGGTTTGCTCGTTCAAAACAGCTTGGGTCCTCATTATACCCGGAAAAAGTCGAAGACCCCTTCCTATTTTTTCCATAATGGGCTACTGTACATGTTCTTTTTCTTTAACTAACTTTGTATTTCCTTATCTCATAGAAGTACGTGTAGGGTATATTTGCACGTCTTTAAATTTTGGGGGGAAATGGAGTAGGCTTACCTGCATCGTTTTGCTTTTCTGATTTTTTAATCCAAAACCCAATCAATCAATCAATCAATCAATCAATCAATCAATCAATCAATCAATCAATCAATCAATCAATCAATCAATCAATCAATCAATCAATCAATCAATCAATCAATCAATCAATCTTTTTGCTAGATCTCTATCATTTAATTGACAATGTTTATCTGGTGCTCTCAAGTCTGCAACAGCATTTCACGCATAGTTATACTGTATATTTCATCGCACATACTTGCACGAGCACGTGACAATAGTACTTTTATTTTGAAAACCACCTGAACAAGGTCTAACCGGCAGATGTTACACACGGCTCGGTGACCCACTGAAGTCGGTTACCAACAGTGAAAATCGTCTCGGGATTTTGCAATCACTCTTCAACTTTTCTACGGGCCACCAGCGGCGGCGTCACAGACCACCAGTGTTACTTGTTCCTGGTCAGAGACGAGTTGTGTGTGTGTGTGTGTGTGTGTGTGTGTGTGCTGAACGAACGGGTTGCCGCTGGTTAGTGGCTAGCAGGCTAGCAGGGTTTTAGCTGGTCCTCAACTGGCTTGGTTTGTATCGTTATAATGACGATGGGAGACTCCATCAGTGAAGAGCTGGAGGACCTGGTCCATTTCTGTGTCCACGACCTGCCGTCCCGAGGATACGGCGTCATGGAGGAGATCCGACGTCAGGGCAAGCTGTGTGATGTCACTCTGAAGGTAAACAGAACACTGTCTACCTAGGCTAGCTGTTAAGCTAACGGGCTAGGCATGTACTTGTAAGTGGAAGATGTTTGACAATGTTTGAAGTTAAAGCAGCAATAACACAATAGAAATTGACTCTGTTAAGTGAAATGTCTGCGTTCAAAATGTTACTTGAGTTAATTAAAAGTGTCAAAGTGTGTACCAAAAGTGTCTAGTAAGTAAAACGTACTAAGAATTTGAAAAAGCATATGTGTTAAAGGAACATTTCACATTTTTTGCAAGAAAATATATGTTAATGACGTTTAGAAGACTTGGAACACTTTTCTGGTGTTTTTTGTGTGTGTAATTTTAGGTAATTTTTTAGAAGTGTGCCCAGTTTGATGTCATGGACACTCACCCCTGGACTACAATTCCCATAATGGTCTCCCTATCCTTGTAGATAGGTGGAGGGCTGACTTACTTAGGACAACATGTAGTCCAGGAAGTAGTGTCGATGACATCAGAGACCCTGGACTCACTGCTAAAATCTAAAATATCTAAAACAGAAAAAAAAGAAGAAAAAAACGTATTAGACACATAAATGCCCCCAGGAGAGTGTTCTAAATCCTCTAATTGTCAGTAACAAATATTCTTTTGAAAACATGTTGAAATGTCCCTTTAAATAGGGCTACATTGTTAATGCGCATTTTTGTAATATAATAATATCTACAAGGCACAACAGTGCAGAAAAAAGCACAATACGTGGAGCTTGATTGATTTCAATGGGTACATTTCAAACAAAATGCATCCATGATATATTACACTTTTTTATTTTTTTATTATTATTTATTTTATTTATTTCTATTTTTTTATTTTTCATTATATAAAGAAAGTAACAAAGAGAAAAACATTACAAAAGTACAGTATGTGGAGAAAGTGGTGTGGGGGCCTCAGACTTAATTAACAGGAGCCGATAGCTTGGTGGTGTAGCGGATCTTGTAGACCAGCCCCTTCGCAAGATACTGTACTCTGTTTCTCAACCCTAAGCCATTCCACCTATCAAAGTGGGCATGGGTAAGGTGGTTTGGGGAGTGACGCGAAGTTGTAATGTGTTTGTTTAGGTAGAAGAAACCTTGTACAAGGGTTCCTTCCTGTTATGAGGTGATTTTGTTGACCTGTAAGGAGATCCTGTGCAGGAATCTTGCAGCCGTTTTATCACTGCAAAGAAATATTCCATTCACCTCCACCCCTCCAACTCACTGTTGTGCTATCAAAACGAATTACTATTACTGGTAGATTATTAATCAATTGTTTATGGAGTTGTTGTTTATAGTTATGTTTTGTGTCTGGGTAGCTCAGTGGCTTTTGGACCACAAGTTCATGGGTTCAATCCTGGGCAACGCCAACTCAGTGCATGAGTAGAATGGCTTGTTCTGCTACTCATACAGGAAGTATGACTAATGTTGTGCAGGAAGTACTGGGAGCTGATGGTAGCTGTGGTGCTCCACCTCAGCAATCCATCTCAACATTCTAGCGCAGTGTAACAGGAATAGAGTCCAGCTTTCTACCTGCTGATGCCTACAATAAGCTAGCACTGACCTACTTCTTCTTGGAGGTCCAGCATGATGACATTGAGTATGCTGCAGTATTTGCCAGCATAAACCTCATGTTGATGTGGTCACTAAAATAGAGGAGGCATGTGTCTGTGGAGTGTGATGTTCTGAAGCCTACAGTATTTAGAATTTATGCACTAGTAGGTTCTTATGGCAAGATACTTACTGTACATATTCTGTTTTCCATCAATTTGGGAGATGGAGCTAAGCATAAAGATAAGGTGGTAGTTGCTAGGGTCTAATTTTCTTTTTTTCTTGTGCAGGGGCATTACTTTGGCCAGGGACCTGTCCCTGTTGAGTTTGTAGCATAATGTGGGTGATGAGTTGAGCTATAACGGGGAGATGTCTCAGTTGCTGAGAAATTTAGAGGGAATATGTTGTCATGGCCATTACCAGTTTAAGATTGTACAAACACCTAGGTTTTTGGAGAAAGCTTTGATGTGCTCTACACCAAAGCAACGAGGATGGGAGGGAAGTTTGTTGACCAGAGTTGTTGATATATTTGTAAATAATGTTAGAAGTTAAAGTACTGAACATGGGAAAAACTCAAGTAAAGTACTTTACAATCACTGCTAAGTTCACTCCTTATAGACTATTGAAACTAAATAATCACAAGAATTTCTTCTCAAATGAACACAATGTGGGACTTTTGTTTTATGTTGACTCATGCCTACTTCCTTACAGTTGATCATATTATTACAACATATTAGCGACATTGGGTTTAATCTGTGGTTAATTGTTAGGTCTGTGGTTAATAGTAAGTTTGTGGGTCTTCAAAGCTCAGACATGAAGCAGGGAATCTTTTTTTCATACATGTTGTAGATGGCCTATTGGCCTTATAGACTTGTTTAGTGCTCTGTATAATCAGTCTTTTGTCTATGAAATGATGTTTGTGAATACATGGATTATTGTTGTTAATGTGTGTTCACTTTTCAGACGTGTGTGTGTGTGTGTGTGTGTGTGTGGTGATATCGACTGTAATTATAATAAGCTGTACGCATTATAATAAGCTGTACGCAGTGTACGGTTTATCTATTAGTGACCTCACTGGGGATAATCTTCATAGCAACCTGTTGAATTATTAAAGTTCAACTTCTATACATGATTATGAGTATAACTGGTCTTACTTAAACCATGGTTAATTTTGAGAGCAAATTTTTATTTAGTTTTAGTCCTAACCTTAAGATTAACATTTTACTGAGTTTGAGTCATATTTTTGTCATCTGAAAGGTTTAGTCGAGTTGTAGTCGACAAAATACTTGACTAATAGGTATTTTGGCAGGCTTTGATGGCGTCGTAATGCCTGAGTTCACACTTGCTTGTAGATCAGCTATTTTCAAAGTGCACCACACAAGCATACTTAACTTTTATTTGGTGACCAAACTATCAATATATTTAGTCTTAGTTTTTTATAGTTTTTATAAGTTTCCACTTTTCATGTAGTCTTCCTTAGCGAATAAATGTGGTCAACGAACATCCTTTGTCAACTACCACAGTGAAATCAATACTTACACAGCTACATATTAGATATTACCTACATATGTGATCGGTAATTGCACCGAGGGGGGGGGGGGGGGGGGGGGGGGGGCATGCTGAAGCAGCACCACATACATTGATCATGTATCCTTTCCTTGAATTGTGTTGTAAACACTGGCCAATTACTTATTAGTGGAAGATTAGCCAGGGCTTGATAAGCATTACTCGTCTTCTCCCTGTCCCCTTTTTGAGCTTCACTACCTGTACCATGGACCTTTTGAGATTGTGCCACCCAAGGCACATTTCTTCTTCTATGGTTGTGTTAACACAGATGTGTATTATTGTTTCGCTGAATATACTGAATCTGCTGAAAATTAACTGAGTAGTTACCTTAAGCAGTCTTTCATAGGGATACTTGATATACCTATATAATACCATTTTGATAGCTTATCCTCCCTGGATCAAAAGGAATTTCAGGCTAAAAAACATAATTACAGCTAGATACAATTAAATATTGTCTCAAAACAATACATTATTTTTATAATGATGCAATACCATACTGTCGATTTTGCAACCAAAATCGACAACATCATATCCAACATCGTTGGATACTGATATGATTTTTAACATATAATTTTAAGTATTATTACGGTTACATTTTAAGAGTTATATTAAAGCTTCACGAATATTCTATTAAGCTACAATACATGATCAGGATTACGTTAGTGATTGTATCTAAATTCGTTTTCCGTTAATTTGTTTTCGGTTTATTGTCCCGCCCAAGGACAGAGAGAGACAAAAAGAGACAGAAAGCAGGAGTCAGACAACAGAGAAGATGGTGTAGAAAGGAGAGACAGACAGAGACAGTAGGACAGCTGAGACCTGCAATCTCTCTGGGCCCTTTCTTTCTGTCATATTCTTTTTGTTTTTTGTATTATAGGAGTTTTAAATGATCAACAGACAAATTATTTTGTTTTTGTTAATCTACAATAACACACAGATCTATGACACTATGTGTTTGTGTTGTAGGTTGGGGACCACAAATTCAGCGCTCACAGGATAGTCCTGGCTGCTTCCATTCCATATTTTCACGCCATGTTTACCACTGACATGATGGAGTCCAAACAAGATGAGATCATCATGCAGGGCATGGACCCCAGGTAAGGTCTGACCCCAGATCAGTCAGGGTATAGTCATGGCCCACTTGCCTATAATGTAAATCAAAATGATGTTGCAGATGATACTAGTAATTAAAGCTCTGCTCCATGTAGTGTACAGGCAGTGGTCCTCAAACTTTTTAATTTCATGGACCCCCACAAACAAACAGGGCCACATTATGAGCCTTACAGGAGAGGCAACAGGTACAATAGCAGCATGCTGACTGTTGACCAAAATGGTAGCATCATTCTTCCCAATATGGCTGCGGTGCTTAGAGCCAATTGGCTGGGTGTCCTATATGGAAGTACCGGCCGGCCCCAGACCAGTTTGTGACACAAGGTTTGTTAACTGTCCACAGTGCTCTGGGGACTCAGATGGCAAACAACGATAAAATAAGGCAAAAGTCAAGACCTACGACATCCCCTCATACATTAACACTGGGGGAGGATCCATATGTTAATTCCCGGGCACTATGCACTCACGCTATTAAGGAACTCAAAATAATAAGAGAAAATGCACACTGATAAGACCTGGGTATGACCACGTCTTAAGAAAAAAAAGAAAAACATGTTCGAAGCGATGCGAGCGCATAGACCAAGTTCAACAGTGTTGCCATGTCTGTTTAGTATAAGCGACTGGCTTGTTATTCTGAAGTGGCTTGTAACTGTTGTGGTGGGCATTTTTAAACATTAGCTTCTCCTAATGTTGTTTAAACCGTGAGTTTCCAAAGTGTGGTCCGAGGAATAATTGAGGGAGTTCCTAAATTAGGGATATAACCAAATGGACCATTATGGGTCTGTAACTCAGTGGTTCCTACAATCTCACAGTTACTTATTACACAGATACTTGTTACTTATTATGAAGATATGTCACTACTACAGCCATAGCCACAAACATCTTTTTTTTTTCTGGGGGAATACGTTCATTTGGTTCCATGTTTACATTCTCATTAGTTAAAATATTCATCATCTGAATTAATTCTACACAACTATAAGGAATGTAGAATAATGGTCATTTTGATCTGTATGTTTGCCTGTTTTGTTTTCTCCAAAATCCAGCCTGGGCAAAAGCAAAAGAAATCTTTAGTTTTGCGGGCTGTGGGGCTAAAATGTCATCAAATGCTAGCATGTGGCTCAAATTCTGAATAAATCCATTTTCTCTTCTTTTAATAGAGATAGACATTTGGCTGTGGATACCCCTGTATCGACACCCCTCTTATCTCTTGTCTCATAAGTATTGTATCTCTTGGCAACGTGATCATGTGACTTCTTAAAGGGAATGGTACTGACCACGCTGATTGGGTTGATGGAGGTGACACCCTGAACACACCCATGTATAATTCAGGGCCATTTTATCGCTTTAGACCAGGTGCAAAGTCATAGTTATGAAGCCCATGATTGCACATTTGCAGTCATTTGCCACGCCCCACTCATCTTAAATTATAAAACATAAGACCTATCTCCTAAGATGTTTATAATAGAGCCCAACGTGTCTTTGTCATTCCACAGCGCCCTGGAGGCTCTGATTAACTTTGCGTACAACGGACATGTTGCCATCGACCAGCAGAACGTGCAGTCTCTCCTGGTCGGGGCCAGTTTTCTGCAGCTTCACAATGTTAAAGATGCCTGTTGTACATTCCTACAGGACAGGTAACTCACTGCTATCACGCATCCGATTCATTCTTTCTCAGGTGCCACGGAAGATTTCAGTCATTGAATCTAGCGTTTTTTCTATGAATGCAATGTTGCAGCTAAAACAGTAGCTCTACAGGCTCACAGTGCTGTGAGATTATAGATCTGCTATTTTTGTTAGTTTTTTAACATTTTACATTTGAAGTAGCAGTAGTCTAGTAGTTTTATTTGTCACATTTTGCTGTTGTAATGCTTCAATTTCCTTTTTGCAGTTATTAATGTACATGTCATTTCATAGTAATAATGAATTTATGTATTTTGATCAAATTAGTAACTCATTTCAACAGCAAAATAGTGTTCAAGCATATGGTGATGTCTCAAAACATGTTGGGACAGGGGTTACACTTGAAATTATTAACTGAATAGTCCAGGTCTTTGTTAAATTGCTTTCTGGAGACAGACTATTTCGTCACCAGGTTGGCAGTCTACTATCTGGTTTAACATGATGTGTGAATCATTGTCACAATTGACTCTTGTTCGCTTTCCCAGGGAAGTAGTAATGACATTACTTACAGGGGAGTGTGTGTAGTTGCTCCGCATTCTGTATATATGTATACAGAATGCGGCCAATCGAAGCGACGTCGTTCACGGCGGCCATCTTGTGAAAGGAGAGCATAACATTGTGTCTATGAGCATATACTTTTTAACCCATTGTAGACTATCCCGATTCTAAAAATGTCTCTGAAATACTAACCTAAGTGTACTGGAAAACTTCAAATTATTGTGTAACATCACCAAATTTTGACATTTTTTGATACTGTACATACTGTACAGAACGCATATTGGTGTTCCCGTCAACTAGGGTAAAACTACCACTAGGGGTTCCCGTCTACTTTAAATGACGATAACTTGCTTATTTTTCAAGTGCGCAAGCACACACAGAAAATCACAGATATCTCAACTTTTGGCGTTTAAAAATACACAGGATGTAAAAAAAAAAAAACACCTAAAATCTAGTGTAAAATTCATGGTGGAGCCCTTTTTTAAATGAAGAACAGGAACAAAGCGTTGTCAATTACATTTTCTGCTTGCACAAGCAGAAACACTAAACACCCTGAGACAAAGACAGACATTTGCATTCCTATCGGCGAGGGTCACACCAGGGAACAGTCAAGCCCCTGAACGGGTATGAGCCAATCTGCTGCCCCACATTGCATGCTTGAACTTCTAATTTCTCTAATTTGGGTCCTGGCAGGAGACATACAATTTCTCTTTTGGGTCATGTGCTGTGAAGTTTGAACCATTGATGCACGGGCAGATTTTGCCTTTGCCAGGCCACCCTGGGGGGTGGCAGCTGGTTAACCAGATGTAACTTTTTAAGAGCGTAAAAATGTAACCAAATGGACCCTTGTGGCTCCATTTGGTTTCATTTTTACACTCTCAAGAGTTAAAAGATTCATCATGTGAATTAGCCCAACTTAGTCTACACAACTAGAGAATGTAGAAGATTAATGGTCATTTTGATCTGTATGTTCCAGGCGAGCATCTAGCACATTCTAGTGCATTTTGGAAGTGCCACATACTAGTGCATTTTGGATCTTGTCCAGGCCACTAGGTGGCGCAGGCCACCGGGAAAACTCCCTGTACTCCAGATGGCCAATCCGCCCCCGCATTGATGTAACTAATTATACGTGATGCGTGTTGCAGGTTGCACCCTAAGAACTGCCTGGGAGTGCGTCAGTTTGCTGAGACCATGATGTGCACCACGCTGTACGACTCGGCCAACCGATTCATACACCAGCACTTTGTGGACGTCAGCCAATCAGAGGAGTTCCTCAGTCTGAGGACGGACGAAGTGCTGGAGCTGGTGGGCTGCGACGAACTCAATGTGAAGGCTGAGGAACAGGTTGGCACCACTTAGAACACATATGTCACACTCAAGGCCCGGGGGCCAAATCAGGCCCGTGAATGAATTATCTTTGGCCCGTGGGATGATATTGAATTAGTATTAGAACTGGCCCTCTGGTATATTGTGCACACACCATGATAAGAAATGAATGCAACTAATTGTTTTACTTCCTCAACTCGGTCTCATTTACTTTCTCAATTAACTATGAAAGCAGCACTTGGTGAGGATCATAGAAGAAAAGAATCGCTGCAAAATAGCAGCAACAGCTGCTATTTTTCATTAAAACTTAAAACAGTTTTTAATGCTGGCAGTTTCATCTTTATAATTATCAACGCTGCTCAGAACTTCAAAATACCCGGATGCGTTATGATGCAAATTAGATTCAAATGAGCCGTGTATGTAATTTGTTCTGTATTTGCATGTTTTTTTTTTTTCCCAGGTATTTGAATCAGTATTATCGTGGGTTCGGCATCAACGAGACGAGCGTCAGTTTATCCTGCACGAGCTCCTGTCTAAGATCAGACTTCCCCTCTGTCGACCTCACTTTCTGTCAGACCGCGTCCAACAGGAAGACCTCATTCGCTGCTGTCATAAATGCAGGTACAAAAGAGAAAGTGTTCATATACATTGTGTGACCTATCATTTTTTCCAATTATGCTGCTGGTGGTGGTGAATGAATACATAATTATTTTTAAAGGTTATTTAAAATTAAAACAGATTAAAAAGTGTGTGCGTGTGTTGCAGGGATCTGGTTGATGAAGCAAAAGATTTCCACTTGATGCCCGAACGAAGACCTCATCTAGCATTGTTTAAAACTAGACAGAGATGTTGTACATCTATTAATGGACTGATCTATGCCGTGGGAGGACTCAACAGCTCTGGTACTACTACTACTATAATACTACGCACATAATCACCTAATCACAATTATTTGCAATCATCATCATTATTTATATATAATCGTTGACCATTTCCATGTTGAAAAATGTTATACATTTAAAAAAATAGCAGAACAGTTAAAATGTTAATTTATTTGTGACAATATGGCCAATTTGCCACCTTAAATTGGTAACTGATAACCCAGCTACAACTACTGCTACTACTAGAAATATGATTTTGCCACAATAATTACACCTGTGTCATCTAGCGTTAAAACTTGTAAAGCATCTGTGTAATTTTAGATTTTTGCGTTGGCTAATAAAACAGCATATATACAAGCTTGCAGTGCATCACTTTGTGATACTGCTTATTTAACACACTATTGAAAGTGTGAGAAGAACTACTGATTTGGAGAATGGAGGGAAAAGAGCACCAAACAGTAAATAAATGAGCATGTCGGCATCAGAGATGCACGTCCTTGATGTCAGTGTTGTTGTTGTTGTTTGTCGTACATCACAGGCGATTCGTTAAATGTAGTTGAAGTGTTCGATCCTGTCGGCAACTTCTGGGAGCGGTGTCAGCCAATGACGACGTCTCGGAGCCGGGTGGGTGTGGCCGTCATCAACGGGCTGCTGTATGCCATTGGTGGATATGACGGCCAATCACGTCTCAGCACGGTGGAAGTATACAACCCAGAGACGGACAGTTGGACACGAGTTTCCAGTATGAACACGCAGCGGAGGTACCTGTCTGTCCAGCTGTCTGTCTTGTCTCTGAAAAGGCTACAACAATGTCTGAACTTCAAACAGGCCAATAAGAAATACATGACCCAATTCAGAACTTCATCGGTATCAGATAAAACTTAACACAACATGGGTGACACACTATGACACGCACGCACGCATGAACGAACACACACGCGCGAACACACAACACACCATTCTTGTGTGGGTGGAAAATGTTGCAGCTTTACAGCCCTATGTGTCTGTCTGTCCAAAACAATAACAATGCGATCCGTTTCAGTGCCATGGGAACTGCTGTGATTGACGGCCGTATCTACGTGTGTGGAGGCTATGATGGGAAGTCATCTCTGAACTCTGTAGAATGTTATTCACCAGAGACGGACAGGTGAGACAGAAGCATGTGTCTCCTACCTATGCTGTCCCCCTCTCAGCTCTCCTTCTGCCTGTCTCTCCTATACTGTCTGTCTCTCATCTGTCCAACTGTCTATCTCTCTCAACAACAGTATCTTGCTGTCTCTCTCTCAGCTGTCCTACTGTCTGTCTTTCTCAGCTGTGCTGTGTGTCCAATGTTGTTTCAGTTAAATTATTCTCATTAATAATTATCAAAACACAAATTTAATTTGATTAATGTATTATAATCATTATTAATGCATATTCCTATCATTACTTTCAGATGGACGCTGGTAACGGAGATGAATGCCAGTCGCAGTGCCGCCGGGGTCACCGTGTTTGATGGGAGGATATTCGTCTCTGGTGGACATGATGGTCTACAGATCTTCAACACGGTGGGTCTGTCTGTTTGCCTCTGTCTTGTCTGGTTGACTGTGGCTCAGCAGGTAGAGCAGGTTGTCCAATGAGCCGCGGGTCGGTGTTTCGAATTCCGGCTCCTCCTGTCTACATACGGAAGCGTCTTTGGGCAAGACATTGAACACCAAATTGCTCCCGAGGTGCTAGTACCTTGCGTAGCTTCCGCCGCATGTGTGTCTTGGATAAAGGCGCTTTACATAGTGCACCATTTACCATTTAGTGGCATCGGCACAAATGCGATTTTATTAAAGCGTGTGTGCTTGTCCCTCTCCCGTCCTGTAGGTGGAGCATTACAACCATCACACGGAGCAGTGGCATCCCATCCCGGGGATGATAAACAAGCGATGCCGACACGGCGCGGCGGCACTGGGCAGCCACCTGTACGTGGTCGGAGGCTACGACGGGTCAGGCTTTCTGAGCGGCGCCGAGGTCTACAGCTCGTTGGCCGGGCAGTGGAGCCACCTGGTGGCCATGAACACGCGGCGCAGCCGTGTCTCGCTGGTCGCCACGTCCGCCAGACTGTACGCAGTGGGCGGATACGACGGCCAATCCAACCTCAGCTCTGTGGAGATGTACGACCCCGAGAGCCAATCGGCAAACCACTGGACGTTCATGGCGCCAATGGTGTGTCACGAAGGCGGGGTTGGGGTTGGGTGCATTCCCCTTAACCCTGCCTAAAAAAACCCCAAAACCCTGCCTCCCCCTCCTCCTCCTTGACCCGATCCGGGTCAAAGATCAAACGCGTTGTTTCGTTTTGTTACGACAGTATACATACAGACTGGGAGAACAGATGTGTAGATCCATTTGACGTGTGGATTTATAGATCGAATAGGTACTACTGTCAACCCTGAGCCAGGAAGTGCTGCGCAGTATGAGGTCAGAGGTCAAGCCTATGGGATTATGTTTTTCTTTTTTTAAGAAGTAAAAACCTCAATGGGGATTGGCTGGCTGGTGCTCTGCAGTTTTATTACTGTCGGTAATTAATGCATCGATGACTGTAAATTACCGAGTAATATATAAATAAAATAGATTTCATAACCTGCTATTGTATAATGACTGATTACTGAGTTACTTGACCAGTAAGATTAAGTATATTTGGACATGAGACAGAGTAGAAGTAATGCAGTTCAAATGTGAAGTACATGATCCTGCTTGACGGTAACAGTTAAAATATTGTTTATAACAATGTTGGTGCGGTGGGCTCATTGAAACCTCAGATATGTCCAAAACTGTTTCAGGATTCACATTTTTGATTCAAGGCATCAAAAGTAGCTGACCTACAAGCTCAAAACATGTTGCCTCGCACTTCGTCTACAACTTGTGGATATGCTAATTTTGATGCTTTTGTGTGACGCTGTAATATGATCGAATAGGGTATTCATTTACGGGAAAAAAACGAGTTAAAATATGCAGAGAAGAGGTTTCTACTTTGGTACTATATTCATAAGCTGGGACTAAACATTACCTCGCTACAGACTAGTCTAAACAATGTTCATTCAGTGTACCTTCATGTTGTGTTCTTGCTGATGATCATTTATTTCATTGATGTCGGGCAGAAATCTCTTATCTCCATAATATTCTAAAATGAATGCTCAACCTTTGCATTTCTTTTTTTTTTGCTAAGCAGGCAAGAGGTGTCCACCGAAAGACGATTTATAAGATTTATCTTTAGGGTCAGCCACTGGTTCTCGGAGTCTGAGGGATACAGAAACCTGTCGTTATAGTTAGGGAAGTTTGGACAATTCATACAAGATTTCAAATGTACATTGTGGTGCACTCTTATCCTACATCATCATGATGTAAAATAGACACTGCTCAAACACAATGATGTAAACTGTACATTCATTGTTTATGTGGAAATTAAACACCCTCCAGCCAATCACATGTTGGGAAGCAAACTGTCCAGCCAATCGACATGGTTGGCAATGAACAATTTGTGATTACTGCTTATTGTGCTACATTACTGGTATATTACTTGGTAATTGATGTGTAATTAATAGCTTGTAGTGACAAGGATTGATTTATGAATGAAATGGTAATGTTTAATTTTATACATGATTCAAATGCTTAAAAATATAAAGATGATCCTTTTCCAGCTGACACAAGGCAAACTTCTCATAGTTTTTTTGTTAAATTTCTCTCTGCAAATCACACAATAATGAGGAAATTCTTCATGTCATAATTCAAAGAAATCCAGGCAATTGTGCTAGAATATGTAGACATAGAAGGGAGCCATGCCTGGTTGCCTGCAGCCAGACCAGTGCTGTCTTACAGTAATGGGTTGCTGCTATGAGGGCATGAGAGTAGTAACCTTTTAACAACATAGGTGCAGCTTTAACCATTTTCCTCTATAGGACACTTTGTTATTTTATTTTTTATTTTTTCCCCGACCAATCACAAAACAAGTTCCTTTTTAGAGACTGTACATCATCTGGAACCAAATTTCAGCATATTGTTTAGACACTCAACTGGCTAGGTATAACTATTATGGCCCCACCAGAGATTTTAGAGGCAGCATGAGTAACAGAACCTGGTTTGATCATTGATTGAAAATCACTTTTCAATTCAATTTTGTTTTTGAGTGGTGCAACCACCCCAAGGCCTTGCTTTGTCCCGTACACCGCATGTCTGTCCCCGTTTCTATAGCGTATGAACAGGGGACGAAGTTCACCAATGCAGAGTACACACACCACACCACTGAGTTCAGTGAGTTCACAACAATTGGTGTGCTTTTTTTCTTTTTAAATGGGTCTATCCGTCACATTTTGGAAGGCAATCTTTGCCAATGTAATAGGAATGGAATTGACTACCAAGATTATTTCTTTTTATGATGAGTGTAGGAGTACCGTATGTTGATTGTAAAACCTGCAGTTCAAGGACCAAATGTAATGAAGGTGTTGCAAGACCATGCATCCCATTTGGAGTTTAATTAACTTTAGCATTTTGGGCATTGCGCCTGTGTAATCAGCTATGTATTTGATTATCTGTCTGACTGCTCACCTGTGTCATCTGATGACTCTAAATACTCCTGTTGTGTCTTTAACTTTGAGAGCAGGTCAAAGGTCAAGCTGAAAGCGGATCAACAGTTTCGGGGCACAGGACTATTTTGACGGGTTGTGATTTGTGAGTATACAGCCTATCCCTTTTTGTTTGTCATTCACTGCCAGTTCTTTGTCTGCTGCTCTTCCCCTGCCCCCACCTCAAAAAATGGGGGAAAGAAGAGTCCCCAACTACCCACCTATAGGCTGAGAACCACGGATCTATAATGCTGTCCGAGAGCCTACGTCCTCCTCCCTTTAGTAGGACAGTCAATAGGAGCTATTGCTCCTGCTATTGTGGGCCAGCATTCATTAGTAAAGTGGTGGTTGTTGTCAGTGGTCTTCTGAGTAACAACTTCCCTTTCATTCTTACTGATACTTTACTATCACACATCACAGAAAATACAAAATATGTAAATGTAATTGTATCTGAAAATTCTGCAGATATGAAGTATCTTACTATGCCACTAGTGGTTAGCATGGCAGGCAGACAACTCAAACTCAATCTAGCAGCAGAGTCAACATGTTTTAAGTCATCATTTATTATTTCCAATCCACATATTTTTCAATAAATCATAAAGAAACAAGTCTCCTGATTGAATTAGTTTGAGAGATGTTTTATGTTAAAACTAATGTGATCATCTCACAGATTGGCATTGTTTGTGTACATCATCACTTTGCGTTGCTTCCTGCAGGGGCCAGAGGTTTGCCGTCTGGTTTAGGTGTAGTGTTGTCGGTGGGTCCTTCAGGCACAGAGCTGCCCCTGGAGAGGTGATGTCATATAATCGATTCAATTGTCAATATAGAGGCAACATTATAATCATAATCATTGACTAGTTGAAAACAAATGTAAATTCAAAATGAGTAAAAAATAGCAGATCTACAAACTCTTATTTTATGTATTTTAAAAGAGCCAGAAGGTCCATCAGATGTATTTTTCCTAGATATCTCTAAGTATCTTTCATACACAGAGAAGTAAATAGATTTGCAGTAGAATAGAATTTCCCATTTAAAGTTGTTAAATGTATAGGCTTTTGAAAATACATAGCAGTTCTACAAACTCATTGTGATGCATTATTTTGTAAACATTAGTTTGTAGTAGATTTGTAATTATTATTACAAAGCATACATACACTACTCTACAAGCTCTACAAGCATTTCGGCCATTTAAAAATTGCCAACATGCAACACCAGAAGATCAGTGTACAAGAGAGAAGAAAAGAGGAGTTTAGGAGTTCTGATTTATATTGATGGAAGCACAGCAATGATTGTAATACTTTTGATTAATTTGTGTGATGTTGTAGTAGGATCTGGAGCGTGGTGGCGGCCATGAAAATATTATGCTCCAAGATTTGAGTTAAAATTGTTTTCTGTGCAAGAATACATATTCAACGATTTGCAGTTTTGCACCACATTTTCATGATGTGATGTGTCAAAATGCTCATTCATAGCCCTCAGCGCTGCACTGAGCTTGTAGATCTTCTATTTTCCAATAGCTAAAGTACAACATAATACTTTTATCACCCCAAATGGGGTTCCTGTCCAGAATGGGGTTAACCCCTTGTGTACTGAACGCGTTTTGGTGTTTTTAAGCTGTTGAAAAATAGCAGATCTACAAGCTCATATCGCGACACTCGGTGGCGCGATATGAGCTTGTAGTTCTGCTATTTTTGAAAAAATTCTAAAAAGCATCAGAAACTAGAATCTGATCAGGACACAATGGGTTTAATGGACTCACGCGGGGGGCTGGGGGGGCTGTGATGGCGGGGGTGGAGGTGGGGGCTGGAAGCGGCTCTCCTCTCCGTCCAGGATACCGTGGTACAGTCCGATCTCCTGCTCCAGGCGCAGCTTGTTGGCGAGCAGCGTGTCGTAGTCGCGCCGCTGCTGCTCGATGTCGCTGCGCACGTCGGCCAGCTCGGCCTCCAGTTTGGCCACCACGGAGCCCATGTTCTGCAGCTCCATGTCATGCCAGTGCCGCGCGTCGCTCAGAGAGTTCTCCAGCCCGCGTTTCTGTTTTATGGACGGATTAGTAGTTATTATATTTGAAGCAATATGACATGTGATACAAACATCATTGAGCGTCGTCTTCTCTAGACCACGTGTCTGTTCGAAACTAAATCATGAATTAGAGTTTAATTAACTAATTGACTAACATGATTATTCCGTACAAAGCGAACACAGTTCACATTCGAACTAGATTTTTGAGGACACCATACCCTAGGGGACACTGGTAGAACATGCAACCTCCCCGCAAAAAGGCCCTTTTTTCGACCCCGAGAACACCCTGGCTGGTATCAAACTAGTTGCCTCCTAGCTGTGAAGTTATACAGCTACCGACTGCCCCTTTTTTTCAAATTATTTATCTTTCAGTTATGTGTCCTGACCTGTGTTAAACTATACTGCAACATATTATTCTTGATGACTATATTTTCTATAAATTTGATGTATTACCATGTGTTGTTCTTGATTACCGTACTGTGAATTGCTCTGGATTAAGAGCTTCTGCCAAATGCCAAAATTGTATTGGACTACAGTTGTATTCTAGCTGTTGCCCAAATAGTGTTCGCTTCCTGTGCACAAGTAAGATGTGCAGTGTCTCCAGCTAGGCTATCAGTTAGTTTATTAGATAAACAGTCAGTCAGTAAGTCAGTGTGTCTTTCTTTTATAGTAGTGGTGGTAGTTGTAAGCTATAGTGGTAGTTACCAGAGCTCTGATAGATTCGGTCTCCGCCTGCAGACTCTGGATTCTACAACAAGCGTCGTTGCATTCAACCTTCAGCATCTCCAGCTCCTCTTCCTCACGACTCAGCTTACTGCTGCTTACACACTCTGCCTGCTATGTGTGCGCACACACATACACATGGATAATGTACTAATAATGTGGGACAGAATCAATGACTGACACTGACACTCCAGTATAGTTATACAACAGCCCATAGTAATAATAATAATAATAATAATAAGATTAATGATGTTGTTGCTATTGTTATCCATCCATCATTGTTTACTTTGCATTCCAGGTAGTTGTCGGTCTCGGCTCGGTTCCTTTCGATGACTCTCTCCCACTGGTTCCTGATGTGTTCCAAGATGTGGTCCAGACTGGTCTCGATGGGAGCGTCGGGTTCGTCCACCTCCCGGCCCGCCAGCTGGTTGTACAGAACACGCACATCCTGCACAGGACACAACACAATGACATCACTTCCTGTGCAGGTTAGAACACAACCATTCCATTGACAGATCAATAAGATCCTGAGTTAATACGGCAATAGGTTATTGATAGGTCCTGAGTTAACCCATTGTGTCCTATCTAGTTTCTGAATAACATAATATTCAAAGATTTCACCACGTTTTCACAATTTTTCAAAAATAGCAGAGATACAAGCTCATAGCGCGCCACTCGTGGCGCGCTATGAGCTTGTAGATCTGATATTTTTCAACAGTTATTAAAACATAATGCTTAGAACACCAAAACGTGTTCAGTACACTCAGGGTTAATGTGCTACTCGGCGATGTTTTTTTCAGTGGTTTTCAACCTTTTTGATACCAGGGCCCACTATTTATTCAGTATTTGAGCCACGGACTACCATTTGATGACATTCTAACCCCACAGACCCCAAAACTAAAGATTTCTTTTGCTTTTGTCCACAATGGATTTTGGAGAAAACAAAACGGTCAAACATACAGATCAAAATGACCATTAATCTTCTACTGTCTCTAGTTGTGTAGACTTGGGCTAATTTAGATGATTCATTTTTTATGCTCTCAAGAGTTACATCTGGCTAACCAACTTTCCATCATTTACCTGGGGACCACCTGGACCCCTCTCAGGGACCACTGGTTGAAAACCACTGTCCTAGATCAATGTGATAACAAGATGATGTACCTCCTGGTGGTTCTGCTCCAGGTCCCGGAGCTGCTCTCTCATGCTTTCGATCTGAGCGTCCAGCTCAGTCTTGGTGAGGTTGGCTTCATCGATCACTTTATACAAAGAGTTAATCTCCTCTTCCACAGCCTTCCTGAATGGCTGCTCATTCTCATACCTAAACAGATCAGTAAGGCAGTGATCAATAACAGGCTCCTCATAGAACGTCTCATAAGTCTGATTTATAGGTCTACTACTATGATGTAGTAGTAGACCTATACTACTTCCGGCCGGAAGGTGAAAGACAATAGCTACGTGTGTGCAGAGATTTGGTCATTGGAGTTTGGTTAATGTTTTCGACCTTGTTGTCAGTTTGTCTCCCAGTAACTTAACCTTTGCCACACGTTTATAAAATCAACCTCATGGTGGTGCTATAACGGGCTGCTTTATGTTTTGCCTAAACACATAATTCTTGAATTAGAGGTCATGCAATCAATCATAGAATGACTTTTTATTTTGTTTCACGTCGTTATTCAGACCGAATAATAATAGTTTCTGTAGGATGATTTAACCCTTAGTGTACTGAACGCGTTCTGGTGTTCTAATCATTATGTTTTAACTATTGAAAAATAGCAGATCTACAAGCTCATAGCGCGCCACCGAGTGGCGCGCTATGAGCTTGTATCTGATTCAGATTCAGATTCAGATTACTTTATTGATCCCAAACTGGGCAATTCATCTCTGCTATTTTTGAAAAATCGTGAAAACGTGGTGCAAATCTTTGAATATTATGTTATTCAATCTAGACAGGACACAATGGGTTAATAGCCCGAATGATACGGTTGCAATTTACCACAGTAATGGCAGCCATTTTTGTTGTTTGATTGATACTGACCTCTCTTTAAAGTCCTCGGCGTTGGCGTGAATGTTCTCGGTCTGCAGCATCAGTCTGGCGTTGTCCAGTATGGCCTCACTCACCTGCAGGGTTAAACTACAATTTACAACCATTACAATGAAGGCATTTTAGCCAACGGACTTATCTAGTGTGAAGCAGAATAAGCACAACAATAAATGTGAACTTAAACATGGTGTTCACGATAAAACAATGGAAGTGAAGTTCTAGGGGAATCAGATTAACCCATTGTGTCCTTTCTAGATTTCTAGTTTCTGAATAACAAAGATTTGCACCACGTTTTCACGATTTTTCGAAAATAGCAGAGATACAAGCTCATAGCGCGCCACGGTAAAAATAGTAATAAAAAAAAACAAAAAAAAAAACAACAACAACAAAAAAACAAAAACAAAAGGTGCTCACACGGATCACTGGGAACATACCATAGTGAAGATTAAAAAAGCTAAGCTGCAAACACCAGCTAAACTAATTGCTTTTGCTGTTTAAACAACATTCAAAATCTTTTCTATATATATTTAAAAAGTTCTTCGGCTGAAATGTCTCAACTCCACTGTTAGCTGCAGGTTTCAGCCCAGCAGTGACCAACAGAGTTGCAGTGTGCACACGTGCAGTACCGGTACCTGTCTGTAGATGTCCTCCCAGTCCTGTCTGAGCGGCCCCCAGGCTCCAGCGCTGGAGCTGCGGCGGTCCAGACAGTGTCTGATCTGTTCCTCCAGCTGCTGGTTGAGCTGCTCCAGGGCGCGCACCTTGTCACGGTACTCCATCAGGCAGCCGTTCAGGCCCACCGAGCCTGCGCCACCCTGCTGGGCGCCGCGCTCTCCGGCACCACGCGACAGCACCGGCACCGACGTGCTCCTCAGACCCTGTGAGGTGAATTAAAACCCCCCGAAGCAATTACTACAACACCACGTGGTCGCCTGCAGGGGCGTTTTTGCCATTAGGCAGACTAGGCAGTTGCCTAGGGCGCCATAAGGGGAGGGGGCGACCACCAGACATGCTTTAACTCATTGGGTCCTGTCTAGATTTCTAGTTTCTGAATAACATAATATTCAAAGATTTGCACCACGTTTTCACGATTTTTCAAAAATAGCAGAGATACAAGCTCATAGCGCGCCACTCGGTGGCGCGCTATGAGCTTGTAGATCTGCTATTTTTCAATAGTTAAAACATAATGCTTAGAACACAAACGCGTTCAGTACACTAAGGGTTAAAAGGATACCAGGCTAATACGGACTGATATGGTTATGGTTATGGCAGTAATCTTTTTTTTGATATTTAGGTTATTTGTCACATCTGCCCTGTGCAACTTACAAATGTTCCAGTATTCACTGACACAATTAAATGGATAGTTCATCCCAAGGATTTATTTCGTATCAATTAAGCCTTGAATTTTGTTTGTTTTTGTTTTTTGTGGGGCATTCCTACAGTGTAATTTTGTCTAAGCTTTATGTTAGTGTTATGTTACGCTATGACTTATGCAATTGAGGTGGTTGTTTTCTGTCTCCCTGCTCTACGATTCACGTCAAAAGCCATGTCTCACCTAGACACAGCATCTGACACGAATATCAACCTGATGGTCAAGATTCAATTCATTCCCTGAGCAAGCAAGGTCATTTGTAAAGAAATAATTAGAGCTGTCAGTCGATTAAAACATTTAATCGCGATTACGGTAATCGCATGACTGCCGATAGTTAATCTTTGATTAATCGCATATTTTTATGATTTCTAAATATACCTTAAATGAGTGTTTTTGAAGAATATTCATATCAAGGTCAATTATTTATTCTTCATTTGAGCCACAGACCACCATTTGATGACATTAATTTCGACTTCCAGAGCTAAATTAAAGAATTTGTCAACAATTTGATGTTGGTATTATTAGGAGCGAACATGCACATTTTGTAGAAAGTTTTCTACATTCTCTAATTGTGTAGAATTATTTTAAAGTAACTTAACTGATGCAAATATTTAACAATTATTCACCTGCATTTGGCGAAATTGAACCAAATAGACCCACTTGGCCTTTGGTTTTACTGTGAGTTAATCTCACACTAAAAAAAATAATCGAGTTAACTCACGGCTGAGTTAACTCGCGATTAACTAGTTAATGCTGACAGCCTTAGAAATAATATATACAGTATATATATATACCTGCAGGAACACGCTGCTGATGCCCAGGGCGCGGCGGGACACCCGCGTGCCCATGTTGGAGGTCACCCCCACCCCGCTCCCCATGGGCGTCGTGCCCACAAAGACCCCCCTGGGACCACCGGTGATGGTGGTCGCAGAACCCGAACCCGACCTGACGCAGGAGGCGGTGGTGGAGGAGCGCTCCGCAGTGGAAGAGGGCTGACCCAGGAACGAGGATCTACGTCTGGGCAGAGGCATGGCTACGGCTGCTCCGTCCACTTGGTCAGCTTGGATGTTGAATGTGTGTGTGTGTGTGTGAGAGGGAGAGAGCTGCTGTAGCCTATGGAACCAAACAGCCCGCTCAGCTGCGCGGCCGGGACCTTTATTGTAGTCGAGCGCTCTTCTGGAAAACGGTCCAGTCTTTTGTTCAGGCGCCGTTTGTGTTGCTTCTCTAGTGAGAGTAGTAGGCCTGGGATTCTAGTGGCTTTGAGCTCTTTGTTGAGGTGTGCGTGTTTTTAGTTGTTGTTCGTTGGCTTTCGTTTGCCTCAGCAGGGAAGCTGTGTCACGAACCCTCCAGTGAAACAAGTTTCAGCCAGACACCAAGCTAACCCTGTAACCCTCTGACCCACCACCACACCACCTCACTTTATTTAACTCGTTAGACAAGACAAACACCACACCAGATATACTAGTGGTTCAACTTTAGATTTCATAGACTTTAGACTTCATAGTTGTTGTTGATGATGATGTTGTGACTACAATAGACCAACAGCTGTGGCAACATGGCAGGCAATGAGATTACTATTGCTTTGTTGTTGTTCTGGTGGTGATGATCTTGTTTTAGCGGGGGTTCTATACACACACAACTACATCATCCCACACTTTACTGTACAGTGCAACTACACAGAACGGCTATAGTTAGCTGGCACCTTGAGTCTATGGTTGCTGAGGTGACTTATGAAACATTCATGAATAAATAGGGAGATACAAGTGTTTCTGCCCGACAGTAACGGCTTTCTTCTAACCACTTCCTGTGTTCTCTCCAAATTGTGGTTGTCTGAAAATGAGAAAGTGTTCTGTACATTGTGTACTATAGGGACTGTACTGCACAGCAGATTTAAATACTGTAGGTACTGTCTGTCCCTCCTACACTTTCTCTCTCTTAGCTTTCCTACTGTCTGTCCCTCCTACACTGTCTCCCTCTCAGCTGTCCTGTCTGAGTGTCTGTCTGTGGTAGGGGTAGGAGGGGTTTATAGCAGACTATAAATCAGTTGGTGGTATTGGTGTCCTTCCTGTCATCCAACGGTATCTGGCAGGATGTGGTTTAGAAACCAATAATGGAAAGAAACAGGTGTTTTGTGCATTTGTGCACAATAGGCCAAGAAGAACACAAACGAGTGCAAGTAAGTAAAATACCACTAAATCATAGATTATTAATATTCAACCAATAATTAAACCCTAGTTTGTATATACAGGTATAGGGTGTATACAATATATAACATACACACATGCACACACATACTATACATACATACTGTACATACATAGATCATTTTCTAAAATTACCTTAGTGAAATGTGGCAATATGGTAGAGGCCAATGCCAAATTGTGAGTATGTGAAGCCTGCAACCATTGGCCATTTCCGGCACTATATCACTCAATTAAAAATGCAAACTTTGAACATGCGTAACTCATGAATTGTTTGACCATCAGCAATAAAAAATATAGTACCTTGAATGAATGATAGTCCCTATCATAATTTCAGTGTCTTTCTCTGGTGTTTCTCTGATGTTCAGACTTCCATGTTTCTATGGCTTATTGTGCATATTGCGCTATATAAGGTGCACTGTTTGTTGAGAAAATGAAAGGCTTTTAAGTGTGCCTTATAGTCCAGAAAATACGGTCATTCTTTTTCTTTCTTTCTTTGATTTTCCTACTTTGATTCACCCGTGTACATTTTCTGTGCTTATTAAACTATTAAACCTAATCTAAAAACAAGCTAAAACTAAATTCCCTACTATTACAGTATATAATTTTATTGTGGCAACGGGTTAAGGAAAGTGTAAAAGATCAGAACAGTTGTGGTGTCATGTCTGTACATCCATGTGGTCTGTGTGCGTGCCTTCACTTCACTCTCACTCACTCATGACATCACATCCTGTTTTGCTCTTGTTGCTTCAGCTAGTGTTTTGATCTGGAGTCACGCTACCACATCGTCCATTTCCTCTTTTATATATATATATATATATATATATATATATATATATACATATATATACATATATACACACACACTGTATATACATTTGTGTGTGTGTGTGTGGGTGGGTGGGGTGTACTTTCTCCATGGCCTTGCATGACAATCTCTAACCGCAGTTTGAGCGCACACAAACACATGCACACACCACATAGTACGCAGTCGTACACACACATATACTACTTCTGAGTTGTCACGCTACACCGCAACTACATCAGATTGCGGGAATAACACTACCAATACCAATACTAATAGTAATAACTTTACTTGTCAAACAGCTATCATACAGTTAAACATCATTTAAAATGCTTGATCAGTGTGTGTTGTGGTATGATGCAAGTGAAGACTGGGGTGTCATCACCTCAACCTGAGACACACAATAGGGACTATAAACATACAACCTACTACAGCAGAACCTATACTTGTCATTAACCATGTGTATTAAAATTAACTGTAATATATTTGCAACGATTGCACCATCACCTCTCTTATGCTGTGTACTAATGTGTTGGAATTCTCCGAGTGAAGAAACAACACTAATTCTATGTCATATTAACCATGTTTATAAAATGATTTTAGAATACAGATTGCTCTTGCACCTTACTCCACTGCTGATCATGTCCAGTGCATGTAAAGAAGTTATCACAAATGTAACTGACATACAGCTGGTGTTTAAAAAAGTGCTCAAGTTTGTCACCCGTTACCATTGTGCTCGGATGTTTGATTCATGATTTGGACAGCTACAATGATTGTGTCACAACCCCTGTACTTAAGTTCCACGAAAGAGAGCTGTTGTAAAAAGAGTTAATGTTTAATCTGCCTGATGACTCACCACCAACGGCAAAAAGTTTGCATAATCACATACTGTACTTGCACTTTTTTTTGCATGTTTTATTTTACTTTGCTGGAGTTCTTTCAATGTCCTGCTTCACTGCATCTCAGAGGCAAATATTATACTTTCACTCCACTAGAATTAATTGAAAACTAGTTTGTAGTAGTTACTTTGTAGATTTGGATGATTGTGAGTTAATGTTTAATCTGCCTGATGACTCACCACCAACGGCAAAAAGTTTGCATAATCACATACTGTACTTGCACTTTTTTTTGCATGTTTTATTTTACTTTGCTGGAGTTCTTTCAATGTCCTGCTTCACTGCATCTCAGAGGCAAATACTATACTTTCACTCCACTAGAATTAATTGAAAACTAGTTTGTAGTAGTTATTTTGTAGATTTGGATGTTTGTGACAAAACATACAACAACTTCAGCAGTATGTATACTGTAAGTCTTAGCCTATTTGAATATGGCAGATCTAGCCAATTAAGATCTTTCATTTAATTTCACGTTTAAACGGGTTCACACAGCCTTCTTCATTCACTCTGTATTTCTCACATTTTGACATCCAGCACAGACAAACGCCTCTTTAGAACATCTGATTTGATTAGATTTTTAATTTCAAATCAAATGTTATTACTAGCATGCTGTCTGGACCGGAAAGGCAGATGTTAATGTGATATTATACAGGTCTAATTTCATAAGAGTGTGTGTGTGTGCGTGTGCGTGTGCGTGCGCGTGCGCGTGCGTGTGCGTGTGTGCGCGCATCAGCGAGCGACAGAGAGGTACTGAAACAGAAAGATTCATTTGACTGTGAGGCTGACACAGATGCATGGATGGACACACGCAGCCGGACAAAAACTCCCTCCATTCAAGACTGAAGTCAGGTATTACATTTTATATGACTGTATCTTTGTATAGATTATTGTTTGCTCATACAACCATGTGACACACATTTCTGCCTGGCTTACATAGTTATCTGGCTCACTGCGTTCACAATTATATTTAGCAGTGGTTTCCCTACTTTTTCATACCAAGGATACCCAAATCAAATTGCGGATTACTATACGAACACAGACAGACAGACAGACAGTGGTGGGCCCATATGTGGCACTGTGGTTAATTCTTGGGGATCAAACCCACCGCGGTGCACCTGGCATTGCTGTGTGTCTGCACCAGGAGGTAGGCCTATAGACAACCAAGGGGGTCCCATAATAATTTGGGAGGTCCCTAGGTGATCAGAGCTCTTTGGACAAAACCACTTAAGTACATTGGACCATCAAACAGTCTTCTAAAGCTACTAATTCCACCACCGCTCCCTCTCTCATGCAAGTAATAAGAGATATACAAAGTGTTGTTTTCAAAATAGGTTATAAAGTTTTCTTAAATTTCTGAATAATGTATGTTTTTTATTTAAATTTAGAAAATGCAAATTTCAAAATCAACATTTTGGGGTAAGATGGTTTCCTCCTGACAGCAGTAGGATAAAAAAGCAGCGACAATGCCAGACATGTGGGGATAAATTCATCGGCCTAATGACTAAATTGGTTAGAAAAAAACTGTGTAAAGAAAAAACCCAGACATACAGACAGACACTGTTCCTTTTTTCTTGTTATTTTTCAGACAGACAGACGCGGGAAGCTGCAGTTCCATGTTCATCATTGACGTCACTGTGTTTGCGGTCTAACTGACATTTTCTCACATGTTGCCAACAGGCGGTCACACACAGCAGCAGCAGTACTCTCCTGGCTCTCACACACAATCACACACACACAGTAAGTAACTAAAGAAATCAATATCAATATTAGACCATATTATTATTTCAAAATAACTGTCCACCAATTTAGTTGGTGATTGTTTTTAAATGTGAGTGATTTTTTTTTTTCTATTTTGGATAAAATAGGTGTGTGTGTGTGTGTGTGTGCGTGTGCGTGTGCGTGTGGGTGTGGGTGTGGGCGTGGGCGTGCGTGCGTGCAAGCATTTCTCAGGGTGTAACATGTTACTGGGTGATTAAATTAGTAGTAAATTAGTAACACTTTGACTATAAGACCATGTAAAACGTAATCTAACCTAGTAGAGACTGTTGCATGTATTAAATATATATAGTAGCCAAGTAACTGTACATACTGTATGCAATCTAACATGACACAGGTATGATATGATACAGTATCTGCAATTGTAATGGTGTAATAATAATGGTAGTAGTAATAGTAGTGTACTAATTGAGCAGATAATGTGATGTTATAACTCTTGTTCCTCTGCCTTATCTCTAGATGGCAGTGACCACTGATATGATGATGACATCCTTCATGACTCTGGTAGGTCTTACAGTTCATGGCAGAATTTCAGTTTACTTTGAAAGTGTGAGAGTGTACAAATGAAACCAAATGGACTCTTAAACGTCTGTCACTCAGATAGTGTAGACTAGAGGGTGCTTTACACCTGTCGGGATATAGTCTCACTAGACTGGAGACATTTTTCATTGATACAACTTTTGCCTTCTTTCTCCCTCCGCTTGTCAGGATCCTACCATGACTGTCACCACCGAGGACACCACAGACGAAGACTATGGAGAAGACTACATGTGCGACGCGTCGTCAGTGCGTTCGTTCAGAGCTATCTCCCAGCCTCCTCTGTTCTGGAGCATTGTGGTGGTGGGAGGTCTGGGAAACATGGCCGTGGTCTGGGTCTACCTGCACTTCCGCCAACGTCTAAAGGTCAGTGCACAAGGCGTGGCTTTTGAACAGGGCTGGGCAATTATTTTTCTCAAAGGGCCAAATGAGATACATAAAATATAATGGAGGGCCAAGACTAAAGGCTGAACTAAAGTCTGTGTAATATTAATTTAATTTCAAGATAAAAGTAAGAGTAAGCCCAACCATTTTGACACCAGGGCCCTCTATTTATTCAGTATTTGAGCCACGGACCACCATTTGATGACATTTTAGCCCCACAGATCCCAAAACTTTCTTCAAGATTTCTTTTGTTTTTGACCACAATTCCAGGCTGGATTTGGGAAACAAAACAGGATAACAAAAATGGCCATTCTCTCATTCTCTGATTGAATGTGTAGACTTTGGGCTAATTCAGATGATGAATATTTTAACTCTTGAGAGTATGAAAATGAAACCAAATGGACCCGCAAGGGTCCATTTGGTTTCATTTTTACGCTCTCAAAGAGTTACATCTGGTTAACCAACTTTCCATATTTAACTTGGAACTCTCTCAAGGACCACTGGTGGTCCCCAGGCCGTTCAGAGTCAGTTTGAAGATAATGTCACGTGTCGTATCCGACGGGACCAAGCATACAGCTAAGTCAATAACTAAATGGTAGTATCTTGAAATTACGTTGGCTAAGCCACAGAAACATGGAAGACTGACCTTGAGAAATAGAAGACCATGTAATATTGTGCAGGGTTCTTGAAAATACATTATTCTGAGGTGTCAGTTCAATGGAATGGAATGAAAGTTGGTATGGACAACCATCTTTTAGGGTACTGTGTTGCTGTCAGACATATTGATAGATACCGGTACTGCATGAACAATATAAAAGCACCATTATTAAAAGTGCAAAGAACACACACACACACACACACACACACACACACACACACACACACACACACACACACACACACACACACACACACACACACACACACAGAGCACACACACACACACACCCAGTGGTTAAAGGGCAGCACTAAATTAAGTTGGCACGGACAATCATCTGTTGGGGAACTTTGTTGCTGTAGTGCGTAAACAATATAATAAAAGCATAATTGTATGTTGTAGGGACAAATGACACTGTACTTAATCATCTCATCTGCAATACAAGTCATTTAACTGCTAATATTTACACTGCTGATATTCACACAGATGAATGTAAGACAGTAAAATATAAGTTTGCTTTTTCAGTTGAGTGTTATAGCGCCACCATTTGACCAATGGTCATGGGCTTTGCATCATCACCATTTGGCATGGCCCTCTACCAGATTACCAGAAAAAATTGACGAAAACGGACCAAGTCCACTTTGTGGACTGCTTGGTCCCTTTAAAAATCCCCTCTCATTCAATTAGGAAGGTAGGGGCCTTCCTTCAGTCATAATCGAGTGGTTCAGACCTTTGCTGTTACACGTGCTGTTGCACTTCCCCCCATGACTGTAGAGCATGTGCATGCATGTGGGCACTTCTTGTTATGCTTGGGGTTTTCCAAATCACCCAAATAACTGAATGCGTCTTTAATAAGCTGACTAACCCTAACCCCCTCACCATCCTATTCACAAAATGTTCAACCCACAACACATATACATCACAGGTCTGATATTACTGTATGTCTGTCCATGCTGAAATTGTGCCCTGTTGGGCATGATAGGCCAACGTCCAGAAAGCTCCACAGCCAATGTGTAATTGTCATGTGGCAGCTTCCAGCATTTGGCTATGATCTTTTTGGATGTCATGCCAAACAGACTTTGTTATTTATAGCACTCAACTTTTAAAAGCTGTCGGGAATTGTACTTGTCTTTATAACCTAAACCATAACACCCAAAATCCCTGGACATTCCCAAACAGCAGCGGTACCCACATTTATTTATATATGTGACTAATTCTAACTGAGGTTGAGTCATTGGGGAAAGACTAAACTCATTTATTTTTATGCAAAATGAGCACAGTCAGACTCTTCACATACTAGAGCATGTGTGAAATAAATATCAGAGCTGAATTTGACATGTAAATATGAAATAAATGCTCAAACATGTAGCTAGGTGTAATGTTAAAGGCCATAGAAGTGAACCTTTCAAGCCTGTTTTCTCAACTCGCTGTTTTCTGCAAGACCTGTTTCTATAAGCCATATCTCAAAGGCTGGTGGATCAAACTGAACAATCAATATGTCAAATTGTAGCTATGATATCCTGCTTTCACATGACATGATAAAACAAAAAATCCTCAATAACACACCTTGGTTGTGCTAGGGTCACATGATACAGTATATATATATATAATTTTTACTTTAGAGCTACTTTCAAAATTGCCATCTCAATGAGATCTACCTCCTCTCCTCAGACCATGACAGACATCTACCTGTTCAACCTGGCCGTGGCGGACCTCTTGTTCCTGGTGAGCCTGCCCCTCTGGGCCGTGGAGGCTTCAGATGGCTGGAGCTTTGGTGTGGGTCTGTGCAAGCTCAATACAGCTGTGTACAAGATCCACCTGTTCAGCTCCATGCTGCTGCTCGCCTGCATCAGTGTGGACCGCTACATTGCCATCGTACAGACCACCAAGGCCCACAACTCTAAGCAGAAGCGCCTGCAGTGCAGCATGCTGGCCTGTGCTGCCGTCTGGATGCTTGCCATCTTCCTGGCCGTGCCAGAGTTCCTGTTTGCCCAACCCAAGGTGGACGATGACAAGGAGTACTGCCGCCTGGTCTACCCCCCGGACATAGGCAACAAGACCAAGATAGCTGTCATTTCTCTGCAGGTAAAATTAAATAACCAGCTCAGTTAGGAGTTAAGTCAATGTACAATTATCTGCAGGATGTAATTTGTAGATGTGTGGGGGTCTTCATTTAACTGACTAAATGCTTTTTGAAACAGAACCATAAAAAACCTCTCTCTGCCATGACCTTCCCCTGTGCCAATGTTTGCACCTTTACCCTAAAGTGTGAAATTTGAACATTACTTAATTCTTGATCCTGCAGGTGAGTGTGGGCTTCTGCCTGCCTTTCTCTGTCATGGTCTTCTGCTACTCGGTCATTGTCGGCACGCTGCTCAAGACGCGCAACTTCCAGAAGCACAAGGCCATGCGCGTCATCCTGGCCGTGGTGGTCGTCTTTGTCCTCACACAGCTGCCCTACAACTGCATCCTGGTGTCGGAGGCGGCGGAGGCCATGCGGCCTGACCTCTTCGACAACTGCGAGGAGAAAAAGCGGAAGCAAATAGCCGGACAGGTGTTGATGAGCCTGGCGTACACGCACGCCTGCCTCAACCCCTTCCTCTACGCCTTTGTGGGCGTGCGCTTCCGTCGGGACATGTTGAAGCTGCTGCAGGCATACGGCTGCCTGCCCAAAGGCGCCGGCAGCAAGCTGTGGCCGCCACGGCTCTCTGTCATGTCGGTCACGTCGGACGACTCGACGCCCACGGCTCTGTCCCTGTAGTGACATACTACGATTTGTAGGGGCTTTCCTCGAAATGATGGCAGTTTTTATGTTGTGAAAGTGCAAGCTCTGAGTTCCAGGTAGCGCCTCCTGAGCAGAGCCCAAATGGTGGTTCTGTGAATCTTATTTGAGAAACCGAGCTGCCGTAGCTTAAGGAAAGAAATCCAGAGCCTGTGAAAACAGGCTCAAATGCCAAAATGGAATGGATCTTCATGAAGCCTGCTTGGCAGGAATGGAATTGCTAGGGCCTTCATTGGTATCATCGGTAACATCTGTGAAGGACATTGGAAGACGCCCAAAAGTAGGAAGGGGTCCAAAATGGCATAGAGCCTATTGAACGTTGTTCGAAGTACGAACTGTCGATGTGCGTACGGCGGACAGTGTGACGCATCTGCAATGTTGCAACTTAAGTGTGACTTTCTGACTGACTGGCAGCTGTTGTTTTTGTATATGGATGGTGACATGGGTGATGGTTGTGACACCCAAATTGAGAAACGCACAAGAAGACTTCCTTCACTCTGCTTCCGTCAGGTCTAATAGAATTGCACCACCCAACTTGAATCTTTTCTAATGAATTGCAGGTTCTCAAACATTTCCATGTCAAGGACCCCTATCTTAATATATTTTGTGCCCTGGGACCCCAATGCAAAATTTTATGTTGTTAGAATGTTTCAAAAGACCCCCTCAAAGACCCTTGGAGATCCCCAGGTCCCCACATTGAGAATCACTGTTCTAATGTCTTTATAAATGTCTAATATTAATAATAGTAATAATACGACTGAACAAACTGAACGACTGAACGACTGTACAGAATACAGACTGCTCATAATGTTTCTGTTCAAATCTGTCGTCACACTGTCTCTCTCTGATGTTGCGCTGTAAAACAAAGCTTGTTATATGAATTAATACACTGTTTTTGTTTTGTTTTTTTAATATATGGAGGAAGTGCATGTTGTTAGTCTGTGGTTAGAATGGGTCAAAGTGAAGTGCACAACATGTTTTTCAAGTAACTAGTTGGAATGAGGAACTTGTTTTGTCTGGTACTTATGTAAATGTATCAGCATAAACTTGCCGTCATACAGTTTATACGTATGTGTGTGAAAGGCTAATGGAATGATGAAGCTGTTTCCTCTGGTACTGTAAATGCATGCAAATACATCAGGATCAGATGACAGAGGTTTGGGCAAAAGTAGCAAAAAATAACAGATCAGCATTTTGTTTGGGGCATAGGGCATTGACTTACAATATTATGGAGTATGGATTGTAAATAGGTTCAGTGGAGTAGCGCCAAATTCTAGGTCCTGAGACAATTAACCAAGTCCTTATGATTGAATGATAGGGTTCCCATCTGACAGCAACAATACTCTACATGATTATATACTTTGTAGTTTAGTGTTAATGTGTTATTCACTATGCCACATTGAGTAAAGTTTAAAGTAAATGTCTTACTAGTCCTTATCAAAATCACCTAAATGTTATTACATACTGTAGTTCGCAGACATTGACACATCAGCTCCATGAACTTGATAATGTTGATAATGACAAATACAGAAATAGCGGGAGTTGTCCGGCCATTCTTGTAAACAACCACACATGCGTCAGAGGTGCACTGACTATCTCTCTCACATACGTGCGCACGCACACACACACACACACACACACACACACACACACACACACACACACACACACACACACACACACACACACACACACACACACACACACACACACACACACACACACACAAACCACCAAATGTATCAAGACATTATCTGGGAGATGAAAACAGGAAGTGGTGGTGTTGTGCGAAGCAAACAGACAGACTCGTGTAAACACTTCCTGTTTCAACCGTACCACACAACCTGATACTACGCATGTACACACGCACAAACAAAACAAATATTACACAACAACATAGAATGTCCTCAAGCACGAGGGTCGGAATATGAAACAGAATATGAAATCTTTCACATGATGTGTCATACATTGAAATATGAAAATACTTTCAGAGCCAATATAAAAGATACCCATACCATCTCACGTCTTTCCCCAATATAATAGAAAAAGCTCATAGTAAGTTTGATAAAAGCGCAGATCAATACGCAGGCTCATTAAGGTGCTCATTTTATTTGTCTACATTGTAAAGCACTTTGTAACTCTGTTTTAAAAGGTGCTATATAAATAAAGATCTATTATTATTATTATTATTATTATTCAAAATCATTATCCATGAACTTTAACAAGCTCCACCCCTAGTCACTCCCACTATATTCCAGCTATTCCACCTCCACTACCCAAACAGTGGTTTTTTGCAATGTGTTACAGACCAATTTGAAATCCCATAGATAGCAGTTTTGGCGGTTCTGTGCTGTCGTTTTCCATGGAAAATCAGATTCATGAACTAAAGCTCACAGTCCTCTGACCTTCAGCTTTCCCATTGACTCAATTGTATTATTTGCTTGATCCACTTTTAACAATGTCAAAAAAACAAATACAGTGTTTACAGACAACCCATTCAGCCACTCAGCGTAACAAAAAAAGTGACGTCTTCTCCAGACTACAACCAGTGATAAAGTGATCATTTGTTATTGAGTGGTCAAGTTCTTTCATGTGTTTCTAATTCTATGGCTCCTCATTGTACATAATGGGCTTGATTTTCATTACATGCTAAACCCCTTATCCCTAATCCCTTATTTAATTTTCACTATTTTGAAAAACCTTTTGGAATATTTCAACACATATATTAACACATTGTGAGCTTGTAGACTGGCCATTTGAACTACTCTCTTAGTCGTCCTCAGACGAGCTTCCATCGGAGTCTCCAGTCCTTCCGGTTCTCCATACACCCGGCCAGCTCCGAAGAGCTTTCAGCTCCCGCATCCTTCTTCAGGACGTCCACATAAGTTAGTGCAGAGCGTCCTCGTGATCGATGCCCGTGTGTTGGTTCCCACAGGACCAGCCTGCTGGCTGGGAGCTCGCCATGTCTGTGGCAGTGGCCGGCCAGCCTCATCCTCCTGGCTGCTATCTTTTTGCTGAGCCTTGGCAGTTGCCCGTACAGATCGTTGTTGGTAATATGGATGTTCTGGTCCACATCCAGAACAGTTCGCAGCATTCTGGTGTAGGACCCATCCAGTGATTTCTGCAGGGTTGGCGTCAGGGTCCAGCTTTCACAGCCATACAGGAGGACGGACTCCACAGTGGCATGGAAGAGGCTCAGCTTTATGTGTCGGGGGAGATTCGAGCACCACACTCTTGACATGCCGTTCAGGGCCCTCCACGCTAGTGCCTTCCTGACCTTGAGGTCTTGCTCTGTAGAGTTCACCCAGGAACCCAAGTATTTGAAGTCAGTGACCTCTCGCAGAGCGTTGCCATCTGATGTTGTAATTACTACTGAAAATGTTTTTTTTAAATAGTTTAAAAAGGCAAAGAAGTTAAGGGATAAGGGGTTTAGCGGTAACGAAAATGGAGCCCAATGTGTATTGCTTTCATTGGTTTTATAGCTTTATCCCAACTTATCGCTGCCTGCGCCCTGCAGCTATATTTTCAATTAGATTAATTAAATGTTAGTGTAAAATGTTTTAAAGAAGGATCACACCATAAATAAGAACTACCATGAGCAGGCATAATCAACTCTTGTCACATTCTCAGTTTAAAATGATCCGTTTTTCAAGTATGAGTTACTAATGTGGACAATGGACATGTAGGTTATATGGACCGTGAGGACCAAAAAGCCAGCCGGAGTGTATGGAGTATATTGAACATTTGACTTGTAAACAACATGACCTAAGACAGTACATGACATGCATTCATGTCATGTACTGTATGCAAAGTATGCAAATCAATTCCCCTAAGATACAATATGTCACAAGGAAAACTTGAGAGGATGGTAGTTTAAATTACAACATATATTATTTAAACTTGACATTAAAACACATGCACCAATCTACACCAGAGCTGGTGTAGATTGAAAAAGTAACATGAAACTCAAGTCTGTTTAAATTAAACTGATATTGATCAACTCCAAACATTATTATTCTTACTTGTGTCACAACACCCTCGCGTGAGACAGCACTTTGAGAAACATTGCACCTTGGTACCGTTTGTCTTTCTGTGGATGCGTGAACTTGTGGCCGTTAATGTTTAGTATGTTCACGTTGTTCTGGGCATTATTCATACTTAACATAAGAAACACATTCATGGTTGAGCTGATACAGTATTTATTGGACCAACACACTCATACATACAACTGTCTTGACAACTATTCAAAACCTTTAAATCTGTTATAACAGGTTGTGTAGCTTGTGTTATTTTAACTTGTGTTGTGGAGTTGTGTTGTGACATGTGTCTCTTGTGGTGTTGTGTAACTTTTAAGAGATTTCTGCCCAACAGCAACGATATAGTATATTGTTATGTATTGTATTGTATATATGTTGTTGTTAGTTTCCCTTGTGGATGATGCTTTTTACAGTATCATAGTGTATATATACAGTAGTAGGGTATACTGTATATGGTTGTACTGTATATAGGTCTATATGTTGCTATTTCTTTCCTGCTTTCTGAGCAGCTTTGGTGACCTTTGATTCCTGGCTTGCTTGTTCCACTGCCTTGATGACTCCTACTGCGACTGTCTGCTTCATGTCCCTGACCGCAAAACGCCCTGAGAACATGCACACGCACACAAAACAAGGAATTCTCAAGGTGTTTGGGGAAAGGTACACACATATGAGCCTTTTATATACAATTGTGGCCCATAAAACCCTTGTTAAAGTCCACTTCTTTGATGCAGTATCTATACTCACCGAGGGGAGGGAATTCGCTGAAGGTTTCGACCACCATGGGCTTGGTGGGGATCAGCTGGACAATACCAGCATCGCCGCTCTTCAGCATCTTGGGGTTCTCCTCCAGCACCTTGCCGGACCGCCTGTCGATCTTCTGTTTCAGCTCATTGAATTTACAGGCGATGTGGGCCGTGTGGCAGTCCAGCACCGGAGCGTAGCCCGCATGGATCTCACCCGGATGGTTCATGATGATCACCTGGTTGGCAGGCAGGCAGGCAGGCCGGCATGCACACACACACACACACACACACACACCCCAATGCTCACATTAAGGATCTGCATATTAAAAAAACAGTCTAGTCACCTTCTTAAATTTAAGGCAATTCATTGTATTACGTTAAAAATCAAAAGAAAAAACACACAAAATAAATTAGGTTAAATGATATTTCTTTAACTTTAGCTACTAAGCTACCGTACTTTGTAGATTATGTACATGTAAATAGTCTTGGGCAATATACCAGTATTACCGTTAACCACAATATTGGAAATCAATACCGAGTAATATCGTTGGTTTTAGAAAAAAGTATCGAATACCGAATATTGTCAAATACCGACATTATAGTGTACTCTATTAAAATATGAGCGATGCTGCTCGTTTATTACAGTACTTAGGTTAGGTTTGTAACACCCAGTTTTGTTATAATACTACACAATACTATACTATACTACTATACAATACTTTAAAGCAATTGTCGCGTTGCACACGTGCCTAAAATAGCTCTAATTTGAGCTAGACTTATTGAAAACAATGTATTTCCAACTACAGTTTGTCCCTAGTTAGGCTGCTTGTACAGCAGCACTCAGTTTCTGACTCCTCAATGTTGCAATTCTGAGAACTAGGTGACTGGTGGAACGTGTCCGACTCTGACTGCACACCATTGCCATCTAGTGGTCAATACCGGTAATATCGAATATCGAGCTAATTAACACGTTATCAATACCGATATTAAAAAATCAATACCGCCCAAGACTACATGCAAATGTTGAGTATTGCACCAGTGTGCAATACTTTTTCAGTAGAAATGTTTCCCCAATCCCCACCACCAACTATCGAAGCAACCAGCCAACCTGGGAGGTGAAGGACTTGGTTCCTTTGGGTGGGTTGTTCTTGGAGTCTCCTGCCACGTTCCCACGGCGGATGTCCTTGACGGAGACGTTCTTGACGTTGAAGCCCACGTTATCTCCGGGCAGCGCCTCGGGGAGGGCCTCATGGTGCATCTCCACCGACTTCACCTCCGTGGTCAGCATCTGAGGAGCGAATGTCACGATGGTGCCAGGCTTCAGGATGCCTGTCTCCACCCTGCCCACGGGCACCGTGCCAATCCCTGGAATAATGCAGATAACATTAAGGCCAAGTAAACCACAGCAATTGGTTGAGATCAGTTACACCAGGGGTTTTCAACCTTTTTGACTCCAGGGACCACCATTTATTCAGTATTTGAGCCACGGACCACCATTTGAGGACATTTTAGCCCCACAGACCCCAAAACTAAAGTTTTTCTTTTTGCTTTTCTCCATCTTCTAGTTGTGTAGACTCGGGGCTAATTCAGATGATGAATATTTTAACTCTTGAGAGTGTAAAAATGAAACCAAATGGACCCGCAAGGGTCCATTTGGTTTCATTTTTACGCCAATCAGGCCTGTAAATATATTTAAATATATTTAAAAGGATCCCTGGCTAATAAGATAAATATGCCCTAATACACTATACTTTCCTTCTATAACTAAAACGTGAATATAAAAACATCTTCAATATCTTATTTAATTCACAAATAGAGAATCTTTCACTCAATAGGAACTGTGGTTGCATGTTGATGATGTCATATATCCATTAGTGGCCCAGCCCGATGGAATATAGGGAATGCCCACAATATAAAAGTAATATTTAAAATATTACTTTGAAAAAAAAAAAAAAAAAAAAAGTATTACGTTGTTAGCTTATGCATTTCATCATTCCATAGAGCTGGATCACACATGGACATATGACATCATCAGCCTGCGACAGGAGGGTTTTAAGGCATATATTTGTCTCATTAGCCATGGATCCTTAGGATAGGCCTAAGCCTTACACATTAGTATGTACGTTAACTACTAGTTAACTACTGGTTATGTATTCTGTAAGGAATCAGTTCAAAGTTCACAATGTACCTCCTACCATAATATAATAGAACTCTATAATATAGAGTTCAAAGTGTATCTCCCAGGGATCAGTATGTCCATAAACGGGTAAATGTGTCTTTGGCAAAGACTTAGCTTTGTGTCTGTGGCATTTACTTTCTTGGGGAGGGGGATTACAATAATGTTCTTATTTGACCATAATACCTCACTATGGCACGTTAGGAGTCCGGTAGTGCTAGTGGTTTCCAAAAAACTATGACTAAGATAAATACAAATGTGTTGTCAATATCTGCACTGCATTGTGCCGAACATACACAAACTGACTCTCAAAATCCATACCTGTAATGTCCCTGCTGTGAGGCTGTAACAAATGGAACAAAATCGACCCGCATGTGTGCACTCTCCTAATGTGTTTCTAGTAAGACTCCTTATGGCTGGGGCAAAAACTATAATAAAGGTTGTGTATATGTATATATATTTATTCAACAAAAATGCCCACCACAAGCCAACACAGTGTTGACCCCTGGTGTCACCTATGATGCCAGTGATGAGTTCAAAGTTCAAATCGTACCTCCTATCTTGTAGACATCCTGCAGAGGGAGTCGTAGAGGTTTATCAGTGGGTCTCTTTGGAGGGAGGATGCTGTCCAGGGCCTGAACCAGAGTTTTGCCTGTTGCATCGCCCTCCTTGCGCTCTATAGCCCATCCACTGTACCAATCCATCTGTTAATGTAATACAATAACATGTTAATCACAATACTCCAAAGGGCCCCCCTACACCGGAGGATTTTTCTTCCCGATACGGCGCATAGTGTCTGCACACATGCATATCAATTATGACATATATTCACCTCATTTCAGCAGGATATACAGCAGGGAATTGCTTGAAAAATAATAAACAGCCAAAAATAGCTAAGCCAAATAAACGCAACCACTTGCAGTAATGCAGCCCCTTAACCCATTCAGGCCGGGAAGCCATTTTTGGATCCTGTACAGTATGTACAGAATTCAAACATTCATTTGTGTTGGTGCTGCTATATAAATATTTGAAGTTTTTCAGAAAACTTAGGTCAGGCCTAACAGTGGCCTAACAGTGAATCTATATACATACATACATACATACATACATACATACATACATACATACATACATACATACATACATACATACATACATACATACATACATACATACATACATACATACATACATACATACATACATACATACATATATATATATATATATATATATATATATATATATATATATATATATATATATATATATATATATATATATATATATATATATATATATCCATAGGTTAAGGTCTAAGAGGGAAGAATAGTTGAACTTGACTTTTCGTGCTCTCCCATTCATGTCAATGGGGAAAAATATTCCATTAATTAGTTAATATCAATTAAACTATAAAACATTTCTCTTAGCAAAATACAAGATTCTGATTTTCGGTCAGTTTGATATTTGGCTCAAGTGTATACAGTCAAAACTGTGGGAGGAGTAGCGGTCCAAACTTAGGTACTGGAGAAAATAATAAAGTGTCACAATTACTATAGTCTGGTTGCCTTTTCGGGCAACCACACTAATAACATGGTAATAACAATACTCCCCACTGTATGACTCCACCATCAACACTAGCAGCATAATAGCAATAGCAACAGTCCTACACATGCTGCAATTGAACTCCACACCTTAAACAATACATTAAATGTCAAATACTTAAATGTTTTCAAAATATGAATCTTGGGCTGCAGTGCCTCCGTGTGGCAGAATAGCACCACTTGGGCCAAAAGTGTGAAGCATAGGTTGCTTTTATAGTACATTTGATTAATTACCTTTGATGCAGTAATGGCCCTTTTCATAATTTCTTCATTATTTACTTCTTTGTTGGCATTAAAACATTAAACATCTTTGTCACTTGCCATCAAAATTATACCGGTTTAGAATGTACTACTATAATCCAAGCTACAATCCACCAGAACTGTTATCAAGTACATACGGTAGAACGGGTGTGGAGTGCTTACCTTCTCACTGGCGTCCAGCATGTTGTCTCCGTGCCATCCGCTGATGGGGACCATGGCCACAGCCTTGGGGTTGTAGCCCACCTTCTTGATGTAGCTGCTGACCTCCTTGGTGATCTCGTTAAACCGCGCTCCGCTGTAGGGTGGCTCCGTGCTGTCCATCTTGTTGACCGCAATGATCAGCTGCTTGACGCCCAGTGTGTAGGCCAAGAGGGCGTGCTCGCGGGTCTGGCCGCTGCTGGAGATACCGGCCTCGAACTCCCCTGTCCCGGCTGCCACTACCAGCACTGCACAGTCAGCCTGGAAAAAACATATAATAATATTAATGTTCCTGCTGCCACTACCAGCACCACAAAGTCAATATTGTAAAATTGATACAAATATTATGTACCTTCTTTGTCTCTTCTACGATTCACAAAATCTGAAAACTTGACCATGGTAACGATCAAAGTCATCAGAAGCATTAATGTTGTAATCGCGAGGTAGTGATTTTTATAACGTTGAACAGTTCAATCATATCAATCTGAGTCTTAATTCCAAGAAAAAACGCAGCCAAAGGTTGCGCTTCTTATGGAAGTGGCCAGCGTGGATAATATTTCATGGATGCGCCACAGTGGAAGCAAGCGTTACCTAGTGACCGGGAAGCTACTACTTATTAGCGAGACCATTCTGAATCAATGAAAACCCCCTAATCACTGGCTATAAACTACGTCACAACAAATCATGTTAAACATGTCAATGGTTCTTAATACAGTAGAAAATTATTGAAAACTATTCAATTTTCTTACAAAGATCATACATTTTCATGTATTTTTCACATCCCCTCAGCTGTTTGCATCACTACACATTTTTTTTATTAAATTGATTTCATTTTCAACTCAATCAAGTTCCGGATTCCGGAGTGTTGCCATTGGGTATGGCTAGGGAAGGGATGTGTGCATGCACACACCTCATCATCACATGTACCTGCGATGTCCCAGTGATCATGTTCTTGATGAAGTCTCTGTGCCCGGGAGCATCGATGACAGTCACGTAGTACTTCTCCGTCTCAAACTTCCACAGGGCGATGTCGATGGTGATGCCTCTCTCTCTCTCCGCCTTCATCTTGTCCATCACCCAGGCGTACTTGAACGACCCTTTGCCAGTCTGCAAACATGCAGCAACACACATTCTTATTCTTATTCAATAATAAAAGCAGGTGGCAGCAGTGAGCCTTCCACAAAACCTTTAGCTGAAGTTGTTACCTCCTGTCTGTCTGTCTGTCTGTCTGTCTGTCTGTCTGTCTGTCTGTCTGTCTGTCTGTCTGTCTGTCTGTCTGTCCGTCTGTCCGTTAAACTAATAATTACTATTATCATCTGGGGGTGAATCAGGCCGATCGATTTGCTTGATTATATAAAAAAAAAGTCAAAACTGTCCCCACCTCCTGGGCTTCCTTCTCGTACTTCTCGATGGTTCTCTTGTCGATGCCTCCCATCTTGTAGATGAGGTGACCAGTGGTCGTGGACTTACCAGAGTCCACATGGCCGATGACCACGATGTTGATGTGAATCTTCTCTTTAACCATGGTGCACTGCAAACACATGCACAACATTACCCATGGTGCACGGCAAACACCTGGACAACATTAACTCGATGAGCGCCTGGTGGAACCATTGCCAATCATTAAATCGGTAGGCCCACGATTTGTTTCCTTGGGGCCTATTTTCAGGCACACCTGCCTGGCACCATGTAGCTGCTACATATAGCTTGATAAAGCCAAAACAAAGAACCAACAATCGGCAACAATGGGAGGTAATTCGTACCGTAGCTGACAATGGTGCCGTCAAAAACAATTGCTTTGATTAGAATTCAACTGTATTTGATTTAGACCAGGAGTTACGTTCAAATATTTCTCAGCCCATAGGCCAAACTGGAACTGGGCCACTTTTGGACCTTCCGTAAACCAGACGCTATCATACAGTAGTCTGGTGCTCTCTGTTACGAATTAATTACTCAACCAGCAGGACTCTTCATTAGGATGGCGGCTCAAAGTGTTACACTACAAATGCATTGACAACATTACCCATGCTGCACCACAAATACGCGAACAACATTATCCACAGTGCACTGCAAACACATGGACAATATTACCCATGCTGCACTGCAAACACTTGGACAACAACATAAACCAGAGGTGCTCAAACCTTTTCATGTTAATAATGCCCAAATTGGTATGTACATTATTTGTAGTTGTAGTTACTAGTTGTGACCTCCATGGTTGTAAGATACATCCAGCCAGGGTTGATCAGACCCCGGCTTGTGTCCCAGTAGCATTGGCCCACAGATCACTCCTCCTGATCCAAAGCCATCTGGAGGCTCTCTCTGCAGCCTCCATGGTAGATTTGATGGCCTTCCTTTTTTCGACACCCATAAGAGATTTGTGATAAAAATAAATAAATAGGCCTAAATCCCATGGGTTTGGATCCAGATCTTGAAAGTGATGCTCAGATCCACTTTGTGTTTGTTTGTGTGCTAAAAGAGAATTGTGTCAGCATACAATGTCAATGTTGATTATCAATTTCCAAGGCAACTATATGACTCAAAGTGAGTATGTCTTCCATCATCAGAGTCCTAGACAAAGTGCTGACATCTTGATGACAGCAGCCGATCCTGGTTGTTCGCAAAACCAGACTAACAAGCAGCAATGGTGGCAAGTAACTAAGTACTATAGAAACTTCTCTTAATTTTGAGGTATTTGTTTACCCTACTGGAGTATGTATGTATGTATCTATGTATGTATGTATTGTATGTACTGGATGTACTGTATACTTCCACTTCTACTTCACAAAATCTCAAATATTGTACAGTACTTTTACTTCAGTTTTCAATTTCCTATTTAAACTTTGGCAACAATGACAACTTGTGACAGCATTCTAATGAGTACTTTTGGTACTGTGAGTAAATTCTAGTTAAGACGTTTTAGGTGTAAACTGAGTATTTCTATTGTAGTATTGATAATTCAGTTTAACCTTTTCCACTACAGGGGTTAACCACTCCTTAGCTGGAGCGGCAGCCCTGTGGCTCTGGAACAATCTGCCCCGCCATACAGGCCTCACCCCATACAGGATGTAATATCTTTACTCACTCATTTCATTGGCTTTGAATCATATTCAAACTCATCTATTTATTATCACTTTTATTATTATATGAGCCCCTTCCTGAGGAACAACTAGAGTATTAGTATAATTGGGAACACGTGAAGGAAGTATGAAAGAGGCCCAAAGTGTACAAGTTTATGTACACTGTTTACATTAAATAATTATAACATATACTCTTACCAGAGTGTCAATGCCAATTACTACTTTTATATAAATGAATGAATGAATGAATGAATGAATGAATGAATGAATGAATGAATGAATGAATGAATGAATGAATGAATGAATGAATGAATGAATGAATGAATACATACAGTAGGTACAGTCTCTTTCCTCTCTTCTGCCACCACATTAATTCATATTATATTTAAAATGACAAGCAATTTGTTCGTTTTAATATTTCTGTTCACTGAACAAACAGTGAAACTGGTGTATTAGGTTGGCTATCTCAATCATTATGATTCATTGTGATCATATTTGAATTTTGAAAGTGTTTTATTACAAATGAGAGAAATTAAGCACTGCAATGCAATGTTACCTTTACGTAACAGCTTTGCCTCAGGACAGCAGCGAGAGAGAGAGAGAGACCTGCTATAAAGGAAGAGTAGAAACTCTGCCTGAGCAAGGCGTTTAACCCTCTAAATGCTCCCCACCTGACCCGAACACCCATCACGTAAACTGAATTTTACCCAGCAGAACTAAAAACATGTTCCCTCCCTTTCCTTTTCCTTAAATGTACAGGTAACATTCATCAACCTATATTTATTTTTCACAGAGAGAAAAAAATATATCGCTATTTTTTATTCCAGTTTGGCCTTCAAATATGCGAATGTTCTACGTTGATGTTGCCAGGCCGAACCTCATGTCTTTGAGGTATTTGAGTTTCCCTTTTTATTTAATTATTTAATTTTGATTTATTTTTATATATTTTTGATTTCTGTAAGTTAATATTTTTTTGTAAATTAATCCTACAAGAATGTCATACAAGAGTAGTGAAAATATCAGATCTGCAAGACCCCTTTGGCATATTTGAGCATACAAGTTTCCCACCTGACAGCAACGATATATAGTCGTATAATGATCTTACCGTCTACAGGTGTGTGAGGAGTGTACTGGTCCTGGTTCCGGTAGAAAAGAACGAATCCTGGCAGATTCTTAAAGTTTCACGCTCCCTCCACCAATGACAGGAGACCGTTTGTCCATCCAATCACGAGACAGGGCTCCACCCATGAAGCCTCTCCCCATGGCTGACATCTGTTGGTTACAATTAGACCAATTACTGACTTAAGGATAATTATGATTCCTACAAACCTCATGTATGTATGCAGAGGTGGAAAGTACATTTAAGTACAGTACTTTTGAGCTATTTGTATTTAACTTGAGCAGTTACAGTTTACATTCATTTTATTCCACTACATCTCAGAGGCAGTTACTGTATTTTACTTTTACTCCATTGCAATTATTTGGAACATTTAGTTACTTTGTAGATTTTGATTATTATTATAAAATATACAGTACATAACATTAACCACTTCATTCCTGAATACATTTAGGCGATTTGGAATTAGCAAGTAGAACTTGTGGCATGGGGATAGGAGATTTATTCCTGCTGGAGATATTATGTTGCTGTTATTTAGCAAGCGATTTTTTTTTTCATCAAAACAGTCAGACATTGTTGTGGATGTTTGTTAGTATCTCTTGCCCTTGCCTGAGGCAACATTCCTGCTCCTGACTGTCAGAATGTCATCTAGCCTGTAGTTGAGTCCTTGAGCAATTATTACTCTGACTGTCCCAACCTGTTCTTAGCCAGCACTAGACCAGTGCTTCTTAAACCCAAAGACCCCAATATATCCAGTATATACAGTAATTGTTATAGTTCATAAGTCACCTTTGCAATTAGGTTTATCTTGTAGGATCATGCAATCATGGAATGAGCCACCAACACAATCTCACCCCATGTTGTATAAATAACACAGAGCCTTATTCCGTACAAATACAATGAAAATTCCATTCATAATATACTGAAATAAATCTGTTCATATAATACTGACCATTGACCATTCTACCTAAATTGAGCATTGAGAACGCTGAGAGTCGCTGTGCTAATTATTGTGAATTTCGGTAGAGCCGACTCAGCCATGTCTGTGTGGCAGAATAGCAAATGTTATAAAACCCAAACTTCTGGGTTTGTGACTTTATAAAAGCCACAGCTCCGTCACACAATAGTAATATATGAACAGGCTTAGGGTATGAACTTTATTAAGATATGAACAGACTTAGAGTACCAACTCTAGGAAACGAAAACGGCTGCGTCAGTCTGGGCTATTTGTGCGACTTGGGGTGAGATTTGGCTACAGCAACAAAGCTAAACACACACCATTCACAGGTATGTGTGACTGGCACCTATCCATGGATCCTGGCCAGCTTGTTTATGCTCTAAGCAGCAACGGTGCCCCAGGGAAAGATGCCACAGCTTTGTCACTTGAGGATAATGGCTGTGGAATATGCAGTAGGGCAAGTTCCATTGGAGGAGGCAGATTAGAAATTAACTACACCCTGGACAAAACACTGATGATGATGGCCCGTAAAGGCGACCAAAGGAAGGGCACAAGTTTGTACATTCAAGACCCTTTTCAACCTGGGACTGCGTGTTCCATCAGCTCTATGTTTCCTCATTATGCCTAAATCTAACCCTCACCCTAACCTTAACCTTAGTAAAACTTACCTTGAGGGAACACAGAGCTGAGGGAACATAGACATGACCCCTTCAAGCCTATACAGTACATCCCCTCTCGATGACTTAGATCAGCTAATAAAGAGTACCTTTTATCCTTCCCTATAACACCCTGGACAGTGTTCCACGTCCTAGACTCCTCTAAACCATTCTGAACAATTCTTTACATGTCCTAAACCTTATCCTACACTAAAACATTCCCCACATGTCCTATACTAATCTCTTCCCAATAAACACCCTGGACAACGCTCCACCTAGATGATTCTCTCTTTCCTAAATCACCCTGGAAATCGCACAACACATCCTAGACTCTTCTAACTTCTGTAAAGCACTCTGGTCAACGCTCCACACATCCTACTTCTAACTTCTGTAAAACACCCTGGACAATGCTCCACATGTCCTAGACCAGGGGTCGGCAACCCAAGATGTTGAAAGAGCCATTTTCGACCCAAAATTAAATTCAAAATCTGTCTGGAGCCGCATTTTATTTTTATTTTTTTTCCTGAGAGTGTGCAAATGTGAACCAAATGGACCCTTCTGGGTCCATTTGGTTCCATTTGCACACTCTCAGAAAAAAGGTCCTCACAGAAAAATCATTAACATGGTGAAACACAACCTTTCTTCAGAAATGGAGTTTCTAAAAAAAAATAAAAATAAAGGAGTTTTACACAACTCCATTTCTAGTCCACACAACATCTCTAAGGTATATTAATGAGATAGTAAACTGAGTAAACTGTTGAAAATGGGTGGTTCAGATTGAAAGCTCCACCTCTGATAACTGCTGGGCTTTTTTGACATGTCCAAGTGCTACTTTAACTGGCAACTGTCAGACAGCGCAACACGTTTTGGGTGACTGAAATGTTTATATTATGTTGGTGTGGATCACCCCAGTGTGTGTATGTAATAATGCTACAGCCAGGGAGCCACTAGGGCTGTGTACCCTATCTAGAGCCGCATGCGGCTCAGGAGCCGCAGGTTGCTGACCCCTGTCCTAGACTCTCCTCTTCTCCTTAACAACACCCTCCCTTCTCTGTAAACTCCTGGATGACACTCCTCTCTCTCCTGGCTTCCAAGCCATGGAATATATTCCTTAATTGTAGTCAGAAGCTTCAGACTCGCTCATCCTCTCCCCATTTCCCCACCTGTGTAATAGCTCACCACTTCAGACTCCTAGCACTCCTTAAGACTACACCTATTAGCACACACCTGCTCACCCCCTAGCACTCGTGTCCTTGTATGTGTTCTTCTCACTTATGGTACTTGTTGATAGTAGTTGTGTTGTGTTATGGAGATATACCGTATTCACATTGTTTAGTTATTTTGATACTAGTTACTGTGTTATTACGTCTGCTAGGTCAAGAGCAAGGCTCTGTGTCTGTCTGTTCTTTTATCTGTTTATTTGTTACCTGTCTATTATAGTTTGGCAAGGCATTTAGCGATTTGTCACAAAATAATTCAATGGTTGTTTTCCATATAATGGTCCATTAATGTTTACACAAAACAACTACAAAAATAATTAGCAATTTGTGACATGCTTTCTCCACATGTTTGTGTAAAGCCCATACTGTCGATGCTTCACATCGCCTGTCACATGCGTGGAACATGTATGTTGGGTTTTTACAATGAACTTTACATAGGAGCTGGTTGGTGTTTGTAGGCTGTTGGAATGTGGGAGGGGTCAGTAACGAATAGCCCCAGGACTCTGCCAGGAACCGGACAGACTGTCAGGCTGTCCAAAATTATCTCAAGCCAGAAAAGCAGTTGTGCAAAGAAACTAAATACATTTACCGAATTACTGTAGACCCCCCCTCCCTTTCACTAATTACTTTGTGGATTTTTATTATTGCAAAACATGTATTAGGCTACCTACGTATGTGTCACAAAACAAGGGAGGGTGAGCTTGTAGATATACAGTATTATCTTTCTTTTTTATCTAATTTCAAAAGAGTGTTAATAAAAGAAGTATGAATACTTCTTTCACATCTCATGCGGTGACAGTCAAATGTGCAAGAGAGAAAAAACAAAGCACACCAACAACAACACAAAAACCAGCATACAATACATTGTGAATCTCAGACCTGTAATCGTGAATCTCAGACCTGTAATCACACTACAACTATGGAATAGCCTGCCTGAACAGGTGAGTGTTCAACAGACTTTTAAAAAGTGTCTACTTAGGAGCTTGTTCCATGTATAGTTCGATTTAAGGCTTGAGGGCAAAACACCCGAAGGCTTGCATGGTTACCTCGAGTCTATAACCCAGAACTGGAATGGACTTGTCTCACCTTAGTTTTTTATACACTTTAACCACTTTATCCATTATCTTAAACTTTACGATAGCTTTTGGAAAAATAGCAGATACTGTGTACCGATTAGGGTGACCAGATCCAAACTGTTCATTTGAGGGACAGAAGTGTTGCATGTGTGGGACAAGTCTAGTGGGGAAACAGGACAAAATGTAGTTAGCAAATTATTAACATATTGATGTCAATATTCAAAAAATATGTCAGGATTCCATTTCACATATAGCAAAAACAGCTGATCTAAAAATCAAAAATAGCCGATCTACAATCTCAAAACGTGTCGCAGTGCGACGCGTTTTGAGATTGTAGATCGGCTATTTTTGATACGTCAGTATGCGATGTGGCCTCTTAGAGTGAGTGGGGAAATGGTACCATGCAGAGATTATTAAAAAAAAAAAAACATCAAGAAATGATACAACAGAAATCCAACTATTAGGGCACTACAAATTATTAGGGGCATTTTGAACACTGATGCCTGTCAGTCACAATGTGGGACAGAGTCTCAGTTTGTGGGACACTTGAAAAGTCTTGGAAATGAGGGACTGTCCCACACAAAGAGGGACATCTGGTCACCCTAGTACCGATACAAGCCCAAATTGTGAACATCAGTGCAAATCTTCAAATGACATTGTTCACCTCTGACATGTCTTTCTTGCTGCTCCTGTGTGTGTGCTCTCTGCTGATACTGGTTTTGAAACTGGCCTCTGTAAAATCTGGTTATCCCTCCCAAATCTGGTTCTCCCTCCCTCTGGCTATACAGAAGTGAATATTTGAACGTCTCTAAATGTTTTGAATTATTTTGAAAGGCCAGACTGCTGAGGGCAAGACTTCCCTTGCTATTAGCCCAAAACTAAAATTATGCTTTGTGTCTGTCCTTTATTTTTTTTGTTGCGAACAACCTGCAAAGCATACCGGTACATGGCCAACCAATGGGTTGGCCTCCACCTTCACTATATTTACTAATGTGCCCACAAAGTTAATAAAGCAATGCTGATGGATCTTCATGTTGAATTCAACTGTTCAATTCAATTCCATACTCTTCCACGCTCCAATTCATTCTATATTAAGTTGTAGTAGCCTAGTTGAATGACTAGTATTAACATCGTATTGTATTGTTTCTGTGCCCATTGTATTTGTATTTAATTAGCCTACATAAAGTTAACATAAATATCGTATAACTAACAGTGTTGGTCTATATTACTTAGGAAAGTAACTTCTTTACTTTACTCATTACCCCTTAGACAAAGTAATATCATTACTTTACTTATTACTGGATTTGAAGAGTAATATATTACATATTACGTTATTACTTTCCCAAGTTCTCAACACCGCTTTTGAAAAAATAGAGAAGTACAACATAATCCGTTTATTACAAAATAAAGCAGTAAGCGATTTGTAGTGTACATAACTGCGCAGGATGCAGTGTGTGGACTGGATCTACAATCTACTGCACATCTCTGTTGTTACAGTACCTGTCGATAGCTTGTACATCTGTTCTATTTTTGCATGCAACAACAAGCTCATTTTAAAAAAGTAACTTGGCGTTACTTGCAAAGTAATGCGTTACTTATTACCCATTTTTGCAGAGTAATCTTGTTACTTTACTTTTTGGAGCAAAAGTAATAATATTACAGTAATATGTAATCTAAAATTAGTTACTGCCCAACACTGATAACTAAATACATATATTTTTTCAGGATTCCATTTCAAATAAACACAAACGTGTTAAAGTGTATAATTTTGCTGTAACAGCTTTCAGTTTGCCTACTCCTGTGTAGACAGGCCTACACAGGTAATGGTAAAATAGCACCCCTTAAGTGGATAAAAGTCACTTGTATCCATCTTTATGATGACAGTGACGTAGGCCTACATATGACAGTGGGGTTAACCTTTCAACCCTGGTCCTTTGGGGGTTCCAGGTGGTCCTCCTGACCTTTTTAGTGCAGTGCGTTAGTGAGTTCTCGCCATATAGAAAAGCGAAACCACTCTGCTATTGACCATAACAAAACATGTTCTGTTTTGGCGGAAGTCTATTTTCCAGGCTGGGAAGCCTCAGGACTCCAACTCTCCAAGCCTCTGTAGGCCTAATATATATATATTTTATATACAAATTCTACTACATTAGAATGTGTTAAATGCACCATTAACATTAACATAAAAAATAATGAATGCATTTCATCCCCTGTTCCTTTAACAAATTGGGAAAAGAAAAAAAAAAAAAAAAAAAAAAAAAAAAATCCAACTAGTGTACCGGTAGTTTGTAACCCAAGTCTTCTTCAACTTTTGAAATTCGGGCCGACTGCAGCTTCATTTTTCGCAGGCCGACTGATCGGGGGTGAGCCTGGGCCTTCTGGTTGGCTATTCATGTAGCCTGGCTAAAGCCAGAATTTTTGGCAGCCGATTCGGCTTTGGCCAGGCTAGTATAACTGCATGCAAAGCAAAGTCAAAGTCTTCAGATTAGTCACTCACGTTACCGCAGTGAAATTAGTTCTCCGCATTGGTCATGACTCATCTCTTGGAGCAGCGAG
>CM076976.1:8505134-8552634 GCA_039105355.1 Benthosema pterotum | reverse complement strand
CAAATAAAGCAAAAATAAATAAATAAATAATAATAATAATAATAAATCACATTTCAGGGTGGCCTTTTATTGTGGACAGTCTAAGGCACCTCTGTGCACTAACCATGATGTCACATGGATCTGCAGCTTTATGTGGCACACCTGTGAGGTGGCATGTCAGCAAAGCAGAAGTGCTCACTATCACACATTTAGACAGATTTTTAGATCTATAAGTCCATCTCATGAAGAATGGGAGCAAAAACAAAAGTGTTGTGTTTATATTTTTGTTGAATATAACATAGTGTGTTTTTTTGTTTTGAGGTAAACTGGTGGCTCTGGCTATAGTAGATGAAAGACGTCCATCTCAGGAGTCCATAAGGTATGATGTTAGTGCATTATTATGCTATGATGTATGTCATCCTATAAACCACTGGTTTCCAAACACTTGGTTATCACCCATTTTTCACCCGTCATTTACTGTATATAACGTGATCCTGGTCGCCACCCTGAGGACAACATGCTTCTTACATGCATGAGTCTCCAAGCAGCTTCTTTTCACCTTACAAGAGGGAGTCCTACTGTTTGGATGTTATTCCAACAAGTTCCTTACACCTCTATCAGGCACCTCAGCTGGTCAGGGGAGGCAACAATGACCCATTTCTGTATAATGTAATGTCCTGTTCCTTGTTCAGGTATAAACGTGTGTTGGAGACAGTGGCTACAGATTATAGAGAACGCTACAGCAGGTAACAACGCAAACGAATACACAAACACATGCACGTGCATGCGTATTACTGTTTATGGCAGATGTGCAAGCTCAAAGATCTGCCCTATTCAACACTCCCAGTAATGTGTTTCTATAGACTACTATAGTGTCCTGACATCAATTGCACAATGCACATTCCCCTTTGTTGCAAAAGTAATTTCTCTATGGAGAATAATATTGGATCATAATAGAATTGTGTTCCAAAAATAAACCATCTAACTGTCTCTGTGAAATTGTCAATGGCAATTGCAACTCAAATTTAATATAGTCTTTTTCTGCCAAAATGTAACTAATTCAGTAATTAGCATTTTATCTGCATCAGTTCATTCTTCATATACATTTGACTCCCCCCCTCTTGTCTCCCAGACATTTCCATTTTGGCTTCATGGAGGGAAACAATTACGTCAACGGAGTGGTAATGGGGTGAGAGAGTGCATGCACACACACACACACACACACACACACACACACACACACACACACACACCACACACACACACACACACACACACACACACACACACACACACACACACACACACACAAACAACACAAATTCACACAACTGTTGATTTTGACAGCAAGTTTTATTATTGTTTTAGTAATCTGATTTCAGTATCAATATTCCCTGCTGTCTAACAGAGAGGTATCCATGCCATCCATCATCGTACTCAATCTATCCAATGATGGCTACTTCCTGCCTCCAGAGGAAGTGACTAATCAGGAGCAAATGCTGAACTTTCTGAATGGAATCCTGAACAAAACTATACAGGTTAGAGATCATTTGGATCAATAATGCCAAGTTACACGCACGCACGCACGCACGCACACACACACACACACACACACACACACACACACACACACACACACACACACACACACACACACACACACACACACACACACACACACAACACACATTCTGCCTGGCTTTCATAGAGTAGTATATCACTTACTATGTTTGCAATGACATTATGCTGAAAACAATTAAGAAGATTAAACATGCCACCTCATTTAGAATAATAGCTTATTAATGTTAGTTAATTAATACAATGCATGTTTTTTTTTATTCAGTGTCAGGGAGGGAATGGCCCCATCCGGCGCATGAAGAGGCTGTATAATTCATTCATCAGCACCATTACAGTAAGTCATAAACTTAAGTGTGTGATTTGGGCGGATTTAGTGAAATGGCTTTCTGAATGGCGTCTATAGTTACGTATATCCATATTTTTTTTCTTTATAATTTTTATCCACGATTTTGTAACCCATTTTTTCACCCAGTGCCAATTCCTAATGTGATCCTGGGCTCTACACACCCTCCACCAACCTGGGGAGGCAGCAGACTGGGCTCATGCTTCCTTCAAGGCATGAGGAGTCGCGCCACCTTCTTTTCACCTGGCAGGGGGAGTTTCCCTGGTTGGACGTAGCGCGTGGAAGGAACACGTTATTCCAACCAGTTCCTGTCCCCTCCATCAGGCGCCCCGGCTGGCCAGGGGGAGGCAGTTTAGAGTCCAGGATTACTGCATGTTTTTGTGAGGGTATCTACCCTAGGGGACACGGGGAGAACATGCAAACTCCACACAGAAAGGCCCTTTCACCAACCCCGCCTCGGGTATGGGCACTGATGACGCGGAGGAGCAGACACGCCGCCAGCACCCACAGCAGCACCCCTAGCGGGAATCGAACCCAGGACCTTCTAGCTGTGAGGCGACAGCACTAACCACTGTGCCACCGTGCCCCACGTATATCCATATTTTGACCACTGATTTGTGTTTGTCTGTCCTTTTCAGGAGATGTACATGGAAGCTCCATTGGCGACCACCATGCTGATCGGCTTCCCACTGAGTGCCTTCGTCATCGTGGTGCGTGTCTGTGTGAACATCTATAGAACCAGCGGTGATTTGGAGGACCACGATGAACAACCGTCCACGCAGCCGTCGGCGTCATCTCCCCCAAAGACCAGCAGGACCAACAGCAGGGACCAAACACACAAGAGACGCACTGGCAAGAAGGCCCATTAAAAATGTTGTACTTGAGTAAATGTACCAATACGATGCACTGCAGAAATAATCAGTACAGGAAGTAAAAGTCTTGGATTCAAAATGTACAAAAGCTATTGTTATCAAAATGTACTTAACCCATTGTGTCCTGTCTAGATTTCTAGTTTCTGAATAACATAATATTGCACCACGTTTTCACGATTTTTCAAAAATAGCAGAGATACAAGCTCATAGCGCGCCACTCGGTGGCGCGCTATGAGCTTGTAGATCTGCTATTTTTCAATAGTTAAAACATAATGCTTAGAACACCAAAACGCGTTCAGTACACTAAGGGTTAAAGTATCACAAGTAGAGAGAACTCTTCATGCAGAATGTCTCATTTCAATACAAATCACAACGCATGGCATTGTGTATTGTGAGATTGTAGATCACCTATTTACAATTGGCTAAAAATGTTGGACTATATATTTATCAGACTAGACCTAGATACCTCTTGGAAAGGAGAAATATTTTATATAATGAGTACAGCTCATTTTCCCAACTGATATACTTAGGTTTATATGATATTGGAACTATTTTTGTATCACATTTTTTTTATATATAAATTGTATAGTCAAATAGAAACCAAATTGTAGGGTGGACTGTCCCCCAAGCTGTTAAAAGAAATCTAAAAGTGACTTTTGAAATGTGCAGATGCGTTTACACTATATGTCAGTTTGTTTACTGTTGAGTGACAAAACAGTGTTGCACATTAAGCTAATCATCTAGGCCGGGACCTTCCAAAATAATACCCACAACAATTCCCACTGTTCCACAACCCCCAAAACCAACAGTCACACTGGATCAGCTGCTCCTCCTGCTGGACAGTGTTGTAAGAACAGCTGCTGTCCATGGTGCTGAAGGCCATGTAACACCTAGCATCCTACTCTGGGGCCAACATTTGGTGAAAATATGAATGTATTCAAGTACTATTACTTTTGATACTTTAACATGCAGTTTATTACTTCAACTCCACTACATCTCAGGCACCAATGTACTTTTTACTCCACTGCATTTTTTAAAAACTTTAAGATAGTTGTTTTGTAGACTTTGATCTGTTAACTAAGCCCTAATTCATAGTTCATCTATTAAAAATAAATACATGAATATAGTTCTACAGTTTTGGTTCTGGAGCCTTGCCACCTAGCATTGTTAGACTATGACAGGACCACCTTGTACAGTATTTCAAATTGTAAATTCTGTGCGGTGCAGATTTATATTGTTTGTATACATTTCCTAAGAATAAAATCAATCAATGCATTGGTCTATTTGTGATATTTAGGCCTACTTGTTTGATAATAAGACTAAATAATAAACTATATTCGATCAACTTTATTAGAGTTCATGTTTATCCTGCTTACTGATAAGTAACTTTGCTGTATCCGACTAAATGTGTTACTACTACCCATTGCTGTAGTTTTGTCTGAATTGAACTATGCAGTTGAATCTCAGTCTGGGGTCGATGTGCAGGACACACCACACCGCTGGGACGAATGCTAACTATGCAGATAAATGACTAAATTAGCTTTCTGTTATTAGTAGGCATATGCCTATGAAGTTGTAAACAACGCAACATGCCTGGGTTCACACCTTAGAGTATGTTTCACACTCTGGTAAATGGACTAATAGCAGAGGAAAGCTTTGTTTTCATTTAGTGTTGAGTGCTTACGTCCTGTTCAGACCCCGCCTACTATCCACACACACACTACCTAAGAATACCGTATCCGCTCTAGACCGGATATTGACGCTGCCCAGTAAATTGGTCCTTCCCAAATAAAGAGCTTTTATTTTGACTCGCAACCCACAGCGGAAGTGAGGGAACATAAAGTTTCCGTTCGGAGGCTAACAGTTAGCATGCTAGCGGCTGAAGTGCCGTGAAGCGGTGGGTGTTTGTAGTCCGCTGGGAGACTCATTAATTAGCACTAATCCGATGTTGGTGTTCGTCAATTAATCATCTCAGCGCAACGGACGGGAATACAAACTATCTGCGTACTTTTTAAAGAACAGAAAAGCGCCGCCATGGCTACGGAAGAGCTGTACGAGGTAACTAGTGCGTGCTAAGTTGCTAACTTAGTGGATAAACAAAACAACTTGAATTAAAAAGTTGTTAGGGGCGCCCCTAACGAGCTGACGATTAAAATGAAGACAGTACTTCATTAAATACTTTTACCACGACCTGGCCACAGCATGACGTAATTTGCAGGTGAACATAACGTCATTTTTGATACATATGGTTCCCAACGTCAGGTCCGGCGACCCTCGTGCGGTCGCATACTGGCCTGCAACTCATGGGAGTTTGGGCCTAGTAGTACAGTACAGAATCAGATGGAACCAAATGGACCCGCGATGGTTTCTGAGTCATTTTATTTTGTAAACTTTAAGAGTTACAGACCAAATTGACTCTTATCCGTCCATTTGGTTCCATTTGTAAACTTAATAATAAGTAGATCCCTGTATGGGCTGGTTTCCTCACTGGCTGTCATTAAACAGTGAGGAGAGTGATGAGTCTAATGCAGTGGTTTTCAACCTTTTTCATACCAGGGCCCAGTATTAATTCAGAATTTGAGCCACCATTGATTAGATTTTAGCTCCACATTCTCTAGTTGTGTAGACTTGGGCTAATTCAGATGATGAATATTTTAATTCTTGAGACCGTAACATCATTTTTACACTCTCAAGAGTTACATCTGTTAATCAACTTCCCATCATTTAACTGGGGACCAACTGGAACCCTCTCAGGGACCACTGGTGGTCCCGGACCACCAGTGGTCCTGTGACCACCTTTGTCATCAGCCTGTGACCACAGGGGTTGACACTAAGGTCTCCGAGGCACTTGCCCATCGGGCAAGTGCAAGTCAGGTTCTACTTGCCTCAGGTTATGGTCATTTGCCCCCCCAAGTTCCAGGTGGTCCCCAGTTAAGTTGGTTAACCAGATGTAACTCTTGAGAACGTAAAAATGAAACCAAATGGACCCTTGCGGATCCATTTGGTTTCATTTTTACACTCTCAAGAGTTAAAATTCATCATCTTAATTAGCCCATGTCTACACTGTAGAAGATTAATGGTCATTTTGATGTGTATGTTAATTTGCCTGTTTTGTTTCCCAAATCCTGGATTTGTGGATAGCTAGAAAGCAGGGAAAGACACAGGCAGAGTACAGAGGCAGAGAGACAAATTTATCTTGTGTTGTGTTATTGTGCACTAAGTTGCCCACTTGCCCGATCGGGCAACCAGGTAGCAGTCTACTCTTCACTTGCCCCACCATTTTTTTTACTTGCCCGGGCAAGCGGGCAAGTGTTAGTGTCAAGCCCTGGACCACCTTTGTCATCAGCCTTTACTGCAGCGGTTTTCAAACTTTTCCACATTAATGTCCATTATTACTTATTCGGCATTTGACATTTAGCCTCAATTTGGGGGATTTGTCCTTAATTCTAAGCAGAGGTTGATCAAAAAATAACAATTCTCCTAAATTAGAAGTTACAAGTAGACTTATGTAAACTAAATTAAGTAATGCAGATGTTTATCAAACAATAAATGTTTCATTTTATGCTCTAGATTTTACTGGAGACCAACCTTGATGTTGAATTATTGTCTAATAAATACTTATGATAGCAATGAACATCTGGACATGTACACCGTTTAGACTCCATAAGCCAAACCTGCACAGAAGAAGTAACTTAAAAAATACCTTGTGAAATTCCACCTAACAGGATAAATGAGAATAATGTATAGCTGCACACTCGTAGCTGCTAATACTACATGTTTGAGGACAGAGAGGAGAAAACCGAGTTTCTACTCTGAATCCTCAATATACAGTGTATTGGCAGTTCATGATGGAAAGTGTTTTTCTTCCCCCATAAATTAACGCCCCAGACTAGAGCGTCACACAAGAGCAGCAAAAGCAGCACATCTGCAAGTTCGAAACTGAGCTTGTAGCTCAGTCACAGTGTTTTTTTTTTGTTTTTGTTTTTTGCAGTTTTAGAATCAGTGTCAGGTCTTAATGGCTTGATATACGTTTCAATTCATTTATTTAAATAATTCCTGCAGAGGCACAGCTGTCGCCCACCACCACATAATCTTTCCCCAGTAGTGTGAAGTTGACACATGTCCCCTCCTTTTGTTGAGAGTACAGTTCTGTGACAAACCAGTGAACAGCTGACTGATGTTCAACTGGCTGTGTGTATGGTTTGATGTACAGTACAGTGCTACAGTATTAAATAGTCATACTGTAAGTGTGCTCAGCCTCTCGTGTGACTTTGAAAAGGTATATTGTCGTGTTGGACGCTGGGCTGGCATGATCATACTGCAGATTATCCTGCCTTTTACTGATTTCTTATATTATTAATTGATACAAATGAATTATACATTGACCCCGCAGGTTGATATGAGCAGGTGCTCTGTAAGTTGTAAGCAAAAAACGTGACTCAGCTTGTTATATCACTACCATGATCAGTGATTTAGTGAGAAATTCTTCTTGCAATGCAGCGATTGGCTGTTCATAGACGAATAGCCTCGACACCCAGGCTTTCATTTTCGTCCGCCTTGCGCGAAAACGGAAAGCCTGGACTAACGCGCGTTGGAAAGTGGCCTTGAGGGGCGTGTCAACTTTCCGGGGTGGGCGTCGCTCTAAATAATGTGACGTAGAACAGCAGTGGACGGGCGTGGGAGGGGCCGGAGATGACGACACGTTAGTGAGATCAAATCAGAGCGCAGCACTTCCGCCGTGGGTATCCCACGACACCCCGCCCCCCAAGGCAAAATCATTGAGGGCTAGACCAGGCTAATAGACGAAAGGAAGGACACAGACGCACGGACGGAACAGACGGTCTGGGTCAGTCTGGGTCTCACAGGGACAATGTTAATGTTCTCATCAAATAATGTTACCAGGTGGAGTGCAGAAGATTGTTAATAAACGTTAATAAATCGTTATTGATATAAATTAATGTGAACGGCGTTACCAGGTGGAGAAGATTGTGGACAAGCGGAGGAACAAGAAGGGGAAGATGGAGTACCTGGTGCGTTGGCGTGGCTATGGACACGAGGACGACACGTGGGAGCCCGAGGGCCACCTGTCCAGCTGCATGGTGTTCATCCACCAGTTCAACACCTCCTCCCTACTGCGCTCCACCCGAAGCTCCAACACCATCACCACCATCCAGGTACGCAATGAGAGAAGCCTGAACCTTACTGCTACACACTTTTTTTTTCCCAAAGCCCACGTAAACAAGGGGGAGAGTCCTCAGCGCTAGGGCTGTGTGATTACAAATTTAAGTTGACAATTAATTGTCACTAATTGCCATTGCCACAATTCTGCTTGGCTTTCTCTTCATCATTTAATGCCTGAATACGGCCAGTAGACCAAAAGCTTGCTAAATCAATAAATTGGTTGTGCACAGAGCTTCCCTTAATTTCTTTCAGGCTTCTTAATTAAAAATGCACAGAACAAACATTAAACAGGCAGACTACTTGTGTTTCTTTCACAGGCTGATGCCCTGAATAAGTGGGAACGTATGGAAAAAATACTAATTTGCCTTTTAGGCTTTGCAAACTGTAACATGTGCAAAGCCTAAAAGGCAAATTAGTATTTATTCATATGTTCTCGCGTTCAAAACAGAAACAATGAATTGCTATTGGCTACGAAAAGTAGCCGTGTTACAGACATTTGAAGGTAATCAAACTCATTTGCGGTGAAAGTTGAAAGTTTCACCCTTTCTAAATAATAAAAATGTGCAGAGTAGACCACAATCAAGTGCTCAGATATTTTTGCTTTTGCATAGTCTCTCCTGAATGTCCAGCTATTCTTCTCTGACCAAATCGCAGTTATTTGATTAATAATCAAATCTTCATGGTGGTAACAGCCATACGTGCAGGAGCCCAGCAGTCCAGGAAGCAATGCCAGAAAACAATTCATCTCCTCCAGACCTCCTGCTGCAGTTCTGCCCGACAGTCACTCTGAGCACACAGAGCACAGAGCGTCCAGGTCCTCGGCTGCTCTCCTGCCCGATGTTCACACTGAGCACATGGAACACAGACCATCCAGGTCTTCTGCACCTCTGCAACATGAAGTCCACAGTGACCAGAGAGCCTCCAGACCCTCTGCTGATGTCCACACTGACCAGTGGGTTCCTCTCAAACCTCCAGCGTCTCCCCACTTCACCCTAGCAGACACTAAAAATACAGAAACGACTCCAGGTAAGTCTTTATTCTTTTTTTATTTGAATAGACTCGATTTATTTGGAAACTGCAGAAGCCTTTATGGTAGCCTTTCGCAGAGTATGCAAGAAAGTCCTGAGGCATATTTCCATTGCAAAATGGATATATCTACTGGCTTAAAGATACATCGCATGGATGCAACTGGGACGTATCCTCAGTGATGTATCCCAAGGTCATCGGGGTTTCGGGTCTCGCAACATCATACCCCTCACTCAGGTGACCCAGCCGGGGTTGATCAAGTCCCGACTTACGTCCCAGTAGCTACTCTCGGTCAGTCCACTAGGGAAAGACCCAAGGCCACACAATCCACCGCTCCAGAACTACTCTGCCGGGACTGGGAGAACCATACTCTGGCACATGGAAGGACTAGGCTCTGTGGGTTGACTCCTGTCCAGACCCCTCCTACGTCTCACCAGGTCTGCTCCTGCTCTCACCAGGTTGGCACAGGACCTGTGCGTTGCACCAGACTCCCAGCACCAGACATTTCATTCAGGAGCAGTGAATCATAATGGCCCTCCTAACGGCCTCACCAAGGTTTTTGGGCTTCCTCCTCACGGAGGACACAGGCTGGGGCGCTAACCCATACTGCTCACCCGGGTGCCGTCTACATTCCGGCTGTCACCCGTCTCTCCGGTGGTCACCAGACTATACCCGGTTGTCACATAGTCTATTCCTATGAGCCACTATAAATGTATTTATTTATATAGATATCACTATAATAATTAAGCAAAATGTCTGTCTGAATGTCTGTCTGAAGCGAGCATCACTCATCACTGGCTGCACCGAATCCGATCACTATGATTTTTCACACAGTCATTGACCATAACATTAGGAAGAGACTGAGGAAGCCCTTTTTTCAAATTAACAAATTGTTGATTAATAATGAATTTATTTGTGCATGAAAATTTCCCCATTAAGTTTATATGGGAAAGTCCGACGGGGCCCCCTAGCGTTACACAATTCACAGGCCACCGTCATTGCTGTTACCCCACTGCCTTATTTCCACTGCTACACCAGCAACACAGCTAATAGTGGCCGCGGTGTTGTTGTCGGGGAGGAGGAGGAGGAGGAGGAGGAGGAGGAACACCTCCGCTCGGGGTTCTACAGTGGAATGGGGATCGCATTTGTGACTCTTGCATGGAAGAGAGACCAGGCGCACGGCACACGGACAGGTTGCATGCCGAGGACAGCCTAACTTCTTCGGAATTCCCTGCACGGGGCATATCGTAACTCCCAGCACTGCGCGCTTTGTGTGTGTGTGTGTGTGTGTGTGTGTGTGTGTGTGTGTGTGTGTGTGTGTGTGTGTGTGTGTGTGTGTGTGTGTGTGTGTGTGTGTGTGTGTGTGTGTGTGTGTGTGTGTGTGTGTGTGTGTGTGTGTGTGTGTGTGTGTGTGTGTGTGTGTGTGTGTGTGTGTGTGTGTGTGTGTGTGAGATCGTGATCGCGAAGCGTACTGCATTGCTAGACTTTGCGAATTAAGACGGACCCCCCCCCCCCACACACACACACATGCGTTCAAACTGGACATTTCTTTCCCTGGCCACCTCGCAAACGAAAACGGCCCATCTACAATCTCACGCGACCGCAGTTTTCATATTTGTTGAGTTCTACAACGGCAGGGACATGCATATTTTGCGATGCGTGTGTGCGTGTCTGCCACCAAGTAGCCTACAGTGATTTTCTCCAGCTGCAGGCTGCAGCCTGCAGCTTCCCCCTGCCCGATGCCGATGCGTTATGCATTAATATACATATGGTTTTCTTATATCTATGAGATATACTGTAACACAAATAAGGTTACACTGTGCGTCTTCTTGATTCGGGCATATACACGCATGCACATGCACGCACACAAACACAGTTATTAAGACCCCCCTTCACTTTCTAAACACCTTGCCACTGGCTTCATATGACCACCAGTGGTCCCCGAGAGGGTTCCAGGTGGTCCCCAGCTAAGTTGGTTAACCAGATGTAACTCTTGAGAATGTAAAAATGAAACCAAATGGACCTGCAAGGTCTGTGAGGCTAAAATGTTCTCAAATGGTGGTCCGTGGCTCAAATGCTGAATAAATGGTGGTCCCTCGGGTCAAAAAGGTTGAAAACCCCTGCCCTAAAGTATAGCCTACCCACAACTATACATTAAAGCAGGGGTTTTCAACCAGTGGTCTGGGGACCACCAGTGGTCCTTGAGAGGGTTCCAGGTGGTCCCCAGGCTAAATGATGGAAAGTTGGTTAACCAGATGTAACTCTTGAGAATGTAAAAAATTAAACCAAATGGACCCTTGCGGGTCAATTGGGCTTAATTTCACACTCTCAAGAGTTAAAATATTCATCTGAATTAGCACTATTTAAGTCTACACTGTTTGGTTTGCAAAATCCAGCCAGGAATTGTGAACAAAACCAAAAGAATTCTTTAGTTTTAGGACTTTGGGGCTAAAATGTCATCAAATGGTGGTCCGTGGCTCAAATGCTGAATAAATGGTGGTCCCTGGAGTCAAAAAGGTTGAAAACCCCTGCATTAAAGCAATTACATACTTACATGATTGGTATAATTTATTACTTCACTTTAATTCACCCACCCATGATCTGCTAATTCACTTTACACTGTACATTATTTGTTGCTCATATATTTACACTGTACATTATTTGTTGCTCATATATTTACACTGTACATTATTTGTTGCTCATATATTTACACTGTACATTATTTGTTGTTCATATATTCACAACGGGTAAGGTCCTAGTAATATATAATTCAATGCAAATCAAAATCACACTACTGTAGATGCACAAAATAAGGAAATGTTCCCTTATCTATATCTATCCTATCCTAGTAGTAACATGACAGTATTAACTCACTCATTCACTAACTGCCTGTGTTTTCCCTGTTCAAGGTAAAACGCAATTCAGTACAGCAGCACTGTCTGCGGCCAGCACTGCTTCTCGCCGCAGCATGGACCTGGCCAGAAGTGGAATCAAAATCCTGGTTCCCAAGAGTCCCATGAACAGCCGCCCCGATGCCGAGGGCTCTCCCAGCGAGGCGGGGGGGCAGGGCGACCACCTGGAGCTTCCAGAGGTCGCGCTTTTAGAGAAACCACCCCCCACCACCCCCACACTCATGTCTCCTCTGTCTCCTGGAGAGAAGAGGGCGTCGCCCCAAGGTTGGTGTTAGGGATGGGCAGATATATCGGCCATACAGATATTATTGCCACCACTGTCTGTTTGGGGGGTCTGTTCGGGAGGGTTTCCAAAACACTGAATGCTCCCATTATTTATATTTTTGTCCACCACAAAAGACTGCATATAACGGTATCGGAAATTAAGAGTTGGCCGGTAAGTCAATATCGGACATCTCTAGTTGGTGTTATAGAACTGAATTCTTTCCATGCATGGGGTTTTATTACTAGGTAATTCTCAGTTAGTGCAGGCACCAATTAAAATACAGAACGACATTCTTTTTTCTCAGCATAAACAATATAATTGTTTTCTGGACATGTGTATTTATGTAGTTTTATAATGTCCTCGTAGACTCACTGACACTGGACCAGGGATATATATATATGTATACTCGCCACAAAAAGTTCGGAAATCCAACTTTGGTCCATTATAGCTCCCCTTTGATAAAACCGATTGGTATCATATTATATACCATTTTTATCATTGATTTGTCCCCTTTACAATGAGGTACAGCATGTAATGATCCGGCATCCGTGGAATGAGAAACACTGCTAAACATGTGGCTTGCGCTTCATTTTTTTTTGCCAAAATGGCAAATGTATGGTATTGATTGCTTTGCGTTGCCTAGCAGATTGGATGATTACTCTCTTCCACAGTACAAAGTAAAAACACAACACATATTGGACATTTTTAGACTTTATTAATTTCACACTCAGTGACAGGGAACTCAGTAGCGTGTGGTATTACCAAACACAGACACAACAGCTTGGCACCTCCTCCTCATGCTGCTCACCAATGCAGCCACATTTTGCTGTGGGATTGCATTCCATTCCTCAACCAGCATCTGTTTCAAGTCAGCCAACGTGGTTCTGTGGGTCACTCTAGCATACACATCCCTGATCCCACAAGTGTTCAATTGGGTTGAGGTCTGGACTCATGGCAGGCCATTCCATCCTCTCCACTCCCAAATTCTGGAGGTACTCTTTGATGATCCTGGCTCTGTGGGGGCGAGCATTGTCATCTTGGAGGATGGCATTAGGTCCCAGGTTCCTAAGATATGGGATCGCCACTGGATCCAGAATCTCATCCCTGTACCTTAATGCATTGAGATTACCTTTGATAATGACAAGATTAGTCTTGCCTCTCAGAGAGATGCCCCCCAAACCATCACACTGCCCCCATTAAATGATGTCACCCGATCAGTACAACAATCTGTCTGTGTTTGGTAATACCACACGCTACTGAGTTCCCTGTCACTGAGTGTGAAATTAATAAAGTCTAAAAATGTCCAATATGTGTTGTGTTTTTACTTTGTACTGTGGAAGAGAGTAATCATCCAATCTGCTAGGCAACGCAAAGCAATCAATACCATACATTTGCCATTTTGGCAAAAAAAAATGGAGCGCAAGCCACATGTTTAGCAGTGTTGCTCATTCCACGAATGCCGGATCATTACATGCTGTACCTCATTGTAAAGGGGACAAATCAATGATAAAAATGGTATATAATACGATACCAATCGGTTTTATCAAAGGGGAGCTATAATGGACCAAAGTTGGATTTCCGAACTTTTTGTGGCGAGTTTATATATTAGGGCTTTAACCAAAAAATCGATACATTTATGCATCGATTTGCATAACACGTGTCGACTCCAAAAAGCACGAGTCGATAAGTTGTTTTTTCCTTTCCTCCGAAGGAAAGGAGGAAAGAGGAGGAATTAAACATTTACCTTTGTTTTCCCCTTTTTTCTTTCTCTATGTGTGCGACGCGTGTGTATATAATTCAAATGTAATATTGGTTACTGTCACTCACGGACAGAAGTCTCCTTTGAAGTTTCCTTTGCAACTCTATCGGAGTTAAGCTTTAATTTAGGTTTACCAATCTTATGCAGATGCATGCGCAGCGCGCTCTGGGCGCACGGCGTTCCAGCTGATCATTACGTACACGGATCAGATCGAACAGCAAACAGTGTCAGAGGAATACAGAACTTCATCAACCAACACCTCCCCGTGCTACAGAGACCGTCTTGTTCTTCGTTTCGCATTAGGCTACCGCACGGGACGCATGCTTCTGTCCGCGTCATTCTCATTAATTTACTGAATGAATCATAAAAGAAAAGCGGCGCGATGGTGGTGTTGGAGGAGGAGGAGGAGGCTACATGTAAATGGATCGTATTCTGCGTTCTAACGCGTGGGCTGCTGTGTATTGATAATGTTATGTGTTTTTATGGCTGGCCTGGGAGTGGACGATGTGCAGCTGTGTGCCAATATTGTTTTCATATTAAGCTTGCCACATGCGCCATGCGTAGCCTCGCGATGTGTTTTGTATAAGCACTGCGCCGGCATATAGCGGCACCATTTGATCCCCACCCCCCCTCGGGGAACCACCACGACGGACCCCCCCCCCCCCCCCCCCCCCCCCGCTTCATAAACCGATAAATCGATACAACTTCGACTTGACTGTCTGACAAGTCGACTTGAAAAAATCTCAAGTCGTTAATCCCCTAATATATATATATATATATATATATATATATATATATATATATATGTGTATATATATATATATATATGTATATGTATATGTATATATATATATATATATATATGTTAGGAGATAAGAGGCAATGAAGAAGTGAACGGCATTGTTCATGAGGGACAATCGCAGATTACTCTTGAGAAGGAGAAGCCAACCCCAGACCGGATTCATTACTTGTTTGGTATCAATGAAATGGTGCTATAACAAGCAGACACGTCATGCCTACCTGTTGTGCTAGCTATGATGAGCTGGCACGTCATACAGTCTAAAATGGTTAACAATAATATGAAACCAAATGTACCAAGTGCATTTGGTTGGATGTTCATCTAATAAGGGTCCACTGGGTTACTAACCCTAACTCCATCATTTACCTGGAGACCACCTGAAACCCCCTTAAAGACCACTGCTTGAAAAGCACTTTGGTTAACTCTTAACATAGCTCTGACTCTTAACACAGCGCTGTCACTGCCCCCCGGAGAAAAGAGGGCTCGCATGGGGATCAGGCCCCGCCCCCACAGCCAGACGAATCTCCACACGCCTCTACAAGTTCCCATCACGCCCGCTGCCATGCGCACACTCAACGACACTGGTAAGAACACGCATGATATCAGATCACACTTATTTATAGAGTGCTGTACAAGGTCAGACCTAGGGTAGACCTAGCTCTCAATTGTATACTTATAGCTTCACTGTACAGATATTCTGATAGACAGATGTTACATTCTTTGCTTACTTATGATTCTTGATGACTCTTGCTATGTACATACTGTACTTGCTTAATGTTCTTGCTTACTTAAGTCGCTCTGGATTAAGAGCTGGATTGAGTGTCTAAATTGTAAATTCTCAGATAAAAGAAAGTAAGCATACAGAGATAAAGGGAAAATAAAATGGCATAACTAGAGCTTAACAATTGGAAACTAATTCTTTTCAGGTACATCTGTGTTGATGGAGGCTATGGCTGCCAACATGGCCGCCAACGGCACCAGCCGGTCACTTGGTGGTGCTATTGGCGGGATGGGCAGCTCACATGGTCCCGTAGGCGGGATGGGCTCGTCGGCAGGCAAGCGGCGACAGGAGGAGCGCTCGGCGTTTGACAAACGACTGCGCTTCAGCGTGCGGCAAACAGAAAGCGCGTACCGCTACCGAGACATCGTGGTGAAGAAGCAAGATGGCTTCACTCACATACTGCTGTCTACCAAAACATCTGACAACAACTCACTCAATCCTGAGGTAGTCAATCGTTTTTGGAACAGTTGTGGAGTTTGATTTATTTTTAGTTGTAGTCTGTTGATTTTTGTTGTTGATTATTCACTTGTAAGTTTTGTAAGCTTGCAGATCTGCCATTTGCAGAGCCTTAACTGAAACCTTATGCTCCATTTGGTTTAATTTCATGTTGTCAAGAGTTAAACTGTTAAAGGTATTATATAGGCAACCTTTTAGCTAAATAAATAATAATAATATATATATATATATATATATATATATATATATATATATATATATATATATATATATATATATATATATATATATATATATATATATATATATATATATAGCGATAGCCTTTTCCCGGTCTACAATGCTTCTACATTAATACAGCAGATAGCTGTGGTCCAAATATATTAAAAGTTTGATGTGTGAGAGGCTAAACCTCATCATATGGAGGTCAGTGGCTCAAACGCTGAATAAGTATTGGACCAGAGTTCGTGAGCGGAGCGGAGCGGCCGAGAATTCCGCTCATCGCTCTCGACGTATTTGGTCCCGCTCGCAATCCGCTCACGTGGACCCCCTCCCAGGCCGCTCCCGCTCCGCTCCGTGCTTCATTTGGGCAGCTCCGCGCTCCTCGCTCCGCTCAGCCCCGCCCGCTCAGGAGCAAAATTTGACGGCTGGAAAAAAAAAGGCTGCTGCTTTTTCTTTGTCGGGTATTAGGCTACTTTCGGGTATTAGGCTACTATCAATGTCTGTGCTGTGCGCGTCTGTGCTGCGTCCTCCTCCTCCTCCTTCCCCCGCAGTCTGTCTCAAACAAACGGCTATGATTGCTTATTTGCTTATTTTTTGGAACCACGGCACAAACACCTAAAGTTCACCACCGACGTTGTGAACATGTCACTGCTTTCTTGTCAAATCGCGAGCTCCAAAGCTTTAGTCTTTGGAGCGGGGCGTGCGCTCAAACTCGAAGATGTTCTTTTCTCTCTCTCTCTTCGCCGGCTTTTGTCAGACCCGGATATAAAGTTTCACAATTCGGGGGGGCAGGCGAAAACCTTATGCGACAACAGAGTTACATTTAGGGCGTTTAGGGGGGCATTCCCCCCCTGCGCACAGCCTTTTATCCGGCTCTGCAAATGCGCCGAAAAAAAGAAAAAAGGAAAGCAAGAACGAAGGCGACCTCGGACATTCTTTCCCCTCCGCGTTATGGATTATATCTTTGATAAAATACTGCAAAAGGTACACAGTGACAGTAGCCTAAGTTGACATTGATTCTCTCAGAACACATGCACACGGCTGCGTTGTGAGCCGTATGGCAACATTTTGCGTTGGGTCCCGTGGGCGCCGCGGGCTAAAAAAAAAATTAAAAAATCGCCGCGGGCTAAAAAATAAAATAAAAAAATCGACAACATTTTGACACTGGGCCGCGATTCGTCGACATTCCAAATATGTGTCGATTAACATCCATTTGCCCCCCTCACAGCATAAACATTTAAGACAGGAGTTATATGTGCAGTTACACTGCTGTCTATATTAACCCAGACAGGTGCGGCGAATAATCTTATGCCGCGCTATTTCGTTTCCAAAATGCCATACGGGATAATAGGTTATTGATGATGTTACACTGTGGGGGAATTGGACATCATTGGGGGGGTTGCTGCGCTCAAATACATTGCCGTTATGATGTGCAGTGCTTCAAAATAAATAGCGAGGTGACGCATCTAAGGCAAGATAGACAGCAAGACAGTCAGCTTACTTTTTCTTTTTTCCAATTTCCATCATGATCATCATCTCCTTCCTCCCGCACCTCGGAGAGGATTTTAAATGTCTTGATCGTGTTGCTGGCACTGTAGGCCTATAGTCGCCATCTGAACCACAACCACACGTTTATGCTGTGCTACTGAACACGTGTGCCGTTGTCTGGACTGAACGGCTTGGAGCGGCCTGGAGCGGAGGATAATTCTCGCTCCAGAGCGCGCTCCGACCCATTTGAAAACGCGCTGAGCGCTCACTTAAAAATCCACGCGCTTCGCTCCCCGCTCCGCTCGCACTCCGCTCCGCTCACGATCTCTGTATTGGACCTTGATATATAAAGGGTTGAAAACCAATGTTCTGCTGTTTCAGGTGATGAAGGAGATTCAGAGTGCCATGGCCACAGCCGCCAGCGATGACAGCAAACTGGTGGTGCTGGGAGCTGTGGGCTCTTACTTCTGTCACGGCCTGGACTTTCTCTACTTCATCAGACGACTCACTGACGACAGGAAGAGAGAGGGACTGAAAATGGCTGAAACCATCAGGTACTGTGTGTGCATGTATCATTGTCTGTCTGTGTTCATTTTATGCCCTTCGTGACTCATACAGTACATGAACTTACTGTACCTGTACTTTATGGATCTTCTTGTGGTTAGACCATCAAGGTTTGATCCCCATGCCAAGTAAAATGGGTCCTAATGACTCCCTTAGCACTGAGCATCAAGTCATGGGTTGTGTGTCCCTGTGACATACTGGTATCATCTCCAGGGCGTGTACCTGTGCATCAAGCTGATTACATAGATATTCACCTGCCCTAGCAGGGCTGATTGAATGTCTTGCATCAAGGTACCTGTACATGTTAACTCATTGAGGCTGTGTCAGTTCCCTGCCTGCCAAAGGTCCTTTCCATGAGTTGTCTATTTCAAGCGGATGAAATTGCCCCTTAAACGGAAATTAGCGTTCCACCTGAGGTGTGAATTTTGTGTATGAACAACTTATATGACTGTGTGTGTGCGCTCTCTCTCAGGACGTTTGTCAACACCTTCATCCAGTTTAAGAAGCCCATCATAGCGGCGGTGAACGGTCCTGCAGTGGGCCTGGGTGCAGCCATTTTGCCTCTTTGTGACGTGGTGTGGGCCAATGAGAAGGCTTGGTTCCAGACGCCTTACACTACATACGGACAGACCCCTGATGCTTGTTCGACCTTCACCTTCCCCAGAATCATGGGCCTTGCCTCGGTGAGTCCCACAGCTACTGTATCCTGGATTATTGCCATGGGTCAGTTCTGGCCTTTAGTTTGGTCTGCCTCCCATTGCCGACACAGGATTACCATGACAAGATGTAGCTTTAAACTTTTAACAATTAACTAAAAGGATGTATTGGGCCGCTGAAAAGTGTGGAACGCCCATTGCATGTGTTGTTAAGTAATTGACTTCCCTAAGTTCCCTTGCTACAAGCTCATGTGGTATGAGCTTGTAGCTCATAATTCTAAAAATAGCCAATGTTTATAGTTCTAAATTGGTTAAATTAGACCCTCCAGAGAAACACTAAAATCCTTGATTTTGTGGGCACAAATTCTTGATTATGCACTGGAATATGTGGGGTTTTATCTTATCAATTATGCAGTTAAATTGCGGGTGTAGTGGCCATTTATCAACAACAATAAAACTTTAAAGGGCCACTGTGGCACCAGGTATAGTGGATCTTACGCAGGGATAAATGAGTCCAATGCCCAGACAGTTCTTGCAGTTTAGTGGTACTTTATTCCATTCTTCAGAGATAAATGTGGCAAACATGATGGGAATATCTGCTAGGCCTGTCACCCTGGTAAAAAACTTGTGCACCTTCCTGGTGCCAGACTGAAAACTGAAATGTACCTGAGTGCCTGGCTGAAGACAGTTAAATAGGTTCACCTGTGCACACCCAATTGCCCCAATACCTTCAAAATAAAAGCATTTAACTGGGACCAAAAATAGACAACTTTATAACAAACAAAGGTGAATTACAAAAGAGTGAATATCTCCAACAGCGGGAATTTGCAAAAGTTGCAGAACAAATGAAATATGTGAAATATGTGGAAAGATGCAAAATATGCAGGAACATGTTTTGATCTTATAAAAAGGGCATTTGGTTCTTAAAGTGGGGTCCAGGGATGCTTGAGGGGGTTCCAGGGGGTCCGTAGCAAAATGTATATAAAAATATATTTCACCACTTTTACAGTTAAGGTTAGGAATATGCCTATTTGAAACTCACACGACATACCAACTCACACGAAAGTATATTTCAGATGGGCGTCCACTTTCAAATAGGCCTATATATGCCTTTAAAGGTCCATGAATGGGTAGAGCCATTGCAAAACAAACATCATTCATAATAGCTTTCCACCAAGCCAACCCAACCCACACCACTCTGCCAAACTGCCCATGTCACCCATTGAGATACAAGTAAAATGACTCACTTCTAGAACTAGAAATACGAGGAGAAAGTTGAAACAGCTGTGAACTTAATGAGGACTGTCCGTTTGACAGAACTTTTCGATACTTTCTAAGAAATACGATTACTATTGCACCTGGGGTGAGTCTTGTAACCCTTCCGACAGTAATATAAGCTGTGTATGGATGTGTTCCACAACAAAGCCATGCAAAATAACAGCTAACCGAGCCAATGCAATAACCAGCAGCTGCCGACTGCAGGCTGTCAAGCAGCACTTACACGCATGTGGGCACACACTAGAGAACGACCGATCAGACTTTTGGCCGATGTTTCCGATCACCGATTAGTGGGACATCAAAAAGGCAGATAGCCGATATCAGCCGATACGATTATTATTTACTTTTTTAATAGAATGAAAGTGCAGGAAGCAGCAAAAGTGTTTCAGTTTCCCCTCCATAAAAAGCATCTTTTTAATTCAAGGGCAACAATGCATTGTAGCAGCATTGGAAACATTTTGCCGTGAAGTACAGGCACAGAGCTTCAGACATAGACAAGAAAAAGAGAAAATACATTTAGGGTAATTTGGATAAATCTATAAATACATGAGGTGAGAGGGTCAGAGACACACAGCTATACACCACCACAATCTACTGGATCTTCAATGAAAGTGGTTGATGTACAACGTACCATTTTTGAACATTTATAATAAATGAAAATAATCGGCTGCTCTTTTTCCGATTATTTATTTTTAGCACCGATACCGATTATTAATAGAATCATGGATATCGAATTCGATAATCGGCCGCGGCCGATAATCGGTCTATCACTAGCACACACACAGCACACAATGTTTTGTTTTTTAGAGAGAGAGAACTTTCATATGGACGCTTCTGTGTGAATGTGAACAAACAAGTGAGGTTGTAATCTTATGCGAAAATATCCAGGGATTGTGAAATCAAGCGAGGCCCGCATATTTGGCACGGAAATATTTAATTATTGCGGGGAATACTTGCCCTTTTAGAAATAAATTGAGAAATAAATCAATCCCTGTGTAATATGCACCTTTTGGTTAATTAAGCGTTTTTCTGGAAGGCCTATTAAATTGATTTTGAGATAGTAACACGTTTATCTGGGGAACCCCCAGGAACCCCCTCAAGGGCCCTGCTTTGAGAAGCACTTGTTTACATTCCCTTTGATCTGGTCTGCAGGCCAATGAGATGCTGCTGAGCGGCAGGAAGCTGACGGCTCAGGAGGCGTGTCTTAAGGGCCTGGTGTCGCAGGTTCTGTGGCCTGCCACCTTCACACAGGAAGTCATGCTCCGCATCCGAGAACTCTGCTCCTGTAACTCACTTGTAAGTCATCCATTTATCCATCTCATTTTATGTACCACTACATGAGTCATTCCACGGAAACGGTACTATTTGCAGTCCCTCTGACCGTTTTAGCTGTATTTTATTGATTGAATCACTGAAAAATATTTTAAAAATATGTTTTAATCAATGGAAATGTTCCCTTTAATATTGTGTAAACATTACATGGATTTTATCTTCATATCAGAAAATATCTTGCTTTCTTTCAGTAGACACCCCCTATTTTGTCCATTTTTCCTTGTCGCCAGTGGCCTTCGATGGAAGCGGACTTGACATATGACTAATAAACATCAACAAAAATCCAAAAATTATGACATGAGCATATACTGTATATATCTGTACTTTATTGCTGGACATGTTTAAGTTTTGAATAATAGATGATTAATCATTTAAATGGCATTATATAGCTGTGTCCCCCAATTGCACTCAACTCCGTTACACAATTCGTTCTTCCCTCCATAGAACAATTAACTGGCCCTTTAGTGACATCAACAATAGGAAGTAGTATTCTACAACTCTTCTGACCAACATGCTACAGAAAGTTCCAATTTAAAACCTCATTTTACACCGTTTTAGAGGCATTTTGTACTCTCACATGTGGTCGTAAATCATAACCGCTCAACTCCGTTACATGAAATAATGATATAAAACAATTAGTTCTAAAGATTCTGTTTGTTATTCCAACAATATATCTGATTCCGTAACCTCAGGCATGCCAAGTCTTCTCTTCTTACTCAACTCAGTTAGAGTAGTGGCTATCTTTAGTACAAAAATCACAACCCCGTTATTACCTTAATTGGCTCAACTTTGTTATCAATTAACATGTTATAAGATATATAAAAATATATATTGAATGCCTGAGATGGGAAATTATGTATTTCTTATAGGTAAAGATGTCCTTAATATTGTGGGCTATTCAGAAAACTAAAACCTTTCGGTCAAAATTTCAGAAAAGTCCAAATCGTACCATTTCCGTGGAATGACTCACATATCAGTTTGGTCTTTTTGATGACATCAGTCCTGATTATGTACTATACGCATATACTGTACATACAGTATTTAGCCTTTTAGCCCTTGTCATGTGTTGTAATATGTCCTACTTATCTATATCACTTACACTACACTTAAGCTACATAAGGTTCATTTTACAGTATATATATACTGGATTTTTATATGTACTTGTTAATTGTGTAATTACTGTAAAAGTGGTATTTAACTTCCGCCTCCACATAAATCCAATGCAACTTCAAACTCTTTTTGAACCATTTTAGGGTAATTGAAAACATACTGGTGACTGATATTGTCATTCTAATGAATGCTGGATTCATTGAAGACTTGCATTGTATTTATTTTAATAAAATTGTCCTTCAGGTGCTGCGAGAGTCCAAAGCTTTGATGCGGAACACCAGCCGAAGTGCCCTCGAGCAAGCCAATGAGCGTGAGTGTGAAGCCCTAAAACGAATCTGGGGTTCTTCCCAAGGAACAGACTCTATTCTCAAGTACCTGCAGAAGAAGATTGATGGCTTTTAATTTGAAAGCAGGACATTATCCGAACCTGCAAGGAGATTGATGGATTATGTTTTAAAAACAGGAAGTTCTCATGCGGTTCAACTGGACTCAGCCACAGGCTTACTTCCTGTCATTGTATCCCAGCGGCAAAACTTAGAAGTGTCACTTCTGTAAACTTTAACACGAGTCACTACAGCTACAGTCTGGGGAATGAAACCCCCAGCAGCACGTATAACTGTTCTGACTCGCAGCAATGGAGGCAAAAGCGACTTTTTGTTGCGATTTGATTTTCCACAAAAAGGACTCTGTGTTTTCAAATATTTCTTAGTTTCTGAATCACTGCTTGTCGCATTCTATTTCTGTTTATTTTATATTAGGTTTTCGCAAGTAACATCTGGCTTCCCAAGTGAAGTCTCGACATTTTGCCTGTAATTGAAAGGTTGCAGGTTTGAATCCCTGGAATGAGACAGAAGGTTCTCGGTTTCACAGGACTGTTATAAACGGAGTCACATGTATTATATGCTTCATATCAAATCCTCACACTGTATTTTCATATTTGTAGCTAAGCTGTAAAAGATTTTCTAATATAGAACATTCTGTCTAAAATAATAAACTCACTCTGGTGATTTACTGACTTGGCAGGGGTCAATTTTTTTAACAAACCGCGGCAACATACTGGCTCCGTTGTCACCACAGTGTCTATAATACATGGGTGGTCCACTGTGAGTTCCAGGTCAGTAGGCTATCATTTTAAAGCAAGCAAATATGTCAACTTTTTATTTTAGATGTATTATCAAATTCAACAGATTAATACATATAGATGAATGGAAGCGGTTGTGATGATTATACAAACACTTGCAAAAAAAAAAGCAATTATGTCCAATGATTGTGAAGCTATTTTGTAATAAATGTGTCAGGTATACTCATAGGTCTAGGGGATGGTGCACTCATATCTGACTGGTGCTTCTGAATACAATGATATATTTCTCACATAGTGCTTCTATCCAAAGCGCTTTACATTCTTAATTACATACACTGATCATTCACTGATGGAGGGGAATCCATGCAAGATAGTAGGTATTATCCTGCACATTAGAAGCTATGAGGTTCAGTGTCAAGGACACTTTGATACGAACTTTCCACGAAGGTTGATTCTGTTTGTTTTTCCCTGTATAAATTGTTTTAATCTCTAAATGTTGGTTTAGCAGTAGCACTACAACATACAGTACTTATTGTTGCCCACTGGGAACCACGTCAGTTTGGTAGATGCTGATATAAATGATATAAACGGAATAGAACCAGTTCTAGAAACAAAATATGGAGGAACAGGCCAGGGGCCTATGGGTTTTCAACAGTGGTTCCAAGACCAGAGGGTTCTCAGTTACTACAGGTGCCTGCCAAATGTTTTTGAAATGGGACCTTTATTCCCCCCTAGCATCCCTATTGTGAGGGGATCCTTGGTCAAATATAGATTACATGCTCAGAACTAGTGGTGTCAGCCATGATGAATAGGTCAAATTTCCAGACTGCGCTAAGTAGGGTTTAAGTAAGTTTAAATACATGGCAAGACATTTCAACCTATCTTCATATAATTGGTCCTGAGTTCATGATAAAACATACCATTTTTCCTACTAGCCTGTGTCTCATAAGAGGGCTGTGGGCAGTTCAGAAACCTGTCCACCATGCACATCATTGTTACTTTTTCAAACCATATTGCATATCGTGAGAATGATGGCTTCCATTTTCACATTGCAACATTTCAGGAACTTTGAAAGCTTGTGATAGTAATGTCTTCAATGGAACTGTGCTTCCCTGTAAAGTCAGGAGAGGGAGCCTCGCACGACCATTGTATCAGCTTCAAATGCCTTTATTTTGAAATTTCTTTTGAAAAACATTGACGCGACCCGGAAGTATTTAGGCGACACCACATTTGTTGTGTTTTGCGTTTGAAGCATGGTTTGAAGTGAATGAATTGCAAAAAACGTCACTTATACGCCTGCTATCTAATCTACTACTCATAATATAATAATCTACCATTAATATCTCTAACGGCTTAGATTGCTCTACTGCATATAGATGGCTTTGGAGTTAGAGAAGACTACTAAAAGTTTTTTGGTTTGTGAAAAATCCAGTTTTGAAAATGAAAAGTCAAGAATCGGCAAACAGATCCAAGACCATTACTTCAACTACCAGGTAAGATATTTTGAATAGGCTATTGTATAGTTATATGTATTTACTACATTTTCCCCTAGCTTGTAGTGTAGCTTACTACATTTGTTCTGGGAATAGCTTGTAGTGAAGCTAATAATAATGTATTGCATTTTCATAGCTACACTAGTGTTGAGTAACAAGGAGTGTAGCTTACTACATTTTCCCACACACATATTTTCGAATTCCGCCCATTTTTATAAAGAAAGGGTAGAAAACCTCTAATATACATTCCAAAACGTAGACATGCCACCATCCTAGGTTCAAACCCACCCGTAGATTATTATGATTATGATTACTAGTTAGTTGTACATTAAGTTGAGATATACTGTATATTTATACATATGTAGTGTTGATGTAGCAAGCTACTTTTGTTATGTAGCATGTAGTGTAGCTTGCTACAATTCTTCTGGGGATAGCTTGTAGTGAAGTTACACTACTTGTTTTGGGAGTAACAAGTAGTGTAGCTTACTACATTTTCCCAGTAACTTGCCCATCACTGTGTAATAGACTAAACACATTCACAACGTGGCTGCTAAAGAACTACAAATGAGACCCATGGATAAAAGAATGTAGAGTTGCATTGCGGCTAGCTGTGTCCAATAAATATGCGATATACAGTAACTCGAATGCTCGCATATTCCACTCTATTTTTGAGGGATGCTCTATAGCCCCTCATATATATCCAGTTGTTGGTATCTGTCCACAAACACAAACGCTAAATTTAGAGAATTTAACATCATAGTGTCTCTGAGAAAATGGTGTCTGTCTATTTTACATCATGATGATGACAGGTGTGCCCCTCACTTAACACTGTGCCATTGTTACAATTAAAATAAAATATTACATTTTGTATTTCTATTGTAATACCTGTAATACCAGCCTGGTATTACAGATGTACAAATGGTCAGGTGTTCCAAAAATGCAAATTAATGAATTTGTTCTATGCCAATCAGAATATCTATTAACATGCAACAGCATTTATACTTTTATTTTATTGTATTTATCATATATTATAAGATAATGTCTGGCAACATATGTGATGTCTATTTATTTCCCTGTTCAAATTTAAGTTAAGAAAAAAATATGGCAGGTGTAGGACTACATTTAAAATGAATATAATGAATAATAAGCTTGTCATTCAGATGCAGTTTGTGTGACGACTGTCACTTTCCACCAGGCATCAGTGTTAATTCCAGAGTGTGGTGTGCTGCCTCCTGAGCTGTCAGACTTCCTGAACAACCTGAACTCCTTCTACCTGCTCAAGCAACTTCCTGTCTACAGACTCCTGGACCCACAGTTCCTGCAGAGTGCTGTTTACAATGGTGATATAACCCCGCTAATGACAACATAATACTTGCGTTCTTCAAATGTGTTCAGGCCAAGATAGCCCAGGCCAAGATAGCCACGCCCTTGGCTAATTGAGAGACACAGCAGTGAAATGCTGGGGCATCCGACACACCATTCATTTCCTATGGGAGTCATGTCGCCTTGTGTTGAACGTATTCCCGGAGTCCCCACTAGGCACATTGGAATGCAGTGTAATTAACTAAATGGGTGTTGCGGGCTACCTTGTGTCCAGCTTGCCAGTCATGGTCAAGTTGATGCCAGAAATGTAACTTTAAATGAACAGAGATTATAACTTTGTACCTTGACTAATGACTACCTTTGTGTCACTGGCTTCTTAAAATAAAAGTAGCCTGTGCTTGGTATTTCATGTGGCTGGCTTCCTTTGAAAGTAAATGATAGACTAGGTTTGCATCTTCATGCGAGCACAGCATTATTAATTGTTGTTAATGGCCTTGTTAATTATATAGTCTAGGAGGAATGTGTGATTTTATTAAAGTTAACATTTATAATTATATATAATTAACATTTTTCTAGGAGCAACATACGGTCTCTCTCATCAGACCAGGATAGATGAAGACAACACAATCGCACTGCTTCCTACAGGTCTCGTAACTTTTGTGCTATTCTTTTATTATTTTAACTGTGAGTTATATATTTATTATAATATTTGTATGTCTCCTTTTATGATTCTTGTGAAAAAGATGTTTTTTTTTTGTTTGTTTGTTTACGGATCAGCTGATGCTTTTGTTTGACGCGGAATGTTGATTTCAGAAAGGCAGAATAGTTTCTGGCAGCAACAATTTTATAATGAATTATTATTATGTTGTTATAATTGTGCGTGTGCGTGCATGCGTGTGTGCGTGTATGCATTTGCAGGTCATTTAATACTGTCTGTAGACAAGGACACGTATGAGATGCTTGGACTAGAAGGCAAAGCTTCTCGCTACAACCATAGGCACACCAGCAGATATGGTGAGTTTCTGTCCGCCATTATAACATCACATAATATCATCAATGCACAATGAATCTACAGATTAGAGTTACTGTCATCAGCAAGCGGTAATATTTACACTTACAGTAGTGCTAAATACCTCTATTTGTTTATAGAATATTAAAGCAGCACTATACAGTGTGTATTTTACAGGTGAATAACTTGTATGGCAGTGGTTCCCAAACCTTTTCATGTGAAGGATGCAAAATTATCACTTATTAGCCCGTGGACCCCCATAAGAGAAGATTTTAAGGGCTCTAGCAGTGATTCTCAAACCGTTTAATTTCAATGGCCTCCAGTTTAACATGCAATAGTCTACAAACCCCCAATGTATATTGTAAAACTGATGTTGATATACTGTAACTCTTGAGTGTACATTGGTTCCATTTGTATGCACTCAGTTACAGACCCATAAGGGTCCCTTTGGTTCCAAACTATAATTTATTTGGGGACCACCTGGAACTCCCTCTAGGACCGCTGGGAGTCCCCGGAGCCCACTTTCGGAACCACTGCTATGTGGTGCATTTACATATTTATTTTACAGAGGTGAACTTTAATTTGAATGTGTATTTCTCAGTGGCGTATATTCATGCAAACACGTTAATTTCACAGTAGCATATATTAATGGAAATTTGTGTATTTTACAGTGGTGAATATTAATTTAAAAGATGGAAAAATGTCTTCTGGACAGAAGTTTTATCAGAGAGTTTTGACAGCACTCAAAGACCGAGTCCAACTGACGACTGACTTCCTGTTAGCAAGATATGGTATACACACACACACACACACACACACACACACACACACACACACACACACATTGTATCACACACACACACACACGCACTTTGTATCACAACAATGCAATTGTGTTGACATATTTTGTTTTATGTCCAGATGGGGGTGAAGCCCTGCAAAGTCTCCTGTCTCATTGTGATTGGACAATACACACACCTAAAGTTAAGACACGCCTCCTGGGCAAACTGCCCTGCCCAATCCTCCAATCACATCACCTGCTGGGGGATGAGCTGACGTCATGTGACACCCAGAGCCTCCTGGAGTGGCTTGGCTGTGTGGAGGGCGGAGTCACCATAATGGAGGAAGAGGTTTTGATGAGGTAATCACATCCCAGAGAGCACATCCCCAGAGAGCCTCTCCAATGTTGAAGAGGTCGGCCCTAGTGGTTATCGTGTGAACTGCAGACAGCCCGTGACTAGAAATCATGACTAGAAAACCCCGGAGTTTAACATTGGGCGCTCGTTCAGGTGCGTGTTCATGGAGAAAACACTTCTGCATTTTCGCCACTTCCGCCCACCACAATTTGGTGGGCGGAAGTGGTGAAAATGCAGAAGAAGTGAGGAATGCAGAAGAAGTGCGAAAATGAGGAAGTAGACTCTACTTCCGGCAGTCTTCTGGGTGCTTCAGTACGCCACTGCGCAACTTGTATTGAAATGAACGGCAAGAGGACAGGGCTATCGCTCCAGTGGAGTCTCTGTATTTTATTATGGTATGCCAGAGAGCCTCTCCAATGTTGAAGCGGTCGGCCCTAGCGGTTAGTGTGTGAACTGCAGATGAGCCCGTGGGTTCGTGGCTAGGAAACACTGTGCCCCTGAAGTTTTAATATTGAGTGCTCGTTCACGTGCACGTTCATTGAGGAAACACTTCCGCATTTGGCCGCCAAATTTTGGTGCCTAAATGTGGAAGTAGGCGCTACTTCCGACAGTCTTCTGGGTGCTTCAAAATGCCATTGAACAACTTGTATTGAAATCAATGGCGAGGGGCCGGGGGTATGGCTCCAGTTAAGCCTCTATATTTTATTATTCTATGGAGGTAATGCATTATGAAATGGTTGCAGAAATATGTCAGTCATATTGTATATTTGAGTTACCAGTATTTGTCATATCTGCCCTGTACAATTTGATTATGAAGCCTTAACGGCAAACTGAAATTGAAACTTTGTTCACAAATCACAATTATGTGTATGGTAAGTAATTGTATGGTAATCCTGGCAGCCCTAGTGATGATCTCTTACAGATATTGCTATTGTTTTGTTTTTTTAGAGATGATACCACAAGTTTCCTGTCTCAATATGTCTGTCCAGAACCATATTGTGTATCTGACAGCACCTTAGTGTGCAGGCTGAACGGATTCATCCTACCTGAAGATGTCTACAGTCTCATTAAACTATTGAGGTAATCAACTACTCAATCTACTGTGAAAAGATCATTAACCATTTACCTTTTATGGAATCTATTGTTATAATACTATAGGCTGATCAAACTACTGAGGTAATTATCACATTTAAAAAACAAAACCTGAAAATCCTGGTTTCGGTAACACTTTACAATAACGACCCGTTATAAAGCATTTATAAACATGTATAAGCAGTTTGTAGATGATTAATAAACGTGAATAGACTGTTTATTAACATCCATAAATGTTTAACTAAGCATTTATAACTGTATTTATAGCTAATTTATAGGTTACTAGTAAAATATGAGTAAGTAGTAAATTACTCATGAATAAGCCATTTATATACATGTTTATTTGTTCATAAATAATTTGTAACTAAAGCTATAAACTATTTACAAAATATTTGTGGATGAAGAAATAATAATTTATAAGCCATTCATATACGTTCATGAATAGTTAAAAAAAAAAATTATAGTACCCACATAGAGCATTTAAGAGCATTTAAACCTTGATATTAGTAAATGTTTACTAAAATGCTTAACTAAACATTTATAACTATATTTAAAGCTCATTTATAAGTTATTAGTAAATTATGGGTAAGTAGTAAACTACTCATGAATAAGCCATTTATATGCATGCGCAATTGTTAATAAATAATTTGAAATTGTAAATAATTTGAAGCTAAGTTGTAAAATATGTACAATCTATTAGTGGATAAAGAACTAATACTTTATAAACTATCCATGTATCTTGGTAAATTATTAAGACATGTATGCCAACATGGTAGAACATTTAAGAATAGTTAAACATTGACATTAGTAAACGTTTATTAAAACATTTGTAACTACGGCTAAAAAACATTTATTCAAGATTAGTAAGTGCTAAACTATTAATGGATAAGCCATTTGTAAACATTTTTAAATTATTATTGAAAAATGTATAACCTTTATATATGTAACCCGGTCGAGTGTATATAGTGTTTGGATGCATACAAGTTTTGTTTTCATGTTTACTGTTTGAGAAAAGAAAAGAAAAAAGCGAAATGTTTCTTTAATCGGAAATGTTTTATTTTCCCTGTTTATTGTAAAGGGTTCCTTTAACTTACTTGTAGGAAGTGTGTGTGTGTGTGTGTGCGTGCATGTATGGGTTGTTGAGTGGGTGGATTGGGCACAGGTGAGGGCCATTGGAGTAATTAGGAGAGAGAGAGAGCGCAGAGGAGAGATCAACATGGAGGGACAGAGTGAAGAGAGGAGAAATGTGAGAAGAGAATGTAACACACGTTGTTTTCTGAAGTTTTAACCAGATTAGTGAAAAAGTAATCTGCAGATTTGAGTTACTAGTGTTGGACTGGTGAATGGACAGTGATTTCGGCGAGGAGTTGCAAGGACATTATCCAGTATCACTGTGACTGCATGGTATGCTGTTAGAAGCTAGTTGGCTAAGCTAGTGAGACAGTGTATCATGATAGTGGGAGGAGGTAGCCTGTTCAGCTAAAACAGTCAACTCCTGAGCTACCAAACCTCCTGAAGAGGACGTCGTCTGCAGCAAGACATCCCAGCGGGTTGAGCTACCAGGCAACGCTCTAACCTTCCTCTGGCAACGTGGGACCTGCCCCTCATCTCTTCTAAAATACTCTGCCCAAGTTAGGCCCTGGCTTCCCCATTCACCTGGATGGTGTAGGCCGCAAATGCACCAGGGGCACACACAATAACAGTGCTCTCACCACCACTCTCCTGAACTGTAGGTTTGACCATTGACTCGCAAGGAGTGAAGATTTTAGTTTTGGACTTTTAGGGTATCAGGCCTGCAACGGGGGGTTTCTGAGTACTCATACTTTTTTGTATTTTTATTTTATTTTGAAATGCCGGCTTAGATAGGATCTAAGGTAAAAGGTATTTTCTTGTATTTACTGTAAAGTGCTTTAAAGTGCATTGAGTGCTAATAAGTCTATTTTTACTGTACCAGTGATAACTTTCATTCAACTTTTTTATTTTATTTTATCGTGAATTCATATTTTTAAGTAAAACTATAAAAGACATCTCATTGTTTTCCCTGTTTGCTTAAATACGGATTTCATAGTAGGGTGAATATTTCTTAATAAGCCAACTAGGTTTTGAGCTAAAAAGGTTAAAACTAGTGCTTTCCGAGTAATAAGTTCTTAAGGGAACTCAAGTCATATTAAAGTTTGAAACTGCTAAGTACTTTTAATTTGAAAGAACTTAGGGGCCCTGCCTAGTAAGAGGTAAAAGGGGCTACATATAGAAACATTACTTCGACCTGAAGGTCCCTCTAATGAAAATAAATGTACCTTAATTTGTAGGAATTAAGTACTTGAATGAATGCTTGTTCATGTGTCCTCCATGTTTTACTACGTTTGTAAAACATTCGTGAAACATCTATTAATCATCGGTAGATGTTATCAAGAGCCCTGAAGTAAAGTGAGGACAATTCATTATTTACAACTGTCTATTCAAAATGAACAAACATGAGTGTCACGTTATCATACAGTCATAACTAATGAATTGTCCTCACTTTACTTAGGGCTCTTGATAACATCTACCAATGTTTAACGAACATGAAGACCACATTAGTATATGCTTTGTAAAACATTCATCTACATCTATAAATCATAATCAAGTGCCCTAATGTAAAGTGACGACTATTCATTATTTACAACTGTCTATTCAACATGAACAAACATGAGTGTCATGTTATCATACAGTCATAACTAATGAATTGTCCTCACTTTACTTCAGGGCTCTTGATAACATCTACCAATGTTTAACGAACATGAAGACCACATTAGTATATGCTTTGTAAAACATTCATATACATCTATAAATCATAATCAAGTGCCCTAATGTAAAGTGACGACTATTCATTATTTACAACTGTCTATTCAACATGAACAAACATGAGTGTCACGTTATCATACAGTCATAACTAATGAATTGTCCTCACTTTACTTCAGGGTTCTTGATAACATCTACCAATGATTAATAGATGTTTCACGAATGATTTACAAACGTAGTAAAACATGGAGGACACATGAACAAGCATTCATTCAAGTACTTAATTCCTACAAATTAAAGTACATTTATTTTCATTAGAGGGACCTTCAGGTCGAAGTAATGTTTCTATGTAAAGGTTATACATAGGTTATACATTTTTCAATAATAATTTAAAAATGTTTACAAATGGCTTATCCATTAATAGTTTTGCACTTACTAATATGGAATAAATGATTTTTAGTCGTAGTTACAAATGTTTTAATAAACGTTTACTAATGTCAATGTTTAACTATTCTTAAATGTTCTACCATGTTGGCATACATGTCTTAATAATTTACCAAGATACATGGATAGTTTATAAAGTATTAGTTCTTTATCCACTAATAGATTGTACATATTTTACAACTTAGCTACAAATTGTTTACAATTGTAGTTTCAAATTATTTATTAACAATTGCGCATGTATATAAATGGCTTATTCATGAGTAGTTTACTACTTACCCATAATTTACTAATAACTTATAAATGAGCTTTAAATATAGTTATAAATGTTTAGTTAAGCATTTTAGTAAACATTTACTAATATCAAGGTTTAAATGCTCTTAAATGCTCTATGTGGGTACTATATTTTTTTTAATTATTCATGAACGTATATGAATGGCTTATAAATTATTATTTCTTCATCCACAAATATTTTGTAAATACTTTATAGCTTTAGTTACAAATTATTTATGAACAAATAAACATGTATATAAATGGCTTATTCATGAGTAATTTACTACTTACTCATATTTTACTAATAACTTATAAATTAGCTATAAATACAGTTATAAATGTTTAGTTAAACATTTATGGATGTTAATAAACAGTCTATTCATGTTTATTAATCATCTACAAACTGCTTATAAATGTTTATAAATGCTTTATAACGGGTCGTTATTGTAAAGTGTTACCCTGGTTTCTGCTGGAGAGCGACGAATATGGCTGCGAGCCCGCCTCTGAGGTTGTATCACCCACACCGATTACACACATTTGATGCATTTCCAATGGCAGTTACGTGTTATGGGTCGGAGGAGGGTGGACAGCCGGGACACAAGTTTGTGTTTTCAAACCAAGTGACTTTGATTGTAAATGCGTGTCTACTGTGTGTCTACAATGTGAACAGCCCCTAAGAACGTATCATGATCCTCTTTGTTTTGTTATTTTCCACCAGGCAGTACATTGAGCAGCCCGGAGGGACCTCGTGGCTGGCACTGACGGTTAAGGGCTTTACGGACAGTCCTGTCGCCTGGGAAACGGCAGAACATGGCTTCTTACAGGGAGGGGAGAACCTGTACAGTGTGCTGATGTTTGAAGACAAACAATACTGGATGTGTATGATGACTGGACATAATGATAACTGCCCACCATAGGGCTGCGCAGTTAACCCAAAATAATATCAAAACCTATATTTTGAACCAGTAACTGCCTTCATCCTGCGCATGTAGATTAAAAATAGAAGCAGGTGTATTTTTTTTAATTGTTCATATTTATTTTTGTATATCGACAAATCAACAACTTGATTTTTGGTTACCAGTGTGTCTGTATTTTTGCAAATATTGAACAAATAATGTATGAAAGTAATAACAATGGCTAATAGTGTCATTGGATTCATTTGGAAGACACATTCTTTGATGTACAATAAGAGAGCTCCTCACTCGACAGGGGTGTGATTTTTCTTTTTTATATATCTATTTCAAAATCAGTCAAAATATAGCCGAACTACAAGCTCAGAACGTGATGTGATACATTTTGCTTATATAAAGGATTATATATTAAGGATTTTTCCATTGTGGACATGTGTTTTGAAGTGAGTCTATTCCCCATGGCTGTGTGAAGACGATGTTGGTGTGTTTTCATGGGAAATGGCCATTGTCCCACTGGGCGTAGCGGAAAGGTTATAGGTGTTTCTGTAGCCTGCCACACAGTGAATAAAAGTTATTTCTACTGTGCCTTTAACCTGACTCTGCCAGATTGCGGTAGTACTGAGTTAACAAGTTCCCTCCTTCTACCTTGATCTGGACACTCAAACAGAAACTACATGGGACAACAGCGGAACAAAAATAATAATACATCCAAAATAATTTGGAGTTGTAGTATTGTTAGGTTGTTGTTTACATTAGCGCAGTGGCACAGCTTCAATGTGTCATCAGTCTCACGTTGATCCCACCTCTAGCAGCCGTGTACGGATGCATATACCTGTAGCTCCGGCCAGATTTTGGCCGGGGTGCATTGGGTCTTCCCAGCGTGTCCAGATGGGAGCAGTAGAAGGAACGCACTGCTGTTACTGTGCCTTCAGTTAAACCATTTAATTTGCTGCTTTCTTTAGTTTTAGGGATTTTAGGCCAGGTGTCGAACATGGTAATAAATGCGTAGTTAGAAATATTAAACCAATTTCTTTTTTATTATCTACTACAGTACTCATAAACCCCAGGAAGAAGAAATTGCTTTAAAAGTTTGCAAACAAATATGTACTTAGGACGATGTTTGAATGCTCCTGCCCCCTTGTTAAAAACAGCTAAAATCCTAAAACAAAAGAAGGCAGCAAATTAAAACAAATTAGCCCTCATCTTTCAATTTCATGTCACATAGCAAGTGAATCTCTTGTCTCAGTGAGCAGTGGAAAGGTTTTTCTCAGCTCACCACTGGTAGGTTATTATTGGCTAGGATTGTTCAGAATTTCCTATCTCATCAGGATGAGATAGGAAAAATCAGATCTGTCTTCATTACTTAAAAAAAAACTATTGGGTTGAGTAAGGGCTTTATTTTTTTACCCAAGTTACAATTTGTTTAACACAATACTTAACACTTAATATATGCATATACAGTACAGTATATACCGGTATATATATTAGCCCTCATTCGTTCTACTAGCCACTATACTTCAGTGCTGGTGTTTCCTTTCAGAAAGACACATACTTCTTTTGGTTATGTCCCACTGCTTAAGTTAACATTTCCACTGATGATGTTGACAGGGTCATGTTTTTCTGTAAAGGGAGTAAGGAAGGGAAGGTGGGTGGGAGGTAGTCCACATTGGCTGGCAAATAACTTCCGCAAACCCCTTGGTATGAGCGAGTGAAGTCACTTCGACACTCGAGAGATATCTTTTTTTTTTTTTTTTTTTTACAGTGTGTTATATCAATTCAGAATGGTCTTGTTAATATCCCATTTTCTAGCAGCAGCCCAGTTGCTAGGAAACGTTTGCTTCGTTTTCGCTGTGCCATTTCCCTGCCGTCCACTTCCTGTAGCAATGAAATCTTTAAACCCTTGGCCGCATCTGTGGTGATAAATGATGACCTTTCCTGTGTGTACAAGGAGTGGAAGATTTGTTTGTAATGACACATTCCGTGGACACTGAATGGTACACTTCCAAGATGCACTTGAGCTCCCTATTTGGGGGAACATTTCTCCAAAAAGCTTCAAGTGGGCAAGATTGGAGGGTTTCAGTGGTTAGTGATGACTTCTGTCCTCCAATATGGTCCTTTGACTGGTGTACATCTGGCCCACCAACACCTACACGCGCGCGCACACACACACACACACACACACACACACACACACACACACACACACACACACACACACACACACACACACGGCGGTTAAGACCGGTCAGCAAAAACAAGTCTTCAAAAACAAATAACTATTAATCTAGTCATTTCATATGAATATAACAGAGACATACAGCACAGTACCTGTCTTTTGATGAGTGCCAGACTCTCGTGTGCCTGGCTCAACAGCACATCCAGTGCTTTGGGGTTTTCGACCTTCATGTTTTCCCGGAAACCATCTTTGATTCTGCGGAGTGCGTAAGTCCTTCAACAGACATTTAAAAGCAGATGAACACAAGTTACACAACCCTGTTTGACTGTACATCCCAACAAGGTTTTAAACAAATGGACAGACTGAAAAAACAATGTTTCCCATAATTTTTCATAGGATACTGTTAGTTACTACTCCACTTGAGTGCAAAACATAAGCATTTGACCCAATCTATCTGTCATAGTATTATAACAGCAGGCTTACATTTTATTTTGTTTGGTGTTTTCATAAAGATCCACCATAAAAATATATCTTTGCGATAGGCCCTACTACTGTACATGTCTTATACATCTGTAATCCAATATTATTAGCCGATATACATACATAAGTGGCTATTATTAATTTACTTCGTGAATATAAATTAAGAAATGATGCATGTATGGAAGCATTTGTGATGAACTTCTGATGCAACAACAGCTCGGGGTGGGGTGGGGGACAAGATTCAAACTTCAAACGTTGAACAATGATAAGCCCAACGTGTGTTATAATCACGCAAATGTGAATGTATGTACCGTAAGTAAAGTCAGAACCTTGATGGATCTGAGTAAAGTGACAAGTGAACACATTACAGCACATTCTTGACAGTGGCCTCAAAACACTATCATAAAACATCAGTGTCAGTGCATTATCAGCATAAATTGTTATTTGTTGTTATATTTGTGTGCTATGTATGTATCTATTTACCTGTAGTTGTAAGTAGGGAACTTCTGGCTCTCTCTGATCATCATTCTGTACAGGTTAATAACCTGCCTCCTGCTCAGAGACGCCATGTTGAATAATCCTTACTTTACGCAAGAACAGTAACAGTAGCTGCTCTGCTGCCCTCTGCTGTCTACACTTTGTACTCTCTGCAACAGGGGTGGGCAATTATTTTTCCCAAGGGGCCAAATGACATACATAAAATATTGTGGAGGGCCAAGACTAAAGGCTGAACTAAAGTCTGTGTAATATTTATTTAATTACAAGATAAAAGTAAGAGTAAGACCAACCATTTTGACACCAGGGCCCTCTATTTATTCAGTATTTGAGCCACACACCACCATTTGATGACATTTTAGCCCCACAGATCCCCAAAATTTCAAAAACTTTTGTTTTTGTCCACAATTTCCAGTCTGGATTTGGGAAACACAACAGGATAACAAAAATGACCATTCTCTTACATTCTCTCATTGAATGTGTAGACTTTTGGGCTAATTCAGATGATGAATATTTTAACTCTTGAGAGCGTAAAAATTAAACCAAATGGACCCGCAAGGGTCCATTTGGTTTCATTTATACGCTCTCAAAGAGTTACATCTGGTTAACCAACTTTGCATATTTCACTTGGAACTCTCTCAGAGTCAGCCAAAAGGCCACATTTGCGCCCCGGGCCGCATAATGCCCAGGTATGCTCTGCAATATGGAAACTGCACTCCTCGCCGTGACAGAAGCACTACATGCTGCCCAGGCCGCCTCCCAATCCGCTGTCCTGATTCTCCTGGACCTATCAGCAGCATTCGACACAGTGAACCACCAGCTGCTCTTACACAACCTTGTGGAGCTCGGCATCACCGGGACAGCCCTCAGATGGTTCTCCTCCTACCTCACTGACCGGACCTACCAGGTCTCATGGAAAGGATCGCTGTCATCCCCCTGCACCCTTCAAACTGGGGTCCCACAGGGATCCGTGCTCGGTCCCCTCCTGTTCTCCCTATATACCAAGTCTCTCGGGACTATCATCACTGCCCACAACCTATCCTACCACTGCTATGCCGACGACACACAACTGTTTCTGTCCTTCCCCCCCTCCGCTACCCATGTGGAAGAACGGATCACCGCATGCTTGGCCGACATCTCACAGTGGATGACGTCCAACCACCTGAAGCTGAACCCGGACAAAACCGAACTACTATTTTTTCCCCGCTAAGTCCTCCCCCTTGCAGGAGTTAACCATATCTGTTGATAACGCCATGGTAACCTCAGCCCCTACGGCGAAAAACCTTGGTATTGTCCTGGACAGCCAGCTCTCATTTAAAACACACATCGCAGCTGTCACCCGATCCTGTAGGTTCACACTCCACAACATCAGACGGATTAGACCCTTCATCACCCAAGATTCAGCCCAGCTTCTCATCCAGACAACAGTCATATCTAAACTGGACTACTGTAACTCCCTCCTTACTGCCTACCGGCATGTGCACTTAAGCCCCTCCAATTGATCCAAAATGCTGCAGCCCGTCTGGTCTTTAACCAGCCCAAATTCTCACATGTCACTCCGCTTCTCCGCTCCCTCCATTGGCTCCCAGTCGCTGCACGCACAGTGTTCAAAACTCTCACGCTTGCATTCAAAGCAACCAAAGGTTTGACTGCACCTTACCTCAGTGGCCTCATAAAACCCTACAAGCCCTCCCGCGCACTCCGATCAGCCGACACTGGGAAGCTGGCAGTAGCCCCACTAAAAACGCCTGGACAACGCTCCACGCGCCCCAAGCTCTTCTCCCTCCTGGCCCCAAAACTATGGAATGAACTTCCCCCTGCAATCAGGACCTCAGACTCACTACCTATCTTCCGCCGCAGTCTTAAGACACACCTCTTCAGACTCCATCTCAACCCATAGCACTTGTATTATATACCAACCCACAGTACTTGCTGCAATGACTTATATAGGTTGCCCAATGTATGACAATGTTTTTAGCGCTTCATTGTATGTTGTAAAATGTAGTGTAAATCCAGATTAAATTGTAAACTTTTCACCATTGTAAGTCGCTCTGGATTAAGAGCGTCTGCTAAATGCCTAATTGTAAATTGTAAATTGTAATATGCATTCTTGTCATCCTGTCAGATTGTCGTTCCATGATGGTCCACCCAGCAGGGGGCAGCGCAGCTGCGTGCCCCTTTTGGCTCCGGTTTGAGCCTCAACGCTCTCCGTACGCAGGAGGCTGAACCTGGAAGAGTTTACAGGCAGCACAACACGTTGAGCAGCTGGTGTGTGTGTGTGTGTTTCACGTTTATGTTGCTTTACACCTAAATTTAGTTTAATTTTAGGTAACATACAGGACATTTACTGACTGAGTTAGGAGTGCGTCATGTTGCCCATGCCTGACGTCGTCCCAGGACAGTTTGATGATGCAGATGAATCTGACAGGTGAGGTGAAAAAGAATAATAATAAAAAAAAGTGTTTCTCTGTCTGTCTGTCTGTCTGTCTGTCTGTCTGTCTGTCTGTCTGTCTGTCTGTCTGTCTGTCTGTGTTAATAAAAAAGATAAACCAGACAAAAACATCATATTTTTCATTTCATAGCCTCATACCTGTTTCATTGTTTTGTAAACTTTTGTTTACACACTTGCTCTTTCCTATCTAATCTCTAAATGCACCCTTTAGGGTCTACAACTTTATCTGAGTGTGCAAATGGAACCAAACAAACCTTTACAGGTCTTTCTCTCTCTTTCTCTCTCTCTTTCTCTTTGTGTCTCTCTCTCTCTCTAATAGGGCTTACACATTGTTTATTTTTTGTTCTCATGACTGTGTGTGTGTGTGTGTGTGTGTGCGCGCGCGCGTGTGTGTGTGTGTGCGTGTGTGTGTGTGTAGTTTGGACGTGCGTGCCTTAGAGCATCAGGTGAATGGTGTCACACTGCAGCCTCCACCACCCAACCAGCCGGAGGAGGATGACTATGATGAAGATTTTGATGATGATGATGATGATGAAGATGAGGACTGGGATTGGAGTGAAACTCGATCCCACTCCATAAAACCCAACAAAGCTGGCCTGAACACACAGGTTTGAGTCAGTCAGTCAGTCAGTATTTTGTTGGCATGATATATCGCAAGTGCCTTTTCAATACTGGTTCACATTACTACATTCATCATTACTACATCAATTAGTCAGTTGATTAATTTAGTACTTTTCATTCATGTATTACTTAATTAATTTATGAAACTGGCTACTTTCACGCGTACAAACCAGCTACAAACCCACTACTACTCCTTCACATATTAAACCAGAGTCAGGGGTTGACACTAAGGTCTCCGAGGCACTTGCCAATCGGGCAAGTGCAAGTCAGGTTCTATTTGCCCTCAGGTCATGGTCACTTGCCCACCAAAAATATATTGTAAATTTGCATTTAAGTTTACTTCCTACTTGGGTGCTTTAAACCAGGGGTTTTCAACAGGCGGTCCGGGGACCACCAGTGGTCCCTGAGAGGGTTCCAGGTGGTCCCCAGCTAAGTTGGTTAACCAGATGTAACTCTTGAGAACGTAAAAATGAAACCAAATGGACCCTTGCGGCAAGTTGCGGGTCCATTTGGTTTCATTTTTACACCCTCAAGAGTTAAAATTCATCATCTTAGCCCATAGTGGTCACAGACTCAGTGGTCCCTGACCCCAGCAAAATGACAGTTTGGAACCAAAGGAACCTGGGAGAGAGATAGGTAGAGATAGCTAGAAAGCAGAGAAAGACACAGAGGTAGAGTGCAATGACTGCCTTCAAGACAAATTTATCCTGTATTGTGTTATAGTGCACTAAGTTGTACACTTGCCCGATCGGGCAACTAGGTAGTAGTCTTCACTTGACCCACCATTTTTTTTTTACTTGCCCCGGACAAGCGGGCAAGTGTTAGTGTCAAGCCCTGAGAGTGGTACTCCTTAATTGCAAACAGAGCTGACCTGAACAGCACCGCTCTCGTTCATTCATTACTACATTTGTTTATTCATTCATGAAACCGCTGCTGGTCTGTATGTGTAAATATGTTTTTCATATTCATTCTTGCATTTATCATTATGTCACTTCTGTCAAAACCTGAATTAATTCATCGTCTTTATTTCAGAAACCCTCCATTAATGCTGGGAAGTCTTCAACCCCAAATGACAAAGCTCTCAGGAAATTTGAACATAAGATCAACCTGGGTAAAACTCAACATCCAATTAAATAACACTAAAATGTTAGATTTGTAAAGTAGATTTCTAAATAGACACAGTTTATTGTAAGACATCTCAAATGGACATACAGTAGTTTAATATTAGACTTGTCTCTAAATGGTCAGTACTGTTAGATATGCCTCTTGCAGTAACATCTCTTCTTATGCTTGCTGTGTTCTGTCTGTTCTATGGCTGGTTTATGTTGTAGATAAACTGAACTATGCAGACTCGGTCATCAACAAAGTGACAGCGATGCAGAGACAAAGAGAAGCTGACACGTATGTTGTTTTTATTTTTTTGCTTCACACGTACAGTACCTAAATAAATCATGATGAGGTGTCTTTAATGGAGGGTGTACAATGTTGAGGGTTTGGGGGAGGCATATCAGATTTATAGATTTAGAGTGTTTTAAGGTAAGAGTTGCACATCAGCAGAATGCAGGGGTTTGTCATGTAGTCAAACCAGAGATTTTTCATGTAAGAGGTTTTTCATGTAAAATATTTGTCAGGTGGCACATGTCCCAAAGCTGTTCAAAAGCAGCTGAACTACAAGGTTGAAAAGCACCCCTTTCACAGAGTGTGACTCTGTAGTGGGATCAGGTAGCACTACACTAGTAGTAGCAACAAAAAAGCCTGATGGCAACACGATATTTCCTAGACTAATGATTATATGTCGTTCTTTTGTGCAGGTATCGAGTGAAAGACAAATCGGACCGAGCCACAGTGGAACAGGTAGAGTACCACAATACCAATAGGTTTCTTAATGAAAAAAATCAACCAGTTTAATGATAATAACAATCTCAAGCAGTCTGTTGTGTTGGCTGTTTTGTAGGTTCTAGATCCACGGACTCGAATGATTCTGTTCAAAATGTTGAGTCGTGGAATCATTTCAGAGATCAACGGCTGTATCAGCACTGGGAAGGAGGTGTGACATTATTGAATCATTGCAACAACTGTAAACATCACAATCTGACATTACTCTGAATAAATACAAAATATATGTTGTAAAAAAGTTAACTATACTCTGTATGCTAATGTATGTGCAGGCTAATGTGTACCATGCTAGTACTGCCACCGGAGAGAGCAGAGCCATCAAGATTTACAAGACATCCATTCTACAGTTTAAAGACAGGGACAAATATGTCAGTGGAGAATTCAGGTGTGTGTGTGCGGGTGTGCTATTATGTCTCTAGCTAGCATGTTGTGTACATTACATGTAAGCTTTGGTTTCAAAATGGTTACTATGTCTAATGTTACATTGCATGTTATTCATCTTTCATACAAGGTTTTTCATGTTTTATTTTATCATTGTGTGCGTGCGTGCGCGCGCGTGCGTGCGTTTACAGGTTTCGTCATGGTTACTGTAAAGGTAACCCCAGGAAGATGGTGAGGACGTGGGCTGAGAAAGAAATGAGGAACCTTATCAGGTCTCACACACACACACACACGGATGCACACATGCACTTGCCACACACACACACACACACAAGGCATAAAACGTAAACGTGATATTTGTATGTCTTTTACAGGCTGCAGACAGCAGGTATTCAGAGTCCAGAGCCTCTCATGTTGAGGAGTCATGTTCTGTTGATGAGCTTCATTGGCAAGGATGACATGTAAGACAACCATTAGAAGAACTTGATGCGCAATCCGTAGTTCTAACTTGCTTATTGCACACTACTTTGCGTGAGCAGAGCGAGAGACCAGAGAGCATTTACTCAGAAATTTCCAGGAGATAATACTTATGATAATGCTTAATTACATCACAATTACGTCATCTAAACCAGTCAATCGGAGTACTTTGAGGGGCGGTCGGCGACCGTGATCCGATCCCTTTACTTGCGCTCGCTCTGCTCGTGCATGTAATAACATGTAAGACAAATGGGACAAAAGTGTTGACAAACATGAGGGAAATGTTTAATTTTAAAGATTACATCATTATGGCAAGTTTGGGGGAATTTAATGTTTGTTTTTAGAGAGCTTATGACTAAAATCGTTTGACCGCTATGTCAATAGACTTTATTGTTTGTTTAGGGCACTAAAGGATGACCTAAGACATCAAATGGCCGATATAAATAGGGGTGACCCTCACTTCACACAAGTTTTTAGTCTTGATAACGTTAGTGGTGTTGATGTCTTCCAGACCAGCTCCTCTGCTAAAGAACGCGGTTCTGTCCGAGTCAAAGTCCAGAGAACTTTACCTACAGGTGATCCACTGCATGAGGAGGATGTACCAAGACTCACGCCTGGTCCACGCCGACCTCAGCGAGTTCAACATGTTGTATGTATAGTGTTGTCTCCCTTCCTTAAAGTGCTAATAATAAGATTGTACAGGCTATTATTGTGGTAATTGAACGTTACAGTATAATTACAAGTAGGCTACAGGGCTTGACAAAGACACATTTGAGCAGACAACAACCCCTCAAAGCTAAAACATGGACTGTTAACTCAGCTGAAACAAAACAATAAATGTCGTCATCGTCACTTTTCTTTCTGTTACAAACTGACCCGGCCCCCCAATAGAGAAGGGAACTCTCACTGCCTGGTGATTTTATTTATTTAGTTATTTAGTATACCGATTGATGGACAGCTTAATAAAGGTGGTGTCATGCTGTTGTAGGTACCACGAAGGAGAGGCCTATATCATTGACGTCAGCCAGTCAGTGGAACATGACCATCCTCACGCTCTGGAGTTCCTACGAAAAGACTGCAGCAATGTCAATGGTAACAACTACTAGTTTATAACCTGTTTTACAATTTAGCCATTTAGCAGAATTGGCGGGAGATGGAGGTGACTTTCATTTTTGCCCGTGCTGCACAAAAAGTGAAGCCTGCACTAAATCATTGGCCACAGTGGCCTAGAAGAGGAGGGTCTGGGCTTGACGGACAGATCAGTAGGATCTTATCTCTCCAGTTCTTTATAGCAGTTTTAGATGTTTTGAGTGTTCCATTTTCTTATAGTACCATCACTTCCAATTTCACTCATTTCATCTGTATCCTGTGCAAATTCTCTCTCCTGAAAATGGGTATCTTGACCTATTTTAGCAAGAAGTACAAAGTATCACACACCCTACCTTTAACTAGTTTATAATATAGTTATAACTATATACAAGTAATATAGTTTATATATACAATTACTAGTTTATAAGCTCTTAAATTAACCTACTAAACACCACTGAACACCAGTGTAGCTTACAATTGTAATGGAAGCATTAACAATAGCCATATTTTTTTTTTTTTCCTGTGTTTCATTAGTTATTCCCTAATTAACTTCATACATTATTTTTTGAGAACGGTGTGTGTCCCAATTTTAATGAAGTCATTCGTGTTATGTACATTAATTTTTCATATTGACTTGGAACAGATTTCTTCTTAAAGAACGGAGTGCCCGCCATGACAGTCAGAGAGCTATTTGAGTTCATCACAGACCCGTCCATCAACTCTGACAACATCAACCAGTACCTGGACAAGGTAAATGACCTTTCACCCATGTCCTTATATGTCATTTCCATGTTAAAACATCCTAAACATGCCATATTTTGGGCAGTTCAAATAGTGATTAATCATGATTAAATTAATTTTGAAGGCGTGATTAAACTTGATTAAAATGTTTAATCACTCAACATCCCTGATTTTCAAGTTTTCGAAAATAGTGGAGATAGCTGTTCCTCAAATCGGCTGAAATCAGCCTCCGCTCATGGACAATTTGCGGATGATCTGCTGGTGATTCTCTGCCTTTTCCTACAGTTCAAGAAAAAATATACAAATCTGTAGCACTATACAATTGAAGACGATAATTTTGTTCTCTCCGGAGACCAAACCATCCATCCATAGAACATGTTGGGTAGATGTGTCTCCATCTATGCTAAATAAAAGATATCTGGCCGGAATCCTACTAATCTGTGAATTAGCTATTCTTTTTTAGTTGATTTGTACTGGGTTTCATTGTGCTCAATAGGAATGTGTTGAGTGTAATAATGCTCAACAGACACATTGTGGTTGTATTTACTCCTTGGATTGAATTGTTTGCAGGCGATGTCCATCGCTGCCGACAGAACCTCAGAGGAACGTACCAATCAAGACAGAGTCGATGAGGAGGTGAGTGATACAAACCCCCTCCCATTCACTTCATGGTTAGGGTTCAGCCAAAGGTTCACTTTGCCCCCCAAAGATGCACATTGTGAGATACCAACTGTCACCAGACTGTATAACTCTTGCTCTTGACAATAATGCTTTATCCCTCAATGCATGGTCCATGGTTGTGTGATTGAGTCCATGTTTGTCTGTTGTGTTTCTGTTTGGCTGGTATATTTTATTTTTTCATCGCATTATGCTGAGGTAACGCCTCGATGTTCCTTTGGGGATAATACAGTATATCATCTCTCTTAAACTTTGCAATCATTATTATTATGTGACAGTCTGTCAGTCTATGTCTCCCTCTCAGGTGTCCTACTGTCTATCTCTTTAATAAGTGTTGTTTGCAGGTGTTTAGGAAGTCCTATATATATTCACTGTGTTTTCATGTGCAGGTGTTTAAGAAGGCTTACATTCCCAGGACGCTGACAGAGGTCAGCCACTTTGAAAGAGACGTTGAGCTGATGAACCAGAGAACTGAAGAGGAGGCGTCAATCAACGTCCAGAACGATAATGTAAACACAGCGTGATATAGTTAATTTTATGTTAACAATGTGATTATGGTTAACTATGGCAATTTTGGCAAAACCTATTACATTTATGTTTAGTGATATGTTGACATGTTAAATGATGACTTGCTGTTTTGTGTAGATACTGTACCAGACGGTGACGGGAATGAAGAAGGATCTTTCAGGTGTACAGACGGTAAAACAATATTAATAATGCTATTACTAGTACAATTATAATTACTGTACTAACACTGTTTTAGTACTACTGTGTTGTATGACAATAGACCTGTATAGTTCCCGATCCATGCTTTATTTTGCTAAATCAGCTCTAGTTTTGTTTAGAGCAGGGGTTCACAAAACCTTTAGCTTGTGACTCAAGTGGACTTTGATGTCTCTCCAGGACCCTGATTAGTGAAAATAGCAGGTCTACAAGCACATCTTGTAGATCAGCTCTTTTAATTTTTATAAAACGCAGTTGTATTTCGGAAAAATGTTTTGGAAATCTTTGGAAATCTGGAAGTTTATTGCAACACAGTTTATTGGAACATACACAAATGAAAGCCTGTGTGTCGAGGCCAATTGGAACACAGTATATTGCAATTATTAGATTTGCCATGCCTGACAGTCGACCTGACAGTCGAAGTTGGTTCTGTAATCTCTTTCACAGCTCCCTTTTAACTCTTTGTGTCCTGAACGCGTTTTGGTGTTTTATCTGTTGAAAAATAGCAGATCAACAAGCTCATGTCGCGCCACCGAGTGGCGCGACATGAGCTTGTTGTTCTGCTATTTTTGAAAAATTGTGAAAATGTGCTGCAAATCTCTGAATATGTTATTTTGGAAGCAAACATTTTAAAACTCAATTTTTTGCATCTGGGGAATCCCTAGAACAACATGTTTTCAGATGGGGGGGTCTGCAGCCAAATATGGATAATTCTGGTGGTCCTTGGCTTGGCCTTGGACACAGGAACACAGATTTTTCAGAAAAACTAGAATCTAATGTCAGAGACTATAGAATCTAGTGTCAAAAACTCGATTCTAGTGTCAGAAACTAAATTCTAGTGTCAAAAGTAGATCCTATCATCAGAAACTATAATTTAGTGGTCAATAACTAGAATCTAGTGTCGGAAACTACTGTAGAATCTAGTGTCAAAAGCTAGAATCTTGCTGCAGCTATAATCTGGTGTCAGGAACTACTGTATAATCTGGTGTCAAAAACTCCATCTGCCATCTGCCATTCAGAACCAGGATGAAATGTGGTTGCTGGTCGTTACTGTCACTACTACTAAACAGAGGTACATTTGAACGTTTTAGATTCCCGCCCTCCTGGAGCAGAGTGGAGATGAGGATGATAATGGTGAGAGTTCCACTGA
>CM076976.1:8473039-8504634 GCA_039105355.1 Benthosema pterotum | reverse complement strand
GACGAAATCTGGCAAAAGCGCAAGGGTATAGCATTTACAGTCTTGCTTTTCAGCATTTTTGAGCATTTTCGATAAATGTCAAAATTTTGAAAAAACGTAAGGCTATAGCCTTACCGTTTTTCATGATTTTGAGGATTTTCGAAAAATGACAAAAACTGCCAAAACTGGAAAAAACGCAAGGCTATAGCCTTACGGTCTTGCTCAGCATGCTGTTTTTTCATTGTTTTGAGCATTTTTGAGCATTTTCAAAAAATGTCGAAATTTTGAAAAAACGCAAGGCCTTACCGTTTTTTATGATTTTGAGGATTTTCGAAAAATGACAAAAACTGGCAAAAACGCAAGGCTATATCCGGTGTTGCACACCATGCTGTTTTTCATAGTTTTGAGCATTTTTGAGCATTTTCGAAAAATAGTATATAGTATATTAGCCTACAGGTATGTCATTTTGCTATCTTATAGGGCCTGTTTATCGTTATTTAGGATTTTTGAAGAATGACAAAATCGAAAAAAAAAAAAAAAAAAAACGATATGCTATAGTACATCGTCTCAGACAACATGCTATAGTATGCCGTTTTTTTTTTTTTTTTTATCATTTTTGAGTATTTTCAAAAAATGGCGAAATCAAGAAAAAGCGACATACTATAGGCCTAGTATGTAAAAAAAAATGGTGTTTGAGGATTTTAGAAATTGATGAAATCGAAGAACAATGAGGGGCTAGGCCTGGGCCGTGGCTCAGCGGTCCAGGCACCCTGGCTGGTAATCCAGCACTGGCAGTGCCCGCGGGTTCGACTCCCGATCCCGATGGCCTTTACTGCATGTCATCCCCCCATCTCTCTCCCCATTTCCTGTCAGCCTACTGTCTATCCCTCTATAAAAATGAATAAAGGCGGAAGCCACAAAAAAATACATTTAAAAAAAAAGAAAAACGACGGGCTATAGTACATGGTCTCAGAGATATGCTATAGTATGTTGTTTTTCATAATTCATTCGGGGAGAAAAAAATCAGGGAAAAAATGACATACCTTGAAAAAATAGCAAAGAGCACTTTTGTTTGTATAAAACTTCAAAGGCAAATGAAGACTGAGCCACAGCAGTTCCTCAGTAGCTTACAGTATAGTGCGCTTTGCTGCAGGTAAAATCATCTGCAGGTTGTGAGTTCAAACTCCACTAAGGCGTTTACTTTTAGGAAAGATATAAAATAAATTCTCTCAAATTTGGAAGCATTTTATTTCCAAAACGATGAAACTTTTCAAAGATTCCTCTTCAGGCAAACATGTCCACCGTAAGATGAACATTAACAGACTACAAAACATTTCAAAGTAAAACGCTTCAGCATGTATCTCCACAGTAAGCTGAATTTAAAAAAGTGTGAATCGAGTTTCTAGGTGAGCGTGATTTTGGATGTTGCATGGAAGCTGCTATTAACCCATTTTGGAAGCACTATATTACTAAAATGATGAAACATTTCAAAGATTCCTCTTCAGGCAAACATGCCCACCGATGAACATTAATAGCCTTAAAAGGGGGTTCTAGGTATAATTACGTAGGACTAATAGCAACAATTTTTGTGATATTGCCTTTGAGAATGCATTGGGCGTTTAAGTTAAATAAATAGGAAACTACAAAACATTTCAAAGTAAATAGTGAATGAAATGAATGAAGGACATACTATAGTTCATGATTTTGGGTGACATAGCCTACTATATTAAGTCGTTTCTCATCATTTTGGAGGTTTTACTTCAAAGACAAAAACAAACAAAACAACCAAAAACACTAGAATTCCTGTTTTTAATTCTCTGTAGAATGCGTTTTACACCACAATGAACACACTGTAAGAACTCAGGCCTTCACACACACACACTTCCCCTATGTTTTTATGGTGGACATTGACGTTTGCCGGAAAATGAATCTTTAAAATATCCCACACTGACCACATGACCCACCTAATCTTGAAAAAATGTTGAAAATGGGTGAATTGTTTCAACCCCTCCGTATTTTACAGTGGACACAAACAAAACATATATGACCAAGCATTGTTGCATAGAGCAGCTTCAAAGTTGGAATAATTTATACATTGGTTGCCTTGAATAGGCATATTACATATTACAAATCTTTTGTTTTTTTGTAGAATTGTTTGCGGAAAATGCATTTCTGTTGCAAGTTCTACTGATATCTGTTTCCTAAACTTTTAACATTTTCTTAAGAAATAGATCTAGAATCTCCTGCGACAAAACAGGTGTCAACTACATCTCATCAAATGACGAAATCATGTTCCTTCAGACTACAAGGAACATAAAGTCGACACAAAGTCACATCTCATTTAAACGACTTTGTAACCATCATCGCCAATACTTAATAAATAGAATTGCTCGGTATGCTGTCAACAAAACACAAAACGCTCAGCCTTGTTTTACATTTACATAAGTAGCCAGGTCTGCAAAGTAAAACAAATGAGACAACAAGGATTATACCGGTATATATAATCCTTGTATACAGTATATATATAATCTGGGAAATGTCCAGGTGAATAAAAATGTAAATGTCTAAATGTTGGGGTAATACAATTCAGGTATGAAGCCGAGGACTGTATAAAAGCTGTTCCCGGGCTGCATTTGTCTGACGGGACAGCCCTGTGTTATAAACTTTGCTGGGGAACTCCTGCAACTCCTAGGGGTGCCCAATTGTCACTTTAAGAAACATAGCCATCAGACCAGATCTCAGATCAGCTGTAAGTCACAAGGACAACGAGAAACTTTGATGAGAAAAGTGCAACTTTATTTTAGTTTAGTGGCCTGGCAACACCACCAGTCCCTCCATCAAAAAAAAAAAAAAAGCAACCAATCAGCAGCGAGCTGACACAACAGGCTCCTCCCTGCCAAACTATACAAGCCCTGCCCACCCCTGCTCCAAAGAACCCCCCCCCCCACTCAAAAAAGCCCCAACTAAATATCTCAGTTCAAATTTCCTTCTCGAAGATAAAAAAAACACCAAAATCACAAATTTGGTAGCAAGATAAAAACTGCCGCTCCATTCCTTTAAACATGTCCATCTTATTTTGTCAACGGCATCCGTCCATTTGCTTGATTCACTTCTCTCCTTTGCTGTTCTCTGAAGCCCCACCCGATTCCTACGAAAATCGCACGTCAAACATCGGCCTCCCACAACCTCACAAAGCACCACATGCGGCGCTTTGAGAGCTTGTAAGGATGCAGATTTTTGGCCGCACATTGTTAAATCGCACGTGGGGCAATGCAACATAAATTAGGCGAGAAGCCTCCTTTTTGTTTTCGTTAGAAAGTTGTGGACAGGGGCAGTCCGACGACCTCATTGGTCCGCCAGAACAGGAGGTGTGGCCCGCTTAAGTCTCCCTTGTGCAGGGGGGCGGGGCTAGTCAGACTCGGAGTCAGTTGAGTCGTCTGATGATCCTGAGCTGCTTTCGCCCGAGTGCTCGTCGTCATCTTCGTCATCTTCATCGTCGTCACCCTAACCAGAAAAACAATGGATCAATTTACACACACATACATATACATATTCCCCCTTACCCTCTTCCAATACTTGTTTGATTTTTAATCAATTCTTTTATTTTTTTCTCTCTGCTTTTTTGCATTGTGGTTCAAATTGTGATTTAATCGCAATTTAAATTGTCACTAGTTTGAAGTAGGCATGTAACAAGTTAATATCGTTACATGCCTGAGTGTGATTAACATGTGCTCTAAGTGTGTAATCTAGTGTCAGTGGGAAAGGGGTATAACTGGCGATCATTTTTTTCCAACAGAGAGAAAAGCATGCACTAATGTGTTGGAACCGCATAAAATCAGTAACAATGCCCTGTGTAAATATGTAACAGGTGACATTTTGAATAACAAACAGAAGGCTGACCAGACTGGGGAGTGATGAGTGAAGTGACAGAACAAATTCAGGGAATACAGTGAATTGGGCTGTAAAGCAGGCTAGTGAAGTGCTGTATGGTCTGTAATGTTGAAAGCATTGACCTCGTCTTCACTGTCTGTCGTTCCAGATGTCTCGTCATCATCGGAATCATCAGAGTCGCTCTTCTCCTCGTCGTCGTCCGACTCTGATGTGTCCTGCTGGAAACGGGCACACACGCACACAGACACACACACACATAATTACTACTTCCACAAAGTGTACTCGTCCACTGTTGGGTTTGGATTTCCACTTTTTTTTCTTAAATAAAATCAATTAAATAATTTATATATATATATTTTAAAAACGATGAAACAAGCTCACAAGCTTTTAGATGCGCTATTCCCCACTATGCTTGCGTCCCAGGAAAAATGCATAATTCATCTTCTTGGGTTGTGAGCTAAAGAGTTGTTCTAGACAGGAGTGTTTGTTACCTTGGCTCTGTACGCCATGGCCCGTTTGCCCACCGCGACCCCTGGCGCAGCGGGTCTGGATCCCACCGCCTTGCCCTTCGCGACCACACGGACTTTAGACACTGGACTGCGAACTTTGGCCGTGCTGCGACGTTTCTGTCAGGGTGGACAAGGAGGAGGGAGAAGCAAATATGTTACTGATGAGTGTTTAGCCAAGTCTCAATCTGTTGGTCCCCAAAGAGGTCAAGTTTGCCTGTGAAGGGAGAGGTTGAAAACCTCTAATTTAGTCAAGTGATTCTCAACTTGTGTGTGATCAAGAGTTAGTCAGGGGGAGATGTACTCACTGTGGAGGAGAACTCTTTATAAACTGCTCGCTCCTGAGGAGAAAGAGACTGAGGGAGGAAAAGAAGAAAAAGGTTAGTTGTTTGTAGCTTGATCTTAGTGTAACACTAAGCTTCATGTAGTGTTGCTGCTGTTGCTAGTATGATCACAGTGGTAAATAATCTTGCGACAATCAAAGGTATATAAGGCTATACGGTAGTGTACAGTATATGAGGCTATTTTTGGTTGGTGTAGTCGTCATTGTCGTTCACCTTGACCCAGGCCTCCAGCTCGCCCTTGTACTCCAGCTGGGCATCCTCCACCTGTTTCTTGTACTTGTCTTTGTGGCTCTGTGACAGCTTGTGCCACCGCTTCCCAATCTCCACCATGCGCTCCTTCAGGCTGAAGTGATTCAGCTCCCCATTGGTCAGCAGCTCCTGAGAAAACATCTGGTAACCGCTCCTATTGGAGAGAGCGGGAGAGAGATAGAATTCATTAGTTTTATAGTAGCAGATTGCAAAGTGTTCAGAAAACATGAAGACAATTTTGAAATCCGTTTGCATGATTCATGCCATTTTGAATGTTGCTATTGGAATATCATCACTGATATGAATGTGAATGAACGCCAGTATTTTTCCAATTGTGTCAAGATCATGATATTTTTGTAATTAATGTGTTAGTATTGCATAGCCTGACAACTATTGCACAATCTTTCGGCTATATAGAATGTGGTCACCTTGAAAGGTAAGAAAGGAAGCAATCATCCTCTCCGGCTTTTCTATTTGCGAAAATGCACATTTTTAATACCCATTTCTGCCAAGCAACAAGCAACAATATGTGCAGTATAAGGACAAATGGACTCACACAGGAGGTTTCTTGGGCTCTCCATCAAACTTGGGTTTCCTCTGTGCTGGTCCTGCTGGAGGCGCCCTCATCTCCACCAGCTCCCTCTACAGGTTAGACAGAACATTACAACAACACTGTTAAACCAAAGAGTGTCATTTTCCAATCTAAAAGCCACAAGGAAAATAGTGCCGTAAAAAACAACCCCTTCCCCCATGACATCCTAGACAAAATATTACAAACAGAGACCCCCAGAAAGTGTTCTAAATCTTCTAAATGGCATTAACATATAAGTTTAGCAAAAAGTGTCATCCAAGGTCAGGTGACCACCGGAGCAGAGGTGAGGTGGCCACAGAATAAACAAACTCTGAATGGCCTTAAGCAGGAGGTGTGTACAGCAGCAGATGTTAAGGACGATGTGTGTTCACTAGCAGGTCAGTAGCATGTGTAAAGGATGATGTGTGTTCACTAACAGGTCAGTATGAGAGGTTAAGAGGAGGATGTGTGTTCACTAACAGGTCAGTATGAGAGGTTAAGAGGATGATGTGTGTTCACTAGCAGGTTAGTAGCAGATGTTAAGGACGATGTGTGTTCACTAGCAGGTCAGTAGCATGTGTAAAGGATGATGTGTGTTCACTAACAGGTCAGTATGAGAGGTTAAGAGGAGGATGTGTGTTCACTAGCAGGTTAGTAGAAGATGTTAAGGTGGATGTGGGTTCTCTAGCAGGTCAGTACGAGGGGTTCTCACTGACCACAGGCTGGTACAGAACCTCATATCGCTTCTGGTCCTCGGCCGCTTTCTTGATCCATGGAATCTTCTCCTTCTTCTCCATGGCTTTCCATGCTGCCACCATGGCTGCCTGGGCGCGCTTCCTATCGTTCTGAAATAGCAACGACCACACATAGCACATGAATACACCTGGCCAGGGCTATGACCACAGGTTGTAGTCGTCCGATTGCCGTGAGCAGCGTCTGCTGCCTATCTGCTCTCTCCTGAAAGTGTGCGTAGGATTGTGAGATCTATACCACAAACACTCTGTTATCCTTAAACAGGCTGTCGTCTGTCCAACAACTGAACCTGTCACAGCAATTTAGAAAGCATTTGTAGAATCGACCTATGGTCTTGATGTTTGACCAGGTAATCTCTTATAACAATGTTATAACTATGTTATTCATTCTATAACCTACACTAGGTTAATGTCATAAGTAGCTTATTAATAGTTGTAACTAATAAAGGGTGTTACAACTCACTCTGTATTTGACCAGGTAGTCTCCAATCACACTCTGTTGCCACATGTCTTCTGCCGTCTTTGGGGTTTCGGGGAGCTTGTTTTTCTTCTTGGCGTCCCGTTTGTTATTGGGAACCGGCGTCCACTGCTCTACCTCTGTGACACACGCCTGGAGTGTGTGCGCCCACAAACACACACATGCACACAAACACGTGAGTGGCCATGTACCAACTTAGAGATGAAATATGAACACATGAGAAATATGGCAATTTGTTGATTGGATTTTACATAACTTTGTACATATACACACACATATACATAGACCAATAACAAAGAGCAGAAGCATACCTTGGAGGAGGGGCTCTTGGCTCTGTGAGGGCTTGCAGCCACGCCTCCTACTTTCCCACCCAGTTTCTCCTCGGTCAGAACACGATCCCTCTCCTCCTCTGGAAGACTCTGCAGGATGAAAAACACCTTCTTCATCTAGTATTCTTTAATCAAATGTATGAACCGATTAATTGTTTAAATAATCATTATCAATAACAATCAATGAGCTCCATCCCTATTTCCTACATACAGTATGAGGGTTACAAACAAGAAATTGACAATAACATAACATGTTAGTACCCATTCAGCTCAAAATAAAACAAATTGCATTTTGATAAGAGAATCTTTACTACATTTCTTAAATAGGTCAACATTCATCAAATTCATCAAATTAAATGCATGCGTCTTACCTCCAGAAACCGCTGAATCTCGATGTCATACTGTTTTTTCCTCTGATGACGGATGAAAAAAAAACATACAATAATAATAATCATAGTGCATACCATTCGTCATTGACGTCAAATTATAAGACATATATCATATCTTATATGAAATCCTACAATAGATTGTATCATAACACTTCAAATATCAAATCAAGTCATTTGACGTTTATGATTGTGAAAGAACAAATATGACAGAACAAAAAACAGAGTCCATGAGAGTCCATTTGGTTCCATTAGTACACCCTCACGAGTTATGGAGTCTTTGAAATGAATACAAATGTCTGAGACCCACTGAGCTATGTAATGAACTGAATGATATTTTGTCATCTGTTCCTATTATACAGACAGACAGACAAACAGGGTACCTGTTCGCATCGCTTCTGGAACATGTCCTTCTCTTTCTGGGTCATCATCTTCCACTGTTTGGAACATAGAACCATCCTCTCCGTGGACGGAACGTCTTTCATGTTGACCATGAGCTCTGCACAGTACAGGCTGTAACCGTTCCTAGAATAACACAACACATTTACCATGATAGCACAGTACTGCCTGTAGCTGCTCCTAGAATAATACAACATTTACCAATTGCTATGCTTAGCCCTTTGTGCGTTGTGAGCTTGTAAATAGATGTGTATAGACCGTGTGCAGGCAACTGGCAAGCACATGCAGGCCCCCACCTTCACTTAATGCACAGTGCGTGTGTGTGTGTGTTCTTACGGTGGTGGTTTTGTTGGCCGTCCATCAAACTTGTCCTTTAGTTGTCTTTCAGCTTTAGTGAGAACTGACTTGGCCTGATCCGTGTTCACATCTGGATGAGCCTCATGATACACTCTCATACTGTCCTGCGCGCGCGCGCGCACACACACACACACACACACACACACACACACACACACACACACACACACACACACACACACACACACACACACACACACACACACACACACACACACACACAACACACACACACACACACACACACACACACACACACACACACACACACACACACAACACACACACACACACACACACACACACACACACACACACACACACACACACACGCACATAGAGACAGATTAATCTCTTTGTTTCCTTCTTCAGATGAATCTTACAGTTCGTTTCTATTGATCTGGTGTAAAAGGACTTTAATGACAGCTGCCACATTAGAGTACATTAGAGTACTATAATGTATTCTGTTTTATTAACCACTTAAATAAAACACAAAGAGAGAATGCAACAACAGACACCAGGGGTCACCATTTTAGGAGCAACACTGGAATATAAGCTGTGCAGCATAATGGCCTCAGTCGGTCACTTGCTGCAATGACTTATATAGGTTGCCTAATGTTTTTAGCGCTTCATTGTATATTGTAAAATGTATTGTAAATCCTGATTAAATTGTAAACCTTTTACCATTGTAAGTCACTCTGGATCAAGAGCGTCTGCTAAATGCCTACATTGTAATTGTAGATTGTAATTGTCGGGTGGAAATCTCATGTCCAAAACTAATTTAAATTTAGAAGTATTAAAAGTAGATCTACAAGCTCACATGCCATGTTTTGAGTTTGTAAATCTGTGATCAGTGTAGTGTATTCAAGTAGAGTGTTAATTTACAACAACACAAAGTTACGTTATGGAGATTCGAGCTCAGCCGATAGAATGGGATAGAATATGGGTTGCAAATCGGTTATCGGTGGTTGTATACCTCCATACCTGCTACCTACCCAAAATCCCATATAGGTCGGGCGCTAATTGAGAGGTTTCTGTCCAATAGCAACCATATGAAGTGTTTGTAGTTGCTTTCTTTTATTTTTACCTCGAAGCATTTCTGTAGTTCCAGGGCTTTGCTGATCCATTTGAGACGCCTCTTATCAGAGAGCTGAGACCACTGTCTCCTCAGTGCCTCCTTCAGCTCCTTCTGACTCACCTACACACACATACACAGTATCCAAGCATCATAAGTAAAGTAAACAAAAAACCTAATATATGTCTACCAGAAGAATATCTGTACAATCAAAATATAGTATACACATTTTAAATAATCCTATCTAAATGAGGACACACAGTTAGATAGAGCTCAGCAGTGACCAAGCATAGTGAGTGTGTAGATTGGCTATTTTCAGAATGCACTAAGTCAGTAAATAAAAAATACATTATAGTTGATTAAATAAAATGTACAAACTAGACTAAGCAAATAACACTAAAATATTGCAGTTGACTAAAAAAAGTGAGTAGCAATACATGAAATGTATTCAAAAGACATTGAACTAAAACTAAATTAAAAGTTTCCATCAAATTGAAAGCAGGACGCACGTCAGGATGCACTTTCATGTAGGTCTTCTTCTCATGGTTGTACCACAGCTGCTGCGGTGTTTTGGGTTTTTCTGGCAGGTCCGACTTCTTTTTCTCCTCCATGAGCTCAGGATGGTCTTCTCTGACAGACGCACATACAGACGATTCATACTTTAAAACATCTGACTGCCAAGCATGTCATACTACGGCATATGAAATCCAGCACTTGACTGCTAAGCAGTTTTTTTTAGTCTATATGTCAGTATATACTATTGTCTTATGTTTTTTCATTCTTTTACCACAGATGGTGATCTTTACCAACATATGCACATATGAAGGTTGATATAAATGGAAGTGAAAAATTGCCTGCCATTCGCCTCCACATTATCAGATTCAGAAAAGCTGCTTTTGGATGGACTCTCTATCGATAGGCTGGACGTAATCTCAGAGCCAATAGCTGAGATGTGAGATTCCAAATGAGGCTAGTCTAAGGGGTGCATGAAAATGGTCTTACTTGAAGCGAGCCATGTTCTTCTCAAATGATTCCTTCTCTCTCTGGAACTCTGTGATGTATTTTTGCTGTGGAATAAATAGAGTTAAGACAGTAAGAAACTTGTCTAGTTGCAGCCAGACTTAGCTTCAATTTAATTCTTAAAATTGCTAAATGCAATGTACATGTACTTCCATTCATATGAGACAAAATTAAATTATATAGTACTTGCTTTTTTAAAATGATATTTCAATACAGTTACACTAACTGTTGGTGATTTGGATTATAGCCCCCATGTATAGTAATGATATTACTATACATGTGGGCTATAATCCAAAACGCCAACAACCGCGACAGAAAACATTAACCGATACATGCAGAGAAGCAGACCTTCTTTTTTTCAGATAACTCTTTGTATTTCTTAGACAGGATCTTGGTGAGGTCCAGGTTGCTCATCTCGGGGTGGATCTTGGCGTACTTGGCGCGTTTCTCCATGAAGAAGCGGAAATATGGAGTCAGTGGTTTCTTTGGGAAGTCGGGATGAGTCTGGGAGAGAACATAGCAATGAAGAATATATGGAATTACATGAGGATAACATGAAGACCACACAACTCCACACTGGATGTGAGGGCGGGACTCACAGATAATAACTGAAACATGAAAATCCCATAAACATAATTGTCCAGGTGAAAATCTGCTGGGTTAGTGTTCTTCTAGGGTTTTGAAATTAATTAACATGTCTCACCTTTAACTTCTTGCCTTTGTAAGGGTTCTTTACAAACTCGATGGCATCGAAGATGAGCTCTGTCATGGTTCTGTATTTGCGTACCTGAATATAGAAGAACATATACAGTATATGGCTGTTGATGTATGTATGATGCATGTCCCTCATGTTATTCAGCACCCAACAGAACCATGTGTGGTTCACAGTGCCATTTGTGTGGTTTGCGACTGAATAGCCCTTTATTTTTTTGTGTCATTTTGTCATTAGTTAAAATTTAAGATTTTCTATAGATTTCTACTAAAACAACATATTTGTATGAGCTGAAAACAAATTCAACTTTTCCAATATATATATTTTAAATCAAAATAATCAAAGAAAGGCACTACATTAAACAATAAATGTAGAGACAATATCAGAACTCCAAGGTCGGCAGTGCTTTTAGAACGGCATGCCTATTTTATTGTGTACATTCAACAGCAGAGGGTAAGGTTGTACCTCGGTGGAGACTTTCTGCCATTTCTGCTTGCACATGGTGCTGGTGTAGCCCCCAAAGCACACCTTCTCCCAGTCAAAGTGGGACTCTGTGGTTTTGTACTTCATAGCATCTGTCTCTGGGAGCAGGTTGCGTATCCGCTCCAACAGGGTCAGACACGCCTCTTTACTCCACTCATCTTCTGAAACACATGCACACTCATTAACACCTGGGATGATTCAACAAAATGCTCTGTGTGTGTATATATATATATATATATATATATATATATATTTTTAATTTTAAGTACTGACATAGTATTTACTCTTGATATATCATTGCTACGCCATCTAATGTAAACTCAAAAAAGGACTACACTGCGGCGAGTCAGAAAAGCGGTGACTTCTCTGTATACCGCTGGTGTTCTCTTTTGAAAGACTTGCTCGTGGTCAATTTCCCGATCGCGCACTCAAGAAGAATGCTCAGTTAGATTGTGGCAAGTTGGAGTCGTGCTTGCTTCCTTGATTTAAACAATTGATTTAAAAGATATTCACAGGGGTGACCTGAGCAAAAAAACGTGAGAACGACTGGTCTATCAGTCCATCGCCGGTTACCTGTCTCTTTCACCCTGGTGGCCTGAGCACCAGTAGATACGCTGGTACTACCGTTCATCATGAAGCCAGCTCTGTAACACACACACACACACACACACACACACTTAACTCGAACGTTTTTCACTGAAACAGACATTTTTCTGATATAACATTTTTATGCGAATGTCAGCCAATAACATCGGACATCCCTATTTCAGAGTGTTGAGGTCGAGTCAACAATTCAAGAATCAAGTCACCTTTTTCACCCTCTGTATAGTATACTGAAACTATAGTGCTGATTTCCAAACTGTGATGTATTACACAGATGTGACGTGTTTTTCTTGCTTACTGTAAATGGCTCTACTGTAATAATAAAAGGCAATAACTGTGGCAATTACAGCTATTATACACTATGTTGCTGCAGTCAGGTGGAAACCTTGAATGTTTAAAACGGTTCCTTATTGTTTATATATATTTAAAGGTAAACACAAAAATAGATGTACAAGTTCACAAGCCATCACATTCTATTTGCATACATAATGGTTATGACTTATTGGCAAGCTTTAAAATGTTCACTGAGTGACACTGATCTTAATTGCTGCAATTTAAAGGCAAATTACCTTATCCAGTTTGTACACATTGTTATAGCCTGGTAGTCACTTCAGACAGGCAGTTTGCAGTTTTCCCTTTGTTTTGTCATTGGGTACCCAGATTATTATAGTGTTGTTGCACTGTAGGCAGTAGTCACAGTTGAGTAGTGATACATCTTAAATAATAACTCTTTTTCCTTGTTATTCTTCTTTTTCACGTTAGCTAGATATTTAATTGCATAATACATAATAAAGGGTAATAATAATACAATAAAGTATTATTATATATTTACATCGTTATCAAGGCAAACTAATAAAGTTGCGCTATTGAGGGGGCGGAAAACAGCCTGATCACGTGGGTCATGTACTCGTGGGAGCCCATAGACTCCAATGCAGTCCGTAACTTCCGGATGTCCCTATTTTGTCCTATGATTTTGTCCCTATTCTCAACAGATGTCTATTTAGAGGAGTCGCCATTGAACTGGCCCCATAAAGTGAAGGGAGTTTCCATAACTCATTTGTCTCATTATCAAACAGATTTTAGGGTTGTGTGTGTGTTTTGGGGGCCTATAACAACACTAACTAGACAACAGTTTCGTTTGCCGAACAGATCCAAGACCAGGCGGCCTGACCATGAGCTTGTAGATTAAATGTTTTCACTCCCCTGCCTAGCCTACCACACCACAGCCTCCCAGCGGCCCCTCGGTGACACTGTGCCCAGTAATGGCGTCTGCTCCCCGGCAGGGTAGACAGCACCACGTAGCCTCCTCCATGATCCATCCACCCAACAGATTGTTATTTAAACTAATCTTTGATTATGATATTAACGCCTCTTTAACTAACGAGTTTTGGACGGTCGACTATCGCTCAAAACCTTAACCTTAATAATCGCTTTATTTCGCAGGAGGAAAAAAAAAATCAGGCAAAACAAAAATAAAATAAAAAATACATTTTAAGGGGGAAAGTGCTTTAGTGCCGTTTTAGTCTACACTAATGTGGAAAAAACGACCCAGCGGGGGGCTGTGTGGATTAATAAAGACACAACGTTATAAATGTAGGATGTTTGTGTTGTTAATTTTAGCATTTATTTTAGCATGTTAGCGCCCTTAGCAGCCTGGCTGTCCCCCAGAATGCTTCACTAGCCAGGCCGCCATGAATGTCACGCAGACCCCGGGCACGAAGCACAGACAAACCGTCTAATATCTGCCCCGAAACACCACCGAACACCCACCTTTCCTCTCCGTCGCACGCAGGGGGCTTCGCCGCACACGGAGCTATCGATATGGCCGGTTTCGGTACTTTGGAAGTGGCTTTTTTTTCGTGCTAAACCCCGGGGAGTCCCGTCCGAGCAACAGCCGACACACGGAGCGTCTTCTTCGGTAGGAAACTCCGCCCAGCGCCGCAGGGTGGGAGGAACTCCCGGGAAAAAACTCCCCGCAAAAACGCGGAAAAAAACGCCACGCAAAGAAACACGAAACCCTGCAAAACACGGGGCATCGAACATTAATCCACCCGCGCGTACCAAGCACACTTAGTACATACGATGTTTATTGTAGGCATGTTATGTTGGAATTGAACGGCTTGGGGGTGAAATCAAACATCTTGATTCGTCTACCCGGCCGGGATGGTGACGTTTAGATCCGGGACTGGTAGTCCAGATGCTGACCGACCGCCCTGGTCGGACCGGGGGGGATCATCAGATGCGTTCCCCGGGATCCTCTGGCCCCGGACCGTCACCCGGCTGCGGACGTGATGCGGCGAGGGGAGAGACGCAGCGACACGTACGGGGACGCCGCCTAGCTTGGAGAGACCGTCGGTGATCCAGCGGTGGTGTTACTCCCAAGATCTCAGAGATGTTCCGTTTCGTGTCGGAACGGGGACAGATCTGATCCCGTATCGGTCGATCCGACCCACGTTCGACTCCACGGGATCCACCTCCTGGCATGAACCCGGCGGCCAGCGGACATGTCATGCCGGGGGATGCCGGGGCGAGATGCGGGTCGACCACACGGCACGCCGCCTTGCCCACGCCGATCACGCGGTGTGATCCAGCGGTGTTCACCAAAACAATCATCATGAGTAACAATCCGCGGGGTGTGTTTGATCCAAGCAGAACCGAGCCGGGCTGATCATGGATGCTTGTTGTTGTGGAGATGATGCCGTCCAGCCAGCGGGGCCTGGATGAACCTGCAGCCGGGATGCACACACCTCCTGCCCGTCATGTGGAGGAGGGCCATATCCTTCCCATCACACTCCTCTTTGCGCGCGCGCACGCACGCATGCACACAACAGTAGCCTACAGCGGTTTGTTCTCAAAACTATTTCATGTTCGTCCAGCGTCCACGACTCAATATGGATTTATTTAAAGATAGTGTCAGGGATCCCCACCATGAAGACGCATTAATTTAGTTGTTATAGCTAGATTTTATATATTGAAATAAAGGTGCGGTGGCACTCCAGTTCCTTAAATAAGCCTTATAAGATAGAGCATAAGTTGTTGTCGGGGTCTCCCTCCGTCTCTCCAGAGTCCTGCATGCTCCAGTTCGAATTTTGTCTGCTCATTTCATTGTCACCAGTAGCATTCTACTTGTTCACCAGTAGCATTCTACTTGTTTAAGTAAATTAATAATGGATCCTTCCTTAGTCCTAAATAGCCTAACTCCTGCCCCGAAACACTACTGTACCTAAAAAAAAAAAGGTGTTTTGATTCTTGATTGCTAAAATATGGTTATTAAGTTTAATTATTAAAAAAAAACACTTCACTAGTTTTCAACATTAATTGGTTCTCACTAATGTACATGATAAAATAGCACTATTTTTTATTTATTTATTTATTTTTTTCAGTTTGTGTCTCACAGAAGGGCTATGGGACAATGACGTAATCCTTCAGCAGATTTTTAAACAATGTTTTTGAAAAAAATCACACCCATGTGAAAGGGAGACATGCTGCTCCGTGTGGGGGTCCCTGTGGCCCATGCCTTCATTCATAACACTGCACCCCCTCTCCTGACGCTCCATAGACATTACACCGTGTGAACTGTGAACACTAATTGCAACACTAATAATTCCACAATCCTAAAATTACTAACGTGATCCTCCACGTATGACATTCCATAGACATTACACTGGGGTGCCAAGGCAACTACTAGAACACATCTTGCAACTTTTCAGTAAGATGAAGGCTGCCATTTCTAGTAGCTTCGATTCCCTGTTGATGATGTCATTGGAGGATGGGTTTCTGAACTGCCCACAGATTTTGTGCAAAGCACAGACTGAGTAGGAAAAAAATGTGCTATTTTATCATGTACATTAGTGAGGACCTATTATTGATATACGTTGAAACTGGTGAAGTGGCCCGTTGAGTTCATTTATAAGTCTAAAAATGAGAGAATGTAGAACAATAGTTATTTTTGGAAACCTTTGCCTGTTATTCCTCCTGTGGTACCAACTTCAGTAAAGTATGGATATGTACATAATTTTTGTTTTGGGTCTAAATCTCATCAAATCGGTAGTCCCGGGCTCAGATGCACAATAAATAATGGACTTGAGATATGAAAAGGATTGAAAATCCCTGGTTTAGAGGGTAAGGTACCCCATATTTAAAGACCATATGTAGCTGTAGCTGTAGGTTTAGAACATAAAGACAGACAAATCAACTAGTATGCATACTGTATATATAGAATGCTATATAAAGTGATACAGTATTTAAGTTCTGTGATTTGAGCATATGCCTGCAGGTGTAGGTGAACAAGGCTAAGGTAAGTGCTATGAGCTCAAACGGTCTGAAGACATGGGTTTTCATATCTCCAAAATAGAAATGACCTCAATGAATTGCAGACAATATAATCACAAGAGAATAATATATATTTTATTAATAGATGGAGGGAATGCAACAGACATGAAGTTTACTTGTGGGTCACCAAGACCACACAACTGTATGGAAAAAGGCACTATCAAGAGGAATGTTAATTCATTTGTTTATTATTTTTTTTTATTATTTTTTAAGTAATGTCAGAGGAATGTTCTTTTGTTTATATTTGTTTTGAGACAGAGAAAAATATGTCTCAAAAATTGCATTAACAAGATTAATGTTAATAAAGACTAGGCTGCTCCTGTTTTGAGTTTAAGGCACTTGTCAGTGTTCATTTCTTTCTCTAGAGAGAGACCACCAGTTGAACCTAAAAACTCCAGGCGTGGGCATTTTTGTCAAAATGAAATTATTGCCACAGACACTAATATTATCAGAAACATATAGAGATCAGAAAGCCCTGAATGACCATGTCAGGTGGTTATGAGTTATCGTGTTTCTTGCAAAAAACATTGAGAACCTTAGTGCTAGTTCCTAATATAATTTCCAATATGTTATAGGTCTACATAGTTTTGTAGTAAATCAGTGCCTTACATTTTCTGAAGAACACCTGGAGACTGGCTTTTAGTAATTGGGTACAAGAACAATATGGGGTATAAAACAGAAAATCTACAATTTACCACAGACATATTTATGACCGCTGGTAAAGACTTGTGCGTCTGATGTTTTCATAGCTGTCAGGTTTATCGACATTGCATTTTTTTATGCATATTGAAATATCTTGAAGCAGAACTTGCTTATGCACAATGGCAAGACAGACAGACAGGCAGGAATGTGTACATATCTCATCATCATCATCATGAAATAAACCCCCCCTGACATTTTAAGAAATATTTTCTCAACTAAAAACAACTTCAGCCTTTATACAGTATATTCTATACACCAGTGGTTCTCAAATTGTGGTTCCTGCGGCTCCCATACAGCATTAGTAAAACATTTATTGGCTGTTGGAAAATAGTAGATCTGCAAGCATACGCATTTGACATGATGTGACATTTGAGCTTGAGATCAGCTATTTTGAAGAAAAAAAATGAATAGAAAATCTTGTAAAAGTGAATGTGTGAGTCTTTGTGTGAAAATGTTCGAGAACCACTGGTATATTTACTGGTATATATGTATAGTTTATATGGTATGGTATGTATGGTATATATGCAGTGTTGGGACATGTGCACTACATAACTTAATATATTACATAATATATTACGAAAATGCAGTAACTTGTAATATAAATATATTACTTTAAAAAATCTTTAAAAAAAATCTAGTATATTATACTTTTCTTTCTGAATTACTGCATTACTTTCAATATTACTTTCTGTCCAACTGTCTCGTTGCAAGTGTTCTTGTGAAATTATCTTGACAACTGCAGAACTGAAATAATTACTTATTTTCTATCATTTGTCATCAAATTATTTATTCAGGAGTGACTATTTTCAAGTTGATTTCATATGGATTTGTCCAGATAGCCAAGTGTGCTTGCTTTATTGTAGGTATGCCACTGCCCTACGCACTATTTGATTAATAGTGACACTAAATATTTAATTATAAATTTTGTAAAAAGTTTTTTTTAAAGTAATATGTAATAGTAATACTAATATATTACACTTGCTCAGACAGTAATATTGTAATATAATATATTGCTTTAAAATGAAGGTAATAAGTAATAAGTAATGTATTAACAAGGTAAAGTAATATTCCCAACACTGTATATATGTATATCCTTTGGAATAATATTTTCACAATACATTTTGTATTACTAAAAGGAAACAAAGTTGGACAGTCTGGAAAGCCTGGACTCCCCATTGCTTTCAGAAACTGTCTGTTTGGTCATAAGCTGCAGAGACATATATTTCCTATATCCCCATATGGGCAAACAGTATTATGTACATGCCAGTACGGACCTATTGAACCTGAATATGGCATACATTCTTGGAATTTGCCATATATTGGCATAATATGTTCATGAATTTAAATTAACACCATAGCGCCACACTTAGCCTGTCACACACTCCCGAGGAAGTGCTTGTGCACAACAGTTTGGGAATCCCTGATTGTACAGTAGGCAATCTATAGGCCATACAACCTCCATTGGTCCATAGGCAATCTATAGGCAGGTGTCTGGCAGGTTGTATGGACCAATGGAGACAAAGTGGTCAGGATCAAACGGGCATGTGTCTCTCAGAGTACTCATCGTGTCCGTCATCCTCGTCCAGTTTGGGTTCTGCGTCATCCGCATCCAACTGTAACACACACACACAGGCAAACACACACAGACACACACATTTGTTTGTTTTGAATGAATGCGATGCACTCATCTACTGTGATTTTACAGTAGATTGCAGGTCTGTGTTAGGGTTGATTTCGTCAAACATAAAAGAAAAAATGTCCGACTAGCCTTTTCACTGAGGAAAACAAAAAACTAAGCTACGTATATGACAATTCACAACCGATACTGTTAAAATAGTCGATCTGCAAGCTCACCACGCGTCACAGGCTAGTAGCTGTACACGTTGTGAGCTTGTAGATCGTCTATTTCCAGTATTCGTTTTAGCAGCTTTTTAGCAGCTCTTAACCCTTAGTGTACTGAACGCGTTTTGGTGTTCTAAGCATTATGTTTTAACTATTGAAAAATAGCAGATCTACAAGCTCATAGCGCGCCACCGAGTGGCGCGCTATGAGCTTGTATCTCTGCTATTTTTGAAAAATTGTGAAAACGTGGTGCAAATCTTTGAATATTATGTTATTCAGAATAATCCAGTTAATCCAGAGTGAGTACAGTATAACTATATGGTACATACACACTGCATCTCGGTCCTGGTGAATACGCGGGGTAGGATGAGCATCTTGACGGGAATGGTGAGCAGCAAGATGAAGGGGAAGGCCAGAGCCGCAGCACTGGACATGACCGCCCACAGCACCGCCAGGCACACCAACTGGATGATGGTCCATAGGTGCATCCTCAGGGTCCTCACCTAAACGCACATGCATGTGTGGAGACACACACACACACACACACACACACACACACACACACACACACACACACACACACACACACACACACACGCGTATGAACAAGTGTCTACAAGTGTGGATTAAAACATTCAGGTACTGTATTTATATTTGGAGGCAGGGGTGTAGTGGAGGGGGACACGGGGGGACGGCGTCCCCCCACTTCTCATATCTAGAATATTTTTGGGGCAAAAGTAGGCCTATGTTTTTTGTCTTGTCATTTACTTTTTATGGATACAATTAGGCATTGTAAACAATCATTCTCAATATGCTATACTTACTACAAATGCAAGTGTGTGTGCATGCATGTGTCTTAAAGGGGAATTCCACTTATTTTCAATATTTGACATTAATACACCTTAGATATGTTGTGTGGACATGGTAAAAAAGTTCTCCCCATTCTGTGTTTCCTAGAAATGGAGGTGAAAAAAATCATTAGCATGGTGAAATGCATCTTGATGACATCATCAAGATGTGTTTCACCATGTTAATGAGTTTACTTTTTTCTGAGAGCGTACAAATGGAACCAAATGGACCCGCTAGGGTCCATTTGGTTCACATTTGTACGCTCTCAGGAAAAAAAAAATGAAAATGGGTGGAATTCCCCTTTAAGAGGCGTCCCCCCACTTCTAAAAGTACCACTACAACACTGTTTGGAGGTCTATTACCTTGCGTATATAGGTGAGATCAGGGTGGTATTTGGCAGGCATCAGCAGCAGCAGTAGTCTGTCGGTCAGTTGGATTCCATTCAGAGACATTACCCCCATGTAGAGAAAGATTCCAAACAGCACAGCCAGAGGAATCTGACGCAACAGGTCACCCACCACTATGGACAGACCTACAGAATAATGACGATGATTATGACCAATATAGACAGACCTACACAATAATAACTTAACCTTGGACTTGACATGGAATTGGCCGCACTATACACTCAAAGTCACGGTTAAAAGAATAATGATTCCACACAGGGAATGATCCGAAATCTTGGTAGACTCAAAATGAGCATAAATTGATTGATAAATCGTGCCCAAGGTATATTAACCCTTAGTGTACTGAACGCGTTTTGGTGTTCTAAGCATTCTGTTTTAACTATTGAAAAATAGCAGATCTACAAGCTCATAGCGCGCCACCGAGTGGCGCGCTATGAGCTTGTATCTCTGCTATTTTTGAAAAATCGTGAAAACGTGGTGCAAATCTTTGAATATTATGTTATTCAGAAACTAGAAATCAAGAGAGGACACAATGGGTTAAGACATATTTTAGCCATTATAGCATTTTTTAACAGTAGCTTCAAAACTGAACAGCACAATATAACATAATAAGTTCATTACCGACTAGCAGAGCCACCAGGAAGTTGGTGACCCTCTGCTCCTTCACTTCCTGGATGCGAGGCTTGTCCCCCTTGGTCATGACGGTCAGAGCGTTGGTGTGCGTGACGGAGCGCACGGTGGCCGCCGACAGCCACGGCAGCCCGAACAGCGCAGAGACCCCGCCCACTATCACGATGATCAACAAGTCCAGATGGAAGCCTGTCCCCTTCACCAGCATCCGCTCACTCTTACTACAGATGAGGCTACAGATGGACAGTGATACATTCATTTAGACACACTTTTTTACTGGGGCAAGATAGGGCACTTACTCTAGATTATGTTAGCATTGGGATTAGACATTGAGGTTAGATTTAGGGGTTGGGATTCATTTAGAGGTTAGGTTTAGCGAGTATTATTAGTTATACCTGTATGCCTACCATGATTCACACTGCCTATGAATGTAGTACAAAACAGTGTGTACATATAGGCTACAGCGTGTGTGTGTGTGTGTGTGTGTGTGTGTGTGTGTGTGTGTGTGTGTGTGTGTGTGTGTGTGTGTGTGTGTGCGTGCGTGCGTGTGTGTGTGCGTCATACGCTGTAATCTGTGACTCCATGAAGAGCAGTATGAAGACCAGAGTGGCGGGCAGGACACTGGCAGCCATCATCCACACAGGAAACTGGCCGTCCGACCCCAGCAGAGAAATCACCCAGCCACGCTTGTCTGGGCTGGACACCGAGAAGCCACTGGGCACGCTCAGTTTCTGCACACAATTATTATTTTAGTATTTATTATTTTCGTGATGGGGGGTCTGCATTTATTGAATGCACAGTGGTGTCTCAGCAGGAAATGACGAAAGAATCTGGGGCCCTGTCCCTTTCACACAGGAGGGGTCTGTCGGGCTGTAAAATCCGCTGTATCACAGCGTATACATGATAGTGTTGAAAGTAAAACAAATCACACCTGTGTGAAATGAGGAGCGCTCTTGTTATCATACAACGTGCAAATCAGAATTGCGTCTTCAAGGCCCTTCTGCGCATCATGTCCAAAGACAAGGACAAAATATGGATGCAAACAAAACAGTCCGGTTTCGTTTTGTAAAAAAAAGATTAACCCCCAATTCGTGCACCAGCACCAGCACCAGCAAGTGATTCCAATGGCTGTAGATCTCCCTATAGCCCTATGCGGTTTAGAAACTCGGAAATGTTTGGAATTCTTATAATTTTGAATAGATTATTCATCATAATAATGTCAAGGTCCCTCTAGGGTCCCTCTAGTCTGAATTGCTCCATTCTCACCATGCACAGCAATTGGTAAACAGTGCATTTATAGTGCTTTTCGTACAAAGTGCGTTATATACATTCACCCATTCATACACTGAGGGCGGCGGAAACCATGAAAGGCTCCAACCTGCTCATTAGGCGCTTCATTGACTCACTCAAGGACACTTCAACTCCAGGGAAGCCCAGGATCCAACTGGGCTCCTCACTGTTCCCATACAGCTGTTCTACTGGCAACTCTACCACCGAACCACTGCAAACCCATTAAACGCAAAGAGTTCATTTCCAACCTGAGTCTCAGTGTCTTTGATGCTGCTGTCGATCAACACCATGATGAGAATAGCGATAGGAACCCCGAAATCTCCGATAATCCTACGGAGCTGTAACACGCACGCACGCACGCACGCACGCACGCACGCACGCACGCACGCACGCACGCACGCACGCACGCACGCACGCACGCACGCACGCACACACACACACACACACACACACACACACACACACACACACACACACACACACACACACACACACACACACACACACACACACACACACACACATTATTTGGACTTTGAGCTGAAGTCAGGAAAAGGCAGTGCAAAACCATGCTAATTTGTCTGTGAGTGTCATGTGTGCATGTGTAACTGCATTCGAATGCAGTTACACATGCATTCGTATGTAAGTTACACAATATGCATTCGTATGTAAAACCTAAATGTAAACCAAAAAAGTAAACTCTGTCTGGCACAGCGGAAGAAAATCTAAATCTTTAAAACAGAGATCTGTCTATATTGTCTATGCTGACTATTGTTATGTCTTACACAAAATTATACAGTACACACCTTTCCTGGGAAGAAGGGGCTGTTTTTGAACATGCGCAGGTAGAATGCGATGAAGTAGGTTCCAGACATGAGAACCAATGATAGAAGAGCGATGTTGGGCTGTCCAGACACCTTCCCAGGAACCGTTCTGCCAATATAATGAATTCATTACTTGTACTTAGCAATAAATTGTAGTGAAGTAAAAGTACATTTAAAAAAAATATATAGAAAATTTTAAAGTACAGTTACTTCACACTACTGACTGTGACAGACCTACCCTGGAACACTGGTGTTAGTGGAGTTCCACCCTGCCCATGACACAGTCTCGTTCTCAGTGTAACCATCGCCCGGGTAACAGCCCTGCAGGGGATTCTCCTGGAAGATCTAAAGAGTTGGCACCAGAGTTAATATTAGACATAAGTGGTTTTGTTTTGGCAGAAACAAGTCTTAATTAACTCAATATTCTGATTGCTATAGGTCAGAGGTTTTCAACCAGTGGTGCGGGGTCCACCTGCGGTCCCTGAGACGATTCCAGGTGGTCCTCAGCTAAATGATGGACAGTTGATAAACAAATGGACCCTTAGCTAAAATGCAGAATAAATAGTGTGTACTGGTATGAAATAGGTTGACCACTGCTATAGAGCACTGTTTCTCAAACACTAGGGAGACTAGGGACCATACTGTTCTTGGTATTAGTACTCGGTTTCGGAACCACTGCTGCCGTCTTTCTCTCTCTCTCTCTCTCTCTCTCTCTCTCTCTCTCTCTCTCTCTCTCTCACCTTGACAAGCTTGGCAAAGGTCTCATAGATGAAGATGAGGGAGATGAGGAAGGAGAAGATCTCCTGTGTGAAGCGCGAGACGAAGCGCACCAGGAAGCTCCCCTCCAGCGCCACGGTGACTATGACAATGACAATCAGCCAAATGCCAATCCACGCCCGGCCCGTCAGGTAGTCCATGTGGTTGTCCTTGCAGAACTACACCCCAGGCAGGCAGGAGGCAGGGAGGCAGGCAGACAGACAGACGTCAGACATTGTACTGTAATCACCGTAAAAGTCATGGTGATTATATTTATACCGGTACATTTCTGTGTAATAGTGTAATATATTAAAGTCATGGGATCTTACAGAGAAAAAAGCCTCTTCAAACACCAGTAGCGGACCAGAGAATCCTACAATAAGCAGAGGCTGAGCTGAAAAGACTGAGAACACGAGGCCTTGAACGGACGTGGCAACAATCAGCTCCGACACACCGATCAATCCCTCTGTCTTCTCCCCTAGGTTCGACAGAAGACCAAATATGTCAACAATCAACATGCATTAAATAATGTCAGATTACATGTGATTCAGGATCAGATCTCTCTCACACACACACACACACACACACACACACACACACACACACACACACACACACACACACACACACACACACACACACACACACACACACACACACACACACACACACACTAATGTGTAATCCTGACCCAGTAGTCCTCCGAAGGTGATGGCTGGTGACAGAGCAGCAAAGTAGATGAAGATGATGGCCGCCAAGCACTGAGGGTTCAGAGCATCTGTGATGTCACTGAGGTACTGAGGATACCTGTGGGGAAAATACCTTGAATTGTAATAATGTAATTCAGTGGTCCTAGAGGGGGTTCCAGGTGGTCCCCAGTTAAATCATGGACAGTTGGTAGGCAAATCTCTTTAACTCTTGAGAGCGTGACATTGTTGTTAAACGTCTACATACTTCAAGGTTAAAATCATCAAGTGGTGTGTTGAAAATCACTGACATAATGTAATAATAATCTATAATGTAATGTATACAGAATGTTATTTAAATGTAGCATGTTGTTAGGCAGTCGCTAGATCCATTGTTTACCTGGCATAGTTTAAAATGTACACAATGTTTTTGAAATTGCAAGGAATTGCAAGCTAACTCTGACGGTGTACATGTGGAACTAAAATGGATTTCCATCTATTTGATTTGGTTCCATTTGTACACACTGTCAGAGATAAAGACATGTAAGGGTCCGTCTAGACCCCCCCAAGGGCAGTGCCTGGACACACAACCCAATGACATAAAGTATAGAATGTTCGGATGCATGGGCGGATTGGCCATCTGGAGTACAGGGAGTTTTCCCGGTGGCCTGTGCCACCTAGTGGCCTGGACATTTTTTTTTAATTATTATTTTTTAAGTCCAGGGCAGGCCAGGGTGCCAGGCCCAGGCCAGGCAAACTAGTGTGCTCGCGCTGCTGGAGGCAGTGTTGCCAACTGCCAAGATCCAAAATGCACTAGTGGCACTTCCAAAATGCACTAGAATGTGCTAGATGCTCGCCTGGAACATACAGATCAAAATGACCATTAATCTTCTACATTCTCTAGTTGTGTAGACTAAGTTGGGCTAATTCACATGATGAATATTTTAACTCTTGAGGGTGTAAAAATGAAACCAAATGGACCCGCAAGGGTCCATTTGGTTTCATTTTTACGCTCTCAAAGAGTTACATCTGGTTAACCAGCTGCCTCCCCCAGGGTGGCCTGGCAAAGGCAAAATTGTCCCGGTGGGAAAATATGTGCCAATCCGCCCCTGTTCGGATGTAACACATTGTACATTGTAAGTGAGGGTACCTGCGGACCACGTCTTTCACCAGACCTCCAAACACACGGCCAGACCTCTGCAGGGCGTCTTCACCCCCACTACTGGGGGCCTTGGATGCAACAAACAGCTCTGGAAGTGGCAGAACACAAATACAATTCATTGTCAGGCAGTGGGAGATAAGCATAGGATAAGTGTCAGGGTCTGTTTCTCAAGAATGACCGTTAACTATCCCATTTAGTATGTGGTCATGTTAAAAAAGGAAATATTAAGAAATGAATACACTGACACAAGGGAACGATGGAGTCTCTATTCTAAGCAGAGAATGAAACTAGAATTACACTGGTGAAGGAGTTTAAGTATCACAGGGTGAGTTTAAGTTCACGAGTGAGCTCTGGAGGAGTGTCTGCTTGGTTTAAGACGCCTCAAGGGCGAGAAGTGACCACAGGCAATCCTGTTTACTTTGTCAAGTTTGAAGGGTTGAAGGTTGTGCTTTATTGTTACGTATTGTGTACAGGTACATGGCTTCCTTCAGAAAATGCAGCAGCAACTAGAGTATATAATATAACCTAAAAAAAATCAAACACGGCAAAAACACACAGGATAGTGTAAAAAGTTGGATGTAGTAAAAACAAGATGAATCAGTTCATCTATCTCCCCTTTCCTAAATAATGACTCGTGTGTGTGTGTGTGTGTGTGTGTGTGTGTGTGTGTGTGTGTGTGTGTGTGTGTGTGTGCGTGCGTGCGTGCGTGCGTGCGTGCGTGCGTGTGTGTGTGTATAAACGACGTGAAACAACACAGTAGCAGTAAATGTGCAGTAGGCATTACAGCATCCGGGGAGGTTACAGCATAGCGTTACAGCGTTGGGGGGTTACAGCAGATGGAGGGTTACAGTGTAGCATGGGGGGGTTACAGCGTTTCATACTAAACTGTGACTTGCGGTCGCAACAACCAAGCTGTGTAGCTGATGGTGTTAGTACCAGGGGCGGATTGGCCATCTGGAGTACAGGGAGTTTTCCCGGTGGCCTGCACCACCTAGTGGCCTGGACAGTTTTTTTTTTCTTTCTTTTTTTTTCTTCTTTTTTTTTAGACTAAGACTAAGACTAAGACTAAGTTGGGCTAATTCACATGATGAATATTATAACTCTTGAGGGTGTAAAAATGAAACCAAATGGACCCGCAAGGGTCCATTTGGTTTCATTTTTACGCTCTCAAAGAGTTACATCTGGTTAACCAGCTGCCCCCACCAGGGTGGCCTGGCAAAGGCAAAATTGTCCCGGTGGGAAAATATGTGCCAATCCGCCCCTGGTTAGTACTAGTCATGTGATCAGGAAGGACCTTCATCCAGGAAGCTCTTGGACTCGCGGGGCGTCTCTGCTCTGCCGTTGTGCTCGTCTCTCCTCCTCAGCGGAGACACACAGGCTCCGCCCACCTCGTAGGGAGGCAGCACCACGCTGGCGTCCAGGAAGCGGTTGACGGCAGCCAGGAGGTCCTGGCGCTGGTCAGCCAGGTACGCCGCCGCGAGGAAGTTCTGCAGGACGGAGGTCACCATGCAGGACAGACGGACAGTGTTCAGTTCAGACTGAAGCCTTTAACGCGTTACTGTAAAGCAGGGGTTTTCAACCTTTTTGATACCAGGGCCCACCATTTATTCAGCATTTGAGCCACGAAGGACCACCATTTGAGGACATTTTAGCGCCCCACAGACACCAAATACTAAAGATTTCTTTTGCTTTTGTCCACAATTCCAGGCTGGATTTGGGAAACAAAACAGGCTAAAACAGGCTAAGATGATGAATATTTTAACTCTTGAGAGTGTAAAAATGAAACCAAATGGACCCGCAAGGGTCCATTTGGTTTCATTTTTACACTCTCAAGAGTTACATCTGGTTAACCAACTTAGCTGGGGACCACCTGGAACCCTCTCAAGGACCACTGGTGGTCCCCGGACCACCGGTTGAAAACCTCTGCTGTAAAGCAACTACTTTTTGTGGCAACTAATAATCCACATAGTTGCCTATTACCATTCACTAACAGAGTTATAGATGCCTCTCCTGAGCTATCTAACCCAGAGCTTTCTAACCAATCATATCATGAGTCAGATGAACGTGTGCAATGAATTACCTAACCTCACTAAAACTATGTCTAAACCTAAGCCTAACCTCAGTAAAACTATGCCTAAACCTAACCCTAACCTCAATAAAACTATGCCTAACCCTAATGTCAGTAAAACTATGTGCAAATCAGCAGGGGCCACGGTGGCAAAGTAGGTAAAGCAGGTTGGCCAGTATTCAGAAGGTCGGTGGTTCAATTCAGAGCAGGCGGCAATCTTGTCCTTGCTTTGGCGGTTCTATAACTGGCCGCTAGAGGGAGCCAGTGTTGAACCTTTGCATCCAGCTCGGCCCATCTAGTCAGTGGTGTGACTTCCTGGGAAGTCAGAGGTGTGACTAGTTGGGGCATCTGCGAAAAAGGCCCCAAAGTGAAGAGTTGGGGATGAGAACCTGTTGCGGATGTAGTGTGTCTGAGTGTATTTGTTGAAGTCAGATCAATGCATGGAATATCAGAACAGACTTCACTCATTACTTTCAGTAGACCTCTACTCCCCTTGAGTGATCTACTCACCTTGTCTGACATGAGAGTGGAGATGGTTCGTCCAACCTCATGGAAGTCTGTGTTGGAGGAGGGCGGGCCTAGCAGCAGGAAGATGAAACGCACAGGGACAGGAAGCTCCAGAACAGATTCCAGAACAGCAGCTTCTTGAAGCCGAACGAACGCCATCAGCGGCTGCTCCAAGAAGCCAACGCTGCCTTCACATGAAACATGCAGTGGTGGAAAAAGTAGTCAATTGTTATACTTAAATAAAAAGGTATCAAAACTGAAATGGAGAACTACTCTGTTACTAGTAAGAGTCATGATTTTCTTTTTTAAATATTGTATTTTATGGTTAATATGCATGGTTAATATGAGAGATAAGAGTCATAGGGCGCGATTTTCCTTCCACCCCTTGTCCCTAACGTTACCCGATACCCGCAGCGAATTCCCTTATTGCTATTTTGGTCACCTTTTCTCTTCCCTTAGCCACTATTCTTTATGCCGACACCGTTATTTGTGGCTGGAGGTGTGGTCATGGGCGTGTTTGTTGCCCAGTCCCTTAAGTTGCTAATTTCGTCAAATAGATTTGGGAACTAGATAACGCCATCAGAGACCACCCCTTAACCGATATGAGAAGGCAGAGCCACGTGCGCACGGTACGGGCGTCTGTGCGCTTTGGAGATGTCCACGACTCCACGTGGAAAGGCGCCAGTTCAATTCATCTCCTTATTTATGGATTGTCCTATAAACAGCTGTAGATTGCCTGCTGTCGGTCACTTCCTTGTGTTTAGGTAATGTACAGTATATAATATAATTAAATACATTAATTAACTTGTGACGCAATGCTGTAAATTGCAAAAAACTCGGGAATACGCGGCAAAAAAGACGTTTTTTTGATCATTCATTTCTCAGTCAATTCTGGACCATTTTTTACATTTTTACAAAAATGGTCCAGAATTGACTGAGAAATGAATGATCAAAAAAACGTCTTTTTTGCCGCGAATTGCCGACTTTTTTGCAATTTACTTTATAACATTTCGCAGACTTGGGATAAATGCACGCCACATACAGCAAAAAAACATGGAACATGTTTTTTCAACATAACATGTTGAATGGTAAGAAATGATTGAGAATTGACCGAGCTATAATTGTTTGAAAATGAGAGCTATGATCTTTGGGAATAGGCTACTCATGCATGTGTCTGTCCTAAGCCCGCAGCCAGGCTGCGGGCTTAGGAGGGTCAGACATAGCAGTAGGGATAAGGGAACTAGATAAGGGATGAATTAAAGGGAATGGCAAGACCAACACGGATTGGATGAAAGCTAAAAACGCCCAAACCACACCTATGCATAATTTAACGGGTATAGGAGGTGTTTAAGGGAGATGGCATGGTTACGAAATTATCAACTTTAGTGTGGGAACGCCTCTTCCCCAATGCTAAGTGCGTTAATTGCGCATAAGGGCTAATGTAACCAAAATCGGGCCATAGTGTTGATGATGATGACGATGATAATGATGATGATGTGCATACCCACTAGAACAACGGTAGCTTCTGCGTCATGTGGAATCTGCAGCTCATGTTTGGATTTAGAGTGATGAAGAAGACCTGCTGGTGCCTTCTGTACGTGTGTAGGCTACCCATGCACACACACACACACACACACACACACACACACACACACACACACACACACACACACACACACACACACACACACACACACACACACACACACACAGAGTATGATGACTCTGTACATAGCACTATTGTGTTGATGATATAGTGTTGACGTGTTGTTGATGATGAGGACAGTAGAAAAATTGGACGATAGCTACATTTCACCATAGTATGCACAATGCACATGCAGGAATTCCTTACCAAGGATGCCGCTTGATAGCTTGGGCAAGAAATATATCTGGAAGTGTCTAAAATTTCATTTATTTTCAGAAGTCTCTGTATAATGTCCACTGGTTGTGAGAGGCTTGCAGATTGTAGCAATGCAATTCAGTCAATTCAAGGCTCTATCTCAGTGTTGACCACATGTATGACAAGAGTAAAATGTTAGGAATGGACTAGTACTAAAGAGACAAAGTAGAACTAAAGCACAAGTCATTTGGTTCATGCGGGGATTGCATTCTAATCTGCATAATGTCTGATAAATAATCTAAGGATTTCCACACATGTGCATACTGTATTATGTATGGACAAGTATGTCTTGGTAAATGTAAACACACAACATTTATCAATCAATATCAGTGTGCATGTCTCACCACCTCACAGGATGATGTGTCTATCCCATTGGTTCCTCCCCCATTCCTAAGTGATGCACGCGATTGGCCGTTTGTATGGTTGTTGTGGTGGGCGAGCATCAGAGAGGATGCTGGGATATGAATGCTGAAGAGGAGAGGAGAATTGTAGTGAATAAACATCACATGTATTTATATCAAGAATGGGTGAGAGACAGACATTAGGGCTGGTGAGAGGGAGACTGTGCAGGAGAGACTGTGTCTCTTGTAGACCACCAAGTCAGACAGACAGACAGACAGACAGACAGACAGACAGACAGACAGACAGACAGACAGACAGACAGACAGACAGGCAGGTACCTGTCTGTGTGCTTCAGTAACAGTGTGGTCAGTAGAAGCTGTGAGTCTTCAGGTGTGACATGACCTGTGGTCAGCATGTGCTCCACCACCTGCTGAGCAATGCCCGCCAGAGACCTCTGCTGGACATCAAACAAAACTGCACCTAGACACATACAAAACAATGTATAACAACAACACAGTAGGCATTTCGAAAATACTCTTTAGGGCTTTTCAGATGGGGAGCTATAGACGCATGCGTTGGAAAGGTGAAAGGCCCTTTATCCAGATTGACATACATTAAGCAAGGTATACTGAGCACACATCAAATGCAGGAAGAGAGAATGCATTGCCTCGATAAACTAAGATCACACTATCAAGATAATAAGCCATAGTAGGCCTAACAGGGCTAGATGACCCGGACTGGTACCATGTGTGATGTTGAGGTCACTGGGAATGTATGATGGTATACCGTGTGTGTTGTGGTGGGAATGTGCAGGGGCGGATTGGCACATATTTTCCCACCGGGACAATTTTGCCTTTGCCAGGCCACCCTGGGGGGGGGGGGGGGGGGGGGGGGGGGGGGGGGGGCAGCTGGTTAACCAGATGTAACTCTTTGAGAGCGTAAATTTTTTTACGCATTTTTACACCCTCAAGAGTTAAAATATTCATCATGTGAATTAGCCCAACTTAGTCTACACAACTAGAGAATGTAGAAGATTAATGGTCATTTTGATCTGTATGTTCCAGGCGAGCATCTAGCACATCTAGTGCATTTTGGAAGTGCCACTAGTGCATTTTGGATCTTGTCCCAGCCACTAGGTGGCGCAGGCCACCGGGAAAACTCCCT
>CM076976.1:8438039-8470539 GCA_039105355.1 Benthosema pterotum | reverse complement strand
TGGGCCACCTGATCTTTGGCACTCTTCCTGACCAGGTGACGACTAGCACCTGGTACATCCTCATTCCTGTGACCTGAAATAATATGAAATAGTCGTCATCATCTGTTTTCATGCCAAAAGATACATGAGTCATTTCACGGAAACGGTACCATTTGCAGTCCCTCTGACCGTTTTGGCTGTATTTTATTGATGGAGTCACTGAAAAATATTTTTAAAAGATTTTTTAATCAATTGAAATGTTCCCTTTAATATTGTGTAAACATTACATGGATTTTATCTTCATATCAGAAATCATCTTGCTTTCTTTCAGTAGACACCCCCTATTTTGTCCATTTTTCCATGTCCCCAGTGGCCTTCGATGAAAGTGGACTTGACATATGACTATTAAACATCAACAAAAATCCAAAAAATATGACATGAGCATATCTATCTATCTGTACTTTATTGCTGGACATGTTTAGTTTTTGAATACATAGATGATTAATCATTTAAATGGCATTATATAGCTGTGTCCCTCAGTTGCACTCAACTCCGTTACACAAGTCATTCTTCCCTCCATAACAACAATTAACTGGCCCTTTAGTGACATCAACAATAGGAAGTAGTATTCTACAACTCTTCTGACCAACATGCTACAGAAAGTTGCAATTTAAAACCTCATTTTACACCGTTTTAGAAGCATTTTGTACTCTCACGTGTGGCCGTAAATCATGGGAATCATGTGGGAAGAATAAGTGTTGGAGTTTGGAAGCACTTGTTGGTACCGTAATCACTCAACGGCCCTGTGTAGCATCTGTTTTGAAATTGCACATTAACAATGTAGGATGCATTTAAATCAATGATAACAAGTTCTTCAAAACTCCAAATAATCTCATAACATGTTGTCTACGCTGTAATATTGATGAGTTTGACACTGTTTAATATAGCCAGATCCTTCTCCTTGGATGTATGGCTGTAAATTGCAAAATGTTATTTAGAGGTTGTTTCAACAGATGCTAGGCTCACTGTTTAACTGGTATCCTAGTTTCTGGGACTTCATTCTGCTTATGTGACAATATACGTTTGTATAGCACCGGAAATTCTAATAGGGGACTAGTCGCCCCTTATATTTCTAACACAAATAAGGGATGCAGAAAATATGATACAATACCATTGTACCTGTATATATGTACATTTTTGTATATTAGTTTAACCATGTAAAGCTATAATCTGGTGGGAAATTATATGCATGCATGCGCTGCACACATGCGCACACACACACTCGCTCATGGGATATCCATGGGAATTTCTCAGTAGCTAAGTGGTTATTAGAGCACTACATCTTAAAGGATAGACCACACACGCATACGCACACGCACACGCACACGCACACACACACACGCACACACACACACACACACACACACACACACACACACACACACACACACACACACACACACATTAATGTTGTTAATGACACCTCACTTCAATCCAGTGTTGAGAACAAGCAGGCTAAATCCAGAGGGATCAGAACAGACGTCAGTAGAGAGTCAGGTTACATATAGTCACCTCAGTGATGAGAGACGACACATTCCATGAGCACTCAGACCAAACAGTGGTGGAACGGAACTAAATACATTTACTTATTTACTTTAAGTACATTTATTTAGTTACATTCCACCACTGTTGGGTCATTTTATGGATTATTTTAACATATTTGGATCTGCGATGCAGTGGAGTATGAGTAAAATGATTGGAAATTGGAAATACTACAAATACCTCAAAGTTCTGCTTTTTGCTTTTGATACTTTAAATACAATTTACTTTCATTTGTACATTGCAGCACTTTTAATTAAGTAAAACATTTGAGTACTTTTTTGCAGTACTGCTCAACCCTCATTGAATTATATGGCATGGTGAAACATCATCCACATTTTTCTTATACAGCTTTTGTCCTTTTGTCCAATATTTACCAATGACAATGAAAGGGGACATTTAGTCATATGCAGAGGAGCAAATTGACAGGAGCCCTTGCCTTGGCCAATAAGTGACCACCATTCTTCGTCCATAACATATCATAGCTCTACTGATTGTCCAGTGTGAGATATTGCACAATGATGTACAACAAGAGCGCCCCTCACTTCACACAAGGGTAATTTTTAACATAGAAACACAGGCAATCCAAGAGGATTCTGACAATATCATAACATCACAAAGCCCAGTAGGGCATTTAAAATAAACAAAAATGTCGACAGATATTACTGTTTGACTTATAGGATGAAGACCCGGACTGGAACCACAGATCCAGATCTTCCAATCTGCCATATATGGTGTTTAGGGGGCGTTTCCCTATTTAAAATCAAGAGGGATTCATCATTCAGCAGACCTGGTTAAGATTTGTATTTTAAGCTTAAAACAGAGAAACTACCAATTCATTTTCATAAGCCATCGAGTCAATATAATTATTAAAAAATATATAATATTAACACACTGCAGAATCTAAGTCAATAATGAAGAGCAGAGAGCAGCAGAACAGAACAGTACTTACGAGATCAAAGTCCAAATGTCTCTGACTCATTTCACACCGGAATGATGATGGATGTACAGATTACACATGCACACGCTCACACACACGTGCACACACACACACACACACACACACACACACACACACACACACACACACACACACACACACACACACACACATGCACACGTGCATGCACGCAAGCACACAGACACGCACACACGTGCATGCTCAGACGAGACAATAGCGGATCAGAGAGGTTCATTGAGCATGTGGGAACATTGTGGGTTTGGATGGCATTGTTCACTGGTCAACAACAGCGGTGTTTCATGTGTGCACTGTCTCACACACACACACACACACACACACACACACACACACACACACACACACACACACACACACACACACACACACACACACACACACACACACACACACACACACACAGAAGAACAAAAGACCTATTATTATTAATAATACTGTTGTCCCAACTAGGGTTGTGATCCAGAACTGAAGGAGCCGGATCCGACATTGAGGAACCAAAATCATTACATTTGGAGACGTTTCTGACGTTTTATCACACCGTCACAGATTGTGCTTTTCCCAGCTGTACAATTACAAGATTGGTTCTCAAATGGTTTTCAATCAATCAATCACAAAACTGGACAGTGACTTTTCAATTATTTTGATACGCAGTCACTGCAAATATTCTTGATAAGTCCCCTGGAACCCACCCAAGGATCCCTGGGCGTCTCAGGACCCACTGAGCTAGCTCAACAGGCACCAGCTTTGCTGAATGGCCAATGCACGCTAGTAAAACAAAGCAAAGCAAGCCCACTAAATAATAATGTTTTTCATGGTTAGGTTATATAATCATATACACTGACATAAGAGGAAAAAGAACAAGTTCCAGGCAATGGAACGGAAGGAAGGAAGAAAACAGAACTGGTGGACCACACCATATAAGGAGATAGTGAATACTTCAACCAAACTGTATCAGGAGGACTGATGTGGATAAAAAGGAAGAAGAACAGAAAGTTAGTTGTCAGTTGATTTTCGCCATGAGTGAAGATAGAAACACATTGATGCCGTGACTAGAAGGTCTTCAGGGAACAGATGTTTTTTGAATGACTGCAAAGGTGGAAATCTATGTGTTTTTGCATGTCTTTACTTTGTTTTTGTTCTGTCATAATCTGCTCATATTGTAGGCTATATGAGCAAATATATGAGCAATTTTGATATGAGCAAACATCAGAATTGTCTTTCAAAGTATTTTCTAAGCAACTTCAATGCATCTATCATTTGTTTCTAATGCTGTAGAAGCCATACAGCACGTGAATAAGCTACAAGATCCATGAAAATGGAAAAAAGCAACAGTAAACTATAAAATGACTCACTCTGTGCTGATGGCAGGGCCTCTGTAGCACCATGTAGCGTCAGTCTGCAATGAAAATAATAAGGAAGAGATAATGAATGGAACAATGCTACATCATAGATTGCTCTGAAGTCAGTTTAATCTACAAATTGTCAGTTAATTAAAGGCAACTGCTGACAGTTAAGTGCTACCACTGAGATAATAGAGTCTGTACTGGCTTGCTCAGGGGAGAAATGGAGATACAGTGAAATCAATTTGCAACTGCAAGTCGTGGTAACAAATTAATACTAAATGACTGCAAACGAATGCTAAATGAGTCCCGACTGAGTCCGGTGTACTAGTACACATAGACAGACATAGGATCTACATGTCTCGAGTCAATACACAAGCAGGCATAATAATAATCAAACTTTTATTCACTAAAGAAACTCTGAATAGAGCTTTCAACATGTTACCTAACCAAACATTATCATCTGATTTGAGTTGATCATTTGATTACTAACTCTCATCATCCGGGGCCACCTGGAACTGCCTCAATGACCACTGGTGGTCCCCAGAGCCAGTGTTGGGAATATCACTGGTTATAAACCGATGGTTTTTAAAAGCGCTAGAATTTGGGAAGCGGGAAAAGACAGATTCCAGGGGAAGTTGAAACACTGGAAGCCCTGCTTCCGGCTAAGCTTTTCTCTTCACAGGGACCCAGGCTACCCAAAGAGACAATTTGAGTGACTACTCACTCGGTAGGCGTGGTGGCATTAGGTGGCAGGGTCGAGTCTGTCTCCTCCTCTTCCTCTCCTTCCTCTTCCTCGTCTTCTTCTATGGTGGGACCTGCACTGGAGGCGGAGCCTCTCCTCTGCCCCGCCCCCTTCCTCTTCTTGTCACTCCACTTCTTGCCATCAGGGGGCGCTTTGGAACGAGGGAGGTGGCCATGGGGGGAAGACTGGCCGTGGTCTATGGGAACAATTATCATCCATTACGACTGATGCTGGTCTTTGAGAACAATTATTAAGGGTGGTAGTCCACAACAGTTTCCCATTATTTGTATTTTAGAAATAACTTGTAGGTCAGCACTCGGTTAAGTGCATATTTGCACGTCGCACACAAGTAGGCCGTGACTGTGGCCTACTTGTGCATGAGCGGATTGGGCTAATACTCACGACTTTAGTTATAAAGGTCTATACTTCAAAATTACGTCATTGGAGTGCCCCGAGGGACGACAACCACAGACTACCGCACACCGAATGCTTAGCCAATCGAAGTGCTCCGAGGGAGGGACGACCGACGACCACCCTGCACCGATCGCTTAACTTGTGCCCACTCCGCTCATGCAAGTAATGAAACACAAAGATGTACCTCAATGCAGATTGGCTATTTAGACATCAAAGGTTGGCATTTTCCTTTTTAACATGATTTTTCTACTGTTTGTTTTGTTGAGGTTTCTGCCTGACAGTGTACAACCTGTTTCGATCCCTTTCCTTCATCACAGTTGCATACAGTATAGTGGAAAAATAAATAAATAAACAAATGTAATTTCATAGTCACATCTCCAAGGCAGCGAACTCCAGACACTATGGTTGACTGGATGGCATCATATTGTAGTCTGGACCCATTCGAACCAGACAAAGCAGTAGCATGTGCATTGGATTCATTCACCTGTGTAGTCTTGCTGGTCGTACGCTCTGTGTTTGTCAGAGGGACCATGGAGGATCTGATGGAACGTCTCCTCCCCTGTCGTCTTCCTCAGGTCATCTTCATTGTTGTCTTTATCATCTTCATCACCATGGTGGTGGAGGGGAGGCGAAGTAATGACTGACTAGAGGAGACCAGACAGAACACAGTGATCTTCGGTAATTATGCATCTGATATATAAACTAGACTAGATTTTTCTTGTTTTACTATCCTCGACATGTTTCTGTTTTCTGTTCCTGAAAAGTAGCGAAACGGTGAAGCTTGCAAACCAATTACACTCACGTCTTCTTTATGTCACTTCACCTGTGAATGTCTTCTTCACCTGTGAATCTGTGATGGAACAATAAAGGTGCTGCTAAAATGTAATGTCAATTACTAGCAGGTGTACAGGTAACGTGTTAATCTAATTACACCAAAACCCAGCAGCCATCTTCTCTACTGATTGGTGGCTGTAGAATATGCCACTTGGACACAAGCCATCCGGCATCACATCAACCTAGGTGGGTTAGGGTTAGTTTGTGCATCAAAGCTGTTTCGTTTACCTTACCAAAGGTGTAAATACGTGAGGGGCGAAATCATTTTTAAAAAGGTTGTGATGGAACATTTTTAACAGCCTTTTTCTAACGTGCCCTGACCTTTTTAGAAAAGAGGTCATGACGGGACTCTCCACCCCCCCAACCTTTTTCTAAATCGGTTGCAACATTTTCAACCGTTTTAAAATGTCCGCAACTGTTTTGAAAAGAAAAAAAAAAACTAAAATGGTCGTGGCCGTTTAAAAAAAAACATTGTGACCAAGTTTGAGGTCGCAAAATGATCTCGCTGTCTCTCTGTAAATTTAAATCTGTATTACTAGCAGGCGCAAATTTGATATGGACTCACTGTGGACGTGGTGGGCGGGGCTCCGTTGTGGTCAGGGGAAGTCGGGAGGTAGCTCATGGTTGACTCAGAGGTCAGCGTCAGGGTTCAGACAGCATAACCTGGCACAGACAGGACACACTTCAGTTTAATTCATTCATGGAAAAATAACCCATAATAAACAACAGTGGTAGGAGAAAGTACTCAACTGTTATTAGCTTTCCAATGTACGTTATGTGCATGCCTTTGACATTTGCAATCAGTGCTACTGAACACCCATTATTTCTCTGTGTTGTTTCAGAAATATTGAACCAATGAGAAGTATTTGGACACTCACAAGTTACACTGTATACTAACCTAACACCTCTACCCCTCTCATGCAAGGTATTAGCAATATATAATGCCACAATAGCAATTTGAGGCATTATTGTGTTGTTTCAAAATATGATTTTTTCATTTTTTAAAAGAACATTTTGGGGTTGGATGTTACAGCAGAGATATGCTTAAATTTTGTATAATGCCACTTGTGTTAACCAAGCATACTCTGAACTGGGGAACATTGGATAAAAATTACAATAAGTATGTATTGTAATTACATGGTATACGTTAGTATACTATAGTATAATATCTAGGTCATCTATAGGTCTATAGGTCATCTTACCTGTGTGTCTGTGGAGATGCGATGTCATCCAGAATGCTTACAGCAGACTACACACATAGATTTATACCATTTATATATAGTAGGACTAAGGCAGGCTGTGTGCTTCTGTCTGATGTGTGTGTGTGTGTGTGTGTGTGTGTGTGTGTGTGTGTGTGTGTGTGTGTGTGTGTGTGTGTGTGTGTGTGTGTGCGTGTGTGAGCGTGTGAATGCGTATGTGAAAGAGACATCATAACAGCCATTATGACTTATAATCTTCAGCATATTCTTAAACATTGAGCAGCAAATGCATAAATGCTTTGTTTGTTTGCTTTATTTTAACTGTGGTGTGAACTGCTGGGTGAGTGTGTGTGTGTGTGTGTGTGTGTGTGTGTGTGTGCGCGCGTGCGCGTGCATGCATGTGTGCGTGCATATTTGTAAGATATCAGTCTGCAATTACCAATTGTATCCACACACACACATGCACACATACACACAGTACAATGCTGTAGTAAAACGTGATGTTGTGAGTTAAGAACAAAGCCATGAGTTTATTTTGTTTGAAGTCACAACATTCTGCTAAATGTCTGGGAACCAGTGTTTGTGGGAAACAAGATGGTGAGCATGCATGCGTGTGTGTGTGTGTGTGTGTGTGTGTGTGTGTGTGTGTGTGTGTGTGTGTGTGTGTGTGTGTGTGTGTGTGTGTGTGTGTGTGTGTGTGTGTGTGTGTGTAATAAATGGATCAGGATTATGTTATGAGCAAACACTGGGAAGTACGTCATCAGCAGACTGTGAGAATATCACCAATGCTAATGTCAGGACACCTCACATGTTAAAAACTAATACTCTTCATGGTTCAAATTCAAAATACTGTAACAAAAGTATCACATCTGTAAGCTCTTTGAGTTTGACGCTGTAGTATGATCAAGTAGGACATTTACAAACACAAAAAAGTTTAGATGTTCGACAATATTTATGTGCCTAGTAGGCCTATACTTGTCTATAACCTATTAATAGAGTTGACTAGCAAAAGATTCAAAAGTTCCCAAAAGTCCATGAAATACTTTAACATGGCCGAAAGAAGTCAGTTCAGTTCCTGAGGGATTCTCACAGCCCGCAGCACAGAACTGCAAAAACTGCTAAAATGGCAGAACCTATGCTGGGCTTAACCACTAACAACAATAATAATAATAATAATGATGTTCACACAATTTTAGGCCGCAGAGAGCATCCTAGTCGTGTCCGTTCTGTGGCCACAGCTGTCCGAAGAAATAGAGAAAAGGCTCTATGATGGCTTAGGGTCAGGGTTGTTCTGTGGCCACAGCTTGCTGAAGGAATAGGCGTAGAGGAAAGGGTCTATGATGGCACTGAGCAGAGGCAGATTCTTCACTATCTTGGCACTGTCAGTAAAGTGGTCCAACCTGGAGGCGAGGTCCGGCCGTGATTCCCGCAGAGATGCGCCCACCAGGCTTATCAAGCCCACCACGTGGATGGGAACCCACAGAACCAGGAAGGTCACAATGATCCTGTAGATCAGCTGACTGGTTCTCCTGTCATTGAAGAGGAAGATAGAAAAAAAAAAGGTTATTGTCTGTTCAATTTGATATAGAATGGTAACATGCCTTTAATTGGCAATGCAACGCTTTACAACTGAATAATGGTTGCATGTGACTACTAATAAATAAATGCATACTTAGAAAGCTTTTTTTTTTATTTATTTTGTGACTTCCTGCAATTTCACTGCATAAAAATCCAGAATAAAAACATCATATTTCATTGCAAAATCAAGGATTTTAAAGGACCACTTCACCACTTTTCAACGTATATTCATATAATAGATCCTCACTAATGTACATGATAAAATACCACTATTTTTTTTTCTACTCAGTCTGTGTCTCACAGGAGGGCTGTGGGCAGTTCAGAAACTTCTTCCAATGACATCATCAATGGTGGAATCCAAGCTAATAGAAACTGCAGGCTTTCTATTCCTAAAAAGTCGCAATGCAAAAATGGCAGCCATTGTTCTCCCATCGATAATAAAAATATAAATATCTTTTCCAAAACACATTGTTTGGGAAAAAAAAATCTGCAGAATGATGATGTCATTGGAAGAAGTTTCTGAACTGCCCACAGCCCTCCTGTGAGACACAGACTGAGTAGAAAAACATAATGGTATTTTATCATGTACATTAGTGAGGACCTATTATATGAGGATATATTGAAAAATGGTGAAGTGGTCCTTTAAGCTGCAGAATGCAGAAGGCTCTAAATTTTGCTACTAGCCTGTTAGCGGACAGAGTGGGTCTCTTCTTCACCTTCCGGTAGAGACAACCGTAGAATGTCGTCATGATGGAGAAAGGGATGACAAAGCCCAGCAGCAGCTCCACAACCTATGTAGTCATGCCGGGAATATACATACAGTATGTATACAAAAGATACAAAAAAAATCCAGTGGAGGAAAAAGTACTTCTCTTACTTCTTAATCAATACATGTAGAAGTACTGTGCTTTGTAAAGTAAAAGTCCATTTACTAGAGAGAAAGTACAAAAGGATTGGTTTCAAAATGTATTTAAAGTACCAAAAGTAAAAGCACTCGTGCTAAATGTCCCATTTCAATTTTTAATATACACTATATACGTAAAATAGAACACAAATATCATAATTACACACTAACAATTGTGTTTGTTCATTGAACAATGGAATATTACAACTGTATTTCTGTTTGCCTTTTAGGCTTCATAATCACAAAATGCACAAGGCAGATATGGTATGGCAAATAACTTAATTATACAGAAAAATCACAATGACACATTTCATATTTTTTACATATTTCTTTCTTTCAATATTTTTTACAAAATAGCTGAAATAGTTAAGCTTGCAGCTCTGCTTTTTCTGCTATTTTTGAATGTAAGGACATTTCTGACACGGAAACAACTGCATGTTTATGAAGGAAGTACTGTAGGCTCACCGTGGCTCCCAGGGCCAGTCCCTCTGGAGGGGTCCGTCTGCTGCAGTCAAAGTGTGGGCCCTCGGTCCAGCCAGTGGACGCCACCGACGGCCAGGTCAGGACGCAGGACCCCGCCCACAGTCCCGCCAGCAGAGCCCTCTCGCCCCTCTGCCCCAGCCGGGACCACCTGCAGGAATGGGGTAACCTGTCATTGTTCCAAACTGCCACGTGGCAAAATCAAATGTGTTATATCACTGTTGCCTTTTGCTCCATTTTCATACACTCTAGCCTAAACATCCACTGAGGTAATTATTTTTCACATTTTCGCAGGCTATTCCAACCCATTTCAGCTGCAGTACCAGAAATGTCCACAAAAATAGCCCCCTCCCTCCTCACTGCTTCCCCTCATTGCTATTCCCTGTCTCATTAGAATATGCATGATCTACCCAGTTTCAGTCAGTTCCAACGGGCTTCTTTGGGGGGGGATCTTTGCATACCAATGACTTAAAGGGTGGAGGCGAAGTTAAAAGGGGTAAAACTATTAAAATGACTACAGAAAATTTGTACCCCAATTGAATTCACACACAAAGAAAAACACAAATATCTCAGTATAGGCCTGACTGTTAAAAAAAACCCTTTGGGGTGTAAAAAAAAGTAAAAAATAAATTTTGAAAAATGTAAAATTCATGGTGGAGGCATTTTAACTGGCCACGACAGACTAACAGGGGGGCGACTTATGGGCAGTCCCCCTGTGATGGTTAAGATGTTGATGTGCCTGTGATGTTGGAGCACCTTGATACCATTTACCTGTGGTGGTGGAGCACCTTGAGGAAGCGCTGGACGCTCATCAGTGTGATGGTGAAGATGTTGGCGTAGAGGCTGCAGAACACCACAAAGGCGACAAACCTGCAGGAGTACAGTATTGATTTTGACAGCAACATTTTGATTTAGCTTCAGTCGTGAATAGTATTTTGACTGCATTTTTATTCACTTTTAGTCATTGCAACACAGTAAACTTGTAGATCCATTTTCAGAATGCAACCATTTTCAGCATGTAGTCATAGTTTTAGTCAGCACCGTTTTTAGTTTAGTTTTCCTCAATGAAAAAAGGTAGCCGACAAATATTTTTCCAAAAGATAGATTAAACACTAGCCTGCAGAGCACAGGGTGGATGTCTCGCCGGCGGATGGCGTGAACCACCCACACGGGCAGGGTGGTGAGGTACATCAGGTCGCAGCACGCCAGGTTCAGCATCAGCAGCTCCGTGAAGTTGTTCCGCTGCAGCTTGCGCAACAGAAGCACCAGCACCGCCACGTTCCCAGGAATGCCCAGCACGCAGAACATGCCCAAAATGACTGCTTTGCTCAGCTCCGCCGGGCTCGGAGGGGTAAATCCCGCTGGGCTGGACAATGCAGACGGGGAAGCGAGCAGCCAGGAGTTGTTGAGCTGGACATAAAGCTCTTCCATTTTGTTGGAGTTTAAATCAAAGATTGTTGTCTGTGTCTGCAATAAAAGTAGTGTTGTCCGTTGTTTACAATTTAAGTGTGGTTGTCTGTTTGTAATAAAAGCTGTTGTTATTTCTAGTAATAAAACATCTTGTCTTAAAAACTTAAAGTGATATGTTGTTTCTAAAAAACAAAAGTGTAGTGCAGCCAGTGTGTGAGGGCTGAGCATTGGTGCAATATGTCTCAGTCTGCACATCAACATCCAAAGGAGGACATTGGGAAGGAAGTGGTTTCCACTTTCCAGTAACGATGGAGCCCACAGAAAGACCCTGTTGGTCGTGGGACGTGGGAACACGTCAGGAAAGAGAGAGAGGAGCTGTGTGGGTGGGTGGGGGGGTTCATACAATATCTGTGTATAAGACAAAAACATTCACAATACAATGATGTAGGGCTGTGATGCCCAGGGGCTGCTTCCAGTCCGTAACTTGAGTGAGAAGAGTAGGACAGAGGGTCCATGTCCTCACAGTGGGGGCTCCTCACTGGCAGTAGTAGTTTACTACAGTACATACCATATTCATTTTATAACAGGACACATAATTAACGTGGAAGTGTCAATGAATAACATAAAACATAATTAGCATGGAAGCCTCATTAAAATTTACAGTGGGCTGTATTTACAAGGGTGTGCATGGCGTTTGATAACAATCACCTCATGTACTGTACAGTACATACAGTACAGTGCATAGTTTATACGCAGTTTATAGTGCATAGATCATTGGTTAGATCAGCCATTGGTCTGACATTGACAGGGTGAGTCTAATATTAGCGCATCTCGCACACGTCACTTCAGCAGAAAAGAGGGGGGGGGGGGGGGGGGGGGGGGGGGGGGGGGGTCATTCAGCATCCATCAATGTGTGAAATTAATGTTCTGGATAAAAGTGCTATATGAACGTAATGCGCAATCTATGTAAGGTATAGGGATGTATGGTATATGTGAACTCTAAGTGGGATTGTGTTATGCACAATCTATTGTAAAGGTGTTTGAATGCTATGGATATAAAGCCCTACATAGACAAACAGCTCGCTGACTGAACGAACCAGGGAAAATGCCAACCTTTAACACTTCATCTGTTCTGTGTCCCTGCTTCTACGTCACATGTGGTTACAACAGACCAAATTAAGCCTCCACTGTTCCCACGACAGACAGCCGTCACACAGCTGGTAGCCCGAGAGCTTGCAAGGGGGGTGTAATTTGAGGCCATGTAATTTGAACATAAATATGCTGTAGTCCATTTGTTTCTTCATCGTTTTTTTCTTTTTTTTCCATACAGTGAACTTTTCATGAGCAAAATTAAATATTGCTTTACTTGAGTCCAAAACAACCAATAATTCTTAGTGTAGGCTATACGTTTATTTTTGTTTGTGTAGTAGAACCAGACAGACATAAACTCACAGACACATTGATCCACATTCCCCTACATCCATGACAGCTTGAGGACTCTGTCACTCAGGCAGACTGTATGGGCGTCTCTTCAGGTTCTTGGGTTTTTTGTTCTTTCGTTTTGTTCTTCAGTTGGTCCCTCTTCTTCTTGACTTCATCCATTCCCTGTTGAACTTGTTCCACAGCCTCCTCATCTCCTGCAGCCTGAGCCAGAGACAACGCCTCCTTATAAACACGGACTGACTCGTCTAGCCGATCTGGAAACATCAAAAACACATTATTTAATTATGATATTATCACTACCAGTAAGACACATCTGCATAGGTGGCAGCAGACTGCTGGGCAACGGCTGGCGCTCTGGCATGAGGGGTCAGATTAGCATATGGAATGAATTATGCAACAGACACATATGGAGTTTGATGTGGTCAGATCAACCCATGGAATGTCAGAACAGGCCAGCTTCATATATGGAAATCTATGGGTTTAAGGTCAGATGTACAGAAACAAAAAAATAAAGGGAACAGTAAATGGAACCCATTCCAAATCAACTAATTGGTAGTGAGATCCATAGGATCTTACCAAAATTTACAGTTTTTAATTTGAAAAAGAGTAGACACATTGTTGTCATAATGTCATTGGGGGATTTATGATTTACTGATGTTGCTGTCATGGTTGCCAGTTCCCACCTGATGTTGTGTGGATGTTCACGCTGACCAGTGTTTGTGGGAAACAAGATGGTGAGCAAGATGGTGAGAGGAGCTGTATTGAATTACTGCGAGCATGCATGACAAACCAGGATTCAGGTCTAGCATGTGCATGATCTGGGTTTGTCTCTGTATCCTCGAAGGAGGATGATACAATCTCCCACCCCACAGGGACACAGGACAGATAGGACATCTGCAACACTCCCATAAACACAAACGCCTTTGTCCCAATAATTTGTGGCAGAGTCTGAGGACACATGTTGCAGGTTGGTTGGGGTGGTAATTAAAGCCCAGACCATTGTGGTGGTGTCCAACTTGTAGGTGTCATTATGCTATCAAAATTCTGGGAGTAGGTAGATTTTAACAGGTTTTTCATATAATTGACAATGGAGGGTGATCTAAAGCTAGACAAAATGTTATTCAGCATGTTGGTCAAATGGCTCATGAGCTACAGTATGCCTGTTTAAAGTTTGCATTTCAACTGATCGCTGGATAACACTCTACCATGTTGCCAAATTTCACGACTGCACTGTTCTATGCCAGAACTGCCATCTTTGGTGGAAGATAAAGGAATAAGATAAAAAGAAACATACAAATACACTGTGGGACCATGGGACCTTCAATATTAACCTTGGTGTAATAATATTCCAGCCATATTTGACAGAAGGACGTGGTGGTCAGGATGGCCAACAGTCCGACTCAGTTCCACTGCCTTCGCCACCCACGGCAATGCGTCGTCATGGCGTCCTTGCAGGTCCAAGATGGTTGCCAGGTCGCTCATCAGCACCAACGTCTGATGAGGAGTAAACAAGACATGATAGGAGCCACTGTTTATGCAAAACTAACCAACCTGTTAATAACAACCTTTTAATAACTAACCAAATAACCAGAACCAGGGCATCAAACTCTTTATGTATGGACCAGGGTTCCCAGGAGGAGAGGATTTGGGTTTAATAGACGTTAGACAAGGAGGCTATGGATATTGTACTACAATGCTTAAATCGCTGAAAATGTTTACATTGTTTAAATCGAACAATAACTCTCTAATTTCCACAACGTGTAGCCATATTGGCTGCATACACTGAACGCTGCAAAGTGAAGCTGTGAGCTTAGGCAGAGGCTGTGGCGCACACACTGTTTATAGATGTTCATGTTATTAACTCATCCCTTGCGTTAGGTCATGTTTGCTTGAATGTATGCGCATTGACCTAAGCAAAACAATTTTCCCTTGTCAATAATAAAGACATCTAAGCCCTATACATGCAACTGACTATTACTACTATTGTAGTAATAACACTTAAGAAATTCTTCCACACCTGATTATCAATACCTGAGGGTGTGTTTGTCCTTGCTCCTGGTCACAGATGAGCAGAGCTTGCTCATAGTCCAGGGTAGCGTTGGTCAGCTGCTGGGTGGAAGCACGGTAGCGTGCACGAGAGTCCAAGCACAACCCCAACAGCAGCCTGGTCTCCTTCCTGAGCGCTTCAGCCTCCTCTAGTGGACATGACAGGACACAACACCCGGATCAATTGAACCAGTGCTTCTCTAGCCAAGTCAAACCTAACACAGAAAGCATACTCATATACGGCGCGGTAATTTAGGCGTAGTTTAACTGAGGTTATGTGTTAACTGTATGTGTAAGCAGTTTTACTGAGATTATGGTTAAGGTTATGCATAGGTGTGGAGATAAAGAGTTACCAACCTGTTAACTCATCCTCAGGTAGCTCTTTGTGCTTCAACAGTTTAGCCTCCAGATTGTCAATACAGAAACTGTAACCAATGTCTGCTAGCTCTCTCCTGAGAGCGACAGAGAGAGACAGACAAAGAGAGCAGGCTGGAACCCAAGCTACTGTAGATAAACATGACTTATGCTAAATGAGGGTGTTGACTTAGGCAATATGTCTTGTTTTATTTATTTTTGCTGTGTTATTTTTATTTCTTCTTTCCTGAAAATATTCAAATTATGACATAGGCAATTATACTATGAGGCTAACGATATTATTTTACATAGTGTTATGTTGTCAATGCAATCACAGTGTTTTGCAAATGATTTGGGGACAAAATTGCAACATCCTCGCGGTAGGCCCCCAGCCCCTGGGTTAAGAACCGCTGTGCTAAATTACTAAATTGCAAACTGGAATCTACACAGACAGCTGGACTTACTTGTTCTGACCGGCGTAGATGGTGGCCAATTTCAGAGAGATTTCTATGACGCCATTGTCATCCTTCAAAACAAGAGAAAAAACATACCATGAGTCCTCCAGTACTGCTAGACACACACACACACACACGCACGTGCGCACACGTGCACGCACACGCACACGCACACACACACACACACACACACACACACACACACACACACACACACACACACACACCTGTGGTGTTCCTCCAGACAACATGAAGCTCATGGCTGCCTTGAAGAGTTTCTCTGCCTGAGGAGAGAAGACATTCATGAAACATTTTTCCACACTTTCCAACAACAATCAAATAGTTAAGTGCTATGCAGTTGCTGTTGGGTCCGAATAAAATGTCTTCTGTCAATATTTGAGTGTTTTATTGTAAATCCCTATATGATCACGCTACAGCATTACACGGATTCAGAACAAGAAGACAGGGATCCACAAGCTTAAAATGTGGCATGAAGTGACAATACAGTAATACAGTAAGTAATGAGGTTTTTAAATCTGCTATTTTCACTAATTTAGGTCCAGAGGAAACATCAAATTACTTTTTTGGGGTCATGAGAAAAAGGTTTGGGAACCACTGAACTAAAAGATCTTACTTTGTCCAGTTGTCCCTGCACATAGGCCAGGTTAGCCATCTGCGGATATGACATGCATCAATGTCAGAATGTGTGTATAACAAGCATTTATCACACATAACACAATACATGAATCATTCTTATGATATACATAACATATTCATAATGCATCAATGCGACTGATAAAATATTAATCACATTTTTTTAACAGGTATCCAATATGTAACACGTGTAGGTATAATATATTTCATTTTTGTACCAGACTGTGTGCGAACAAAAATAATATTTTAATTATTTTAATCAGCAATATTGACTGTATATATAAAGTATACTTGAATGAATGTTTTAACATTTTTTGTGAATGTTTTAATTATGTTACTTTGTATGTCTGCTTTCAGTCTGCTTGTCATTTCTTCAAAGCAATTATATGATATAAATTAAACTAAATAATAAATATGGATATATTTACCAGGCTGTATGTGTAGATGATAGCTTGGTTGTTGTGTGTGCGGTGTGCTAGCGCCACTGCCTCGTGGAGAAAGTCTGACGCAGCCTGGAGCTGACCCCTGTACATACTCAACTACACGTGCACACACACACACACACACACACACACACACACACACACACACACACACACACACACACACACACACACACACACACACACACAAACATGATTCATACTTCATGCATACTAGCTTTCCTCAGCAGTACTAGTATGTACAGTACTGTATACTTTAACATCATATAATAAACATCATTAACATATCATTAAAGGCATACTTTTGCTTTCTTCAGCAGCAGTATAATCTCATCCTCCTGCTTTTGTGCTTCAGTTCGTGTGTCTTCCTCCTCAAACATGTTGAACAGAGAGAATGCTGCAATAAGAAAGACAATATCAGTCACCAAAAGGAAGGGACGTGTGTTTTCAATGAGTTCAACATTCATTAAGGACACCCCCCCCCCCTGCACGTGACTGCATGAGACTCATCAAGACACATGAAAAAATGTACCTCTGTGAAGACAGAAGCAGCAAATGATATTAAATTCTAGGGCCGTGTTCAAAAAATCGATCCACGATCCAATATCGATTCATGCTCAAAAAACACGATATTGATCCAAAAATGTGTGGATCGATCTTCTTCAGGCGACTGGCACTATTTTCTTTTACGCGGAGGCGCAATATAGAAAGCGAGTGCCGGCAAAACGAAATCGAAACCTAAGAAGGCAAAATGGCTGAATCAGCCCGTAATACTTGTATTTTTACTAAAATAAATACTTGATACTTGACTCTTCTCTCTCTGTGTCCCTCTTACACACAGATACAATCACCAACACATGGGGCCGTCTTGTCTATTGGACAGTATTTATTTCCATTATGTCTGTAAATAGATCGATATCGAATCAAATCGAATCGTGGATCGAATCGGATCGTGACCTTGTGAATCGAAATCAAAACGATCTAGGGAATTCGGATCAATTCCCAGCCCTATTAAATTCATAGGTAATAGGCCTGGGGAAAGAGAAATATACAAAGAGGGGAAATGACACATAACACAAAAGAAAGAGGGTGGGTGGGGGAAATTGTATTTTTTCAATTGTGGCTTATGAAGGCCAGTTACAAATTGCGTAGGTGCCCCCTTTGAGAGTGGTTTTGAAGGAGTAGTAAATTCTGCTTAGATTGCAATTGTAACTGTAATTTCTATATGTAATTTCTGTCTAATCTCTTATCGCAATGTTTTTTTTTACTTTCAGGTAAAAAATGAAACGTCTTGTAGGAGGAATTACGCTTGTTTGACTGTGAGTTTGTGTCTGCTATTTTCACAACTTTTACATCTTTTTTTATGGTTCTAGCTTTTCTGCCTTTATTGATTGTATAATGTGAGGATAGACAGCAAAGAGGGGGCCAGAAAATGGAGAGACATGCAGCAAAGGTGCTAGTTGTCATAGCTTTAATAATGAGGAGTTCAAATATTTAGAAGTTGGTCAACAAACAAATTAAAGAAGGTTGATAATTTTGTCTACAATTCACACTGAAGGTCAATTTTGGAATTCATCAAAATATCATTAGATCAATCCAAAATTCATGGCATTATAAAGTAGCCTACATGTCACTTTACTGTAATTCTGGGACCAATTATTATGCGGGGATCCCGGCCCACAGGTTGAGGACCACTTACCCATGGCTCCTCCCAGTGCAGCACTGGTCCATCTGTTTTGATCCGACTGGTTTCTGCTGCTAGAATAAAGCACGCAGCACCCTGTCCTTCTGGAAGCATCTTTCCTCCAGTTGTAACTATTATTATTTAAACTGCTGCTTACTGCTCTTCTGCCTGCACCGTTAAACATTGTGCGCGTGAACGACGCCCCCCCTGCGGGACATTTATTTATAAGAACACGACGCAGCACACTGGACAACAAGGACGCCGCCATGTTGGAATGGATGGGAGCAGGTCACGTGACTGACGTGCGTCAAAATAAAAGCATTTGGTGTTGGCTCTGACTCTCCCTCCCCATCATCAATGTTGCCCTTAATGATGATAATCTTACTGTAAATTCATTGGATCATCAGTCAAACTATGTATGGCAACAACCATCTCCACTGGTCAAAAACCCACTTGAGCATTATTTGGGTGAAGTGATAATATTCACATTAACGAATCTGACACCCACTTCGAATGGAATCGGTGTATTGAAATGGGGAAAATACACAGATTCCATTAGAAGTGAGTGCATCGGACATGTATACAGTTACAGTAGTCACTTTTTAAGTTCTCTCACTCTCGATTTCAAGATGTCCTTGAAATGAAACAATGGCAACTGGTCGGCCTATGTAAGTTTTATTCATTTTTGCTAGAAGTAACACATGGTACAGTATTTACTAGAGTATGGTACAGAAACCTTGGCAGCACTCGTGTTTTAAACAACACAATATACAGGATTATATCAGTATTATTAACAGGCAAACGCTCAGTCTGCCAGGGTGAGTTCAATAAAGTGTCCATTCATTAAAGCTGCAAATCTGGGACTTACTGTATTGCAACAAATAAAACGTGATTTTTTTGTATGCCAGTGTACTCTGAATAGAACATGATGTACAGTATCAACCAGGGTGCAATAGTGGTTCAGCAACAAAAAACAATGTTATTTTCATATAACTGGTCCTCAATAATGTTCATGATAAAATATATATTTTTTCTCCTACTCACTCTGTCTCTCACAGGACGATGAGCAGTTCAAAAACTCATTCACCACCAATCATCATTACATTAAAAGTACAGAGATTTTTATTATCATGAGAACAATAGCTTCCATCATTGTATTGCAACTTTTCAGGAATAAAAGTCTGTAGTTTCTATTAGCTTAGATTCCCAATCAATAATGCATAATGTTGGACGGTTTCTGTACTGCACGCCCTCCCATGAGACAGACATTTGGAATTTTATCATGAACATTGGTGAGGAGGACCAATTATATGAAGCCAGGCTGAAAACTGGTAAAGTGAGCACTTCACCCATTTTCCAACATAGTAATGCAACACAGAAATTGTTAAAATAAAGACGCTGAACTGATCAGCAGGTGGGCGGATTTTACTCTGAAAAGCCCAGCATTATAACCTCACGCTGTAGTCTCATGTATCTTCAGAAGTGTCTACATTCTAAACGAGTTGCTTGGGTAAGTTAAGTTAGAAATTATGACAGTACACTGCCGTTCTGATAAAAAAAAAAAAAAACATGGGCAGCGACAGATTTGGAGGTGATAGACAGTTTTGTCAGCCAGAAACAAGTGGCAGAACATCTTTATACACGTCCTTAGTAACCCATTTTTTTATTGAGAGGACATGTGGAGTAGTTTTCAGCATAAAAGGTGTTACAAATTCTATTTCAACATGATAACTTTCCAGCAAGAGCAAGGTTGTAGTTTCTATTAGCTTAACCTCCTTCTATAATGTCACTTATAGGCAGGTTTCTGAACTGTCCACAGAAATAATGCCATCTGATAATGAGGATTAGTGAGAACTGAGGAACAAATTATAGTTGGGAAATGGATGAAGTGCTCCCTTAATGCACATTGTAGTGTATGCTTATTATGCTACATAATTTGTTAAGTGAGATGTGTATCACCTGATTAAGCCATCCATATTGCAGGACACTCATTCGTCAAATATATTACATACATTCAGCATAGACATTTGGTCTAGTGGGGGGAAAGTAGCCTGGGTAAAGGTAAAGCCACTTCAAAAAGGAGTGCCTCCAGGAGCCTCCAGCCAACAAAGTACAAGGAATGAAATGCAAAAAAAAAAAAAACAATAACGAAGGAATTCTCTATTAACAGAGTAGCAATTGGTGGAATGTTCCTTTAACCATCCTTCCATGAACACAACGTTAAGGTCCGAATATGTGGAGCAACACTCCAGGAATTTCCTCCAGGAACAGACAGCATGCAGACAGACAGACAGTGTTTGGTGGGTTTACTTTTGATGCCGAAAGTGTGCCAGGTTTCAGTTTTGCTTTTCAATTAAAAGTTAAATCTTTATATTGTGGAATAAGCCTTGCTGTAAAAAAGTGTTTGTTCAGTGCATGTCTAGAGCTACTAAATACATTTTGATGGTGGTTTACCAATTTCATCCAATGAGGAGAGAGGATGTATTTATCAGCTTCAGCTTATGATGCCCAAAATAGGGATGGTGAGGTTGAATGATGATTAAACAAGAAAAAATAAAATTTAAGTGTCTGCATATATATATATTTTTTAAACTCATTTAGTCAATAGATGTCATAGATCATAATATATCATCCCATTTCTAAAAATAATCTCCTAATTTGTGAGAACTATTCTGAAGCATTTGTTATTCTTTTGAAAGTAATTTACATTCGGTAATAATACATTACTGAATCAGGTGTTCAGTTGTCTTTGGGTGTACACACGCACACACACACACACACACACACACACACACACACACACACACACACACACACACACACACACACACACACACACACACACACACACACACACACACACACACACACACACACACACACACACACACACACACACACACACACACACACACACACACACACACACACACACACACACACACACACACACACACACACACACACACAATTCAATATTTTGGAATTGCACTTTTAGGCTCTTTTTCTGACATTTTAACCTAATGTCTAAAAGGAGTAGTCTAGTAGTGTAATTCTCCATGAAACTCAAGGCTTCAAGGCGTGTGTAACTGACTGAAAATAAGTCATGTTTTGGGTAAGCTACTCCTACTGTATAATAGTGTTGCATGACCGAAAAGAAATCAGTCCAAAACTGACATTTCTAAAGCCTTAAAAACAACCATATCTACTGTCAAGGAAATGATCCTTGCAATGGTTTTATACGGTCCTCACAACTATAGTAATACAATTACATGTGTGCCCCCAAACCCCCCACCACTGCCAACGCAAATTAATCATCAACTTCCATTTGTAATCGTGACAGTAACACACACACAGACACAAACACACACACACACACACACACACACGCACACGCACACACACAGTTACGTGGCAGCGCGGTGGTCGGTGAATCTCTTCAGGTGGGACTTGAGTTCACTTTTGGTCTTGAATCCCTTGCTGCAGTCGCAGTGGTGTGGCCGCTCTCCTGTGTGGTTCAACATGTGGTGCTTGAGGGAGGAGCTGGTCAGGAAGAAATCCCCGCAGGTCACGCAGTAGTAGTTGCGCTCACCGGTGTGCTTGACCTTCTCGTGGCAGCGCAGTGCACCCGACGTGGTGAATCTTGCACCGCAATCCATGCACGCATAGGGCTTCTCTCCCGTATGGACTCTTTCATGCGCCCTCCAGGCGTTGTGGTAGGAGAACTCCTGAAAGGAAGGCAGCAGGAGTATGCAACTGTTAGTCAGACCAGATCAGGAGTCTTGAACATCATAGCCATAACATTTAGTTATTAGTTAGACTACTTTCCACAGATGAATAGTGAAAATTGCCACACTACGAGGTCAAAGCACCTAGCATGCAAAACGTACCGAGCTTGAAGATCGGCTATTGCCACAATGTTTTTTTTAATTACTAATCACCAAGTACTTGCCAATACCAATTTTGGTATAAAAAGGTCTTAAAAGTAATTAAATTCTTAACTTTCTAAATTAACTTCATAAACGTGCAAATTCCTTATGCTCTATGTTGGTTAATTACTGCTGCATGAGAAAACAATGAATGTTAATTTGTTATCAAAATAATTTGTGACTCCCTTGGGGATCCTGACAGTCAGTTTGGAAACCACAGCCTAATGCTTGTTACACACCTGCGAAAAAGCGAAACGACTCGAAAAAGCGAACAAAAAAAGGCGAAATATTTGCCGGCGAATTTAGTCGCGGCCTCCTGTACACACCAAAAAGCGAAGCGTATAAAACGATTAAATTCGCCTTTCCTCTCCCCCTCCCCTCCTGGCGTATAAAACGATTAAATTCACCTTTCCTCTCCCCCTCCCCTCCTTCTACTACCCTCCTCCCTGCTGTGTTGTCATTTTAGCCTATATATTTTAACCATGGAAGGACGCACGCAGGAACCGATCGAAATGTTGGTCATAAAAGTTTTTTTTGTATCATCAGTCATGACCCATAGCCCATATTGTTATATTAATAACAATGTGAAAGGGTCCCCCAAACCTTAAGGCCGCTGTAGTAGCCTAATCGTAGCCTATCGGTAAATAAAAATGAAAACGATCCGACGGCAAATCAGATGGTAAGAATACACAAGTGTTTGTGCGTCCGAGCGCACACGTGCATGGTGCGTTATTTATGATCACGGGATAGCGGCACAGCGGGCACACGTGCGTGAGGCAAAGGGTTGCTGCGCAGACAGTATATGATTTAAATACACGCATAGCGCAGGAAGATTATACATTTTACCAACATGAACAGCTTTATTAGCTCATTCAACGTGTTGGAGAGAAGCGTCCTTCCTTAGGGTGCTGTCTGATGCTGTGCGCTGCTGACAGAGTGGCGGTGGGCAAGGAGAACAGATCTTCAAGCTAAGGATGCCTCGAAACTCAACACGTTGTTAGCTTGTATATCTGCTCTATTTTAGCGAACAACACCGCCGTACTACAGTAATATAAATGTAGGTATAGAACTGCAAATCATAGAATGTGCACTTGTCATGTCTCTATCACAGCTGAATGGCCAAATGCTCTACTCGCACCGGTGCTATGAACTCTTTAGTCATAAATGCGAGCCTGTCGAGCCCTGCTCTTGAACGAAATCGAACGCAAGAAAAGTGGCGTTCACTCACGCCAGAAATGAACGAGTTCACACCGCCGTTCTTCAAGCAGATATAGCCTAGGGGCCGTTCCGTTCAAGTTCCTTAAAAATATGAACAGTTCAAAGAACTTTCGTTCTTTGAACGCGTTCGGGTACAACTCTGTCCAGGGACCACCATTTGTTCAGCATTTGAGCCACGGACCACCATTTGATGACATTTTAGCCTCAAAGACCTAAAACTAAATAATTCTTTTGGTTTTGTCAACAATTCCAGGCTGTATTTTGCCAACAAAACAGTGTAAACTTCTTAATTAAGTGGTGCTAATTGAGATGATGAATAGTGTGGAAATGAAACCAAATGGACCCGCAAGGGTCCATTTGGTTTCATTTTTACATTCTCAAGAGTTACATCTGGTTAACCAACTTTCCATAATTTAGCCTGAGGACCACCTGGAACCTTCTCAAGGACCACTGGTGGTCCCCGGACCACCTGTTGAAAACCCCTGATCTATCTGATCCCTATACAGATCAGCCTAATCTAGGTGCCGTGCTCTTTTGTCTATAGCCTAATATCTGATCCCTATACAGATCAGCCTAATCTAGGCGCCGTGCTCTTTTGTCTATAGCCTATCAGTGGTTTTCAACCATTTTCATACCAGGGCCCACTATTTATTCAGCATTTGAGCCACGGACCACCACTCAAGGACATTTGCTCCACAGACCCTAAAATTGAAGATTTCTTTTGCTTTTGTCCACAATACCAGGCCATTCTTCAACATTCTCTAGTTGTGTAGACTTGGGCTAATTCACATTATGAGAGCGTAAACATGAAACCAAATGGACCAAATAGATAGACTTCTCGGGTGGTTTCATTTCAATGACGGGCATATCCATTTGGGGGTCCGCGGCCCGCAAGATGAGAACGTTTCGGGAAGTTAGGAGAGGTTATCCTATTAAAGCATGAGAGCATCTGTCTACCAAACTGCCTACCTTAGTAGCCTATGAGATATTAAGGCAGATTCATTGTTTGCAGATCGTATAGCTCACAGCAGCCTCAACAAGAGGTGGTATGTTAAGTTTGGGCATGGATTGATGCGCAATAGGCTACAACAATCGCATCACATAATAGGCTAAGATTTTTTCCACCTGTAGCCTACCGTTGTGTTTGCAGGGGGCAGCGCTAAACGTTTTATCCTGTAAATTTGCAGGCCTAGTTGAGAGAAATTCACATAGGCAGTTACAAAACCAAACCAGAGCTATAGGTTGTGACATTGATATCTTTCCCTTCCAATGCGTGATGCGCCGTGGATATGCCACTTGGATATGCCACACACACACACACACACACACACACACACACACACACACACACACACACACACACACACACACACACACACACACACACACACACACACACACACACACACACACACACACACACACACACACACACACACACGCGCAGTTTAGACTGCATTCTGATTGGTCAGCGGGTATTAGTCGCCTGCGACTAGCTGAAAAATTCGACACAAAAGCGAAAAAACAAAAAGCGAAAATAGTCGCATTTTCGCTATTTCGCTAATTCGCCGTGGTGTGTAAGCTTACATTGACTCCAATATGTTTTAAAAAAAAGCGAAATATTCGCGCGAAAAAAATCGTTTCGCTTTTTCGCCGGTGTGGAACACAGCCTAAGAACCATATTCAGGGAAGAACATAGGTTGGAAATAGCTACCGCAGGTTCCCCCACCAAAAATGCTCATGAATTTTTGCGACTAGTTTTGCACTAGTTTTGAGTTGTGTGATTATATATAAAATAACTCTTGAAGGGATATTTCACTATTAAAAAACATGACAGATACTGTACAAATGACAATCATTTCAATGTCTACACAGGTTTTTGTGTACAACCTAGACGTGTTTCGTTGCTCAAATCAACATTTTGATGTAGTATTAGACTCCATCTTAGCCCATCGCACTTGCAGTAGTACTTGCCCTAGCCTCGACCTCCTACAGGCATATGCAAAGTCTCCATTTGTGCATTTCATATACTGTATATATATATATATATATATATATATATATATATATATATATATATATATATATATATATATATATATATATATATATATATATATATATCAGTATATGTACAGTATACAGTGAGGAAAATAATTATTTGATCCCCTGATGATTTTGTAAGTTTTCATGATTAGAAAGAAATGAGCACTCTGTCATTTTTATGGTACTTTTATTTAAACAAATAGAGACAGAATATGAACAAAAATGTCCATAATAAAATAATATTTAAAGGTTATAAATTAATTTGCGTTAGAGCTCGAGAAATAAGTATTTGATCCCTAAGCACAACCTGACTTAGTACTTAGTGGAGAAACCCTTGTTGGCAAGCACGGAAGTCAAATGTTTCTTGTAGTTGGTCACCAAGTTTGCGCACATCTCAGGAGGGATTTTGGCCCACTCCTGGTTAGATCTTCTCTCCAAATCCTGAAGGTTTCGAGGCCGTTGCTTGCCAACTCGAAGCTCGAGCTCCTTCCATAGATTTTCTATAGGATTAAGGTCTGGAGATTGGCTGGGCCACTCCATGAGCTTAATGTGCTTCTTCAAGACGCATCTTTAGTGCTCTGGCTGAGGGAAGGAGGTTCTTGTCCAAGATGTTGCAGTGCATGTCTCCATCCATCGGCCACAATGCAGTGAAGTTTCCCTGTACCCTTAGCAGAGAAACAGCCCCAAAGAATAATGTTTCCACCTCCATGCCTGACGACGGCCATGGTGTTGTTGTTATTGATTTGAAGGCATCTGGGACCACAGTCATCAAGAAAACCATTGGTAACACAGTACACCATAACGGATTGAAATCCTGCAGTGCCCAGCCATGTCCATCTGCTCAAGAAGGTGCATAGAGGCCCGTCTAAAGTTCACCAATGAACACCTAAATGATTCAGACCAGGCTGCGGGGAAGGTGATGTGGTCAGAAGAGATCAAAATTCAACTCTTTGGCATCCATTTGACTTGTTGTGTTTGGAGGGAGAGAAATGCTGAATACAAACCCAACAACACCATCCCCACCGTCAAGCATGGAGGTGGAGACATTATGTATTGGGGCTGTTTCTCTGCTAAGGGTAGAGGGCAACTTCACCGCATTGTGTGGCCGATGGATGTGGCCATGTACCGCAGGATCTTGGACAATAACCTCCTTCCCTCAGCCAGAGCACTGAAGATGGGCCGTGGCTGGGTCTTCAGTATGGCAACAACCTAAAACATACGGCCAAGGCAACAAAGGAGTGGCTCACGAAGAAGCACATTAAGCTCATGGAGTGGCCTAGCCAGTCTCCAGACCTTAATCCTATAGAAAATCTATGGAGGGAGCTCGAGCTTCGAGTTGGCAAGCAACGGCCTTGAAAACTTCAGGATTTGGAGAGAAGATCTAACCAGGAGTGGGCCAAAATCGCTCCTGAGATGTGCGCAAACTTGGTGACCAACTACAAGAAACGTCTGACTTCCGTGCTTGCCAACAAGGGTTTCTCCACTAAGTACTAAGTCAGGTTGTGCTTAGGGATCAAATACTTATTTCACGAGCAATAACGCAAATTAATTTATAACCTTTAAATATTATTTTCTTATGGACATTTTTGTTCATATTCTGTCTCTATTTGTTTAAATAAAGGTACCATAAAAATGACAGAGTGCTCATTTCTTTCTAATCATGAAAACTTACAAAATCATCAGGGGGTCAAATAATTATTTTCCTCACTGTATATACATATACACTGTATATATGAAACATCTGAATTACTTCATGTTCAAGAATCTAGAAAATGTAAATTGTCGACAAAAAAACAGAAAATGCTTAGTTTTGGGAACATCAAATGGTGGTCCGTGGCAACATCAAATGGTGGTCCGTGGCTAAAATGCTGAATAAATAGTGGGCCCTGGTATGTCAAAGGTTGAAAACCACAGTTTTAGTCATTTGAAATGTTTAAAATATCAGTGGCCACCTCTAAAGGTCATAAACGTACTGTCTGGAGTATGAAAACATGCCTGAGGTAGAGGAAGTGAACACAGACCTTGTCGCAGTAGGAGCACTGGAAGAACTTCTCCTTGGTGTGGGACCTCTGGTGCATCTTCAGGTAGTGGGCAATGGTGAAGCTCTTCCCACAGTCGTCGCACGAGAATGGCTTCTTCCCCACGTGGAACAGAATGTTGTGAGACCTCATGTGGGACGACTGCGTGAACCGCTTCCCGCATGTGACGCACACGAAGGGACGCTCCCCCGTGTGAGTGACCTGGTGAATAGGAGAAGGGGCTGGGTCAGGAGGTGACCAAAATGTAGTCGTCGGTATGACCAGGATGAGGGAATCGAACACCCAACCGAGCATATCCAAGCCTGTCACCATTTTTATATAATCGTTGAATCACAATTGTTTGAGATAATCACATTTTTTGCACTTTTAGAATATTCATATTCAAGTATTCATATATTCACGTTGGGAATATATGAACACCACATTATGTATGGCAGAGCCATTGAAGAAAACTGTGAGAAATCTACCATGATGCAGGAATCTAGAGAAAGTGAATTTTGTTTTTTGATTTAATGTTCAAGAGTTATACGGCGATATGTAAAATGGGCTGTTTTAGTGCCACCATGAGGCCGACAGATTGAATTATTCATAACATAAAATTAATGAATTATTTCAGCACTACTGATTTAATTATTAATTAATAATTTGTCAATTTGAAAAAGGGCCTTCGTTAAGACCTCTGTAATATTATGATCAATGCTTGTGTGAAATGTGAGAGCAATTGGTGCAAGCATTGACAAGCAGCAGCAGGGTTTTGGACAGACAGACATTCTGACATTCATTCTCTATTTGTTTCCATGTTCGAAAATGTCCATACATTATCAAGCATCATGTTTCACAAATAGCGGAAATGCTAGATCTACATGTGTACAACTGAAAAAGAGCACTTTTTAGGTGATGTGCCAGGGTGACTCTTTAATACCATACCATGTGGGCCTTTAGGTGAGGTGCCTGGGTGAATTTTTTCCCACACTCTAGGCAAGCATACGGCTTGGATCCCGTGTGAAGACGGTTGTGGAGCTTCAGGCCCTGCAGGCTAGAGAACACCTGGACAGAGGCACCAGAGGCAGCACAGCAGTTCAATAAAAGAAGTTACTGTAAGATACAGCTAAAAGTAGCGTCAAAATATGGCATAGCAGTACATGTGGTTTTCTGGTGAAAAAAAAACAACAACAACATTGGCCATTCATTTACAAAAATATTTATATACATTATTTTAAGTTTAGAATCAAGCAAGACAAACAAATTAAAAGTAGTATGATATACAGTATTTAACTATTATCATCATCAGAATCAAAGGTTTTATTGTCATGATTCACCAAGTCCTGGATGGCTCATTCTAGGTTTACAATAATTTAGATAAATAAATTAAATATATTTGTAAATCTTTACTAATCCATTTCTTACACGGGCATCAAAAAGAACAAACAGCTTTACAGCCAACATTTTGTGAGTATATATTAAGACATCAACCATGGCCAGAGAAAGGCAGCTTGAATTTTCCTTTCTGTCTATGCATTTGACGTGTAGCATGTGCTTACCTCACTTACTTGCTAGTCACTCTAGATAAAATAGCATCTGCTATTACCAGCTCAGTGACCTTGTGGTTAGAGTGTCTGCCCTGAGATTGGGAGCTTGGCACTCCTGCTTGGCACCTCCCTGCTTGCCACTCAGCATCAAGGGTTGGAATGGGGATAAGTCCCTGCGACATACTAGGGGCTGTACTTCAAGCTGCCTCATGCTACAGAAACATGTAAGTAAGTAGCCTTGCCATATACGGCCTGGCAAGGCTACTTACTTACTTAAAATGCCTAAATTGAGGATTACCTTATCACACTCTGTACAGTTGTACTCCTTTTCCCCCTGCGCGTGAATTCTTCTCTCGTGGCTCTTCAGTCCTCCCAGGATCTTGAAACCCTTGCCACAAAACTTGCATTTAAAGGGCTTCCTGTTAGAGTGGGTGGCCTGATGCAACTTCAGGCTCTGGGCGTGGGCGAATGACTTATCGCACTTTGAGCAAGGCAGCAGCTGGTTCTGTGTGTGCTTGTTCCGGTGGAAACGGTAGCCCTGGTAGGACACGAACATCTTGTCGCAATCCTGTTAAGGAGTGAAACGATTATGTTGTGTTTTTTCAGTAACACCTATTATAACTAACATTCTATAAACAATGGCATCAAACATGGTGTACATCCACTCCTATAACAGAGAGCGAAAGCAATGTACTGTATGTAACAAGTCTGGGAAGAGTCTACCTGCCAAAAATACCTGCCAAAGTATTATATAACTCGCCAATCTATGCTGAAATTATTTCTTTTGTTTTACTGCAATCTGATAAAGTAAGCCAAATGAGAGCAAGAGTGAGAGAGAGACCTAGTAATAATGTTTAATCTTAATGTGCAGACCTTGCAGTGGAAGGACTTCTCTCCAGCATGGGAGCGGATATGATCCTTCAGTTCCTGTTGGGAGAGGTAGCCGTCTCCGCAGAAGTAGCATTTGAAAGGTTTGGCTCCGCTGTGCGTCCGATGGTGGGTCTTCCAGTCTCGCTTTAGGGCGAATGTTTTGGGACAGTAGTTGCATTTATAAGGCTCTGTACGCTCATGAATATTCTGGTGCACAACCTGAGGATAAGGAGAATGGAGATATGTGAAGTCACGTACCTACATATTAGACACAAACTAGTGAAGCACTAGTTACAAGCTTACAACACTACGCAAACTTTTACACATTTGTTTTTTTAATGTATTCTTTCTTTCTTTGATTTATGCCTTGTGAAAACTAAACAAAAGCATTTAATTATTTTGTTTAACTGATGAAAATGATTGGTATTGGGTATTCACAAGACTTGAAAGCGTCCAAAAAGGTTCGGATAGATCTTTCAACAGATCCAGGGTGACGTATAGGGTAAATATAGGGTGGGCTATAGAGTACTACTCACCAGACTTAACAGTGTCGGATAGATCTTTCCACAGACCCAGCAGGTGTTGGGTTTTTCTCCATGGTGTGTCCTCCTGTGAGCTTCCATGTGGCTGGGCTTATAGAAGCCCCGGGAACACTTTTTCTCTGGGCAGTAGAGCTTCTTGCGTCCAGTATTTGTACAACCTAAGGCTGGCCGCGGCGTCTCCGTTTTAATCCGAAGCCGGGAGCGCAGCTGGCGATGGTCCGCTGGAATGACACGGTCAACATTTATGAGACCCATACGCGGGGGTAAGTGTATGTATGAATGTTTGTGTGTGTATGCTATATAGAGCATAGTGTCCACTGTTCGTACAAACTGAGAGTGACTGCAACGGCTCCGTTTTAATCCGAACCCTGGAGTGCAGCTGGGGATGGTCCGCTGGAATGACACAGTCATCATTTACCTCTGTGCATGAGAGAGCGAGCATGTGTGTGTGTGTGTGTGTGTGCGTGTGTGTGTGCGCACAATTTTATTCCGATGAGCTCTCTCTCCTGACTGGAAAAATGTGTAATTCATCTGAAAATTGCCAATCGAATCTCCTACTGACCAGATATGCATTCAGTGAATAATTGGCCCTGGGATGCAACAAAGCAAAATAAATAATCTCTATGAATTCAAGGCTACGTGGAATTGATGAGAAATGAGTTAGAGCATTCTCATTAAAGAGAGACTGAAAGTATTGTCTATCATCATATTGTACTAACATGGCCATGGTGCTTTTTTGTCAATCATTGAAAATAAATTGACCAGTACATCTATAAATGTGAATGTTGATTGAACTGATTTCACTTTCAAAGAAAACTTTTGGTCATTATATCGTCTACTCCCTACTCCCTAAAACTAAAGAAACCAACCCATCTTTTACTTTCTCAACCTTTCTCAATAACAACCTAAAACATGAACCTTGATTGAAAAACAAAAAACAAAGTTGTCTTTTAAGAACACAGTAAATATAGTTTGTATTTTTTAACAGTGAGTTGTGATATAACTTTAACTATATCATGACTTACCCATAAACAGCCAGTCCTTGTTACCTAGCAGCTTCCTGCAGTCAGTCAGTTTGACTGACAGCTGTCTTACTGACTGAGAGCTGTCCGTATTGGTGGTCTGCAGGAACTCAGGGTCCCAGTCTGGTTCTGATTTGACCTTGACCGAATCCTGATGGTTGAAGATAGAGACCTTCATTATCCTTCATTATAGAGATAATTCAGTCTCCCAGAGGCAGGACAGCGTTCACGTAATTTATTACTTTTGACACCTACTTTCCTTTTTTATCCCACTATTTTGCAATTCATTTTTTCAACCTGTGCCATGTGGTTCTGGGCTCTACACACCTACGCCAACCTGGAGAGGCAGCAGACTGGGCAGGAGAAGACAGTCTATAGACCAGGATTACAGCATGTTTCTGTGAGGATACCTACCCAGGAGGTATGGGGAGAACATGCAAACTCCACATAGAAAAGGCCCTTTGCCAAACCCTCATACCCTCAGGTAAGGGCAGTGATGATGCGAAGACGCACCACCAGCACTCACAGTGTCCCTAGTGGGACTCGAACACAGAACCTTCTAGCTGTGAGGCGACAGCACTACCACTGTGCCACCGTGCCCCCTTCACACTTATTTTCTGATAAAAATAGGTGATAATTCTGCTGGCTAATGCAGTGGTTACAAAACTGGCGTCTGGTCCCCAACTAAATGATGAACAATGAAGTTAGGAACCAAACGGACCCTTATGCGCCTGAGTGTACCAAATGAAGTAACACCACATATGC